>CM054059.1:8369372-8969372 GCA_028641055.1 Alopecurus myosuroides
TCGACTAACGATTCTTCATGCTTCTAGTTGATCTCCTCGACACCGCTAACAAGGGGTTCTCGACACCACTAACAAGAGATTCTTGCTCGGAGTGACGACGATGTTCTTCCACCAGGAATCTTCCGGTGATCGAACCTATTAGGTTAAGGGCTCAGAAAACGTCCACCCACGTATGATCCTAACACTTTGAAAGATAGACACGGGGGGAGACTCCAAAACAAATAAGATGGCAGGGGAAATAGAATAGAGATAAGGAGAAAACAAGAATCCTATTGAGTTGTTTTCCAAAATAGTTTAGCAGAAATAGTTTTTGACACTCTAGAAACAACGACCGTTAGCGAGGTTATCCTACAGGCTTTGCGGACCCGTTGCTTCGATAACCATTCGTATCGAAACAATCTCGGGAATCGGAACCATGCTCTGATACCATTTGTGACGCCCCGAGATCGGGCACTATGCAGATTTCAGCATTCCCGCCAAAATCCACATAATAACCGATTCCATGTTGCCACTTGTGATAACATCACAACAGTTCACGAATAATCCACAACAACAACAGAAAAGGTATATGCAAGATGACTCAAACGAGTCAGGGATACAACTGATACAATACAAAGATCCAAATAACAGCGGAAGAAACAACATAGCTTCCGACTACGGACAATATACAAATTGGACTAAGAGTCCTGAAGATAACCGAGAGCGTCCAATCCCTGCCCAGGCCAAGCCGGAGGGATTCCCAAGCTAACGTCGTTAGACTTCAAACCTGTTGACTGCAATATTGAATATGCACCCACGAAAAAGGATTCGTGGGTCAGTACGGTTAAGTACTGGCAAGTGGATAAACCATACTCACAAGATACCTGTCGGGGGGTTACCCCCGAGTAGGGTAAAGACAGGTGGTAAAGGCCGCGTACGGAAGAGAGGTTTGGCCGAGTAGCCGACTACCGGGTACTCG
Organism: Alopecurus myosuroides; assembly: GCA_028641055.1. Lineage (NCBI taxonomy): Eukaryota > Viridiplantae > Streptophyta > Magnoliopsida > Poales > Poaceae > Alopecurus > Alopecurus myosuroides. Next base: position 8,370,331 of record CM054059.1, read on the forward strand.
CTACCCGGTCGACTGCTACCCGGTCTCACCTCAAGATGGCCAGAAGGAGATATCAATCAGTTTCTACCATGTCGAGTAGAAGGTTTGGCCCGAGTACAATTGGCGGGAACATTTGGCGGGAAACTACTCGGGTAGGAAGTCAAAGGAGCCGTTCTGACACAGGATCCCGCGTATCCTGGGTCCGTACTTGGCAGCATTCGAACTACTGTTCACGTGGGGACGGTCTGTCTGACAGTGACAGCATGGAAGCAGTCGGTGGCAGGATAAGGGGGACCTACTCTGTGACTAGGTACAGTGATACCAGTCTGTCCCCTAGTGTTGCCCAACGACTTTACGGAAGCAGCCAAGACCAACGACCAAAGCTGTCAGCGGGTACTCGGAGAAAGGACAGTGTGGACACTATGTCGACACTTGTCCAGATTTGGACGTATCCGGCTGGGCACCATGTATATAAGGTGCCCAGCCGCCTCCTGCGCGAGGGACACTCAAAAGGGCTCATATGCTCACGAACGCTCTCACTGGAAACCCTAGAAACCCTAAGTCCTTGACCTAGCTCTACTCGGAGAGGGGCAAGGGGCTACTCGGTAGCGTTACTATTTGTACTGTACCTAATCGGAGAGGCACCATAATACAGAGAGAAAGGCAGGAGTAGGGGTTTTACCTCCTCACGAGGGCCCTGAACCTGGGTACATCGTGTTGTTTGTGTTGTGTGGATCTTACCTCACGCGGCAACTCGTCGCGTGATCCCTCCCCGGACACCTCCAGCGTCCTTCGTCCCCACATCTTTAGCCATCCCATGGCATCTGCCGTGACACCACCACGACAGTTGGCGCCCACCGTGGGGCAACCAGCGGCGCTGGCTGGGGTTTCTGTTCGGACGGGATCTTCTTCAGCGGAGCGCGTAGTTTGCGGCCTTGTCCACAGATTCGGCTCCTTCGACTTCGTCATCGACAACGCCGGCTGTTTCGGCGGCAAGGCCATGCCGGAGGGTGGCTCGGTGATCTCCTTCGGTTCTCACCTCGTCTACGTCGCCACCGTCGCCAACGACACCTACCCCGAGCTGGTGCACGACGCGGAGGATCCTCCCGCGGTTGTTGCTGCTCGTGGAAGGCCCGTGCGCAGCTCTGCATGCTGCGCTGAGGTGATGGTGACTGGCTTGGCGGCAAACGCTGGCGCAGCTGCTACTGGCGCTGCGGCCATCGTCGAGGAGGTCGACGACCCGCCCGCGGGTGGCAGGACCCGCCGGCCCTACGAGAAGGAGTGCAACCTGCCGCCTTCCACGTCTACGGTCATCCCCGCGTCAGCTGCGCGAACCGGGATGCCCACTCCCACCGACCTCGAGCTCCTAGCCGAGAGGGAGCAGCTCGAGCGGCAACGCCAGGAGCTGCTCGCCGAGCAGGCGGAGTTGGAGAAGATCAGGCTGGAGCTGAGCCTGGACCAGCTCGAGTACAACAAGGCTCACGGTTTCACGCCGGTGGCCAGGAGGCCCAGCAGGGTAGGCGCAACGCGGCGCAACCTAGGCGCCGAGATGGCGACTGTGGCGGAGGAGCCCGCGCAGTCCGCCACCGCGAACACCTTCACAAAGCCAAGGTACAGCACACCCGCCAAGACGCTGCGAGCTGCGGAGGCTGTGGCTGCCGAGTTGCCGCGCCTAGAGGGAGAGGCGCGTCGCAGGCAGCAGGAGAGGCTAGGCGAGCTGGTGCTGGAGGCCGCCAGGCAGAACGAGGAGTTCCGGAAGGCCAACCCGGGAGCTGGAGCTTCGCAGGTGGTGCACTCGCACGCGGCTAGATCTAACGATCAAGCCTCATCTCCGCATCCTAGCCGCGAGAAGAGCCGCAGCGGGCGTACGGGTAGAGACAGGCAAATGCAGGTGTATGACCCGGCTGCTGCCGCGAAACAGGTTGCTGTGCCGCAGCAGCCCGGGCAGGAACACAACGCTGCAAGAGCAGGCTCTCAAGCCCACCAAGCTCAAAGCCGTGTCCGAGAAGCCGCACGTCCGGGTACTTCTCGGCAACCCGCAGCTCCGCCTACTCGGCAGAGGCAGCAGCCACGCCCAGTGGCACCAGTCGTCAACCCGGTGGAGCAGCCTGCTGCTATGCAGGTGGATAGGTATGATGATGGTTACTCGGCTATGGAGATGGCTGGTTATGACATCCATGACCGTGTGGGTGAGCGCGTGTTGGCGCCCGGAGATGCAAGGCACCAGCTGGACCGTATCAGCTTGTCGGCGCGGCTTGAGAGCACGGGTCCTCCTGGCCCCGAGTGCTTTGGCCCGCGCATCATGAACGAGCCGTCCGTGAAGGGCTTTCAGCTCGCGAGAGGCACCAAGAGCTACAATGGTAGCACCAAGCCTGAAGATTGGCTCAACGACTACGTCACCGCGGTCCATATCGCGAATGGCAACAGGAGATGGGCGGTACGCTATGTGCCGCAGATGCTAGAGGGTCCAGCTCGCACTTGGCTCAACAACTTGCCCAAGAACAGCATCAACTGCTGGCTGGACTTCTCGGATGCCTTCATCAGTAACTTCACCAGCACCTACAAGAGGCCGAATAGGCCACAGCAGTTGTCGGCTTGCCGGCAGCGAGAAGACGAGACGGACCGCGAGTACCTTACTCGGTGGAGCACCTTGAGGAACACCTGTGAGGGTGTGAATGAAGCGCAGGCCATCACTTGGTTTGCGCAGGGTTGCCGACATGGCAGCATGCTGTGGCAGAGATTGCAGAGGGAGATGCCCAACACCCTGGCCGAGACCATCAAGATCGCGGATCAGTACGCACTCGGCGAGCCTACTCAGCCACTGATGGATTCCTCTGAGCCGAGAAGAAACTTCAACAGCAGCAAGCGCAACGAGTTCCGCAACAAGCGCCGAGTAGATACTCGGTACGATCCCGAAGAGGTGAATGCAGTGAATGTCGGAGGCGGTGGTGGCCAAAGGCAGAAACCTGCTGGAGCCTACGGGCAGAACCAGAACCAGGGCCAGGGCAACAAGAAACCGTTCCGCACTGCACAGCCGAGTAGCGGGAACTCAGAGCAGCCGAAGAAGTTTGTCTTCGATGACATGAAGGATGGCCCATGCAGCTTTCACACTCATCACCCCTCAAGGCCTGCGAACCACACTACTCGGCAATGCGAATGGTGGGATGTGATCAAGAGTGATGGCTTGCCTCCTCCACCTCCTCTGCCAGCCGCGAATGCCACTGTTCAGCCTACTCGCGCTCCCGCAGCTCGGCCGCCAGTGTACCCGAGAAGGGAGAATGTCAACCAGGTGGCTTTAGGAGCCAACCAGAACTTCAACAACGAGAGGTACCGCAACAACAACAACAACAATTACAACCGCAACAACAACAACAGAGGCAACAACAACTATCAGGGCAACAACAATGGTAACAATGGCAACAACGGGGGCAATGGCCCTAACCAGTACCAAGAGCACCATGAGAGCTATATGATCTTCACTTCCGAGGCAGTCGACAAGCAGTCACAGCACAGGCGGGCCATGGAGGTCAATGCAGTGATCCCGGCTGTGCCTCATTACATGTACTGGTGTGATCAGGAGATCAGGTGGACTCGGGCAGATCACCCCAAGGTGATGCCCAATCCGGGTACCTATGCCTTGGTGCTAGATCCCACTTTCCTGGGCCCCGAGAAGAACGTGAGGTTCAGCAAAGTGCTGATCGACAACGGCAGCAGCATCAACATTGTGTACAAGGACACACTCGAGAAGCTTGGCCTGGCCGAGAACATGATGCTGCCCAGCAAGACCACTTTCCATGGCATCGTGCCCGGGATCTCCTGCAACCCGGTTGGCCGAGTGTGGATCGATGTGCTATTCGGTACTCGGGAGAACTGCCGCACTGAGCGCCTGCAGTTTGAGGTGGTGGATCATCAGAGTCCCTATCATGCTCTACTCGGCAGGCCTGCTCTGAGCAAGTTCATGGCCTCCACTCATGTGGCTTACCTGAAGATGAAGATCCCCGGGCCCAATGGCATCATCACCATCTCGGGAGATTACAAGAAATCCATGGAGTGTGCCTCTGCTAGCTCCCAGCTGGCGGAGTCAATGGTGATTGCTGCCGAGAAGAAGAAGATGTACGAGGTGGTGGCCATGGCTCAGTCCGCACAAGCTGGCGCACAAGGTGTGCCGAGTACTCAGCACGGTACTGCTTTCCAAGCTGCCAAGGAGACCAAGACAGTCCAGGTTGACCCCGAGTTCCCGGAGCGCGTGGCCATCATTGGTGCCGGGTTGGCGGAGAAATAGGAAAGCGCGCTCATCCACTTCCTCCGTGAGAATCGGGACGTGTTCGCCTGGACCAATGAAGATCTACCAGGAGTCCCGAGGGAGTTGGTTGAGCACTCTTTGCATGTGCGTCCTGACGCCAAGCCCGTGAAGCAGGCTTTACGCCGTTTCGGGGATGAGAGAAGGAAGGCCATCGGTGATCAAATCACCAAGCTGCTGATCAGTAACTTCATCATGGAGGTGCTGCACCCGGACTGGTTGGCCAACCCGGTCATGGTCGAGAAGAAAAAGGAGGATCCCAAGGCTGCCACCGCATGGCGCATGTGTGTCGACTACACCGACTTGAACAAGGCATGCCCCAAGGATCCTTTCCCGCTACCTCGCATCGATCAGGTGATCGATTCCACTGCCGGCTGTGAGCTGTTGTCTTTCATAGATGCCTACTCTGGTTTCCACCAGATTGCACTCAACCCTGCTGATCAAATAAAGACTGCTTTCATTACCCCGTACGGGGCTTATTGCTATCGTGTCATGTGTTTTGGCCTGAGGAATGCGGGTGCAACCTATCAGAGATGCATGCAGAAATGCCTGCATGACCAACTCGGCAAGAATGTGCAGGTGTACGTAGATGACATTGTCATCAAAACGAATAAAACACATACTCTGCTTGCCGACTTGGAGGAAACCTTTGCCAACCTACGCAGGTACAAAATGAAACTGAATCCGAGTAAGTGTACCTTCGGTGTACCAGCTGGAAAGCTACTCGGTTTCCTGGTTTCTAGTCGGGGCATTGAAGCCAATCCGTCTAAGATAAAAGCTATTGAAAGCATGTCTTTGCCGAGATCATTGAAAGATGTGCAGAAGTTCACGGGTTGTTTGGCATCTCTGAGCCGTTTCCTGGGCCGAATGGGCGAGAAGGCTCTGCCTCTGTACCAGCTGATGAAGAAAAGCGACAAGTTTGTCTGGACTCCGCAAGCGGATGTGGCATTCAATGAGCTGAAAGCAATGTTGGCTAGCGCTCCCGTCTTGGCTAGTCCGCTACCCAAGGAGCCTATGCTGCTATACATTGCCGCGACCAACCGAGTAGTCAGCGTGGTGATAGTGGTGGAGCGAGAAGAAGAAGGCAAGAGTGTGCAGCGCCCAGTCTACTATCTCAGTGAAGTGCTGTCCAGTTCCAAGCAAAACTATCCACATTACCAGAAGATGACATATGGTGTGTACCTGGGCGCCAGGAAGCTGAAACATTACTTCCAGGAGCATCCCATCACTGTCGTGAGCTCAGCTCCCATCTCGGACATCATGGGTAACAAGGAGGCGAGTGGCAGAGTAGCCAAGTGGGCGATTGAGCTAGCCGCGTACGCTCCCGCGTATACGAGAAGAGAAGCAATCAAGTCTCAGGTACTGGCGGAATTTCTCGTGGACTGGGCCGAGATGCAGTATGAACCTCCTGCTCCAGTCTCAAACTATTGGAAGATGCACTTTGATGGCTCAAAGGTGAAAGAAGGCCTTGGTGCTGGAGTCGTGCTTACATCACCCAAGTGGGATCAGCTCAAGTATGTGTTGCAGATTCATTTCAAGGCATCCAACAATGTCGCCGAGTACGAGGCAGTTGTGCATGGTTTGCGAGTAGCAAAGGAAGTTGGTGTGCAGCGCATTATATGCTATGGTGACTCAGATCTAGTGGTGCAGCAAGTCTCAGGTACCTGGGATGCTTTGGATGCCAACATGGCGTCGTATCGCTTCCTGGTGCAGTCAATGACTGGGTTTTTCGAAGGCTGTGAGTTCCAGCACATTCACCGAGCAGAAAACGAAGCAGCAGATGAGCTGTCCAAGTTGGGATCTTCTCGGCAGTCCATCCCGGCAGGGATTGCCTTGGAGCATTTGAGGAAGCCATCCATCAAGCCTTCCCCCAACTCGGAATCTATCTTTGTTCCCTCTCTGCCAAGTGAAGAATCAGACCCAATGGAGATTGACTGGGAGAGTGCTGCAGGGAACCCGGGGACTGCCGTCCTATACTCGGGGACTGCCGTTCCCTACCCGGGGACTGCCGTTCCCTACCCGGGGACTGCCGTTCCCTACTCGGGGACTGCCACTCCGTACCCGGGGACTGCCACTCCCTACCCGGGGACTGCCATTCCTTACCCGGGGACTGCCATTCCTTACTCGGGGACTGCCGCCCTCAACCCAGAAGCTGTTGCATTCATTGAAGAAGTTCTCGCCAATCGATCTGGGCTGCAGAGAAGCGCTCCTACTCCTCCTGTGCAACCACCAGAGTCTGTCCCAATGGAAATGGACGAACCAGTGTTTCCCGTGCGGGAGACACCGAATTGGGCAATGCCCATATTATCCTTTCTAAGGGACGGTACGTTACCCGAAGATGAGGTGACTGCGAGGCAGATTCAGAGAAGATCCAAGGGCTACGCCTTAGTCCGAGACGTGCTGCACAAGAGAAGTGCCACTGGTGTGCTGCAACGCTGTGTGAGCCCAGAGGAAGGAGAAGAAATCCTGGTGGAGATACATCAAGGGGAATGTGGGCATCACGCCTCTTCTCGGGCTTTAGTCAAGAAAGCTTTTCGGCATGGCTTCTACTGGCTCACTGCATTGCAGCAAGCTGAGGACATTGTGAGGAAGTGCGCCGGCTGCCAGATGTTCGCAAGTAAGATTCACATGCCAGCATCCGAGTTGAAAACAATTCCTATCACATGGCCGTTTGCTGTTTGGTGCTTGGATATGGTTGGCCCTTTCAAGCCGGCTAAGGGCAATATGACACATATCTTGGTCATGGTGGACAAGTTCACCAAGTGGATCGAGGTGAAGCCTATTCGGAAGTGCGATGGAGTCACAGCTGTGAAATTTGTGAAGGATGTGATCATGAGATATGGCTACCCGCACAGTATCATCACCGACAACGGCACCAACTTTGCAGAGGGGGCAATGGTGCGATTCTGCAGAGATAAGCATATCCGACTAGACGTTGCGTCAGTCGCGCACCCTGCCTCCAATGGGCAAGTTGAGAGGGCAAATGGGATGGTACTGGCAGGCATCAAGCCAAGGCTGATTGAGCCATTGCTGAAAACACCTGGGTGTTGGCTAGAAGAGTTGCCAGCGGTGTTGTGGAGTCTAAGGACTACCCCTAACCGGTCAACCGGCTACACGCCATTCTTCTTGGTATACGGGGCTGAGGCCGTGTTGCCAATAGACTTAGAGCATGACTCCCCCCGAGTAGCCCTCTACACTGAGGTGGAGGCGAGAGAAGCTCGAGAAGACGACGTTGACCTGCTTGAAGAAGCAAGAGAGCTGACTCTGTCACGTTCGGCTATCTACCAGCAAAACCTGCGGCGCTATCATAGCCGAAAGGTGAACCCAAGGGTTTTCCGAGAAGGAGACATGGTCCTTAGGCTTGTGCAACGCACAGCCGGGATGCACAAGTTGTCTCCTCCATGGGAAGGGCCTTTCATTGTCAGCAAAGCGCTGCACAATGACGCGTACTATCTAGTAGATGTGCGCCCATCGCAGGCGAACAGGGCAGATAAAGCTGGAGAGGAAACCAAGCGTCCCTGGAATGTAGCTCTACTTCGTCGTTTTCATTCGTAAGCAAAGATGTGTATGTACCCTTTCATCCGAGTTGAAATTCTACTCTGCAATCTAAAATTGTTCCCGGGGACTGCCCTCGTCCGAAATTGCTCTAAGTGTTTTTTACTCGGCTTGTTCCTTTGTCTATTCGGTTGCTTCACTTCAGAACTCAAAGGTGCATTGAGTACTGTGTTTAAACCTATATGCCAACTCTTCGACTTTGCTGCTGTCCGAAACCCGGCTTCATGGCAAGCAAGAGAACAAGCAAAAGGTCAATGAGCACACGAAAATCGCTAAGGAAGAAAAAAGTGCAGGAACCGAGTAGATTGTCGATTGCTTTTTTTTCCTTGTTTTCGTCTTCTCGGCTAGGTGGTGGGCTGCGTTATCATGATTGTTTTCTAGCGGCTAAGTATTTGCAGTCTTGTTCTTTGATTCTTGTGACTCGAATACCAAACAAGCGACAAGTCGCAGGTAGAGCAGAGATGAAAAGACAGGGTGAATAAGAAAAGCTACTCGGGGACTCGCATGGAAACACAACTCGGCATTAAGCCATTGTCGTGCAAATTGATTAATGTCAACGTAAACCGAGTGGGCATAAAAACTGAGTAGCAAGCAAGATAAAGGTAGTCTGTTACATCTGCTCCCGGCATCCCGGGGATCTGATAAAATGTTCAAGTGAAAGAAAAGATTGCAGGTTGCTTCAAGTTGCAGAGGAGATGTTCTCGGCGCTGGCCTTGGCGGCTGTTTCCTCGGCGGCGGCCTTGGCAGCAGTTTCTTCAGTAGCAGTGGCGGTAGCTGCTTCTTCGGTGCCGGCTTGAGTGGCATCCGCTCCCGTCTGCATGACGGTGGATTCCTCCATCTCGGCATCCTCCTGGGTGGCCGTCTGCTCGGAAGTGGCCGTGGCTACCGAGACGGGTCCTGGAGCCGAGGAGGAGCCTGAAGCGTGGCCAGGAGGAGGCACCGTGTCGTCGAGAGCAGCACCTGAGGAGGTGCCAAAGTCGAGTGGCTCGCTGTCGATGTGCGCCCCTTCGTCTTCATCGCTACTCGCGACGACGGTGGCCTTGCCCTTCCCGGCTTTGCCCTTGGGAGATTCGAAGTACTCCCCAAGTTCCTCCTCATCGTCATCTTCGTCGTCCTCGTACTCGGTGTCGGGTTCGGGGACGCCATCGATGTAGACCTCCGTCTCGGCGCACTCTGCGACATCATATGCAATCTGCTTGCGCAAGGCCACGCTGTCGGCATCAGTCTCCCACTTGGAGTTATTGCGCTTCCCGCGGATGAGCTGCATGTCCAGGTTCTCATACCAGGACGCAATGCAGAGAAGCATCACATCCGCACCAGCACGGGCTCCGGAGGCTCGCCACTTCTTCAACTCGGCCTTCACGCCTTCCAGCTTGAGGGCGAGCGCCCGCATGCTTTTTGGCTCAGGATCATGGGGCCAGAACAGCCGGTGGAGCTCAATGCCCGCATGCATCAAATCAGTCCCGCAGCCGGCCAGCTGTTCGAAGTAACCTTTGAGCACCACCAAGCTGTCCTCGATGTCAGCCCTGGTGTCAATCGGCTCACCCAGCGAGAGGCGAACTGCTCGGGCCTTGGCTATCGTGGGCGCAGAGGTAGACTCAAGACGAGGCCAAATCTCTGAAATAGCAAGTGGCAAGATCAAAAACCGAGAAAGAAAAGAGGAAGCCGAGAAGGAATAGAACCGAGAAGAAAAGATGCAATGAAGAAAAGAACTTACCGATTAGTTGGCGGCGCAGCTGCTGCAGCTTGGATCTCCAGGATTCCTCGTTGTTAATCTGTTTTGATTGAACCTGGCGCAGGGTGTCCATCTGAGCGAAAAGATCAGCATTGGTCTTCTTCAGAGTCTCGCACTCAGCCTCGAGGGCCCTCTCCTTGGCCTTGAAAGTAGTCTCGGCCTTGGCTTTCTCGGCGATGGCCGCGTCCCTCTCGGCGCCAATCTTCACGGCGTCTTGGAGCGCGTTCTGAAGCTGGACCTGCAGCTTCTCCATCTCGGTGGTGTGGTCCTTAATCAGAGTAATGGCCTGATCGGACAGCTGCTTTTCCACCGCTGCTGGCTGGACGCAATCTTGGTGCGCCTCAGCAAATGACTTATAATCTTCTGCGAAAAGATAAGATAAGGTCAGCAGATATGCAGAGAAGAAACAAATTCGAGACAGAACCGAGTAAACAACAAGCTCACCTTCAAGTCTCTTTATGGTGGCCTCGGAGTCTGCCACAAAAGCACGGCACTTCTCGTGCTCGTCGACTAGGGCCTTCAGGTTAGCTGCAGAGAAGGAAAGGTTAGTGCCAAAGAAAGCAAGAGCGGGCGTAAAAATAAAACGCAGAAACCGCGTAGCTAAAAGGCCTACCCTGCACTTCAGCCAGCTGCTGGCTGCTCTCATTGGCGTTTTTGCTTGCGGCCTCGGCATCTGCCTTCTCTTTCTCCAGTGCGGTGATGCGTCTCCTGGCGATGGAGTGGTTCCAGAGAAGGATGCGGTACAAGTTGGTCCGCTTGAGAACGCTATCCTGAAAACCGAGAAGAAAATGAGTTAGGCAAAGCAGAGAAGATTCGGCCCGAGTAGGAGGCTACTCGGAGAGTGCCCACCTACTCGACCCAAATCTCGGGGACTGGGAGTGATGGTGAGAAAGAAGAAAGGCGAGTAGAAGAGAAGAAAATTCAACTCGGAAAAGGCAAAAAGACTTACTGCGTAGCTCTGTTCGATATCCTCGGCGTTCTTGCGGTGCAAGAACATCTTGGCTGCGAGGGTGGCGGTGTCGGTGGAGACGGACATGGGCTGGTGTCCCAGGTCGATCTTGTTCCACTCCACGCGGTAGTGGTCGACGGAGCCAAGGGTCAAGCCGTGCCACTTATCCTCTCCGAGAACCCCGCTGTCCCACTTGGCGCTGATGTAGCCGACAGTGTCCAGTACCTGCTCAAGACCCTTGGAGGTTATTGGCTTGTCTTGGGGTCCCCGAGAAGCAATATTGGTGGGTTTATTCTGGGCTGGATCGAAGGGAGGAGTATTCCTGGCTACTGCTTTCCTCCCCTTCTGAATAGCTACAGCTTTATCTTGGGGAGGGAAGCCGATGCTATGTTGGTGGCTAACCTCAATCATATATTCCGGGTAGCAAGGCTGGCCAGCAGCGCGAGCGCCCGCAGAGAGTGCAGCAGGAATTGGGCCGGAGTCGCGGATCGCGAGTGCTCCGCCTGCGGATGCGCCTTGCTCTCTGGCCCTTTTCTTCGTCTGCTCTTTCTCGATCTTCTGCTTCTCGGGATCCTCGGGTTTCTTCCCCTCTGTCTTGGCCTTTGCCTTCTCGGCGACTGCTTCCTCGGCAGCTCGCCTCTCGGCTTTCTTCTGTTCAGCCCTGGCCTTCTTCTGCTCGGCCTTGGCTCTCTCAGCAGTTTCTTTCTCGGCTTTGGCCTTCTCGGCGGCTTCCTCTTTGGCCTTGGCCTCCTCGGCAGCCACCTTATCGGCAGTCTTTTTCTCAGAAGGGCCCTTCTCGGAGCAGTAATCCCTCAGAGCATCAAGGGCCCGTTGCCTGGTTACTCGCCCAGGAGGGCTGGATGTGTCCTTACTCTGTGGCAACAAGGAAGACGTCGGCGGTGTGGGGTCTTGCGCAGTTGGTGGCGCTGCAGACCCGTCGCCCAGTGCAGTCTCTAGCTGGGCGCTACTCGGAGCGCCGCCTGGCAACGGATAAACATCCGTGACGGTGGCGTCCGCAGCGGTGTTGTCTCCTACTTGCTGCTCGGCAGCAAGATTGTCTCGTGCACCAGCCTCTGTGCTGGTTTGCTCTTGTTCTACTTCAGGCCGCTCGGGGGCGGCAGTGTCTTGCATATCCTGGTCTCGGACCTCCTCGGCATTGCTAGCCGGAGGAGAAGGTGGTCTTTCGGGGTGGACGGCAGCGTCCTGAGCTACCGCTTCTGATCCTGCTCCCTGAGCGGAAGTGATCGGTGCTTTGGCGGCAGCAGCGTGGGCAGTGTTGTCCTCCTCGTCGTCATCGACGTTGATCAGAGGAATTGGAGTTTCCTTGGCTTGGCCGGATGCGCAAGCGGCGTTCACGTCCAGGGGAGCTCTGCGGAAAGAGGAGAAGGGAATCAGGAATTGGAAGAAAATGGGGAAAGTGGTACTGCGCGAGAAGAAAGACGACCGGGAAGGAAGCTTACGCGGTAGTGGAAGAGAGCTGTTTCCTCTTTCTCTTCGTGGTGAGCTTGGTGGGTTTCTTCTTCTCGGGGGTCTCTCCCTCCTCGGCGGGCTTCTTCTTCTTCTTGGCAGGGGGCGCTCGTGCTTCGCCGCCTGTCCGTTTGCGAGTTTCGGGAGGGGCAACCGACAGAGGCTTGACGACAAGGGGCGCATCGCCCTCGTTCTCGTCCTCATCCTCGTCGTCCTTCTCCGCAGCGGCCTCATCTGAGAAATTCAAAGGAAAGAAGAAGTGAATCAGAAATAGCAATACAAGGAGTTGATGCTTCCCGGAAACAAGCAAGATGAGGATGCTATTACCGTCAGAGCCGTCGTCCGCCCAAGTGTTAAGGACGTCGCGCTTCTCGGGAACAGGGCTGCTCTGCTCCGCGTCATCAGAGGGGGGTACATCATCCTCCTCGCGATCCTTGGACCAGTTGTCCTCGAAAACCTCGCTGCTTTCAGTGAGCTGGCGAGTAAGAGTCTGAAAGGCAGAGAAGGATCACAAGTTAGCCGAGTACCAGAAAAGAACTCTACTCGGGTAGGCGTGCACCCACGAAGCACACTAAGCCTAGGCTTTTTTCTAAATTTCCTACTCGACGAGGCGTGCAGGCACAAAGCACATTAAGCCTAAGGCGATTTAGCTAAGTGTCCTACTCGGTGCACGAGGCGATTGCTAGTCGAGGCGAAAAGAGAAGCTATCTACTCGGAAGGCAGAGACGAAAACAGAGTAAGGGAGACGTACCCGTAAGATTGGAGTCCTACGGCTGAACGGGAGGAACCCGTACCGCCACTTCTCGTTGAGGCTGGTCTTCAGGATGTTCCTGGCGAGCCGGGGAACGTCAGCGTCGTCGATCTCGACGGTGGTGGTCCTGGTGCAATCGCGAGGCCCTCCCATGTAACACATGAGGTGGCATCGCTCCTGCAGAGGGAGCACACGGCGTTTGATCCAGCACGCTACTGGATCGTCATTCCTGAGGCCATGCGTCTTCAGCCAGGCGAGTTGCGTCTCTATCTCGGTGGCGTTCTCGTCGTTGACGGGCTTCTCCTTCCAATTCGACCCGAGTGGAGCACGCTTGCTCCAAGGGGGCAGGTTGATCCGATCGTCGACGGGGGCTCCATCAGCGGCGGCAACGTTCCTCACGTAGAAGAACGTTTGCTGCCACATTCGGCAGGAATCCAGCCCCTGGATGCGGGGGTGGTTCGTCCCGTTCCGCTGCACCATCATGGCGCAGCCGACGTCGGTGGCGCGAGGAACGCCCGCGCCGTCCTTCTTCCCGACGGATTGTTGGCGAAGATGGAAGTAGTGGAGCCACGTCTCCACGGTGGGCCTGATGCCGAGAAAAGCCTCGCACACCACGGCGTGGTATGCGAGGAAAACGACTGCATTGGGCGGCAGATGGTGCATCTGCAGCCCGAAGTGATTCAGGAACTTACGCATGAAGTCCGATGCTGGCAGCCCGAACCCGCGCTCGAAGTGGGACATGAACACCACGCGCTCTCCGTCCCTGGGCTTGGGCACGACCTCGTCGTCGGGTGCCCGGCACTCCACGCCGGGGGGAACCCTTCTCTCGTTCACGAGCCAGGCGAGGTTGGCTTGGGTGATGGAGGAACCGGCCCAGCAGGACTTGGCCATGGTTGCGGGTGGAAGAATCGGAAATCAAACGGGGTTGGTGGCGGAGCGAGTCCGCGGCGGCGCAGAGGCTAGCGCGGCGGCGGAGCGCTCGGTGGCGGAGAAGAACGGGAGGAAGAAGAGGAAATGAGCAGGGAAGGGGAAAAGAAAGTTACCGCGGGGGTATTTATACCTCCTCGGCGAGATTACCGTTACCACCACGGTAGTGGGATCGGCTGTGGCGTGTGGTGGGTCCTGTGGCCGGATAGAAACGCACACAAGCGCGGGCTGCGCGCGTAACGGCCGCATTTGATCCCACCTTCAGATCGTGGCCAGTAATTGCGCGTGATGGGACATGACGGCCGGTGGGCCCACGGCGTGAAAACTGGACACGTGGCGTCGTGTCCTGGGCAACCAAACGACAAGGTCGTGGATGCTTGACACGTAGGCAGTGCCTGCGTGAAGGGCTGGATGTTGCTCTGCGCTGCAGAGGCTCAGTTTGCGAAATTTCGCTAAGTCTTTCTACTCGGATACAGAGTAGAAAGCAAGTGATACTCGGAAAGAGGAGACTCAAGATACTTTCCGGATAGCTACTCGGAGGACCTACTCGGCATCTTGAGGTTCGATGGCGGAGATGCAAAGGCTGGTTTTAAGCTGGCAGAGCCTAGTGAACAAGTTCGCAAGACTCAACCAGCTTCGGGGACTGCTGTCGGGGGGTTACCCCCGAGTAGGGTAAAGACAGGTGGTAAAGGCCGCGTACGGAAGAGAGGTTTGGCCGAGTAGCCGACTACCGGGTACTCGCTACCCGGTCGACTGCTACCCGGTCTCACCTCAAGATGGCCAGAAGGAGATATCAATCAGTTTCTACCATGTCGAGTAGAAGGTTTGGCCCGAGTACAATTGGCGGGAACATTTGGCGGGAAACTACTCGGGTAGGAAGTCAAAGGAGCCGTTCTGACACAGGATCCCGCGTATCCTGGGTCCGTACTTGGCAGCATTCGAACTACTGTTCACGTGGGGACGGTCTGTCTGACAGTGACAGCATGGAAGCAGTCGGTGGCAGGATAAGGGGGACCTACTCTGTGACTAGGTACAGTGATACCAGTCTGTCCCCTAGTGTTGCCCAACGACTTTACGGAAGCAGCCAAGACCAACGACCAAAGCTGTCAGCGGGTACTCGGAGAAAGGACAGTGTGGACACTATGTCGACACTTGTCCAGATTTGGACGTATCCGGCTGGGCACCATGTATATAAGGTGCCCAGCCGCCTCCTGCGCGAGGGACACTCAAAAGGGCTCATATGCTCACGAACGCTCTCACTGGAAACCCTAGAAACCCTAAGTCCTTGACCTAGCTCTACTCGGAGAGGGGCAAGGGGCTACTCGGTAGCGTTACTATTTGTACTGTACCTAATCGGAGAGGCACCATAATACAGAGAGAAAGGCAGGAGTAGGGGTTTTACCTCCTCACGAGGGCCCTGAACCTGGGTACATCGTGTTGTTTGTGTTGTGTGGATCTTACCTCACGCGGCAACTCGTCGCGTGATCCCTCCCCGGACACCTCCAGCGTCCTTCGTCCCCACATCTTTAGCCATCCCATGGCATCTGCCGTGACACCACCACGACAATACCGGCGTAGCCAGTCATCACAAGATACAAATACTTTGGGTTCAACGGAAAGGAAAGGATTATTGCAAATAAGCGGCAGCGGGCTGCACTAACCAACTACAGAGACTCACTACAACATCCGGCTAAAAGAGGGGGATAAGATAGCGTATCGAAACCAACTACAACTACTCACCAAACAAACCCATCCAATGTTACCCCTACTAAGGAAGCAACCCAAGGATAACTCACACTGTTGGATTAACGATGGATCAAGTTGTTGTGTCAATAAGACTACTTACTAGTCAAGTTATCATTAGTTAGGTGTAAGTTGTTCTGAGTACTTGTTAGCCAGTACTTTCACCAAGTTAACCATAACCGCGGAAAACACGGCTTCTCGAGAAGATTTAACCCTGCAGGGATGCACCAATTTGGCCGTACACGTAAGAATAACCCGCCAGACGGGGGATCAACCCACCAAGCGAGGTACTCAACACAACCCAACTCTTCTTCGCATCAAGCCCAAAGAACCACGTGCTGTGCGTGCGCGGCTAATCGAGCCCCCACGAAGAAAAGGGGGACCCTCATAGCACTGGAAGACCACGCCGCCCTAAATGCCGACTACAAAAGTTCCACCCTGGCCTCGGGTTCGCACCTGCATATGCATGCATCAAATGGAAAGCCCGAACTAAGTGTGGCGATTTGGACGAGATGCGAATCGAGTCAAATTGAGGGGGGCGCCCATACTCGCTTCCCACATGCGGTTAGTGCGCTCATCATGGATCAGTAGACAAGACCCTTTTCCTAATTAGGGTCGACACTAGCAGGCTTCAAAACCACGCCGGGCCTCCTGCCGGTGCCTTATCATCAAATTATTATTACCCAAAACATTAACAGGTTGTTGATTGAATTGAAACCCTACTATCAAACTAAACCGGTGATAAGACGGACAACAAGACTTGAGCGCAAACAACACTAAGCATGCAACTACGACACGAGGGCCAACAAGGTAAACAAACAACAGTTAATAGGAAGTGGAAGGAAGGCTATATCATGGATGCAAGGTAACATATAATAGGATCGAGACACAAGCATCGAATCAACAGGCTAGAATAAGAACAACGGAAAGAATCGGTAACAAGTGATGAAAGGCAGCCTATTGGCAGCAAGTGAGTATACTTGCCTGAGATCCAGCAAGTAGAGGTACATCCGCAGAACTTGTCGTTGCTCACATCATCTCAACGTCCTATCCGGGAAGAAGCAATGAACCTCGAACAAACACCGGATGCAACAATTACTACTACGGCAAAAGATCCAGCATGATCAAGATATGGATTCATGACAATTTAATGGATGCATAGAAATAAACTAGTTGACATGATAAACAGGTTTAAATGGACCCATATGCAATTTGAGTTGCATATGAAAAGCCCATGAACTATGGTTGAAACAATTGTTTTACAACTAACCAACAGGTGAAAGTGGTTTAGTATGATGCATGGAGGAGGAAAACAACAAAATAACAACAATAGAACCAATTGGAAATAAGGTTTACCCATTTTGAATTTCACTTATTAAGTTTTTGGAATTTTTGGTTACTTAAAGGTGTCACACAAGCATTTGTTGTTTTCATCAAGTTTAATTGTTCAGAACAGATATCAAAGTTCATATTTGATTAGAACACAAAATTTTAGGTGGATTACATGTTTCAATTATTGGAAAAGGAATTACAATGATTTAATTATGAATTAAACAAGTTTAAACAAGTTTTAATTGAATTTAGTTCAAGTTTGAATATTATTTGGATTTTATTTGTTCAAAACATAAATTCAAATTCATATTTGAAAAGGTTATACTTTTCTAGTTTGAAAACATATTTTATAAACTCAAAAGAATTTAATTGGGCAAAGTTATTAATTTAGCAATTTTAAAGGATTTAAACAAGTTTTAAATTATTTAAGCAATTTTAATTACTCAAATCATGAAACAAAATTTATATTTGAAAAGGTGGTTTAAGATAGCATGGAAAACATATTTTATTTGTTGGAAAACAATTTCAAATGATTTAGTTAAGCATGTTACCAATTTTAAAGGCATTAATTAAGAGATGAAACAATTATTCGATTTAAAAGTTGCAAAACCAGAAAACAAAGTTGATATTCAAGTGTGGCATGTGATTTTGGATGAAATTCATGTTTTGAGTATTTAATTTGGAGCAACCATTTGAAAGTTATTAATTATGCCATTTAGTTTGTCATTTTTAGAAATTATTAAATAACATTAATTTTCATTGCCCAAAATGCAAAACAAAGTTGATAAACAGAAAGTACATTGAATTTGGACTGAAAACATATTTTATTTGGGTTATTTGAATTAAGTATGAATTACTTATGGAATTAACCAAAATTAAGAGGATTTGTTTGAATTTGAAATTTGGATGTATTTGAAATAATCAAAACAGAAAACAAAAAGCATATTTGAAAAGTTCATGAAATTTTGATTGGGATACATATTTTGTTTGTTACAAACTGATTCAAAATGAGGAAGATATGATTTTTTACAAGTTTTTTGAGTTTAAGGCATTTTTTGGAAAAGAAAAAATAGGGCTGGGTCTTTCTGCACCGTGGGGACTAACCCCCACGCTGGCTGACAGATGGGCCAGGGGGCCACGCAGGCGCCACGGGCGCGGGTGGAAGGTGATGTGGCCTTGGGGTCACTGACCCGTGGGTCCTACCCCCTGCGCGCGAGATTAAAAGGAGAAAAGGGCCTGGCGGCCGTGGGGATCGAACCCGCGATCTGCCTCACGCGCGCACGGATGCAGTACCAGTGCGCTGTTGCTGTTGTTTTGTTCAGAGTACAGCTGCGTTTGTTTTTCAGGTAAAAGGCCAAGCCTTGAGCTTCCTGACGAACTGAACCCAAGATTCAGACTTCAGGTTCAGACGTAAAAGGGAAGCAGAGGATCGGTAGCAGTTCCGCTGGCTCATGGCGCGTGATCGAGGTCGAGGGTGAAGCCACGCTTGCGTGCAGGGTGGAGCATGTGCGATGCACACACGTGCGGTGTGTGGGTGCAGGGGACGGAAGCACGGCTCACGGTAGCAACCTGTAGTTCCTTTTCTCGGCGTCCATGGCGGCCAGCACCACGGAGCACACTCGCACGACAGCGAGGGACACGGAGCAAGGGGGGAAGGGAAAGGTGTCCAGCGGGTGAAGCTCACCTCGGGGAGGTTGATGGCGCGACGGTGTGGCCTGGCAACGACGACCCAGACCGCACAGCGTCGAAGACGACGACGCCCTGGATGTGTCCCTCTCGGACAGACGGTGACTTGGCGTGGATGGCGTGGTGCTCCTGGTTCTTCCTGGACCGTGCTTCTGGTTGTTGAGGACGGAGGGCGACGGCGCGGTTCCATTTTTGTACCCTGGTGAGGTCAAGGGGGATCATGGCGACAGGCGACGATTTCTGACGGTGATGGCATCGGTGGGTGGGGTTCAGGGTTCAGGGACAGAAACAGAGAGGATCGGGGTAGGTAGAGAGGACGGCGGCGATGGGAGAAGGAGGGGGTCTAGGGCTAGGCTAGGGCAGAGGGGAAGGCGTGGTTTTAAGGAGAGGCGAGCTCGGTACGGCAGCAATCAGAGGAGGGGGAAGATGATCGCACGGTGCCGAGCAGGTTCGGACTGTCGTGACGACAGCACGAGGAAGATGACCTCCCCGAAGGGGTATGGGCCAGAGAGAAAAATGGGCTTGGGTAGTGGGCTGAGAGAAAAGAATGGCTGGCTGCCTCAGCCCACCTTTTCTCTTTCATTTATTTTTCCTTCTCCTCTCTTTTTTTTTTGCTTGTAAGAAAAGAAAAGGGAAGAGAGAAAGAAAAGGTTGGGGTTGTGGGGTTTTTATTTTTATTTACTATTTTTATCTGATTTGCAAAACAGCAACAACAAGGTAGTTTAAATTATTTTCAACAATTTGAATTATTAATTTGATATTAAATTGTTAGGTGACTTTCAAATAGGGTTTGGGGGTTTTTATTTTATGAAATATTTTTATTACTTTTCAAAACAGAAATGTCAAGGCAAAGTTAGCATTGATTTGAAAACTTTGAGATATTAATTGGATTTTTAAATTGTGATTTGAATTTCCATTAGTATTCATAAGGAGTTGATTTTTTTAAACAATTTTTATTCAATGAACTCAACAATTATGAAAACATTTATTGAATTTTAATTGTTTGCAAAAATTTAGTGTTTGAACCACAATTGGATCATGCCCATTAAGAAGGAATTGATTTGAAATTTAATTTGCCATTAGGGTTTTTAACAAAAGGGAAATTTTTTATTTAGCAGGCAATTTAAATAGATTCCACTTCAAACTTTTTGAAAAACAATTGAGTGGTTTACTTTGCAACTTTCAATTGGAATTTTAGACATGTGTGAAAGTTTAAAGTGGTTTGAATTTTTGAGTTGTTTTGAAAACAGGATGCAATGCTCATGTGATGCATGTGATGCAATGCAAAAAGGAAAGCAACCAACTTTCTAACTTAGGGTAACACCCCAGGTGTTACACGTGTAGACTGCGAGAGTTGCGGTTGTTGTTCGTGTGAGGACCGTGGTTGTTACGGTTGCGACTGACTCGAGTGCGTGCACGACTCCAATTTCTGTCAAGGCAAGTGACACACATGATCCTACTATTTTATTATATGCATTAGAGTTTTATGGTAGCTATGCATGAGTAGGAGTTGAGTGTTATCGCTATGCTAAATATTAGAAAGATTGCTTCACTAACACCCAAGTGGAGCGATCATATGTTACCCCTTGATTGTAGCAATCCTTATGCTAGGCAAACATCGTACTTGTAGATTGCTTAGCCATGCTCTAGATATCGTGGTTGGGATTATTATCATGTTAAAGAATTACTCGCTATTTTAATTGCTTATCAAAACAACATGATAATTAATTAACCACTGGGCGGATTGCTAGCATGTCAGCGGAGTACAAATTTTGGTGGGGACCGCCGCCCAGTATCTTGAGATTATGTTTATTTTCTTTATGTAGTTGTTCTTGCGTGCAGCCGTGTTTCATATTAGTATGGGCTAGACATAATTTGTAGGTTGTGGTGACTCGAACCCAACGTGTCCAGAGATGTAGAATAGTGGTAGGATGGTCCGGTTCATGGAGGGTTTGGGGATCTACTTCTTATGAGTTATGGCTTAATCTTCTTTCCTTCCATGGTACTAATGGCGTATCATGATATTTGGGGTCGATTGGGCAACACGGGTAAAGGGCACAAACCTCGTGAGGGTTAAAACTAAGAACTTAGCCGTGTTCCATTGGTTAGGGACAATTCAACAACTAGATGGGAAACATGACATATCTCGTTCATCTTGTTTTATTAATTACTAATAATTTGACTATGGGTTATTGGAGAAGTGCCTGATGGTGTTTCAGCGTGCTAATCCAAAGGGCAGGAGCACTTTGCTATCAACCAAAGTGTCCAGAATATGTGCAAAATTACTTTATATTAAAAGATAGGACAAATGCATTTATGCAAAATAGCCTAGAAACTCCACCAGCCAAATATGCATGTAGACTAGCACTTGCCATTTATATACCACCATAGTGTCACTTGCCACCATTGCTCAGAATGATCTGACCTCCTTTTGGGGGCTGCATATTCCAACGTGCAGGTTGTCCGTATCCGGAGTGATTGACGTAGGTCTCATGACTCCACTCAACATGTTTGTTCGCCTGTGGCACAAATAGAAGACTGGAGCCCTTATATTCGTTTTGTTGAATAAGTATTGTGCTACCTTCCGCTATGCAAGTTGTAATAAAGTACTTTACTCTGGATATTCGATAGTAATACAATGCATTGATTCCTTTTGATTACTATCTGTGTTGTGTGTGCTGGTGAACGGTCCAGGGGCCAGTACTACATGCAACAGTACAGCATGTGTTGGGCTGTACTACTACAGATGGTATCAGAGCAATATGTTGATTGTAGGAACGAGACCTTAGAAAATGGATTAGGAAAAGCCATAGGGCAAAAACTTATTTTTCCAAATCCTTTATACATTCTTCCTTTGACTCTATTCTTGTAATCTTCTCATCTTTTTCTCCTACTTCCATCTCTTATTTTTCAAATCATAGTGGAGATTCCCATAGAGAAGAAGATTCAATTCAATATAAAGGAGATTCACCTCAAGATAGAGAAGAAGGCTTACTACAAGAAGGAAACACGATGCATGCTACTGGAGCATATGAAGACACTAGGTTGCCCACCACATAGTATTCCTATTTATCGAGAACGTGTTAGGTATTGACCATATCAAAATATATGATGTGGCAATGATAGTCCGAGTATTTTCAAATGTTTTGTTTCCAAAACATTATTGGTATTTTCGCAGGAATCTATATCCTATTTTTGAAAACTATTTTAAAGTGTTTGGTTTGGTTATATGTTGATTGCTAAGTGTTGCTTTGTTCATATATAGTATGGGTATCTACTTCCTTTAGATCTTTCTATCTAAACTCATCTATTCTAAACCCAATAGATGCCTTTCCACAATACTCCTTATATCAACCACCTAGAGATGTCACATGCAATGCAACAACTTGTTGAGGCTCAGACTCAACCTATCACCTAGAACCTAGCCAAGAAGAAAGACAAGGAACTCGTATACAAGACAACGACGTGGATTCAAGATATAGAAGAAATAATGGAGGATGCCAGCGTTGACGCGAATGTGATGCTTCGTTATGCCACACAACCTATAGGCGGAGATGCTCCATATTGGTGAAGGATGCACAACACAATTGACAACACAAGGACTGAAGATCATGATATATTTATCTACGCATGGCTCCGGTGATACCAAGTAGATTTCTCTTAAGGGGGTTAGCCTAGATATTGACCGTAGGAAAACCCACCCACACCTATTTGCTAGCCATTCCGAATCTCGGGACGAGATTCATATTAAGGGGGTTAGTTTGTAACATCCCAAATTTTACATTTGGAATGTTTTGCATTTAGAGCATATGCATAGCATGGCATCATTTCAAAACTTGCATTTGAGTGTTACATTTTAAACCCCAAAACAAAATAATATTTTAAAAAGACCAAAATTCTCCTATAAGGCGTTTATAAACCGAAGGATATTGGGATATTTTACTTTTTACAAAATCACTCCCTAATAGTCTATTATGATAGAGTTTTAAATTTCAAGATTTTACAAATTTGTTTGACTCGATTCCGATTTGTATATTAAAAGTTATGAAAGTTTTAAGAAAACGAAAAAATAAGAAAAAAAACAAGCGAAAAAAAAACAAACCGAGGCCAGCTCGCATGGACCGGCTCAGCAATCAGCGGAGGAGGGAGCACGAGCGTACGCTTGCAGGATCGGTGATCTATGGCGTATCCGGTACAAATCCCGTTTTCTGACCTATCTTTATTCAAACTCGCATATCTCTTCGTTGGAGAGTCCAAATTCGAATCTGTTTGTTTTGGCTTGTTCCCTACACCAAGGTGCACCTTTCCACCGACCTCCCCACCTATAAATAGCCCAGCCCCGGCCGTGAGGTCGCCCCAAACTCGAAACTCCAATTTCAGATCTGTTTCGTGGTATTTTGCTCGCCACGGCCCGTGAGTTGCTCGGTTGACATTCAAGTCTTCGCGAGAGTTTTAGATATCGTCAATACCGATCCATCCCAAGAAACCTCACCTCTTTTCATCCACCACAACGAGAGAATTTCGAGATCTACTCTCTCAGATTTGAAGCGGGAAAAGTTCAATTACTCTTCAACCGTTTGTACGTTTTTACTCAAATTTCTACTGTAGTTACATCTCATCATTATCTACAACTTTCGTTCTTTGAGTTTATTTATTCGAGCTACAGATATTTTTATATAATTCCGATCTACTTTTGTCCACCGGAGTAACTCGAAATTTCAAATCTATACTTCGTTCTTATTCATCTAAAAAGTTGTCGTTGGTTGTTTTATTTGCTTTTAGCATGTTATTAGTATGTTAGGTTTAGATCTACCTTTTTATTAACTTTATTTCGAGAAGATCTTGTAGATTGTTAATTAACCCTATTTAATTTGGTTAAACTGCTTTTCGTCTCTTGCGTTACAAAATTTTTCATGCATCATATATTGTTTAGGCAATCAGAGAACTAGTAAATTAGTTGTCTTGCATTATTAAATCATCATGCATCCATATGTTGCATTGTTGTTTTGTCTGGTTTGGTTATTTATTGTGGTATGCTTGCAACGTGTAGATTGCGAGAGTTGCGGTTGTTGTTCGTGTGAGGACCGTGGTTGTTACGGTTGCGACTGACTCGAGTGCGTGCACGACTCCAATTTCTGTCAAGGCAAGTGACACACATGATCCTACTATTTTATTATATGCATTAGAGTTTTATGGTAGCTATGCATGAGTAGGAGTTGAGTGTTATCGCTATGCTAAATATTAGAAATATTGCTTCACTAACACCCAAGTGGAGCGATCGTATGTTACCCCTTGATTGTAGCAATCCTTATGCTAGGCAAACATCGTACTCGTAGATTTCTTAGCCATGCTCTAGATATCGTGGTTGGTATTATTATCATGTTAAAGAATTACTCGCTATTTTAATTGCTTATCAAAACAACATGATAATTAATTAACCACTGGGCGGATTGCTAGCATGTCAGCAGAATACAAATTTTGGTGGGGACCGCCGCCCAGTATCTTGAGATTATGTTTATTTTCTTTATGTAGTTGTTCTTGCGTGCAGCCGTGTTTCATATTAGTATGGGCTAGACATAATTTGTAGGTTGTGGTGACTCGAACCCAACGTGTCCAGAGATGTAGAATAGTGGTAGGATGGTCCGGCTCGTGGAGGATTTGGGGATCTACTTCTTATGAGTTATGGCTTAATCTTCTTTCCTTCCGTGGTACTAATGGTGTATCATGGTATTTGGGGTCGATTGGGCAACACAGGTAAAGGGCACAAACCTCGCGAGGGTTAAAACTAACATCTTAGCCGTGTTCCATTGGTTAGGGACAATTCAACAACTAGATGGGAAACATGACATATCTCGTTCATCTTGTTTTATTAATTACTAATAATTTGACTATGGGTTATTGGAGAAGTGCCTGATGGTGTTTCAGCGTGCTAATCTAAAGGGTAGGAGCACTTTGCTATCAACCAAAGTGTCCAGAATATGTGCAAAATTACTTTATATTAAAACATAGGACAAATGCATTTATGCAAAATAGCCTACAGACTCCACCAGCCAAATATGCATGTAGACTAGCACTTGCCATTTATATACCACCATAGTGTCACTTGCCACCATTGCTTAGAATGATCTGACCTCCTTTTGGGGCTGCATATTCCAACATGCAGGTTGTTCGTATCCGGAGTGATCGACGTAGGTCTCGTGACTCTACTCAACATGTTTGTTCGCTTGTGGCACAAATTGAAGACTGGATTCCTTATATTCGCTTTGTTGAATAAGTATTGTGCTAGCTTCCGCTATGCAAGTTGTAATAAAATACTTTACTCTGGATATTTGATAGTAATACAATGCATTGATTCCTTTTGATTACTATCTGTGTTGTGTGTGCTGGTGAACGGTCCAGGGGCCAGTACTACACGCAACAGTACATCATGTGTTGGGCTGTACTACTACACTAACATAATTAAATAACTCTCCAATATTATCTTTCCCAATTATATCACCTCTACCTATTGGTACGTCTTTCAAGGTAAACTTGGATAGGATCATGATTAGAGATTAAACTAAGAGCAGAAAAGAAAAAATAACAGCTATGAAGTAAACTATTTTTTTTTGTGTTTTTGATATAAAGAAGCAAAACAAGACAAAAATAAAAACAAGACAATAAAAAAAAATAAAGAGGTTGAGAGTGAGAGACTCCCCTTTCCAGAAGACTTTTTTCTCCCCGGTAACAGCGCCAAAAATTCTTTGCTACGCCTTGATGGTGCCTTGACGGGGAGACTTCTTGATGATGATGAATTTTAAGTCCCCGGTAACGGCGCCCGAAATTCTTGATGCTTGTGATGGCGTGTTGGGTACCCCAAGAGGAGGGTGTGATGAGTACAGCGGTAAGAATTTCCCTTAGTTAAGAACCAAGGTTATCAATCCAGTAGGAGAAAGAGGATCTTCAGAAGGTTGATGCCACTTACAGTGGTTATGGCGCCTTACCGGTGTCAGCAACAACGCGAACCTGCACACAACACAACCAAAATAATTTGTCCCAACGGTACATGTAGGTTGTCAATCTCACTGGTCTTGCTGAAAACAAAGATTAGACGTATAGTGTGGAAAATGGTGTATGCTTGCAGTAAGTAAAGAAAGTAGGGAATTGTAGTGGTTTGTTTAACAGTGTAGGAAAATGGACCGGGTTCATAGGTTCACTAGTGGTGTATCTCCATAAAAGATAACATGCTGGGTGAACAAATTACAGCCGGGCAATTGACAAATAGAGGTTGCACCGTAGTGCACGTTCATGACATGATGACTACTATGATATTTAGTGCAGGCATTACAACAATATACATAGACCGTAATCCAACTGCATCTATGACTAATAATCCACCCTCAGGTTATCATCCGAACCCCCTTAGGTATTAAGTTGCAAGCAACAGATGATCGCATTAAGCAATGTGTGTAATGTAAGCAATGATTGTGCACACGGGCACTCACACCGCTGTTTTCTCCCTAGCGGCAACAACACATCCTCCCCCGTCACGTTTCTTTCACTCGAGCACAGGCGAAAAGGAGGCATGAACCCAACTATCGAGCATAAATACTCCCTCTTGGAGTCACTAGCAACTACTTGGCCAGAGCAACCACTAGCAACGGAAAGCATGCAAGATTACAAATAACATATGCAATAAAGACTATAATCAACTTGTAATAAGTTCAATATTCATCGGATCCCAGCAAACACTGCACATAGAATTACATAAAAACAATCTCATGTTAGGCAGCTCACAAGATCTAAACATTGAGGCATAGGAGGAGAAGACAACCATCTAGCTACTTCTATGGACCCGTAGTCCAAGGGTGAATTACTCACGCATCACTCCGGAGGCAGGCATGGTGATGAAGAGGCCTCCGGTGATGATCTCCTCTCCGGCATGGTGCCGGGAGACAGCTTCAGAACCCCCTGATCTAGGGTTGACGACGGCGGCGGCTGCGGAACTTTGTGGGGATTTTTGATCAGGTACCTAGGGTTTTCCTTCGGAGGGGAATAAATAGGCGAAAGGTCGACGTCGGTGGGCGACCAGGGGTCCCTCACCACCCCTAGGCGCGACCTAGGGTGGGTCCGCGCCTGGCTATGGTGAGCCCACCCTGGTGCCCGTCTCCGACTCATCTTCGGACTTCTGGATGCTTCCGGGGAAAATAGGAACTTTGGGATTTGTGCGTCCCAATTCTGAGAATATTTCCAGAACAACTTTTCTGAAATAAAAAACAGCATAAAACAGAGAACTGGTACTTTGCATCTTGTTAATAGGTTAGTCCGAGAAAACGTGTAAAAATGCTATAAAGAAGGGAGAAAACATGTAGCAATTGGCAAAATATCAACATGGAACATCATAAATCATAGATACGTTGGATACGTATCACCCTGCCGGGAGGGGAATTCATCACCGGAGGGGTCTACACCACCATGCACTCCTCCGAAGTGATGCGTGAGTAGTTCATCCCTGGACTACGGGTCCATAACAGTAGCTAGATGTTTTTCTCTCCACTTTATGCCTCATGTTTAGATCTCGTGAGCTGCCTCACATGATCATTATCATCTTTATGTAATGCTACATGTTGTGTTTGCTGGGATCCAATGAATGAGGAATGCTATGTCTTTTGATTATCAATCTATCATGTTATCTTCATTCTTATGTTATTTGTGATCTTGCACGCTCTCCGTTATCAGTAGATGCTCTGGCCAAGTAGATGCTAGTAACTCCAAGAGGGAGTATTTATGCTCGATAGTGGGTTCATGCCTCCTTTGCATCTGTGCTCGAGTGACAGAAATGTGACGTATGGAGGATGTGTTGTTTCCATTAGGGAGAAAACAACAATGATTTGTCTAAGGATGATTCTATTGTTTACATTACACACTTTGCTTACTGCGATTATCTGTTGCTTGCAACTTAATACCCAACGTTTGTTCGGATGATATTCAGAGGGTGGATTATTAGTCATAGACGCAGTTGGATGACGGTCTATGTATCTTGTTGTAATGCCCGCATTTATCACATAGTAATATTTATGTCTTGCGTATGCACTACAGTGCAGCCTTTATTTCTGTCAATTGCCCAGCTGTAATTTGTTCACCACACATGTTATTTATCTTTCACAGAGTGACACCACTAGTGAACTGTGGACCCCCGTTCCATTTTCCTCTTACTGATAAAACACCTACTGCTTTCATACTACTGCTACTGCTTTCATATTGTTTTCCTGCTGTTTTCCACACCATATGTTTAACCTCTTTGTGTTCAGCAAAACCGGCGAGATTGGCGACCTCACTGCTACGTTGGATCAAAGTGATTTGATTGTGTTGTGTAGGTTCCACGTTGCTTCTGAACCGGTAGTGAGCCCTGCCACGTCAGCTGCATCAACCTTAGAGATTGCTTGTGCTCCTACTGGTCGATTCAACCTTGGTTTATTTTCTGAGGGAAAACTTGCCGTTGCACTCTTCACAACCTTCCACTTGGGGTTTACCAACGTTTGCATCAGGTGGTTTATTGAAAGGTTCAACCAAGACCCTACGGCCTTTGCAGCAAAGATTATACACAACCCGCATCCTCTTCAGCGACGATGCAGACTTCACCCTCTCCTGATACCAGAAGCTCGCCTCACAACGACTACACGTATAGCTCGCGCCTCCATAGAAAAACCTGCCTGCATAGGTACCTATAATTTTTTTTTGCTTTTAGAGCTAAATGCATGGGACCAAAATAGTAAAAATAAAAGGCAGGACTTCCTACACGCGACGGCTATTACCTTTCTATATTTCAGCCTCTTCCACTCTGAAACCAACCCAGGAGGACTCTAAAGGAGAACTAAGCGGAGCAGCAGTAGAAAACATAAGAATATAAAACCTCATACGGCATAGAGAACATACACCAACGCAAACAAGACAAACAATAGCATTCAAAATAAATAAGCACCTTTCCATGGCAGTATCTATCGTGTATTGCTACGCCTTGATGGTGCCTTGACGGGAAGACTTCTTGATGATGATGAATTTTAAGTCCCCCACAACGGTGCCAGAAATTCTTGATGCTTGTGATGGCGTGTTGGGAACCCCAAGAGGAGGGTGTGATGAGTACAGCGGTGAGAATTTCCCTCAGTTAAGAACCAAGGTTATCAATCCAGTAGGAGAACGAGGATCTTCGGAAGGTTGATGCCACTGACGGTGGTGATGACGTCTCACCGGTGTCAGCAACAACGCGGAACCTGCACACAACACAACCAAAATACTTTGTCCCAACGATACAGTGAGGTTGTCAATCTAACCGGTCTTGCTGAAAACAAAGATTAGACGTATAGTGTGAAAAATGGTGTATGATTGCAGCAAGTAAAGAAAGCAACAAATTGTAGTGGTTTGTTTAACAATGCACGAAAATGGACCGGGGTTCATATGTTCACTAGTGGTGTCTCTCCATAAAAGATAGCATGCTGCGTGAACAAATTACATCTGGGAAATTGACAAATAGAGGTTGCATCGTAGTGCACATTCATGACATGATGACTACTATGATATTTAGTGCGGGCATTACAACAATATACATAGACTGTAATCCAATTGCATCTATGACTAATAATCCACCCTCAGGTTATCATCTGAACCCCCTCAGGTATTAAGTTGCAAGCAACAGATAATCGCATTAAGCAATGTGTGTAATGTAAGCAATGATTGTGCACGCGGGCACTCACACCGCTGTTTTCTCCATAGAGGCAACACCACATCCTCCCCCGACACGTTTCTGTCACTGGAGCATAGTCGAAAAGGAGGCATGAACCCAACTATCGAGCATAAATACTCCCTATTGGTGTCACTAGCAACTACTTGGCCAGAGCAATCACTAGCAACGGAAAGCATGCAAGATCACAAATAACATATGCAATAAAGACTATAATCAACTTGGCATAAGTTCAATATTCATCGGATCCCAGCAAACACAACACATAGAATTTCATAAGAACAATCTCGATCATGTTAGGCAGCTCACGAGATCTAAACATTGAGGCATAGGAGGAGAAGACAACCATCTAGCTACTGCTATGGACCCGTAGTCCAAGGATGAACTACTCACGCATCACTCCGGAGGCAGGCATGGTGATGAAGAGGTCTTCGGTGATGATCTCCTCTCTGGTAGGGTGCCGGGAGACAGCTTCAGAACCCCCTGATCTAGGGTTGACGACGACGGCGACTGCGGAACTTTTCAGAGATTTTTTATGAGGTACGTAGGGTTTTCCTTTGGAGGGGAATAAATAGGCGAAAGTGCGACATCGGTGGGCCACCAGGGTGGCCTACCACCCCCAGGCGCGGCCAAGGGTGGGACGCGCCTGGCTATGGTGAGCCCCCTGGTGCCCGTCTTTGACTCCTCTTCGGACTTCGGGATGCTTGCGGGGAAAATAGGAACTTCGGGATTCGTGGGGTCCAATTCCGAGAATATTTCCAGAACAACTTTTCTGAAATAAAAAACAGCAGAAAACAGGGAACTGGCACTTGGCATCTTTTTGATAGGTTAGTCCCAGAAAATGTGTAAAAATGCTATAAAGAAGGGAGAAAACATGTAGCAATTGGAGACGTATTATGTATGATCTTGCGTTTCTTTCGATTTCTAGCAGGAACCTTTGAACTAACGACGGGAAAGAAACCATCCCCTATAAGAACAGGAACGAACCGTGTACACCCAAACAATTCAGCAATTTCGTAGGAAAGGAAGCCAACAACAGAAGGAAAGAAAGGAAAATAGAAAACTCATACATTTTCTCTTGGGAAGACCCAAATAAATATACCCAGGCGGTGGCGCTGAGGGAACTGGAGGGCCAACTACAGCAGGTTTTCTTGCGCCGCACACCACGCGGGCCAACCAGGGCGTAGTCGGAAGCAAAGAGGCATGGGATACCATGGGGCAACCAACGGCTTATGTATGCGCAGGACAGGTTGATCAATGCTGAGCATAGCAGCAGGCAACCAAAAAGGCCAGGGAAGCACGAGAAGGCAGCAGCCAAACACTATCAAACTGTAGCAAACAGGAAGAAGTGCCCGCACATGATCCACCAACACTAAAAGGCCAAACAAGATCCAATACAAGCAGCACCAAAAATATCCACCAAACAACACCCAAAAAGAAAGATTTCATAAAAGAGAGGACAACAGCCCAGGAAATAGGGTGGAAGGCATCCAAAGGTGTAACTCATTCCTAGTTTAAGGTAGACAGAAACAGAGGCAACATGTTAGCCAAGAAGGAACAACAATCAATCAAAAGCAAAATAAATCACGAAACAACGCCCCCAATTTTTTATTTCCGGTCGCAAGAAAACTGTAGCCAAGAAGAAACATCAACCAAAAAAAGCAAAAAAAAACCAAGAAACAGGTCCCCCCTTTTTCTTTCTTTCTGGTCACAAGCAAACCTTAGCCAAGAAGAAACATAAGCTAAACAAAAGTAAAAGAGAAAATAGCGTAGAAGTCATCCAAAGACTGTAAACCATTCCTATTTTAACCTTGAAATAAACAGAAGCAACATGTTAGCCAAGAAAAAACACAAATCAAACAAAAGAAAAATAAATCAAGAAACAAACCCCCACTATTTTTCTTCCTGGGCACAAGAAAATCGTAGCAAAGAAGAAACACGAACCAAACAAAATCAAAACGAACCACGAAACAACCCCCTCTCCCTTTTTTCTTTCTGGTCGCAAGCAAACCATAGCCAAGAAGAATCACCAACCAAACAAGATCAAAAGGAACTAGGAAGCAAGAAAATAGCGTCGAAGGCATCCAAAGACTGTAACGTAAAAGGAACCAGCAACCAGGAAGCAACCCCCCAATTAAATCACACCATGCTTGTCGATAAACGTACAAGCTATTATCCCGACGCGACACATCACATCCATGAATAGAAACAGTAAATGTCTAAAAGGGATAAACATAGCGAATAGATACAAGATACAACATAGGGCGCCATACATTTATTACCAAACACTGGACAAACAAGGTCCACTCCAACCAACAATCACAATATCCGAAGGAAACGACGAGTAGATACAAAAGTAGACATATCTCATCACACATTTATTATCAAACACCGAATAAACATGGTCCAATACAAGACAGAGTTACATATGCTAGACATAACGAATAGACGCCATAAGATGCGAGCACAACAATAACCAATCAAAGGGGGCCTGCCCTCCAGTAGGGTCCCAAATGAGTTCCCAAAATTACAGCGGCAGACATCAATGGACGCCCGACCTCTCTCTCCAAGCGTGCATCATGACAAGCAGCGAGACGACGCGACAACAACAACAGAATGCATAGAATCCCTATAAGCAAGCATGCAGTCAAAGTTATAGTCTCGTACAACGAACCCATACATCCTCTGCAAAAACCCGATGGCCTGTACAACATCATGGTCATGGGCCTCCACACAACCATGCCAAGATGCGGCCCAAAAAAACCTCCGCTCTGGCACCGTGTCCGTACTAGCCACAAGAAGCTCAATCTCTACCCCAGCTAGCACCGAGCCGTCCTCGGTCACCTCAAACAGATAAAACAGGGCCGACAGAGCACATCGCGCTGAAAGGGACTCTAAAATAGGAACAACGCACGACACAACAACGCACATCCTATAGAGAATCGCACCATAAAAATAATACAAATAAAAATAGAGTACACGGACACAACACATCGAGATCACCAGCAGCGAAAAAGAAGAGTAAGTAACATAAGGCCGCACAAAAAAGTACCCCTCATATATAGGCAAGCTTATATACACTGGAGATAAGAAACAAACCTTGCAGATCAGCGGGGAGGACAACACGGGGAAGGTTCAATGCTACAGATCATCAGGGAGGGCAGCACGAGGAAGGTTCAACGCTACCCAATATCCAAGACTACCTGTAAAACGAAATAGAGCAAGCGAGAGACAAGAACAAGAGACAGAAGGCTTCATTTAGATAGGAAAACATTCTATAGCGACCACCTTTGACCGGTAGAAAAAAAACTAATGGTCTCCTAAACAACAGATAAGCAACAAACCTTGCAGATAAGCACGGGGACAACAAGGTGAAGGTTCAATGCTAGCCAATATCCAAGACCACCTGTAAAATGAAATAGAGCAGGTCAGAGACAGGACCAAGAGACAGAAGGCAACATTCAACAGGTACAGGAATTCATGCCTCGAACAAATGTATGTCATAACAGATAGGGCTAAAAGCCGAGAAAACTAATACCATCTCCAGGTAAGAAATTTTGTGCCTCAAACAAAACTACGTGCTAAAAATCGTAAACAACAGAGGAACGCTCAATCAACCAACTTGGACCGGCACAAAAAAGACAAATGATCTCCTAAACAGTAGATAAGCAACAAACCTTAGAGATCAGCATGGAGGACAGCAAGGTGAAGGTTCAATGCTAGCCAATATCCAAGACCACCTGTAAAACGAAATAGAGCAGGCCAGAGACAAGAGCAAGAGAGAGAAGACAACATTCAACAGGTATAGGAATTCATGCCTCAAACAAAAGTACAACATCAAACATAGGCCTAAAAGCTAAGAAAACTAACACCGTCTCCTGCTGAGAAAATGCTAAAACTCCTAAACAACATAGGAACGCAATATCGACGACTCACAAAAACCCACTGCAGGCACAGGATTTCATGGCTTAAACAAAAGTACATAATAAAAGCTAGACCTAAAAGCCGAGAAAACTAACACCATCTCGTGCTGAGAAAATTTATGCCTCAAACAAAACTACATACTAAAACAAAGAGCACGAGAAAATAACCAATCTATGCCTGCTGGTAGAGAAGCAAACTTTAGACGAGCAGCACGCCCAACACAGGACCAAAGGACAACCGCTAAAACAAGGCCAACTATAAGAACTCTAAAACTCTACCAGATGCAATACATCGCTCCACTCTCCACTCCTAAAAACTCTAATCTGGAGAGCACCTTGTCCTCTCTTCCTAACCGAAAGAGCTATCCTATACTTAAGGATAAAAGCATCACATGGTCTGCTAGAGCAAGCACACACCAGGAAAACCATCCCGGACAACAACAAAGCCTAAGACGCAGTAGTGCACAAGAAGACCTCTCACCTCAGCCTCTGGAGCCAACACAAGTCCTCATCACGGCTGCAAAAGGCACATTGCGTAGAGCGTATTAAAATTCGCTCAAAATCGGCACCAACAAGAGAGGAAGAAGCCACAGAGGAGGAGGAAGGAAGGCATCACATCGTGGGCTCGTGGAGCAGTCGGGCGCCGGCGTGAGGAAGCGCCTACCGATGGTCTTTCCTCGATGGCGGCAGGCTCAGGATGGCAAGCGAGGAGAAGGAGAATCAGATCCAGATCTGATCTGAAAGCGGGCGAATGAGCAACGAGGCCCCGGGCGAGCAGATAAGCTCAGCGGCTCTGGAGGGCGCCCAGGGGTGGAGAAGGGCGACCGCTGTAGCGCCCGTACCCGGCGGCGACAGCCCTGCCGCCACGCACGCCTGCGGGCCATCTCGTCGTCCTGGTCTAGAGGCGAAATTCCCACACTACGCCGCCACGGGGACTAAACCACAACAACACGCGCACACATCGCACCCCTCATCGACACGTGGGCCCAACGTTTTTTCATGGGCCACCAGTCATGGACGCTCTAGGCAGGCAAACGTGCGAGGACGAATTATAAAGATCGGACGGTGGAGATGGAAAGCGGGGACTGTGGAATCCGATCGTGTGTAGGCGGCCGCTCGGGCTCTGAATGGCCGGGTAGGCTAGCGCCATTTATATACTTTGAATTCCCTTATGCTCTATTCTATTATCCTACAGGCCAGGCCAGCTGTTTATTTCTCTATAGGGCAACTGGAATTTGTGATATTATTTATTTTGTTTCGTAGTAAATCTGGGAATTATTTTAAGACTAACCACAATGGGGGTATCATAGGTAGTATCATGCATGCCATGTTGGCAAAAATTTGACGTGGCGGTGCAATTAATGAGGAGAGAGGTGACGGTGGTATCATAGGTAGATACCGTAACATAACGCATTACGAGACAAGATGAGTCTATGTCATAATAAATGCAACACTATATGATACCACAAACATGTTACTACCCATTGTATGAGTAGTAACATAGACTAGTATCATGTGCATGTTAATACTCTCCATTGTGACTAGTCTAATCTTCCGATTTACATGGTTCAAATTGGAACAAAAACAATTAAAAACTCCACTGTATCCAATCCAATCCAGGCCACCCAGCTTGCAGAATCGTGCGGCGGAGGGAAAGCCGCCACTATCATCACCGATAAATAATGCTCCTCCTCCGCCTCGGCCTCGCCGTCGGCTCCCTCCCCCGCCTCCCACCGCTCCTCCGCGCCCAAGCCAGACTCTCCCGCCGCCGCGCCCTTCTCCTCCCTCTCTCCCTCTCCTCCCTGAGACCGCTCTCTGCCTCCGCCGCCACCGCCGCGATGGCCGCGCCGCCGGTGGCCAGGAAGGTGCCGCGGGAGCTGGTGGAGCACGGGGACGTCCGCGTCGACGACTACTACTGGCTCCGCGACGACGCCCGCGCCGATCCTGCCGTCCTCGCGTACCTCGGCGCCGAGAACGACTACACCGCCGCCCTCATGTCCGGTGAGATCACTACTAATCTTCTTGCTTTCCTTCCCTACACTAGATTAGCTGCTGGCTTGTGAATGGGGGCATGATCTGTTAGTGCAATTGCCGCCGTGCCTTACCGTGTGTGATATCGACCGTTGCTTCCTGCTACTGCTACTACGGGATCTGAGTGGAGCAGATCGCTCTGTTTTGGTGTGTGTTCGCGTCACTTAGTTAGCGTGGCCTCACCAAGATTACCTAGTAAGTTTGTAGTATCATACTGTTTCTAGATCGAGCTTGCATTGTCATCAGCGTGCGTGATTATCAGCCTGCTCACCTTGATTGTATTTGCTAGTGGAATCCATCCGCTCGAGCCGTGGCACTGGTTATATGTATGTTATAGGCCTAAGAATAAATGCAATGACTGGACTATATGTTCATCTCCTCTGTCTACTTCCTTCTAGATGCCAAGCAGCTCGAGGACGACATATTTGCTGAAATCCGAGGGAGAATCAAGGAGGACGATATAGACGCGCCCCTCCGCAAGGGGCAGTACTACTACTACAAACGGACATTGACCGGCAAGGAGTATGCTCAGCACTGTAGGCGTCTTGTGCCCACCGATGGTCCTGTCACAGTCCATGATGTGATGCCCACAGGACCTGATGCACCCGCGGAGCATATTATTTTGGACGAGAATGTGAAGGCTGAGAGCCATGACTACTACAGCATCGGGGCTTTCAAGGCGTGATTCTGGACTACCCCCCTGCTCCATATGTCTATGTGTCATTCATGTTCCTCTTCAGTGTTTCTCATGTTTTTCTTAACTAAATATTCATTTCAGGTCAGTCCTAGTGGCAAGCTAGTTGCTTATGCAGAAGACACTAAAGGTGATGAAATCTACACAGTTTTTGTCATTGACGCGGAGAGTGGGGAATATGTTGGGCAGCCACTTAAAGGAATTACTTCGGACATTGAGTGGGCTGGTGATGATAACCTTGTTTACATAACAATGGACAACATTCTTCGGCCCGACAAAGTATGTATAGACTCTTTATTCCCACATTAATTTTATCCTGGTCTGTGCTAGCAAGGTGCATACATGCACTAGGCATAAGTGTATTTTCTCTATTGATCATTGTCATAAACAACTATTTTGCATTGTTGTGCATGCTGCTATTCCCTACATACCAATTCTTTAATGTTATTTTCCTGGAAAGGAAAGAAATTACTTGAATTCTTCATGTTTAGTTGAAAAAAAGACCATTTCGGTTATTCCTTGGTCTGTGGATGTTCTATAATTGGAAAATACAGTACCAAGTTTTGATATTATCATAAATTTGTGTCTATGTGCATGTGTGTTTTCTTATTTTTGTTATAGTTTATTGAGTCTTTACCTCTTATGGGCTTTTGCAGGTGTGGCTACATAAGTTAGGATCTGATCAGTCGGATGATAGTTGCCTATATCACGAAAAGGATGACACGTTTTCACTTGGTCTTCAAGCTTCTGAAAGCAAACAGTATTTATTTGTCGAATCTGGAAGCAAAAATACAAGCTTTATATTCTACCTAGACATACCCAGTCAGAGCAAGGAACTTGTAGTTTTGACACCTCGTGTAGATGGCATCGATACAACAGCGAGTCATCGTGGAAACCATTTCTATATTACGAGGCGAAGTGATCAATTTTACAACTCTGAATTGGTTGCTTGCCCATTGGATAATGTAGCTGAGACCACTGTCTTGCTACCACATAGAGAAAGGTAATCAACTAAATTCCACAATTCATGTTTGAAAGATCAGTCTTTCGGTTGATTGATACAGTACCTGTAAATATTATTTTCAATGTGATTTTATATTTGACATAATCTAACTTGGAGACAATATAGAAACAGTGATAAGAAATCATAATATTTCTAAACTTTGACATCGTTCATCTGATTCCCAAATAGAAGACATTGTTAGAGCATCTCTAGCAGAACCCCTATCCCTCTGACCTGTAAAAGCGGGATACGGGTCGAGTTTCGCCGATTTTACAGGTTGAAAACACACGAGGCAGAAAAGCAACCGAAAAATGAACCTGCAAAAACGAATATTCCATTCGATGTCTTTTTATTTTTTCCCAGTCATCTTCCCCAAATCACACGCAGAGGCAAGTACTAGACGGAAGGCAAGTACTAGACGCAAGTACTAGTCAAAGATTAGGTCAAGAAAGTGGATCCATCAACTAATACTAGTACTAGTCAGGCACGAAACTTTAGAGCTTGGCACGCTCCACGAAGCTACTCGTGCGACGGGAATTGAGTCAGGCCGGTCAAAGGAGCAAGCAACGGCACGCACGAAGCTTTCCCGGGCGGGTAACACGAAGCTACGAAGCGAAGCTGTTGAGTTCTGGCCGGGCGGTGGAGGCAAGAAGCCCCCCGGGCCCCGTCGTGGACGGAGCCCTTCTGTGGCGCCGGCGACATGGACGAAACGGCCAGGTACGCTCGCACGGACGTCCATGGGCCGAGCGCAACGAGTGCCAAATTTCAAACAGAAATTTAACATTTTGTCGGAGACGTGGGAAATCGACGGCTTGAGTTTTGGGCATGGATGGTGGCGTGGGGAGAATTCCAGCCAGTTCGTGACCCGTATACTACCCTCAAACCACTATACATAAAGGTTGGAGGCTTGCATTTTCGGTGGCCTGGGTCGGCAAACTTTTACGGTCTCTGCTATGGACAAAATTTGACCCAAAACCGTAAAGTCGCTGGAGTTTAACAGGTTTAGCCCCTTTTACGGGTACTGCTAGAGATGCTCTTAGTACCTTTTGTCAATCTTAAATGTACCCTTGTGTAACATATTATATCTCCAGCCTCAAGCTTCTCTATGGTGCTTTCTTAGTTCTGTTATCCGCATATAAGAAGAATATATGAACTGCGATGATATGTCACTGCTGCACCATGGACCTAGTCTCTCTGGAAGGGCTCTGTTGACAAGAAGGGGAAACAATGTTATTGTACAAGCAGTGCTTTTACCTTTTTAGATCTCGTGTGTACATAATTAACACAATGTATGGCTAGCTAGTGAACCTGAATCCAATAATTTTTTGCGTGTTGTAGTAATCTTGGACATATGGATCGTTGGTATGATAGTAATATGAAGTTCTAGATTTGCCACATCTGCTTCCTAGGTTTTGTCTCTTATAGTTACGAAGCATGTCAGAAGCTTGATGCAATGAAAATGACATTCCAGGCTTTTCTGTAATACGCAAAATGTCTGGTGAAGTATGATACTCCCTCCGTCCACTTTTATAAGGCACACTTCTTACTAATGAAATGTTAAGAAGTGTGTTTTATAAAAGTGGACGGAGGGAGTATTAGATTACACTAGAACTAGAATAGCCATGTATTATTATCCGGTCAAATAGACCACTGCACACACCTATCACTTGTTCGTTCCAAATTTTCTTGACTATGACTTGCTCTTCTTATCAAATGGATACATTACATGTAAGGGCTGCTGCAATGCCCATTGATAACATCAAGTAGTACAATTATTCAATTAACTTGAATCTCTGTTCAGTGTGAAAATTCAGGACTTCCAGCTCTTTGAGAACCACATTGCTGTATATGAGCGTGAGAATGGTCTACCAAAAGCAACTGTGTATCGCTTACCAGCCACTGGGGAGGTAGTTGAGCAACTTCAGGGAGGACGGGCGATTGATTTTGTTGATCCAGCATATGCAGTGGAACCTGAGTCGTCACAATTCCATTCAAATGTAATTCGTTTTTATTATAGCTCAATGAGGACGCCACCCTCTATTTTTGACTATGACATGGATACAGGAGTGTCGGTGCTGAAGAAAATGGACACAGTAAGTTATTACCTGCACCATTTAGTTTTTGTGTACCCTATTTTTATCAGTACCACTGCAGTGGGAAGTACAATCAGTGCATCTGCTTTAGGATCCCCCACTGTACCTGGCTATACAAACTGTAGCACAAAATGAATAATTATCATAATTTCAACGGTCGATGATTATTTGGGTAGTTTTTATTTAATGCTTAGGCTACTTCTTCCACTTTCCATAATTTGCTAGATCATTCTGACAGTATAGTTAGTTACTATGATTTCAAACAGGACATCTTTATGCTTATTTTTTTACAAACCTAATGTTCCATCTCTTTCCACATGTCATTGGCAAATATATACTAAGATAATCTTCATATGGACACCATATTTATGTTGTTTAAATCAGTGACTAAAGTCGCATAATTCTGTGCATGCATTTAAAAAGGAAGTTGAAATAATCGCGAGAGGCACCCATACGTGATTTGAATTGTTTTAATTCATAATGCAAGCATTGTCCTCTTATATGCAGTAAATGCTCTAGGTCTATGCACATCTTGGTATCTCCTTCATTCTAACAAATGTGTTAATGTATTGACCAATTTCAGTAGAAATAATTGTTATGAACCCTTGTTGACTTGATTTTTTCATGTTCTTAGGTTTTAGGTGGATTTGACGCGTCAAACTATGTAACTGAGAGAAAATGGGCTCCTGCATCTGATGGAACTCAGATTCCCATGACAATTCTTTACAGAAAAGATATGGTGAAGCTTGATGGCTCAGACCCCATGCTGCTATATGGATATGGCTCTTATGAGGTATGGTGTGTCATACTAGTATCTTTTATAAATAGCAAGTTTCTACAAATTTGAGAATGCCAGATATATAGCTCATGCAAACATAATTGGTTCATCTTAGACATAGTCATGTAGGTCAGTCATTTCGACAGTCATGTCAATTTTGTTTGAACATAAATACCAAGCATCTCTGCACATGAACGAGTGTTGAACAGTAGTTTCAACTTTATTTGTAGAACAAATGCCAAGTATCTGCACATGAATATACTGAACATTTATTTAGTGTGGCCTATTGTTCATTACCAACATCTTTGGTTCATCCTGGATACCGATCACTTATCTGGAATGTTAATTTACTTCTTGTGTATGTGTACATCAAACACAAACTCTTTCACATTTACACATTACACACTTGCTGTTCATCGGAATGAGGTTATCCAGGAAATTCTTAGAGTGTTTCGTCGAATAGTTAGATACACTCAAGGCCGGAGGCAAATTGCATTGCAAATTTACTTTTTGAAAATTGAGGGGAAATGTCCAAGAAAAGAGAACCTAAATAGTGAAGGAATTCGCCTTTGATAAAGTCTGCTGAATAACTGATAAAACATAGTAGTTTCCTTTTAACTCAAAAAGCTGCCATATAACTAAGCCTGTCAACAGATTTTGGGTTTTAGCAATAATTTGTTTTGCTAATCATGCTTATTGGTTACACTCCTTATGTCAATAGATATGCATAGATCCGAGTTTCAAGGGATCTAGATTCTCTCTGGTGGATAGGGGTTTTATATATGTGATAGCTCATATCCGTGGAGGTGGTGAAATGGGCCGGAAGTGGTATGAAGATGGGAAGCTGTTAAAGAAGACAAACACTTTCACTGATTTCATTGCTTGTGCTGAGAACTTGATAGAAAACAAATACTGTTCGAAAGAAAAACTCTGCATCAATGGGAGAAGTGCAGGTGGCCTGTTGATGGGTGCTGTCCTAAATATGAGACCTGACTTATTCAAGGCAGCTGTTGCTGGGGTGCCTTTTGTTGATGTTCTCACAACTATGCTTGACCCAACTATCCCGTTGACTACAGCTGAATGGGAGGTATTGATCTCGTGTGTTGCATTTAATTTCTTTCCATTGTTTCACTGGCATATCGTCACTTCCCACACTAGCTTCAGTTAGACTTTGATTCGAACCATGCTTAACTTGGGCAGGTCTAGGACTAGGAAATGATTCTCTTATAAGATCTATCACCAAATTCCTTCTTACATAATTTTAACACTATAGTTAATACGACATTTCTGTCCTAATGAAAAGAAGTAGAAACTCAATAATTGCCCTGTAAGGATATTCGTACATTATACTTGTGCCCATTGCATCATGCTTTAGTCTGGTTTTGTATTTTTATTCATTTATTATTCTACTAGGTAACTGCTTTCACTGCAATGCACCTTTCACCAACTCATGTGTTTGTCCTTGGTTCAGGAGTGGGGTGATCCAAGAAAAGAAGAATTCTATTATTACATGAAGTCGTATTCTCCTGTTGATAACGTAAGTGATCATCTTTATGTATTCGTACACAAATTTACTGAATTAGGACTAATACACAATGCATTTATTTCTGGTTGATATTTTAGTGTTGGAGTATGTCAGTGGCACTGTTAGTTTCCGTTTCTGCATTACACTCTGTGGATATGAACTTTGATTATTAGAAGGGCAAGACTTTGTGAATACATGAATAGGAATCTGTGACACTGTGA
This sequence comes from Alopecurus myosuroides, assembly GCA_028641055.1. Classification (NCBI taxonomy): domain Eukaryota; kingdom Viridiplantae; phylum Streptophyta; class Magnoliopsida; order Poales; family Poaceae; genus Alopecurus; species Alopecurus myosuroides. The sequence continues at coordinate 8,411,740 of CM054059.1, forward strand.
CTTGCCCTGCACGCTACTTGAGCTGGCTGCAGAAATGTATTCACCTGAGTTTTCTGTCCATTCTGCAGGTAAAAGCACAAGAGTACCCCCACATTCTGGTCACTGCTGGCTTAAACGGTACGGTCCTTGGCTTCCGAGTTTCTGTTGGCTACGGTTATAGCTGTTACACTATATGCTCACAGCTCACTCCTCTGTGACAAAACTAGATCCTCGCGTGATGTACTCAGAACCTGCTAAATTTGTGGCAAAGCTGAGGGAGCTGAAAACAGATGACAATCTCCTGCTATTCAAGTGTGAGCTCGGCGCTGGGCACTTCTCCAAATCGGGGAGGTAAATAGGAAGGAGACATTATTTCCTCTGCAATTGGTTTTCGGTGCTTGTTCTTTGTGCACCATCTTGTTAGTACCAAAAGGAAGAAATAGCATTGCGTTTGCGGCCTAACTTTTCGTTTTTAACATGCAGATTTGAGAAATTGCGAGAAGACGCCTTCACTTATGCATTCATCCTCAAGGCGCTGAGCACGACTCTTCCAACAAAGGCTTCGGGTATGATGTTCGGTTAAAGCCCAAACTAGCCCTCTATAAAATTTGTTGCCTATTATTTTCTTTGTTTGATTTTTCCAAAATTTTGGTTGCCAATGAGTGTCTGTTCGTCCCCCCCACATATTCTTGCCCAAATTTGGATTCCCTGGCCAAAAAGTTGGCAACCAACATTTGGTAGGGCTAGCTAGGGCATGAACTAAATACACTTTTCTTCTCTTTGAGATATATATGCCACAAAATTGGTACCATTTTATTTATATTTGAAAACACCAATAAAAGTTACTTGAACCACAAACAACAAGACTACAGGTGGTGGAAGCAATCAATGTGTGAGTCAACGAACTGGTGTGGTCTACTTACGTGAGACGTGTAGAGCATTACCTTCCAGCTTTTCAGAGTTTCCGCCAGTTTACAACAAAGCAGAGCAGACCGTCTTAAGCAGCAAAAAAACTCAATGAAAGCAGGAAGTTTACACTACAGGAAACATATCACTACTGCTACTGACATTCTTTTGAACAGACCATCTCAATGTTTGACATCGGCTAACTGCCTTGGTTTAATAATAGCTATTTTGTGGGCTTTATGCAGAACAAGGGAAATAGCTTTTGTCTCCGTTCATTATATTTTTATTTATTGGTTGATTATTGAGATAAATCAGAGAAATTACCAACAGTTAAAAGATACTTCAGAGAAGAGCTAGCAACAAGGCTAAGGCTATTTTTACGATTTGAGAGTTTAGTTTTAGGTCTAATTTATAACTTTCTAACTTCGTTGCTGTGGGCCCGTGTGTGCTCGAATAAGATTGTTTTATGATTCTATTTAGTTGAATTTCTTGACTCCGTGGTGCTGGTTATCGAGTTTATTGCACCGCCGACCATCCAAAAAGTCAAAGATGGAGTCAGCATTTACTTATTATGCTATCTTCTAATAGTGGTCCCTTGGTATTCAGTTTGTAAAATCCTGATAGGAAAGTAGACTGTTATACCTTGTTTTTGTCATTTTCATTCTGGAGCATTTTTCTTGAACTTGCTTACAAAGATAAAAAAAAAATTACTTGACACGTGAACTTATCATCCTAGAGGTGGCCAGTTAGCTGTTTGGCCGATAAAAGTGTTTCGTTCAAGTGAATCGACAAGCTGACATTTATGATTTCCCCGTATACTTCTCTGGTTCTAAACTAAAGATCTACCCCGTATACTTCTCTTGTTCTAAACTAAAGATGTACTTTTGTACTTTCAGGAAAGGAAGTAGAACAAAGGCAAGCCCAACTCTGAAGCAACGATGATGTGGAATCTGCTCCTTTAAACCAGGACTCGGAGAGACCTGGTCACCAGTAGCAGCAGAGCAAGTTCCATCAATGAAGCCAAGCCCTATTTCGATTTCATGAAAAACATCAACAAAACAATGCTCTACCACTACACTGGAATCGAAAACGTCAAGAGGAATCTGGGTTGAATGACAAGGAAATCTTCCCTAGTATCCATTCTAGCTAGCTTGATTTGGATTAGATAATCAATCATTGGACGAGTAACTGATTGGCTTTTGTGGCGGTAGTTCCTTTCGAGGGGTGTGAGATGAAGTCAGAGAAGCAAACAATGTAATGTTCAGTAAACTGGGGTATTTGTGGTCATGCGTAAAAGGTTATCATAGATGTTCTTGTTCTCTTGACAAATGCTGTTGGCATGATCGAGCCGGCTCATTCACTATATCTTGCATCAAAGTTTTAAATAAATTGATTGATTATAGTTGGTCTAAAGGAATTACAACATTTTATTCCTGTATGCTGGAATTAGAATGAGCAATGCAGAGATTATTTTTGAATTTTTAAACTTTATAAAAGAGCAAGCAACCCCCTCCTCATTAAAAACCCTCCAGTCCCCTTAGATACCCTGGTAGCAAAAAAAGTGCGTCCTGAAAACTTGCCGCTCGAAGATCTGAACAGGGATACATATCGTTTGCTAGGAGGCCCCGGATACAGTCTAGTGGGTCATCATGCCACACCACAGTCCCCTCTGTTCCATAATATAAGATGTTTTAGCTATTTTATATGTTGTCTAGATACACACTAAAGTGAGTGTATATAAACACTAAAATGTGTCTAGATACATGTGTATATATGTGAGTGTGGAAAAAGTCGAAAACATCTTATACTGTGGAACGGAGGGAGTGCAAGATTACTCTCCATAAAAGCAAAACTAACATGGATGAACCCCCTAGAGAGAAAAGCACACTCTTCAAAAAATTGCCGTAGCCGGTCCCAGAGAATAGCCATCTTCCATCATTGCTTCCACAACCTCGTTGCAGTCACTATTGACTTCTAATCTAGCACATCTGATTTCTCCTACGAGAAGTAAGCCATCCCTAAGGGCCCCCGCCTCAGCCATTGTAGCATCACTTGCATGATCAATCCCACTACAGCATGCAGCAATAAAATTGCCCCTCTCGTCCCGGATGACATTACCCCTCTTCTTTCCTTCTGTGGTACTAATGGTGTATCATGGTATTTGGGGTCGATTGGGCAACACAGGTAAAGGGCACAAACCTCGCGAGGGTTAAAACTAACATCTTAGCCGTGTTCCATTGGTTAGGGACAATTCAACAACTAGATGGGAAACATGACATATCTCGTTCATCTTGTTTTATTAATTACTAATAATTTGACTATGGGTTATTGGAGAAGTGCCTGATGGTGTTTCAGCGTGCTAATCTAAAGGGTAGGAGCACTTTGCTATCAACCAAAGTGTCCAGAATATGTGCAAAATTACTTTATATTAAAACATAGGACAAATGCATTTATGCAAAATAGCCTACAGACTCCACCAGCCAAATATGCATGTAGACTAGCACTTGCCATTTATATACCACCATAGTGTCACTTGCCACCATTGCTTAGAATGATCTGACCTCCTTTTGGGGCTGCATATTCCAACATGCAGGTTGTTCGTATCCGGAGTGATCGACGTAGGTCTCGTGACTCTACTCAACATGTTTGTTCGCTTGTGGCACAAATTGAAGACTGGATTCCTTATATTCGCTTTGTTGAATAAGTATTGTGCTAGCTTCCGCTATGCAAGTTGTAATAAAATACTTTACTCTGGATATTTGATAGTAATACAATGCATTGATTCCTTTTGATTACTATCTGTGTTGTGTGTGCTGGTGAACGGTCCAGGGGCCAGTACTACACGCAACAGTACATCATGTGTTGGGCTGTACTACTACACTAACATAATTAAATAACTCTCCAATATTATCTTTCCCAATTATATCACCTCTACCTATTGGTACGTCTTTCAAGGTAAACTTGGATAGGATCATGATTAGAGATTAAACTAAGAGCAGAAAAGAAAAAATAACAGCTATGAAGTAAACTATTTTTTTTTGTGTTTTTGATATAAAGAAGCAAAACAAGACAAAAATAAAAACAAGACAATAAAAAAAAATAAAGAGGTTGAGAGTGAGAGACTCCCCTTTCCAGAAGACTTTTTTCTCCCCGGTAACAGCGCCAAAAATTCTTTGCTACGCCTTGATGGTGCCTTGACGGGGAGACTTCTTGATGATGATGAATTTTAAGTCCCCGGTAACGGCGCCCGAAATTCTTGATGCTTGTGATGGCGTGTTGGGTACCCCAAGAGGAGGGTGTGATGAGTACAGCGGTAAGAATTTCCCTTAGTTAAGAACCAAGGTTATCAATCCAGTAGGAGAAAGAGGATCTTCAGAAGGTTGATGCCACTTACAGTGGTTATGGCGCCTTACCGGTGTCAGCAACAACGCGAACCTGCACACAACACAACCAAAATAATTTGTCCCAACGGTACATGTAGGTTGTCAATCTCACTGGTCTTGCTGAAAACAAAGATTAGACGTATAGTGTGGAAAATGGTGTATGCTTGCAGTAAGTAAAGAAAGTAGGGAATTGTAGTGGTTTGTTTAACAGTGTAGGAAAATGGACCGGGTTCATAGGTTCACTAGTGGTGTATCTCCATAAAAGATAACATGCTGGGTGAACAAATTACAGCCGGGCAATTGACAAATAGAGGTTGCACCGTAGTGCACGTTCATGACATGATGACTACTATGATATTTAGTGCAGGCATTACAACAATATACATAGACCGTAATCCAACTGCATCTATGACTAATAATCCACCCTCAGGTTATCATCCGAACCCCCTTAGGTATTAAGTTGCAAGCAACAGATGATCGCATTAAGCAATGTGTGTAATGTAAGCAATGATTGTGCACACGGGCACTCACACCGCTGTTTTCTCCCTAGCGGCAACAACACATCCTCCCCCGTCACGTTTCTTTCACTCGAGCACAGGCGAAAAGGAGGCATGAACCCAACTATCGAGCATAAATACTCCCTCTTGGAGTCACTAGCAACTACTTGGCCAGAGCAACCACTAGCAACGGAAAGCATGCAAGATTACAAATAACATATGCAATAAAGACTATAATCAACTTGTAATAAGTTCAATATTCATCGGATCCCAGCAAACACTGCACATAGAATTACATAAAAACAATCTCATGTTAGGCAGCTCACAAGATCTAAACATTGAGGCATAGGAGGAGAAGACAACCATCTAGCTACTTCTATGGACCCGTAGTCCAAGGGTGAATTACTCACGCATCACTCCGGAGGCAGGCATGGTGATGAAGAGGCCTCCGGTGATGATCTCCTCTCCGGCATGGTGCCGGGAGACAGCTTCAGAACCCCCTGATCTAGGGTTGACGACGGCGGCGGCTGCGGAACTTTGTGGGGATTTTTGATCAGGTACCTAGGGTTTTCCTTCGGAGGGGAATAAATAGGCGAAAGGTCGACGTCGGTGGGCGACCAGGGGTCCCTCACCACCCCTAGGCGCGACCTAGGGTGGGTCCGCGCCTGGCTATGGTGAGCCCACCCTGGTGCCCGTCTCCGACTCATCTTCGGACTTCTGGATGCTTCCGGGGAAAATAGGAACTTTGGGATTTGTGCGTCCCAATTCTGAGAATATTTCCAGAACAACTTTTCTGAAATAAAAAACAGCATAAAACAGAGAACTGGTACTTTGCATCTTGTTAATAGGTTAGTCCCAGAAAACGTGTAAAAATGCTATAAAGAAGGGAGAAAACATGTAGCAATTGGCAAAATATCAACATGGAACATCATAAATCATAGATACGTTGGATACGTATCACCCTGCCGGGAGGGGAATTCATCACCGGAGGGGTCTACACCACCATGCACTCCTCCGAAGTGATGCGTGAGTAGTTCATCCCTGGACTACGGGTCCATAACAGTAGCTAGATGTTTTTCTCTCCACTTTATGCCTCATGTTTAGATCTCGTGAGCTGCCTCACATGATCATTATCATCTTTATGTAATGCTACATGTTGTGTTTGCTGGGATCCAATGAATGAGGAATGCTATGTCTTTTGATTATCAATCTATCATGTTATCTTCATTCTTATGTTATTTGTGATCTTGCACGCTCTCCGTTATCAGTAGATGCTCTGGCCAAGTAGATGCTAGTAACTCCAAGAGGGAGTATTTATGCTCGATAGTGGGTTCATGCCTCCTTTGCATCTGTGCTCGAGTGACAGAAATGTGACGTATGGAGGATGTGTTGTTTCCATTAGGGAGAAAACAACAATGATTTGTCTAAGGATGATTCTATTGTTTACATTACACACTTTGCTTACTGCGATTATCTGTTGCTTGCAACTTAATACCCAACGTTTGTTCGGATGATATTCAGAGGGTGGATTATTAGTCATAGACGCAGTTGGATGACGGTCTATGTATCTTGTTGTAATGCCCGCATTTATCACATAGTAATATTTATGTCTTGCGTATGCACTACAGTGCAGCCTTTATTTCTGTCAATTGCCCAGCTGTAATTTGTTCACCACACATGTTATTTATCTTTCACAGAGTGACACCACTAGTGAACTGTGGACCCCCGTTCCATTTTCCTCTTACTGATAAAACACCTACTGCTTTCATACTACTGCTACTGCTTTCATATTGTTTTCCTGCTGTTTTCCACACCATATGTTTAACCTCTTTGTGTTCAGCAAAACCGGCGAGATTGGCGACCTCACTGCTACGTTGGATCAAAGTGATTTGATTGTGTTGTGTAGGTTCCACGTTGCTTCTGAACCGGTAGTGAGCCCTGCCACGTCAGCTGCATCAACCTTAGAGATTGCTTGTGCTCCTACTGGTCGATTCAACCTTGGTTTATTTTCTGAGGGAAAACTTGCCGTTGCACTCTTCACAACCTTCCACTTGGGGTTTACCAACGTTTGCATCAGGTGGTTTATTGAAAGGTTCAACCAAGACCCTACGGCCTTTGCAGCAAAGATTATACACAACCCGCATCCTCTTCAGCGACGATGCAGACTTCACCCTCTCCTGATACCAGAAGCTCGCCTCACAACGACTACACGTATAGCTCGCGCCTCCATAGAAAAACCTGCCTGCATAGGTACCTATAATTTTTTTTTGCTTTTAGAGCTAAATGCATGGGACCAAAATAGTAAAAATAAAAGGCAGGACTTCCTACACGCGACGGCTATTACCTTTCTATATTTCAGCCTCTTCCACTCTGAAACCAACCCAGGAGGACTCTAAAGGAGAACTAAGCGGAGCAGCAGTAGAAAACATAAGAATATAAAACCTCATACGGCATAGAGAACATACACCAACGCAAACAAGACAAACAATAGCATTCAAAATAAATAAGCACCTTTCCATGGCAGTATCTATCGTGTATTGCTACGCCTTGATGGTGCCTTGACGGGAAGACTTCTTGATGATGATGAATTTTAAGTCCCCCACAACGGTGCCAGAAATTCTTGATGCTTGTGATGGCGTGTTGGGAACCCCAAGAGGAGGGTGTGATGAGTACAGCGGTGAGAATTTCCCTCAGTTAAGAACCAAGGTTATCAATCCAGTAGGAGAACGAGGATCTTCGGAAGGTTGATGCCACTGACGGTGGTGATGACGTCTCACCGGTGTCAGCAACAACGCGGAACCTGCACACAACACAACCAAAATACTTTGTCCCAACGATACAGTGAGGTTGTCAATCTAACCGGTCTTGCTGAAAACAAAGATTAGACATATAGTGTGAAAAATGGTGTATGATTGCAGCAAGTAAAGAAAGCAACAAATTGTAGTGGTTTGTTTAACAATGCACGAAAATGGACCGGGGTTCATATGTTCACTAGTGGTGTCTCTCCATAAAAGATAGCATGCTGCGTGAACAAATTACATCTGGGAAATTGACAAATAGAGGTTGCATCGTAGTGCACATTCATGACATGATGACTACTATGATATTTAGTGCGGGCATTACAACAATATACATAGACTGTAATCCAATTGCATCTATGACTAATAATCCACCCTCAGGTTATCATCTGAACCCCCTCAGGTATTAAGTTGCAAGCAACAGATAATCGCATTAAGCAATGTGTGTAATGTAAGCAATGATTGTGCACGCGGGCACTCACACCGCTGTTTTCTCCATAGAGGCAACACCACATCCTCCCCCGACACGTTTCTGTCACTGGAGCATAGTCGAAAAGGAGGCATGAACCCAACTATCGAGCATAAATACTCCCTATTGGTGTCACTAGCAACTACTTGGCCAGAGCAATCACTAGCAACGGAAAGCATGCAAGATCACAAATAACATATGCAATAAAGACTATAATCAACTTGGCATAAGTTCAATATTCATCGGATCCCAGCAAACACAACACATAGAATTTCATAAGAACAATCTCGATCATGTTAGGCAGCTCACGAGATCTAAACATTGAGGCATAGGAGGAGAAGACAACCATCTAGCTACTGCTATGGACCCGTAGTCCAAGGATGAACTACTCACGCATCACTCCGGAGGCAGGCATGGTGATGAAGAGGTCTTCGGTGATGATCTCCTCTCTGGTAGGGTGCCGGGAGACAGCTTCAGAACCCCCTGATCTAGGGTTGACGACGACGGCGACTGCGGAACTTTTCAGAGATTTTTTATGAGGTACGTAGGGTTTTCCTTTGGAGGGGAATAAATAGGCGAAAGTGCGACATCGGTGGGCCACCAGGGTGGCCTACCACCCCCAGGCGCGGCCAAGGGTGGGACGCGCCTGGCTATGGTGAGCCCCCTGGTGCCCGTCTTTGACTCCTCTTCGGACTTCGGGATGCTTGCGGGGAAAATAGGAACTTCGGGATTCGTGGGGTCCAATTCCGAGAATATTTCCAGAACAACTTTTCTGAAATAAAAAACAGCAGAAAACAGGGAACTGGCACTTGGCATCTTTTTGATAGGTTAGTCCCAGAAAATGTGTAAAAATGCTATAAAGAAGGGAGAAAACATGTAGCAATTGGAGACGTATTATGTATGATCTTGCGTTTCTTTCGATTTCTAGCAGGAACCTTTGAACTAACGACGGGAAAGAAACCATCCCCTATAAGAACAGGAACGAACCGTGTACACCCAAACAATTCAGCAATTTCGTAGGAAAGGAAGCCAACAACAGAAGGAAAGAAAGGAAAATAGAAAACTCATACATTTTCTCTTGGGAAGACCCAAATAAATATACCCAGGCGGTGGCGCTGAGGGAACTGGAGGGCCAACTACAGCAGGTTTTCTTGCGCCGCACACCACGCGGGCCAACCAGGGCGTAGTCGGAAGCAAAGAGGCATGGGATACCATGGGGCAACCAACGGCTTATGTATGCGCAGGACAGGTTGATCAATGCTGAGCATAGCAGCAGGCAACCAAAAAGGCCAGGGAAGCACGAGAAGGCAGCAGCCAAACACTATCAAACTGTAGCAAACAGGAAGAAGTGCCCGCACATGATCCACCAACACTAAAAGGCCAAACAAGATCCAATACAAGCAGCACCAAAAATATCCACCAAACAACACCCAAAAAGAAAGATTTCATAAAAGAGAGGACAACAGCCCAGGAAATAGGGTGGAAGGCATCCAAAGGTGTAACTCATTCCTAGTTTAAGGTAGACAGAAACAGAGGCAACATGTTAGCCAAGAAGGAACAACAATCAATCAAAAGCAAAATAAATCACGAAACAACGCCCCCAATTTTTTATTTCCGGTCGCAAGAAAACTGTAGCCAAGAAGAAACATCAACCAAAAAAAGCAAAAAAAAACCAAGAAACAGGTCCCCCCTTTTTCTTTCTTTCTGGTCACAAGCAAACCTTAGCCAAGAAGAAACATAAGCTAAACAAAAGTAAAAGAGAAAATAGCGTAGAAGTCATCCAAAGACTGTAAACCATTCCTATTTTAACCTTGAAATAAACAGAAGCAACATGTTAGCCAAGAAAAAACACAAATCAAACAAAAGAAAAATAAATCAAGAAACAAACCCCCACTATTTTTCTTCCTGGGCACAAGAAAATCGTAGCAAAGAAGAAACACGAACCAAACAAAATCAAAACGAACCACGAAACAACCCCCTCTCCCTTTTTTCTTTCTGGTCGCAAGCAAACCATAGCCAAGAAGAATCACCAACCAAACAAGATCAAAAGGAACTAGGAAGCAAGAAAATAGCGTCGAAGGCATCCAAAGACTGTAACGTAAAAGGAACCAGCAACCAGGAAGCAACCCCCCAATTAAATCACACCATGCTTGTCGATAAACGTACAAGCTATTATCCCGACGCGACACATCACATCCATGAATAGAAACAGTAAATGTCTAAAAGGGATAAACATAGCGAATAGATACAAGATACAACATAGGGCGCCATACATTTATTACCAAACACTGGACAAACAAGGTCCACTCCAACCAACAATCACAATATCCGAAGGAAACGACGAGTAGATACAAAAGTAGACATATCTCATCACACATTTATTATCAAACACCGAATAAACATGGTCCAATACAAGACAGAGTTACATATGCTAGACATAACGAATAGACGCCATAAGATGCGAGCACAACAATAACCAATCAAAGGGGGCCTGCCCTCCAGTAGGGTCCCAAATGAGTTCCCAAAATTACAGCGGCAGACATCAATGGACGCCCGACCTCTCTCTCCAAGCGTGCATCATGACAAGCAGCGAGACGACGCGACAACAACAACAGAATGCATAGAATCCCTATAAGCAAGCATGCAGTCAAAGTTATAGTCTCGTACAACGAACCCATACATCCTCTGCAAAAACCCGATGGCCTGTACAACATCATGGTCATGGGCCTCCACACAACCATGCCAAGATGCGGCCCAAAAAAACCTCCGCTCTGGCACCGTGTCCGTACTAGCCACAAGAAGCTCAATCTCTACCCCAGCTAGCACCGAGCCGTCCTCGGTCACCTCAAACAGATAAAACAGGGCCGACAGAGCACATCGCGCTGAAAGGGACTCTAAAATAGGAACAACGCACGACACAACAACGCACATCCTATAGAGAATCGCACCATAAAAATAATACAAATAAAAATAGAGTACACGGACACAACACATCGAGATCACCAGCAGCGAAAAAGAAGAGTAAGTAACATAAGGCCGCACAAAAAAGTACCCCTCATATATAGGCAAGCTTATATACACTGGAGATAAGAAACAAACCTTGCAGATCAGCGGGGAGGACAACACGGGGAAGGTTCAATGCTACAGATCATCAGGGAGGGCAGCACGAGGAAGGTTCAACGCTACCCAATATCCAAGACTACCTGTAAAACGAAATAGAGCAAGCGAGAGACAAGAACAAGAGACAGAAGGCTTCATTTAGATAGGAAAACATTCTATAGCGACCACCTTTGACCGGTAGAAAAAAAACTAATGGTCTCCTAAACAACAGATAAGCAACAAACCTTGCAGATAAGCACGGGGACAACAAGGTGAAGGTTCAATGCTAGCCAATATCCAAGACCACCTGTAAAATGAAATAGAGCAGGTCAGAGACAGGACCAAGAGACAGAAGGCAACATTCAACAGGTACAGGAATTCATGCCTCGAACAAATGTATGTCATAACAGATAGGGCTAAAAGCCGAGAAAACTAATACCATCTCCAGGTAAGAAATTTTGTGCCTCAAACAAAACTACGTGCTAAAAATCGTAAACAACAGAGGAACGCTCAATCAACCAACTTGGACCGGCACAAAAAAGACAAATGATCTCCTAAACAGTAGATAAGCAACAAACCTTAGAGATCAGCATGGAGGACAGCAAGGTGAAGGTTCAATGCTAGCCAATATCCAAGACCACCTGTAAAACGAAATAGAGCAGGCCAGAGACAAGAGCAAGAGAGAGAAGACAACATTCAACAGGTATAGGAATTCATGCCTCAAACAAAAGTACAACATCAAACATAGGCCTAAAAGCTAAGAAAACTAACACCGTCTCCTGCTGAGAAAATGCTAAAACTCCTAAACAACATAGGAACGCAATATCGACGACTCACAAAAACCCACTGCAGGCACAGGATTTCATGGCTTAAACAAAAGTACATAATAAAAGCTAGACCTAAAAGCCGAGAAAACTAACACCATCTCGTGCTGAGAAAATTTATGCCTCAAACAAAACTACATACTAAAACAAAGAGCACGAGAAAATAACCAATCTATGCCTGCTGGTAGAGAAGCAAACTTTAGACGAGCAGCACGCCCAACACAGGACCAAAGGACAACCGCTAAAACAAGGCCAACTATAAGAACTCTAAAACTCTACCAGATGCAATACATCGCGCCACTCTCCACTCCTAAAAACTCTAATCTGGATAGCACCTTGTCCTCTCTTCCTAACCGAAAGAGCTATCCTATACTTAAGGATAAAAGCATCACATGGTCTGCTAGAGCAAGCACACACCAGGAAAACCATCCCGGACAACAACAAAGCCTAAGACGCAGTAGTGCACAAGAAGACCTCTCACCTCAGCCTCTGGAGCCAACACAAGTCCTCATCACGGCTGCAAAAGGCACATTGCGTAGAGCGTATTAAAATTCGCTCAAAATCGGCACCAACAAGAGAGGAAGAAGCCACAGAGGAGGAGGAAGGAAGGCATCACATCGTGGGCTCGTGGAGCAGTCGGGCGCCGGCGTGAGGAAGCGCCTACCGATGGTCTTTCCTCGATGGCGGCAGGCTCAGGATGGCAAGCGAGGAGAAGGAGAATCAGATCCAGATCTGATCTGAAAGCGGGCGAATGAGCAACGAGGCCCCGGGCGAGCAGATAAGCTCAGCGGCTCTGGAGGGCGCCCAGGGGTGGAGAAGGGCGACCGCTGTAGCGCCCGTACCCGGCGGCGACAGCCCTGCCGCCACGCACGCCTGCGGGCCATCTCGTCGTCCTGGTCTAGAGGCGAAATTCCCACACTACGCCGCCACGGGGACTAAACCACAACAACACGCGCACACATCGCACCCCTCATCGACACGTGGGCCCAACGTTTTTTCATGGGCCACCAGTCATGGACGCTCTAGGCAGGCAAACGTGCGAGGACGAATTATAAAGATCGGACGGTGGAGATGGAAAGCGGGGACTGTGGAATCCGATCGTGTGTAGGCGGCCGCTCGGGCTCTGAATGGCCGGGTAGGCTAGCGCCATTTATATACTTTGAATTCCCTTATGCTCTATTCTATTATCCTACAGGCCAGGCCAGCTGTTTATTTCTCTATAGGGCAACTGGAATTTGTGATATTATTTATTTTGTTTCGTAGTAAATCTGGGAATTATTTTAAGACTAACCACAATGGGGGTATCATAGGTAGTATCATGCATGCCATGTTGGCAAAAATTTGACGTGGCGGTGCAATTAATGAGGAGAGAGGTGACGGTGGTATCATAGGTAGATACCGTAACATAACGCATTACGAGACAAGATGAGTCTATGTCATAATAAATGCAACACTATATGATACCACAAACATGTTACTACCCATTGTATGAGTAGTAACATAGACTAGTATCATGTGCATGTTAATACTCTCCATTGTGACTAGTCTAATCTTCCGATTTACATGGTTCAAATTGGAACAAAAACAATTAAAAACTCCACTGTATCCAATCCAATCCAGGCCACCCAGCTTGCAGAATCGTGCGGCGGAGGGAAAGCCGCCACTATCATCACCGATAAATAATGCTCCTCCTCCGCCTCGGCCTCGCCGTCGGCTCCCTCCCCCGCCTCCCACCGCTCCTCCGCGCCCAAGCCAGACTCTCCCGCCGCCGCGCCCTTCTCCTCCCTCTCTCCCTCTCCTCCCTGAGACCGCTCTCTGCCTCCGCCGCCACCGCCGCGATGGCCGCGCCGCCGGTGGCCAGGAAGGTGCCGCGGGAGCTGGTGGAGCACGGGGACGTCCGCGTCGACGACTACTACTGGCTCCGCGACGACGCCCGCGCCGATCCTGCCGTCCTCGCGTACCTCGGCGCCGAGAACGACTACACCGCCGCCCTCATGTCCGGTGAGATCACTACTAATCTTCTTGCTTTCCTTCCCTACACTAGATTAGCTGCTGGCTTGTGAATGGGGGCATGATCTGTTAGTGCAATTGCCGCCGTGCCTTACCGTGTGTGATATCGACCGTTGCTTCCTGCTACTGCTACTACGGGATCTGAGTGGAGCAGATCGCTCTGTTTTGGTGTGTGTTCGCGTCACTTAGTTAGCGTGGCCTCACCAAGATTACCTAGTAAGTTTGTAGTATCATACTGTTTCTAGATCGAGCTTGCATTGTCATCAGCGTGCGTGATTATCAGCCTGCTCACCTTGATTGTATTTGCTAGTGGAATCCATCCGCTCGAGCCGTGGCACTGGTTATATGTATGTTATAGGCCTAAGAATAAATGCAATGACTGGACTATATGTTCATCTCCTCTGTCTACTTCCTTCTAGATGCCAAGCAGCTCGAGGACGACATATTTGCTGAAATCCGAGGGAGAATCAAGGAGGACGATATAGACGCGCCCCTCCGCAAGGGGCAGTACTACTACTACAAACGGACATTGACCGGCAAGGAGTATGCTCAGCACTGTAGGCGTCTTGTGCCCACCGATGGTCCTGTCACAGTCCATGATGTGATGCCCACAGGACCTGATGCACCCGCGGAGCATATTATTTTGGACGAGAATGTGAAGGCTGAGAGCCATGACTACTACAGCATCGGGGCTTTCAAGGCGTGATTCTGGACTACCCCCCTGCTCCATATGTCTATGTGTCATTCATGTTCCTCTTCAGTGTTTCTCATGTTTTTCTTAACTAAATATTCATTTCAGGTCAGTCCTAGTGGCAAGCTAGTTGCTTATGCAGAAGACACTAAAGGTGATGAAATCTACACAGTTTTTGTCATTGACGCGGAGAGTGGGGAATATGTTGGGCAGCCACTTAAAGGAATTACTTCGGACATTGAGTGGGCTGGTGATGATAACCTTGTTTACATAACAATGGACAACATTCTTCGGCCCGACAAAGTATGTATAGACTCTTTATTCCCACATTAATTTTATCCTGGTCTGTGCTAGCAAGGTGCATACATGCACTAGGCATAAGTGTATTTTCTCTATTGATCATTGTCATAAACAACTATTTTGCATTGTTGTGCATGCTGCTATTCCCTACATACCAATTCTTTAATGTTATTTTCCTGGAAAGGAAAGAAATTACTTGAATTCTTCATGTTTAGTTGAAAAAAAGACCATTTCGGTTATTCCTTGGTCTGTGGATGTTCTATAATTGGAAAATACAGTACCAAGTTTTGATATTATCATAAATTTGTGTCTATGTGCATGTGTGTTTTCTTATTTTTGTTATAGTTTATTGAGTCTTTACCTCTTATGGGCTTTTGCAGGTGTGGCTACATAAGTTAGGATCTGATCAGTCGGATGATAGTTGCCTATATCACGAAAAGGATGACACGTTTTCACTTGGTCTTCAAGCTTCTGAAAGCAAACAGTATTTATTTGTCGAATCTGGAAGCAAAAATACAAGCTTTATATTCTACCTAGACATACCCAGTCAGAGCAAGGAACTTGTAGTTTTGACACCTCGTGTAGATGGCATCGATACAACAGCGAGTCATCGTGGAAACCATTTCTATATTACGAGGCGAAGTGATCAATTTTACAACTCTGAATTGGTTGCTTGCCCATTGGATAATGTAGCTGAGACCACTGTCTTGCTACCACATAGAGAAAGGTAATCAACTAAATTCCACAATTCATGTTTGAAAGATCAGTCTTTCGGTTGATTGATACAGTACCTGTAAATATTATTTTCAATGTGATTTTATATTTGACATAATCTAACTTGGAGACAATATAGAAACAGTGATAAGAAATCATAATATTTCTAAACTTTGACATCGTTCATCTGATTCCCAAATAGAAGACATTGTTAGAGCATCTCTAGCAGAACCCCTATCCCTCTGACCTGTAAAAGCGGGATACGGGTCGAGTTTCGCCGATTTTACAGGTTGAAAACACACGAGGCAGAAAAGCAACCGAAAAATGAACCTGCAAAAACGAATATTCCATTCGATGTCTTTTTATTTTTTCCCAGTCATCTTCCCCAAATCACACGCAGAGGCAAGTACTAGACGGAAGGCAAGTACTAGACGCAAGTACTAGTCAAAGATTAGGTCAAGAAAGTGGATCCATCAACTAATACTAGTACTAGTCAGGCACGAAACTTTAGAGCTTGGCACGCTCCACGAAGCTACTCGTGCGACGGGAATTGAGTCAGGCCGGTCAAAGGAGCAAGCAACGGCACGCACGAAGCTTTCCCGGGCGGGTAACACGAAGCTACGAAGCGAAGCTGTTGAGTTCTGGCCGGGCGGTGGAGGCAAGAAGCCCCCCGGGCCCCGTCGTGGACGGAGCCCTTCTGTGGCGCCGGCGACATGGACGAAACGGCCAGGTACGCTCGCACGGACGTCCATGGGCCGAGCGCAACGAGTGCCAAATTTCAAACAGAAATTTAACATTTTGTCGGAGACGTGGGAAATCGACGGCTTGAGTTTTGGGCATGGATGGTGGCGTGGGGAGAATTCCAGCCAGTTCGTGACCCGTATACTACCCTCAAACCACTATACATAAAGGTTGGAGGCTTGCATTTTCGGTGGCCTGGGTCGGCAAACTTTTACGGTCTCTGCTATGGACAAAATTTGACCCAAAACCGTAAAGTCGCTGGAGTTTAACAGGTTTAGCCCCTTTTACGGGTACTGCTAGAGATGCTCTTAGTACCTTTTGTCAATCTTAAATGTACCCTTGTGTAACATATTATATCTCCAGCCTCAAGCTTCTCTATGGTGCTTTCTTAGTTCTGTTATCCGCATATAAGAAGAATATATGAACTGCGATGATATGTCACTGCTGCACCATGGACCTAGTCTCTCTGGAAGGGCTCTGTTGACAAGAAGGGGAAACAATGTTATTGTACAAGCAGTGCTTTTACCTTTTTAGATCTCGTGTGTACATAATTAACACAATGTATGGCTAGCTAGTGAACCTGAATCCAATAATTTTTTGCGTGTTGTAGTAATCTTGGACATATGGATCGTTGGTATGATAGTAATATGAAGTTCTAGATTTGCCACATCTGCTTCCTAGGTTTTGTCTCTTATAGTTACGAAGCATGTCAGAAGCTTGATGCAATGAAAATGACATTCCAGGCTTTTCTGTAATACGCAAAATGTCTGGTGAAGTATGATACTCCCTCCGTCCACTTTTATAAGGCACACTTCTTACTAATGAAATGTTAAGAAGTGTGTTTTATAAAAGTGGACGGAGGGAGTATTAGATTACACTAGAACTAGAATAGCCATGTATTATTATCCGGTCAAATAGACCACTGCACACGCCTATCACTTGTTCGTTCCAAATTTTCTTGACTATGACTTGCTCTTCTTATCAAATGGATACATTACATGTAAGGGCTGCTGCAATGCCCATTGATAACATCAAGTAGTACAATTATTCAATTAACTTGAATCTCTGTTCAGTGTGAAAATTCAGGACTTCCAGCTCTTTGAGAACCACATTGCTGTATATGAGCGTGAGAATGGTCTACCAAAAGCAACTGTGTATCGCTTACCAGCCACTGGGGAGGTAGTTGAGCAACTTCAGGGAGGACGGGCGATTGATTTTGTTGATCCAGCATATGCAGTGGAACCTGAGTCGTCACAATTCCATTCAAATGTAATTCGTTTTTATTATAGCTCAATGAGGACGCCACCCTCTATTTTTGACTATGACATGGATACAGGAGTGTCGGTGCTGAAGAAAATGGACACAGTAAGTTATTACCTGCACCATTTAGTTTTTGTGTACCCTATTTTTATCAGTACCACTGCAGTGGGAAGTACAATCAGTGCATCTGCTTTAGGATCCCCCACTGTACCTGGCTATACAAACTGTAGCACAAAATGAATAATTATCATAATTTCAACGGTCGATGATTATTTGGGTAGTTTTTATTTAATGCTTAGGCTACTTCTTCCACTTTCCATAATTTGCTAGATCATTCTGACAGTATAGTTAGTTACTATGATTTCAAACAGGACATCTTTATGCTTATTTTTTTACAAACCTAATGTTCCATCTCTTTCCACATGTCATTGGCAAATATATACTAAGATAATCTTCATATGGACACCATATTTATGTTGTTTAAATCAGTGACTAAAGTCGCATAATTCTGTGCATGCATTTAAAAAGGAAGTTGAAATAATCGCGAGAGGCACCCATACGTGATTTGAATTGTTTTAATTCATAATGCAAGCATTGTCCTCTTATATGCAGTAAATGCTCTAGGTCTATGCACATCTTGGTATCTCCTTCATTCTAACAAATGTGTTAATGTATTGACCAATTTCAGTAGAAATAATTGTTATGAACCCTTGTTGACTTGATTTTTTCATGTTCTTAGGTTTTAGGTGGATTTGACGCGTCAAACTATGTAACTGAGAGAAAATGGGCTCCTGCATCTGATGGAACTCAGATTCCCATGACAATTCTTTACAGAAAAGATATGGTGAAGCTTGATGGCTCAGACCCCATGCTGCTATATGGATATGGCTCTTATGAGGTATGGTGTGTCATACTAGTATCTTTTATAAATAGCAAGTTTCTACAAATTTGAGAATGCCAGATATATAGCTCATGCAAACATAATTGGTTCATCTTAGACATAGTCATGTAGGTCAGTCATTTCGACAGTCATGTCAATTTTGTTTGAACATAAATACCAAGCATCTCTGCACATGAACGAGTGTTGAACAGTAGTTTCAACTTTATTTGTAGAACAAATGCCAAGTATCTGCACATGAATATACTGAACATTTATTTAGTGTGGCCTATTGTTCATTACCAACATCTTTGGTTCATCCTGGATACCGATCACTTATCTGGAATGTTAATTTACTTCTTGTGTATGTGTACATCAAACACAAACTCTTTCACATTTACACATTACACACTTGCTGTTCATCGGAATGAGGTTATCCAGGAAATTCTTAGAGTGTTTCGTCGAATAGTTAGATACACTCAAGGCCGGAGGCAAATTGCATTGCAAATTTACTTTTTGAAAATTGAGGGGAAATGTCCAAGAAAAGAGAACCTAAATAGTGAAGGAATTCGCCTTTGATAAAGTCTGCTGAATAACTGATAAAACATAGTAGTTTCCTTTTAACTCAAAAAGCTGCCATATAACTAAGCCTGTCAACAGATTTTGGGTTTTAGCAATAATTTGTTTTGCTAATCATGCTTATTGGTTACACTCCTTATGTCAATAGATATGCATAGATCCGAGTTTCAAGGGATCTAGATTCTCTCTGGTGGATAGGGGTTTTATATATGTGATAGCTCATATCCGTGGAGGTGGTGAAATGGGCCGGAAGTGGTATGAAGATGGGAAGCTGTTAAAGAAGACAAACACTTTCACTGATTTCATTGCTTGTGCTGAGAACTTGATAGAAAACAAATACTGTTCGAAAGAAAAACTCTGCATCAATGGGAGAAGTGCAGGTGGCCTGTTGATGGGTGCTGTCCTAAATATGAGACCTGACTTATTCAAGGCAGCTGTTGCTGGGGTGCCTTTTGTTGATGTTCTCACAACTATGCTTGACCCAACTATCCCGTTGACTACAGCTGAATGGGAGGTATTGATCTCGTGTGTTGCATTTAATTTCTTTCCATTGTTTCACTGGCATATCGTCACTTCCCACACTAGCTTCAGTTAGACTTTGATTCGAACCATGCTTAACTTGGGCAGGTCTAGGACTAGGAAATGATTCTCTTATAAGATCTATCACCAAATTCCTTCTTACATAATTTTAACACTATAGTTAATACGACATTTCTGTCCTAATGAAAAGAAGTAGAAACTCAATAATTGCCCTGTAAGGATATTCGTACATTATACTTGTGCCCATTGCATCATGCTTTAGTCTGGTTTTGTATTTTTATTCATTTATTATTCTACTAGGTAACTGCTTTCACTGCAATGCACCTTTCACCAACTCATGTGTTTGTCCTTGGTTCAGGAGTGGGGTGATCCAAGAAAAGAAGAATTCTATTATTACATGAAGTCGTATTCTCCTGTTGATAACGTAAGTGATCATCTTTATGTATTCGTACACAAATTTACTGAATTAGGACTAATACACAATGCATTTATTTCTGGTTGATATTTTAGTGTTGGAGTATGTCAGTGGCACTGTTAGTTTCCGTTTCTGCATTACACTCTGTGGATATGAACTTTGATTATTAGAAGGGCAAGACTTTGTGAATACATGAATAGGAATCTGTGACACTGTGACTTGCCCTGCACGCTACTTGAGCTGGCTGCAGAAATGTATTCACCTGAGTTTTCTGTCCATTCTGCAGGTAAAAGCACAAGAGTACCCCCACATTCTGGTCACTGCTGGCTTAAACGGTACGGTCCTTGGCTTCCGAGTTTCTGTTGGCTACGGTTATAGCTGTTACACTATATGCTCACAGCTCACTCCTCTGTGACAAAACTAGATCCTCGCGTGATGTACTCAGAACCTGCTAAATTTGTGGCAAAGCTGAGGGAGCTGAAAACAGATGACAATCTCCTGCTATTCAAGTGTGAGCTCGGCGCTGGGCACTTCTCCAAATCGGGGAGGTAAATAGGAAGGAGACATTATTTCCTCTGCAATTGGTTTTCGGTGCTTGTTCTTTGTGCACCATCTTGTTAGTACCAAAAGGAAGAAATAGCATTGCGTTTGCGGCCTAACTTTTCGTTTTTAACATGCAGATTTGAGAAATTGCGAGAAGACGCCTTCACTTATGCATTCATCCTCAAGGCGCTGAGCACGACTCTTCCAACAAAGGCTTCGGGTATGATGTTCGGTTAAAGCCCAAACTAGCCCTCTATAAAATTTGTTGCCTATTATTTTCTTTGTTTGATTTTTCCAAAATTTTGGTTGCCAATGAGTGTCTGTTCGTCCCCCCCACATATTCTTGCCCAAATTTGGATTCCCTGGCCAAAAAGTTGGCAACCAACATTTGGTAGGGCTAGCTAGGGCATGAACTAAATACACTTTTCTTCTCTTTGAGATATATATGCCACAAAATTGGTACCATTTTATTTATATTTGAAAACACCAATAAAAGTTACTTGAACCACAAACAACAAGACTACAGGTGGTGGAAGCAATCAATGTGTGAGTCAACGAACTGGTGTGGTCTACTTACGTGAGACGTGTAGAGCATTACCTTCCAGCTTTTCAGAGTTTCCGCCAGTTTACAACAAAGCAGAGCAGACCGTCTTAAGCAGCAAAAAAACTCAATGAAAGCAGGAAGTTTACACTACAGGAAACATATCACTACTGCTACTGACATTCTTTTGAACAGACCATCTCAATGTTTGACATCGGCTAACTGCCTTGGTTTAATAATAGCTATTTTGTGGGCTTTATGCAGAACAAGGGAAATAGCTTTTGTCTCCGTTCATTATATTTTTATTTATTGGTTGATTATTGAGATAAATCAGAGAAATTACCAACAGTTAAAAGATACTTCAGAGAAGAGCTAGCAACAAGGCTAAGGCTATTTTTACGATTTGAGAGTTTAGTTTTAGGTCTAATTTATAACTTTCTAACTTCGTTGCTGTGGGCCCGTGTGTGCTCGAATAAGATTGTTTTATGATTCTATTTAGTTGAATTTCTTGACTCCGTGGTGCTGGTTATCGAGTTTATTGCACCGCCGACCATCCAAAAAGTCAAAGATGGAGTCAGCATTTACTTATTATGCTATCTTCTAATAGTGGTCCCTTGGTATTCAGTTTGTAAAATCCTGATAGGAAAGTAGACTGTTATACCTTGTTTTTGTCATTTTCATTCTGGAGCATTTTTCTTGAACTTGCTTACAAAGATAAAAAAAAAATTACTTGACACGTGAACTTATCATCCTAGAGGTGGCCAGTTAGCTGTTTGGCCGATAAAAGTGTTTCGTTCAAGTGAATCGACAAGCTGACATTTATGATTTCCCCGTATACTTCTCTGGTTCTAAACTAAAGATCTACCCCGTATACTTCTCTTGTTCTAAACTAAAGATGTACTTTTGTACTTTCAGGAAAGGAAGTAGAACAAAGGCAAGCCCAACTCTGAAGCAACGATGATGTGGAATCTGCTCCTTTAAACCAGGACTCGGAGAGACCTGGTCACCAGTAGCAGCAGAGCAAGTTCCATCAATGAAGCCAAGCCCTATTTCGATTTCATGAAAAACATCAACAAAACAATGCTCTACCACTACACTGGAATCGAAAACGTCAAGAGGAATCTGGGTTGAATGACAAGGAAATCTTCCCTAGTATCCATTCTAGCTAGCTTGATTTGGATTAGATAATCAATCATTGGACGAGTAACTGATTGGCTTTTGTGGCGGTAGTTCCTTTCGAGGGGTGTGAGATGAAGTCAGAGAAGCAAACAATGTAATGTTCAGTAAACTGGGGTATTTGTGGTCATGCGTAAAAGGTTATCATAGATGTTCTTGTTCTCTTGACAAATGCTGTTGGCATGATCGAGCCGGCTCATTCACTGTATCTTGCATCAAAGTTTTAAATAAATTGATTGATTATAGTTGGTCTAAAGGAATTACAACATTTTATTCCTGTATGCTGGAATTAGAATGAGCAATGCAGAGATTATTTTTGAATTTTTAAACTTTATAAAAGAGCAAGCAACCCCCTCCTCATTAAAAACCCTCCAGTCCCCTTAGATACCCTGGTAGCAAAAAAAGTGCGTCCTGAAAACTTGCCGCTCGAAGATCTGAACAGGGATACATATCGTTTGCTAGGAGGCCCCGGATACAGTCTAGTGGGTCATCATGCCACACCACAGTCCCCTCTGTTCCATAATATAAGATGTTTTAGCTATTTTATATGTTGTCTAGATACACACTAAAGTGAGTGTATATAAACACTAAAATGTGTCTAGATACATGTGTATATATGTGAGTGTGGAAAAAGTCGAAAACATCTTATACTGTGGAACGGAGGGAGTGCAAGATTACTCTCCATAAAAGCAAAACTAACATGGATGAACCCCCTAGAGAGAAAAGCACACTCTTCAAAAAATTGCCGTAGCCGGTCCCAGAGAATAGCCATCTTCCATCATTGCTTCCACAACCTCGTTGCAGTCACTATTGACTTCTAATCTAGCACATCTGATTTCTCCTACGAGAAGTAAGCCATCCCTAAGGGCCCCCGCCTCAGCCATTGTAGCATCACTTGCATGATCAATCCCACTACAGCATGCAGCAATAAAATTGCCCCTCTCGTCCCGGATGACATCACCCGTACCACCACTACACTTGATTGTGAGCATGCTTTTGCTAAGGTAACGGAATTCATGGCCTTAAATTATGCAACTAACCAAGGTTACAATGAACTCATTAAGGATTTTGATAAGCTTAAAATTGATCATCGAACAATATCAAATGAGCTCAAAACCTTAAAAGGGTTAAAAGATGTAAATGCAAACTCTTGTGCTACTAACCCTTTGTGTGTCAAGGCAACTCTCATTGAGGAGAACAATAGGTTGAAGGCACAACTCAACAAAAGTATTGCCACATGCATCCAAGGGCAAAATAACCTTAATGATCTTTTGAGTAGTCAAAAGAGAGTTATTGGCAAGGAAGGCCTTGGTTTTGGTTTCACTTCCAAGGTGGACTACAAGAATAAGTTAACTCCCTCCACTAACTCTATTGTTTTTGTGAAGGAGGGGGAGTGGCTAACGATGAAGGTGAGTTTGATATGATTGCTAGGAGTATTGTTCCTAGGAACACTACCACTCACAACAACTTTGCGGGAAAGTATAACCAATCTTATGTGCTTCTTAAATCTATTGATGGTCATGTTTATGCAAAATATGTTGGCACCTCATATGGTGATGATTACAGGTATGCTATTTGGGTTCCTAAGACCCTTGTGACTAACAAGAAAGGACCCATCCAAAAATGGGTACCTAAGACAAGAAGTTGATTCATTGTAGGGTTGTGCTTCCGGAGGAACATCATGGATGATTGATAGTGGTTGTTCCGCACACATGACCAGAAGCAAGGAAGTGTTAAATGACTTAAAACTCCAACTCCTCAAATTTGCTCATGTAACTATTGGTGATCGCTCACAACTTAAGGTATTGAGACATGGAAAGGTGGTCATTTCTCCGGATTCATCCATTGAGAAAGTCCTCCTTGTTGAGTCCCTTGGCTATAATGTTCTTTCCGTCTTGCAACTTTGTGAATGCAATTTTACATGTGTCATTGGGCGTCATCATGTTCTTCTTCTTCACACCATTTCTCTTAAAGTACCCTTTGTTGGATTTGTGGAAAACGGTATGTATATAGTGGATTTCTCGAAAGAAACTACACATATCGCCACTTTTCTAATGGCTAAATCCGATGTGGGGTGGCTTTGGCATCGACGCTTGGGCCACGTCGGTATGCGAAATCTACAAACACTTGTGAAGGGTGAGCACGTGGTAGGACTAACAAGTGTGGATTTTTCCAAAGATCGTCCTTGTAGCTCTTGTATTGCCGGAAAGATGCATGAGAAGAATCATCCTAAGACATCAATCATCTCCACAACAAGGTCCTTTGAGCGTATTCACTTGGATTTATTTGGGCCTCCCACATATGATAGTCTTGGTGGCAAAACGTATTGTTTGGTGATTCTTGATGATTATACAAGATACACTTGGGTATTCTATATCAAGAGGAAGAGTGAGACTCAAGAACGGTTCATTGTCACGACCCCGGACCCAAAGGTATACATATTGTTATGCGCTCCTAGTCATGGACCCACAAGGGCTTCAGGGTTACCAGCCCCGGCCGCAACAAACAACGGCAGGCAGGCCGGATTCATCGGCACGCAGGACGGATCACCATGGTACTACTACTCCTTGTGTCCATGCTAGTCATAACCAACTATGCATATCAAAGTGTCCACGAATCGTATGAAACTGAAGGAAACGGGACCAAAGCTATACAGAGATGCTATGTGTCCAGAAAGTGCAACAACAATTGAGGGTTACTGGGGTTACCTAGCCCCAGGCCGAATCACATCGGCAGGCATGCTCGGAAATGGATCATCGGCTCCACAACCCCTCGACTGCGACAACTATGCAGACATAGCCAAAACTGTATAACGATGAGCTCGAAACCATCAACCGATCAAAGCAGCACTCTAGACATGAAGCTTTATTAAACATGTGCTACTAGAGTATAGCTTTACAAACAGAGGTCACATGACCCAACATTACATCAGACAACGGAAGGCAAATTATGTTGCTAATCAACAAGAACCAAAAAGGCCTAAGAGGCCGCAACATAAGGCGACGTCCCAGCCCATAGATTTCAGGCTGCTACCTGGGAACCCCAAACTACCACTAGTGGAAACAGGGGCATTAGTCCCGATTCGTAAGGCCTATTTGTCCCGGTTGTGCAACCGGGATGGGCCAGCCAGGACAAATGGCCCTCCCCCATTGGTCCCGGTTGTGACAGGACCCGGGACAAATGGGGATGACCACGTGGCGAACCTGGCCAGGGGCATTCGTCCCGGTTCTTAACACGAACCGGGATGACTGACTACTCCTCCGCGGCAGCACTTTTGCCATTTTCTCTGCCGCGGCAGAGTTTTTTTTTCTATTTATTGTTTTCCTTTTTATTTTATGTTTTGCGATCAATGCGATTTTACGATACCCCTATCACCATACACTGATAAGGAGCCTTGGTGGCCCCTCCCCGGACCTCCTGGATCCCAGGAGAAGAGTGGAGCCCGGTGGCCCTTCCCCGGACCTCCCGGATCCCACGAGAAGAGAGGAGCCTCGGTGGCCCCTCCCCGGACCTCCCGGATCCCACGAGTGAATGAGTAATACATATATATAGCAAAAGAAGGAACACTTATATTACAGAAGCTAAGTATATCGATCATATTACATGACCGATGTAATGAATTACAAAATCAAATTCAGTTTCAACCGGCGCTATAGTACTCTCCATTTACATTTAGGACCTCTGCATCTAAGAAGCCCGCAATTTCCTACTGAATTGCTCGTATGCGGTCCCTTGGTAGAAGACCGTCCCGGAGCCGTTCGATCTAATATAAAGAAGAGGTGTCAATATATATTAATGAAACTAAGTAACTAAAATAGATGGTAATAAGAAAAATTGACGACTGACGTACATGAAGGTGGTTTAAATCTCTGCCCTTGGGATAGGTCGTCTGACGAATGAACTCGCAGACGTAGTATCCACACAAGTGATTCCCGTCTCCATGTTGCAAGCATTTTACGAGAACATGGTTTCAATCAAAATAATAATCAACCAGCCATGATAATAGTATCGACACTAGAATCAAGGAGATGCGCGGATCTAGATAGTAGTACTTACTTCCACAATATCAAATGTAAGCTCTGATTTCCATTCACCCCTGGACTTTTTTGTGAACCTCTTCCAAACGCTGCCCGGGAAAGAAAAACAATAAAAAGAGTTAGTAATTACTTGATATCCGAAAATGAAACAAAGTAGTCGATATAGTGCCATATATAAAGACCGAAATTAATAAAGATTGAAATTACCGCTGGATCATTTCCTGCATGGGCGCCCACATCGCTAGGGGTTTACGTTTTGGGTCCATTACCATTACTTTTACTTTGTCAACTTGGAAGATTAGCAGAATATAGTGGAAGCTGCGTACGCAGAACTCATCAATTATACACTGAACATCGAGTAAGGAAAACAGAATGTGTACAACACAGTAACACTCACCTGAAGTTGTAAGGAAATAGTATTTCCCGTCGGTGTTGTTGAAACCTTATTGCCCTCGGAATATTATGTTCTGTATCCTTGCGAGATAGCTCAAGAGTCTTATGATTAACAAAATGTGGGTCAATGAACCCAATATCATAGATTTGTCCTCTTTTGCATTCGAGAATCTTCATTCTGCAATTATAATATAATGAGTGTACTATATATATATATATATATATATATGTGAATATGCAATGAACGAGGTGAGCTAGCTAGAGACTTAATTAGAGAAATAAGTACTTACAGACAATAGGCATTAACGATAGATTTGTCGAGGGCCTGCTGCTGGAATAACTGAAACAATTCGGGAAATTGAATCAGAACCATTCCATCTCCATACCCATAGTGCTCGTCTCTAACTGCGAGACATATCCAGTCCTGAGATTTCTGAGCGGCTTCCATATACCAATTATGCACTCTTCGCATTTTGGTTGGTAGATCCTTTACCTCCTCGGGTTTGACGAGAGGATTCCCGTGCTGGTATTTGTATGCACATTCAGCTTCGGGGAAGTAGTCTATTGTTTGCATATACCCAGGAATGGACAAACCCGCAGCAGCTGCCCTTTCTCTGTACAGTTCTATAAACTCCGGATCAATTTTCTCGTCAGCTTTAGTGCTCGGCCCCACCTGGGTATTGGAAATCATTTTGAGTGGGGAGATGTATTGTTTTTTCTGCTCTCCGAGCTGGGCAACTGATTTCCCCCTTTTCGCGCTTGCGCTACTACTCTTCGTCGACCGTACCATTTCCTGGTGTGACTTCAGAATAGAGCGTTCATAGCCAGATGACAGACTCGGCTCGGGTTGATGAAGAGTCTTCACCATTTTCCACGCTCGTTCTACATCTTCTTCGGTCTCGGGGAAATCTGCCTTTTTCTGCTCCTTCCGCTTCGATTTCCACGCCTCGTATTCGTGCCTTGCGATTTCTTGGGTTTGCTCAGGAGTATAGTCGTAAGGTAACTTGGGTAACTCCTTTGGTACCTTCGGGAGGGTTGACCGTTGACGTTTGGGTGATCTTTTACGTTTCGGCAGAAATTTAGTGGGCGGAGAAGGCTGACGCGGAGGCGTAGGCGACCACACTGGAGACGACATGCATGGCGGAGACGACCGCGCTGGAGACTGTTGCGCTGGAGAATCGTGAGGAGTCG
The DNA here is from genome assembly GCA_028641055.1 of Alopecurus myosuroides. NCBI lineage: Eukaryota > Viridiplantae > Streptophyta > Magnoliopsida > Poales > Poaceae > Alopecurus > Alopecurus myosuroides. The sequence goes on from CM054059.1 coordinate 8,439,703, forward strand.
ATGGCCTGGCCGTCTGATTTGGAAGCACAATGCATTCCTTTAGCCATAGAACGGTCAACTTCTTGGCTTCTCCGAGTTCAGTCACCTCTCCGTCTTCACCTTCAGGGAATTCAAGCTTCACCCGCTCGAATCCGTTGACAACTTCATCGACCCCAACAACAACATAGCCCCATGGAACCGGAAGACTATGGTGAGTTGGTTCGTTGCCAATTGGTAAGACATAGCCGATCGCCGCCTTGATGGTTATATTGACGACCTTCACGTGGATCTCACAGGTTGTCATCTCCGTGATATCATCCACCGGGTGCATCATCGGTGGTGCATCATCACCCGGGAGCTGCGTGGACGCAAAGCTGCTTTTCCGATGAGAATGTGCAGCGCCGGTAGCATCGACTTCACCTTCTACCATGTGTGGTACGCCGGTAGACACTAGCTGCTGGCTAAGTGTGTTAATTTGCTCCTGCTGTTGCATTGCTACATCCTCGTCCGCTTTATCTGTTCTTCAAGTTGACGCCTCCAGTTTGCTTGACTCTCTGCTTCAGCTGCCTCCGCGTCCTTTTTCTGTTGACGGCTTCTATCGGGGTATTTCTTTTTGGTGTCGTCAAACCCAATAATCCACGGAGGATTGCCTTTTGTGTCTCGTGTACACCCTACGTGTTCCTTATTCCCGAAGGCGCATGTGAGCTCGTTGTTCTCTCTATCTGGCACGAACCTCCCCTCTTGAACGTCCTTTATTGCGCTTCTCGGATCTTCTATGGGTAGAGGATTCTCTTTATGCCTTTGGTTATAGATCGATTTTCCTTCGGCGTCCAACTTGCCCCCATGCCCATAGAACCATGACCTTGTCCGCTCGACCCACAAGAACGGCTCGGGAGTGATCCCCTTCTCAATCAGGCCGTTCTCCCATTTCTCCCACTTGGGCATGGAACCCTTGTAGCCAGCTTGCCCCATAATATGGTGATATACCTTTTTGGCAGCGTTTTCCTTATTTTTTTTTGACCTTTCCCTTGCATTCTCTGACAGCTTGTACTTCACAAACTCTGCCGATAAGGATTTTATTTTCTCATACCCTTGAGTGAAATCTGGAGTCTTGCCCTTCTTAACAAAGTCAAGGTTCAATATTTTCTTCCAGTTTTTGAATTGCTCGGCCATCTTTTTCAGAGTCCACGCCTTGACCTTTTCCAGTAACTCAAGTTTCTTTTTAGTAACATCGGCTTCACCATCTACCTCCTCATTCTCATCCGCCTCATTCTCGTCCACCTCCGGCAAGGGTAAGGTGAAATTACACATGATCTTTTTGAAAAGTTGATCTTTGGCTTTTTTGCTGACAAATGAAATTTCTTGTCTCCGCGGATCTTTTGGCTGATTCCACTCATGAACAGTGATCATGATGTGATCCCTAACTAGCACTCCGCATTGCTTCACAAATTTTTGGGCAACATCAGCGGGGAGCTCGGGTGCGCCGTCTGCTGCGATCGTTTAGATCCTATATCTTTATGTATCTTTCAACTTCTTTGTTGCGCCTCGTTTAGTCTTTTTTTCCGGTTGATATGCTTGACCGGATGGCTAAAAATATAAAGACTGTTAATACATGTATATAGACAACGGATGCTTCATTAATTAACATATCTATATGCACCTCGGAGCCGGTGTTTGTAATTTGTACGGCTCCACCGGAGCCGTCGGCTGCTCCCTTATCGGAGCCGTCGGCTTCTCCCTCACCGGAGTCGTCGGCTTCTCCCTCACCGGAGCCGTCGGCTTCTCCCACAGTAGAGACGTCTCCTCGGGTGAGCTCCGGATCTCCCTCACCGGAGTCGTTCATCCACTGGCTCACATCGGTCTCTCCCTCGGGCCTGCGGATTAAACCTGCGAGCAAGTTTTCCGCATCTTCATCTCTTGGCTCCATACTGTTATGAAAATACACAAAATTCCCTAAGTCGAAATTCCCTAAGATAGAAAAAAAGAGTAATTATATGTTCCAGATCCATTTCATCAAAATTTCTTATAGATAATAGCTAATGGTACTTACACCTAAACAAGTTAGAAAAAAGAGTATCAATATGTTCCAGATCCTCATTTCAATTATAAAAGCAACATTGATGAAATATTTAAACGTATCAATACACACCAAGAATTACATAGCTCGGGTTCATTTTATTTAACCCTAATACATCACAATCGAATAATATCACTTATACATATTCATGACATCTCTCAAACTAATTAACTCCGACCGGGTCCTAAGCCGCGGGGTGCTGAGTCGCGGGTGCTACGCATCCATAGGTAAGGAACCCTCACGGGGTCAAAGCTCACGTGGTAAGGAACCCTCCGAATAATCGACCAACTGGTGCTATACTCCGTATCGAGCAAGTACATGTAGCGACGAACGTGCTCGTCCTCCTCCCTGATACGCTGATGTACCAGCTCCTCAGGGGCCGGCTCTCTCCGCACCGACCGTGGCCCACGCGATGGCCACCAAAGAATATTCGGGTCGACCACGTCACCCGGATTTCTCACCAAGCCGCGTGTCCCGGTAGTAAGGACCTCCCAGTGCCAGCCCGGTAGGGCCCAGTCCCGGACATCGCCCGGCGGGTCCAACAGAGATATAAGCTAAAAACAGAACCGGACTAAGTAAATATTCCTAATTAAGTAAAATACCTTAGTGTTTCTAACTTAGTAAAAAATAGTAAATGGAGACGAAGGGATGAACCTTGGACCCTGCGAATAAGGATACCCCGTCTTAGGCCCAAGACTAAAGCCCAAGAAAAGAGGCCCTTGGAGTGTTCGGGAAGGCCCACTTGAAGCCCACCCGCAATGCCTTGCGGGCTAAGATAGGAAACTTGTAACCGATATAGGGTTAGAGTTCGAGTCCTCCCCGGGTAGGGTTTGAGACCTGGCCATCTATATAAGGCCAGGAGAGCCACCGGGAGAGGACCAAGCAATACCGCACCACCAAAGCCTTGAGTTCGAGATTGTACTCTCGACTTGAGCAATCATCATTGTAACCGATCTATTCGATAATACAGATCGACAGAGGCAGGAGTAAGGGTTTTACCTCTGCGAGGGCCCCGAACCTGGGTAAATCGTGCCCCCTGTCTAGCCGACGATCGTCAACAGCGCTCATGGGTTCTCCTATTCGAAACCCTATGGGTTCACCTGAGGGATTTGCCGAGTCACAGATTCGACAACTGGCGCCGTCTGTGGGAACGGCGGGCGCTGGATCTCTGGCATCTTCGGCTTCATCATCCAACTCGCGTTGGAAACCCTCGACTTCGACTCCGACCAACCCTATTCGGATCGGATCTGTCGTGGTCACCCCTCACTCGCCGGAATCACGCCCGGTATTCAGCGATCTGGAAAAAAGCGTCACCTTGACGTTCGGAAGCTTTAAGTTCTACACCAACAAGGACGGAATCCTCCACTTCCCTGAAGAATCAGGGTCAGAGTCAGGAGCAGTCGACTCGCGACCCTACCTAGAGAAAAGTGGCGAGTCCATCCGCTTCAACTCCAGCAACTTCCATACCCTCTCAACAGAGGAACCCTCTCGGGTCAAGAAAGCTCTTCAAAACACGCCTAGGACTCACGGTCCACGACTGGCTCAAGTCTTCATGGCAGGATCGGAACAACCAATCCCAGGAAGAGAACACAACGCATCAGAACGCGCTGAGATCGGCGTCTCGCGGGACGCTTGGGACCGAGCCAAGGAAGCCATGCGAACAAGCAAGCCGCCTGCGGCTGGAGCACCACACGAAGATATGGTCGCCTACCACTATCATCTAGTGAGAGCGGCCACAGCTATCAAAGAAGCCCGGATAGACCTGGCCCATCGGAAGAGATTGGCGGATGAATCGAGTCAACGCCGGGCCGAGCTATCCCTAGCACCTTCGGTCGGAACTCGACCCACAAGGAAGGGATACACGTCGAGAACGACATCCATGGACGCCGAGTCCCTGGGCGGGATCAGCAGGTCACTCGGACCTTCCCTTATGCGGGTTGACGAGGACGGAATCTACCCGCAAACTCCTGCTGCCGCAGTCCTGGCCGCAGCAACCTACATGCAGATGAACCAGCCAGGGGAGAACGACCCTCGAGCGGAGCAGTACAAACAGGTTCGGAAAGGATTGGGCATGGCGGCCTCGAGGCTCGCCTCCTACGACCGCAGGAAAGCTGCTGAACAGCAAGAGAAGGAAAAAGAAAAAGAGGCATCACGCAAGCATAGGAGCACTTCGCCTAGGAGAGATAAATCACCTCGCCGCGGTCGAGGAAAAGAAGCTCGGCGACACGGTGATAGTCGAAGCAGCAGCGAAGGTAGCCCGAGAAATAAAAGCTCGCGACGTCATAGTAGCCGCTCTCGGAAGCGCAACAAAGAGCCAAGGAAGGAAACTGATCGCGACCAGCCAGGATATAACGCGCGGTCAGATATCGCGCAAAACAAGGTAGACAAGGCAAGAGCTGCAAGGAACCGCGCGCGCTCCTCGTCCAACTCGCGTTGGAAACCCTCGACTTCGACTCCGACCAACCCTATTCGGATCGGATCTGTCGTGGTCACCCCTCACTCGCCGGAATCACGCCCGGTATTCAGCGATCTGGAAAAAAGCGTCACCTTGACGTTCGGAAGCTTTAAGTTCTACACCAACAAGGACGGAATCCTCCACTTCCCTGAAGAATCAGGGTCAGAGTCAGGAGCAGTCGACTCGCGACCCTACCTAGAGAAAAGTGGCGAGTCCATCCGCTTCAACTCCAGCAACTTCCATACCCTCTCAACAGAGGAACCCTCTCGGGTCAAGAAAGCTCTTCAAAACACGCCTAGGACTCACGGTCCACGACTGGCTCAAGTCTTCATGGAAGGATCGGAACAACCAATCCTAGGAAGAGAACACAACGCAGCAGAACGCGCTGAGATCGGCGTCTCGCGGGACGCTTGGGACCGAGCCAAGGAAGCCATGCGAACAAGCAAGCCGCCTGCGGCTGGAGCACCACACGAAGATATGGTCGCCTACCACTATCATCTAGTGAGAGCGGCCACAGCTATCAAAGAAGCCCGGATAGACCTGGCCCATCGGAAGAGATTGGCGGATGAATCGAGTCAACGCCGGGCCGAGCTATCCCTAGCACCTTCGGTCGGAACTCGACCCACAAGGAAGGGATACACGTCGAGAACGATATCCATGGACGCCGAGTCCCTGGGCGGGATCAGCAGGTCACTCGGACCTTCCCTTATGCGGGTTGACGAGGACGGAATCTACCCGCAAACTCCTGCTGCCGCAGTCCTGGCTGCAGCAACCTACATGCAGATGAACCAGCCAGGGGAGAACGACCCTCAAGCGGAGCAGTACAAACAGGTTCGGAAAGGATTGGGCATGGCGGCCTCGAGGCTCGCCTCCTACGACCGCAGGAAAGCTGCTGAACAGCAAGAGAAGGAAAAAGAAAAAGAGGCATCACGCAAGCATAGGAGCACTTCGCCTAGGAGAGATAAATCACCTCGCCGCGGTCGAGGAAAAGAAGCTCGGTGACACGGTGATAGTCGAAGCAGCAGCGAAGGTAGCCCGAGAAATAAAAGCTCGCGACGTCATAGTAGCCTCTCTCGGAAGCGCAACAAAGAGCCAAGGAAGGAAACTGATCGCGACCAGCCAGGATATAACGCGCGGTCAGATATCACGCAAAACAAGGTAGACAAGGCAAGAGCTGCAAGGAACCGCGCGCGCTCCTCGTCCATTTCTTCGGATGACGAGACCTGCGGCGTGCTGTGTTTCGCCTGCAGCATCCGCGAGGCACCCCTACCCAGGAGATTCAAGCTCAGCACAGAAGTAACGAAATACGATGGTTCACTCGAACCTTCGTCGTGGCTAAACGACTACCTCACGGCAGTAAAATGCCAACGTGGGAACAAGAACACGGCTATGCAGTACCTCAATATACACTTGGTGGGCGCGGCACGTAGCTGGCTGGAAGCGAGGCCGAAATCCTGTTACGCATCATGGGACGACCTGCACTACGACTTCTGCAAGAACTTCCAGGCCACCTACAAGAGACCAGCAACCATTGAAGAACTGCGGGCCTGCAAACAGAAGAGCGGCGAGTCCCCCCACGAGTACATTCAGCGATGGACCACGCTCAGGAACACCGCAGGAAGCATCTCAGAGGAAGTAGCGGTTGAGGCCTTCGCGAAAGGCGCCCGACGAACTGCTTTCAGAGAAGAGCTGGGCCGAGCCGCACCCAAAACTATTGGGGAGCTGATGATCATAGCCGACAAATGGGCTAATGGAGAATACGCGGTGCGCAACAAGAGAACATCATCGCCCGCGCCCGAGGACGACCGGCATGGTCGAAAGAAAAGGAGGAAATACTACGATCACGATGATCAGGAAGAGATGGTAGCGTCGGAATTCACGCGAAACCGCGATAATGGACGCCGCGGAAGTCGCGAGTGGAAACCGAAAGCTGAAGACAAAAGTCCCGAGGAGGACCTTAACGCGTACTGCTCGCTACATCTATTTACAGATAAGCGCACACGCAAAACTAAGGCAACACACCTCCTCAAGGATTACCGAAAGTTCATCGACATCCACGAGGCCTTCTCGAAGAAAAGTAGATCAGCAGCTAGTCAAAGTTACCCGCCACTTCCAGGAGGAGGACACCAAGGATTCCAGCCGCCACAACCCCTACCTCCACCAGGAAATCCAAACATGGCGCTAGCCGCGCTACCTGCGCCACCCGAGCCAAACGCCGGAGCTAACGCGTACCCGAACCCGTCTGGACAGTTAGGGATGATACAAAAAGTCTGCCCATCCCGCAGAGCTCAGAAAACAAATACGCGGCAACTGTGCATGGCTGTGCAAACCCTGCCAACAAGGCCCGAGTACCTGAAGATGGCGGACCAATCGATCACCTTCTCGATGGAAGACCACCCACCACGAGTCTATCGACCATGACACGCCGCCCTGGTAATCCAAGCGCAAATTGGTAATTACGAACTGGCTCGCGTATTTATGGACGGAGGCAGTGGCATCAACATTATCTACGCGGATACGCTCCGCCGGATGAACAGGAACCTAAATGGACTTGCGGAATCAGAAACATCCTTCCACGGGATAGTTCCAGGAAAGGCGATCCGTCCACTCGGAACAATCAACCTAGAGGTTGTGTTGGGCAATCGACGCAATTACAGAAGAGAATTCCTCGACTTTGAAGTAGCCGACTGGCCCTCACAGTACCACGCCATCCTTGGTCGAACAGCGTTCGCCAGATTCATGGCAGTACCACATTACGCGTACCTGAAGCTCAAGCTACCCGGGGAATATGGCGTAATCACCATCGACGGAGATTTCCAGAAGTCCAACAAGTGCGACATCGAGTTCAACGAGATCGCAAAATCTTTCGGGATACAAGAAGAACTGGAGGAGATAGCAAAGACCACGGACCACTCCGTGATGCCCCTCACAAAGAAAAATGCGGCAGAATTGGAATTCAGCGCCAACAGCGACACTCGAAAACATCAGGTGCACCCGACAGATTCTGCGAAGACAGCGATGGTTTGAACTACCCTCTCACCAGCATAGGAAAGCGCGCTCGTCGAACTCCTCCGTGAGTACTGGGAAATTTTCGCCTGGCAGCCCTCCGTTATGCCAGGAATACCCAGGGAGTTCGCCGAGCACTCACTCGAAGTCTTCAAAGATGCAAAACCCATCAAGCAGACCACTCGACGGTTCTTAGAACCCAAGCAGAAAACGCTTGGAGAAGAAGTAAACAGATTGCTAGCAGCAAAATTCATCAGGGAGATCAAAATATCCACTTGGTTAGCAAATCCGGTGCTGGTCCCAAAGAAGAACACCAACATCCTTCGCGTGTGCATTGACTACACGTCATTAAATAAGCACTGCCCCAAGGATAACTTTCCCCTCCCGCGAATCGACCAGATTGTAGACTCCACTGCAGGCTGTCAATGCCTCTCCTTCCTGGACGCCTACTCGGGATATAATCAGATCCGGATGAAGCAGGAAAAAGAAGAGAAGACAACATTCATCACACCCCATGGTGTGTACTGCTATACGACAATGCCCTTCGGGCTCAAAAACGTAGGCGCAACATATCAGCGTTGCATGCAAAAATGCCTCGCCAAGCTCATTGGTAAGAACGTACAAGTGTACATTGACGACATCGTCATCAAGACTCGAGTGGAGGATACACTCCTCGAGGACATTAGAGAAACATTCGACGCCCTAAACGCATACATGATTAAGCTCAACCCAACAAAATGCGTCTTCGGCGTCCCAGCAGGTCAACTTCTCGGGTACCTGGTATCCGCCAGAGGAATCGAAGCCAAACCGGAGAAGATACAAGCAATCTTAACAATGAAAGAGCCAACCAATCTACACGGAGTCCAACAGCTCGCAGGGCGACTAGCTGCCTTGAGCAGATTTATCGCGCGATTGGGCGAGCAGGCGTTACCCTTCTATAAGCTGCTGAAGAAGACGAACAAGTTCTAATGGACACCAGAAGCTAAGCAGGCATTCGCAGACTTGAAGCAATCCTTGCAGAGCAGGCGCATTCTAGCAACACCGCAAGAGAGGGAGCCAGTATACCTATACCTAGCCGCAACAAACCAGGTCATCAGCACGGCCATCATGGTTGAACGACCTGAGGAGGGCAAGGCATATGGAGTTCAAAGACCGATCTACTACATCAGCGAAGTGCTCTCGCCCTGCAAACAACGGTATCGTCACTACAAGAAGCTCACATATGGAGTTGTTCTCACAACTCGAAAACTCAAGCACTACTTCCAGGAACATACCATAACAGTGGTTAATGATGCATCACTCGGTACAATCATGAACAACCCAATGGCATCTGGAAGAATAGCGAAGTGGAGCATCGAGCTAGGCGCTTGGGACATCATCTATGCAGGGCGCAATTCCGTGAAATCCCAGGTACTCGTGGAATTCCTGAGCGAATGGACAAAACTACAAACACCCGGGCCGCCGGAATACACGAGTAACTGGATCATGTACTTTGACGGATCCAAGAGAAACGAAGGAGTAGGAGCTGGGATCGTCCTCATATCACCCAGAGGTGACAAGCTGCAATACGTCCTGCGACTGGATTTCCCACCCGACGATCCAGCATCAAACAACGACGCAGAATATGAGGCCCTGTTGCATGGGATGAAGATGGAAATTGTGTGCGGAGCCACCCGACTGATGATCTACGGCGATTCCAATCTCATCGTGCAACAGAAAATGAAAGAGTGCGACGCTATCGCTGAGAACATGGTAGCCTATCGTGACATGTACAACCTACTCGAAGGAAGTTTTAAAGGATGCGAGCTGAAGCACATTGCAAGATCTAGCAACGAAGAAGCAGACAGGTTGGCGAACATGGGTTCCACAAATACACCCATACCGCCAGGGATATATTTCGAGCGGATGACTAGGCGATCAGTGAGAGTCAAGAAAACTGCAGGAGCACCCGCGGCATTGGAAACAGAGGTCAGCCCGCAAATTGCTATTATCGAGCTCATCCATAATATTTCGCGACAATTTTTTCTGGTCGAGCCAGTCTGGACGCAGAAATACCTCGACTACTTGTCCACCAAACAACTCCCAGCAGACCCTCGCGAGGCTCGACAGATAGTCAGAGGCAGCAAATTCTTTCGGGTGCTCAACGACGAGTTGTACAAACAGAGCATCTCAGGCATACTGCAACGATGCATAGCACCCGAAGATGGCAAGGAATTACTGCGAGACATCCACCAAGGAGACTATGGACATCATGCTAGCTGGAAAGCAATCATGGGAAAAGCCTTCCGAGCAGGATTTTACTGGCTTACAGCAGCCAGAGACGCAAAGGAACTGGTCGATAGGTGCAACGCTTGCCAGCGATTCGCACCAAAACCACACGCACCCGCTAAGGAACTACATATGATATCCATCGCCTGGCCCTTTGCACAATGGGGGCTAGACATGGTCGGACCATTACGCAAGTCCACACTAGGTGGATACACACACTTGCTGGTCGCAGTCGACAAATTTACAAAATGGATCGAAGCCATGCCAGTAACCTCAGCTAGCGTCCAATGCGCCATCAAATTCCTCAACTCCATCGTATGCAGATTTGGAGTACCACACGACATCATTACTGACAATGGTAGCAACTTCACGGCAAAGGAAACACAGCAATTCTGCGAAGAAAAGGGCATCGTCTTCAAATTCGCTTCAGTCGCCCATCCGCAAACCAACGGCCAAGTCGAACGATCCAACGGACTAGTTTCGGCTGGCATCAAGAAACGTCTACTCGATCGTCTACACCCAGCAGCGGGACATTGGGAACAAGAGCTACCCTCCGTGTTATGGAGCCTCCGCACAACTCCAAATCGATCTACAAACTACACACCATTTTTTATGGTATACGGGGCTGAAGCAGTCCTTCCTGAAGATGTCAGGTTCAGCGCCCCACGGGCCGTTGCTTACAGCGAAGAAACCTCCAACAGGGCACTCGCAGACGATATGGACGCACTCGACGAAATGCGCGATATTGCACTCGCAAGGTCAGCAGTATATCAGCAGTCGTTGCAAAACTATCACAGTCGCCGCATACGCCACATAGCCTTCGCAGTAGGAGATCTGGTGCTACGGCTCAAGCAGAAGAAAGGACACAAGCTCGAGCCACCATGGGAAGGACCCTTCATAATACACGAAGTTATCCCAGGTGGCGCATATCGACTGAAGAATCCGACGACGGAAGGCATCTATTCCAACCCTTGGAATGTTGCACAACTCCGCAAATTTTATCCTTAGATTTACCTTACTCATACTAATAAGGCTATATTAGCCATCTTGTAGCTCGAAAGGAAAACACATGACTTCTCCGTCATTGCAATAAAATACATGGTTTCTCAACCATAGCTACTCGAGTCTCTCCATCCTTACATGCTGAAAGTAACAGGTATACACCCCACAAAACACACGGGGCTACGCCTAACTTAGCATCACAGGAGGAATTTTATATATACAAGGTAGACACGTTACAACAGTTTTAAAACAACTGCACAACACAACAGGATACATACATCCTACAATTATACAGGGTGATGGGCATTCTCAGCCGCCAAAATCCGATCCACCTCTGCAGAGGTCAATCGAATTATTTCTTCCGCTGCAGGTCGAACAACCCTATAATGTGGAGAGATGTCGATTGGACCATCAGGGAGTCTAGCTACAGAGTTGAAATTGACTTCAGGATGCCACAACCGGACAAAGGAAAGAGCTACCGAGCCGCAGATCATCTGATTGCGAACACACACGCGAATCTCTCCTTCTCGCCCAAAAATCCTGAGAAGATGGCTCGAATCTTCGGGACCCCTCTCCAACGGATAGAAAGCAACATTCGTAGCAATAAAAACCTCGTGAAAGGAACTTACGAGCATCTTCGCCTGGATAACTCAAAACTTCAAGGTAGCAAGCACAAAACCCTGGCCTCGATCAGACCAAAAGTTATTCGCATGGGGCTTTGAACTGATAGTTTCCTGAAGGATGTGGTTCTCCACCCACTGTTTCTCACTCCTATCATCCGGCTGAACAACTGCAAACAAAGATACACATTCAAACGAAAATAAAATACACAGAAAGCTAGGCGGCTGGATTACTTACAGAGCAAATCCTTGGTGACATCTGCTAATTCATCCATCACAAACTGCTCACGTTCAGCCGCAAGTTTCTGTTTGGATTTGGCTACATCTGCTATTCCACGGAGAGCTTTTAGCTTCCGCTCACCATCCGCAACACGGTCACGCAGGCCCGCAAAGGTACCAACAGCAGCAATAAGAGGATTCGATCGAGCAGCAAATCCACCCGAAGATTCTGCACCAACTCCGGTTACCTAGCAGAATACAAGGAAAGTGAAGGAATAAGATGCCCCATTTGAGTTATAACAACCACTTATTCGACAAGTGCTCGGGGGCTACTCCCATCGGGAGAAAACACACAGCAAAGCAGTCACAGGAAGCATCTCAGAAGGACATTTCGATTAAACGATGAAAATACGGGAATGCATCCCAAGGTTCATTACAATCGAAAGAGCGAAATACAAAGAAAATAAACTAAGGAGCTGCAGTTGTGCTGCCACTTGCGGCAGTGCTTCCCCTACTACTAGCACGGGCGAACAACTCGGATAACTTCCGAGCGAGGACTCCGGCTGGCTCGCCAAAACGACGAAGCCCTACCTTTTTGCCCATAGAAGGATCGACGGGAAGGTCCGAGTACGCCTCCTCCAAGCCCGTAACTCCGTGTGCCAGTGCAAACTGGATGGCAGTCTTCGCTCTAGACTCTGATTGAGCAACCGCGTAGGTGTCAAAGAGGTTGCCCTCCGAGAAAATCTTCAAAAGATCACCCAACGCAGGCGGAGACACAGCGTTGACCAGAAGACGACGATGAAGCTGCGTTAGCACTCGAATGGCATCACTGGTCAAGGTGCAAACCCCATCAGCGTGCCTCTTGAGCTGGGCACAGGAGTCGGTCAAAGCATCCACGCGTTGGACCCCAGGCAGCTCCAGCGGGACGCCCACAAGACCTGCAGAGAGAAATATTGAAACCCAAGAACCTACAAGACAAATCAGAAGACAATAAGGGATCAAATGCAAACTCACCCGCGAAAAGTTCGGCCAAAGGGCGAAGGAAGTCGACAAGGTCAGAGTCCGCCTTGGTGTTAGACTCCTCCAGCTTCTTCAGTGCGTCCTGGGCACCCGCAAGTTTTCCTTCGAGGTCAGCCGACAACATGCGGGAGGACTCAAGTTCCTGTCGAGCAGCTGCCAACTGAGCCTCCAGAGCGCTTGTTCGGGTGGTGGCATCCGCCTTATCGACCTTCATAAACTCACTTGAGCTGCGCAACAATGGTTGTCAGAACCAAAGAAATTGGCAGAAATAAAAGAGATAAGATAAGTGACAGTGATAAACTTACTTCGAAGGAGCTCGTTTTCCGTGATTAGTTGATCACGATCCACTCGAAGAGTCCCGCATTCTGTTTCGGCCAGAATCACGCGGCGACCAACATCCACAAGGGAATCAAGGAGCGACTGCAAAAACATAAAGATAGAAGAATCAGAAAAGGAAAATATAGAGCCTATACCCGATTGCAAACATTCGAGTATAGCCTCGGGGGCTACTCCCATCGGGAGCACTCTCGTGCACCCGATAAAGCATGAAGAAGAGAAAAGTTCACATCTTTGAGCCTGTAGCCAATCATATACGATCAACTACAGCCTCGGGGGCTGCTCCGATCGGGAGCACTGCCGTGCACCCGATAAAAAATCCAAATTAGCGGAAGTGCAGTTTGAAGAAGAAAGCAGCAAGATTTACCTGGTCTTGCGCTAAGGAAAGGGGATCCGCTGAGCTACCCGTAACTTCCTTCGGATTCGAAGCCCCGGATGCAAAGCTAGGAATTCTGTATTCCGTAATCGCCGTAGTGGGGGCTGCACTCGGCGAATTCTGGATGGTATCGGCGGTGGGAGTCCCACCCGCAGTCGCAACCTTCTTCCTCCTTTCGAAAGGAAGGGAAGAGACGAATCTACGAGGGCTGATAGCTTGCAGACTACCATGAAATCAATACGTCAAGAGACGTGGAAAGAAAATGTTCGACTAAGAACAAGAAGAAGGACTTACTCGTCGTCATCTTAGTCATCCAACATATCCGCATTCCAGGCGGTCTGGATATTTGGAAATGATGGAGAAGGAGCGCGCGTGCGTAGCGGGGTCACGATGAGGCGTCCCTTCCCGGGCGATTCCTTATCCAAAGAGTTATCCTTGGAAGTGGCCTCATCATTCTCCACTCGATGGTGTTTTCGATGAAGAAGATCACTGTCCGACTCCTCCGCGCCATCCGAGGAGTCGTGCTCGGAACTTGACGAGGCGTTAGCAACACTGGTGTCGGCAGGGCCGTCCAAGTTACTAGCCAACAAGTCCGAAGCCTCGTCCCCAGACATTGGCGGGTAGCAGGTGGCCACGGCTAGGCTCTACAAAAGAAGACAGAAGAAAAGGGAGATAAAATATCAGTCGACCAAATTTGAAAACAAGAAAAGAAATGAAGTCAAAGGGCAACACAAACTTACTTCGGGTGGTGGAGGCCTTGACGCCTCGAAAGCTGTGAAAAAGTTCAGTCGGGGAAGGTTTCACCCACCTTCAAGCTAGTAATGGCCGCGATCATCTTCTCGAACTCGACGTTCGAGAGCTCTTCGCGGCTCACGCGACTAGGATCTTCAGCACCCTGATACTCCCACATCGCAGAAGGCCTGTCCTGCAGGGGCTGAATCCTGCGCTTGAGGAAGATGCTCGCCAGGTGCAGCCTGTTCAGCACAACTCCAGTAGCTTGGTCCCGAAGGGCAACCACCTTGGCGAGTAGCGGCGTAACAACCTGGTTTTCTTGAGCCGACAGTTTATGCGCCCAGGACTTCCGCCTCTTCAGGACAACGAATGGGTGGAATTCCTGAATTCCACCCGAGCTGTTGTCGGTGACGTAGAACCACTTCTTTCTCCATCCTTGGGCGGAGTCGATGAAGTACATCCTGAAGTAGCCGCTGTCCGATTTCGCCTGGATCCCGAAGCCACCCGTGCGCAGCGGCTCGCTAGGCTCGGATTCTACCCGCGATTTCTCGAAGAAAACTCGAACCTTGAAGAGGGCCTTCCAGAGGCCCCAATGTCGGCGAATGCCCAAGAAGCACTCGCAGAACACAATGAAGCACGATATGTGTTGCACTGCATTTGGAGGCAGATCGTGGAGCTGTATGCCGTGAACATACAACAACGCCACGAGAAAGGGGTGAAGAGGAAAAGAAAGCCCGCGCGATACGTGGTCCGCGAAAACCACTCGTTCATTCGCGCGGGGATTAGGTACCTCCTCCTTCTTGCCGAGGCGCACCCGCTTGTCAGCTTCCGGAGGCAGCAACCCCTCCCTCTGTATCTCCTTAACGCTCTTCATCGTGGTATTGGGCGAGCGCCAGTCGCCCGAGCGCGGTGCGGGTGGCGCAGGAACTTCCTCTAGCGCCCTCGATGCAGAAACGGCGGCTCCGCGCTTCTTGCCTCCCGCCATTGGCACTGGTGCGAGCTAGAGGAGAGAAAGGTTGGAGAACGAGGAAGACGAAGAACGAAGAAGACGAAGGCTGGGAAATTTTCACCGTTTCACCTAAGGCCTATATTTATGCACAAAGCTGCTCGATCCTGACCGCTCGGTGAGCCACGTGGCATCCATCGCTGCTGCCGCGTGCGAAGGCGAAACGAAAGGGCGGCGAATGTTGTTTCGTGCCACGATCCTAACAGTGGATCGTGCGCATTTACTGCGCGCAGTTCGCGTAAAAACCGGGAGCGACGTCTCGTTTCCGGTCAAAAAGCTGACAAGGTGGACCAGCAGTTCTGCTCTCGCCCCGTCACGTCCCATCGGGAGGATAAAAGTGCGCCATGATGTCATATCATGCATCATCAAGATGGGAAATCTTTCGAATAAAGGTCCAAACGCGAAAATAACTTTGTATGGACAAACTATGGCGTGAAATTTCTTTCACAGGAAAACAAGACCCTAAACACGAAAGCTCTTTCACATGGGCATAAAACTCCAAACACGAAAATTCTTTCGTATGGACAAAAATGTCTTGGTTTTCCTACTCGCGAAACCATAGACCTGAAACTCTGCGGGTGTGCAAATCCTGCCACCCTGTCACATAATGTCTACACATCAGAAACCTGGATTGTTCAGCCGACTAGGTACATCCGGATGCCGTATTCTTTCGAATATGAAGGTAAGACCCAAAAGATCTCTCTTGAGGGCCTGGAATCGCACTCAAGCTGCATCCTCCGGTAAAGTTCCGTGTCAACAACACGAAGAAAAATCCTAGCGGACGCGCCGGGTACCCCCATAGGTTAAGTTCGACTCGGTAAGACCTCCACGGCCCAGTCGCAATGATCACCTTATAGGGTTCGAGTCGGAGGTCTCGAATCTGTGTAGGCCAGAACTATTTTTTCCCTAGTTGCAATTAATTGGCCCTGATCTTTCGGGAGAGCCAAGCTACTGCGCCATATCCTTCTGCGAAAAACAGCCCTAAAACACAGGCACTTTCACTTGCTTGATACTCGGGTATAAAAGCTCATCACAGAGGGTATACACCCTCCAAGCGGGAAACAACCATAATGGTTATCCAAAGAAATACAAGACGAAAAATCTGACCGTCTACTCAACTGGAAAATCCCAATCAAGCAAACGCTCGGGGGCTACTGACGAAGGGATGACCCTTGGACCCTGCGAATAAGGATACCCCGTCTTAGGCCCAAGAATAAAGCCCAAGAAAAGAGGCCCTTGGAGTGTTCGGGAAGACCCACTTGAAGGCCACCTGCAATTCCTTGCGGGCTAAGATAGGAAACTTGTAACCGACATAGGGTTAGAGTTCGAGTCCTCCCCGGGTAGGGTTTGAGATCTGGCCATCTATATAAGGCCAGGAGAGCCACCGGGAGAGGACCAAGCAATACCGCACCACCAAAGCCTTGAGCTCGAGATTGCACTCTCGACTTGAGCAATCATCATTGTAACCGATCTATTCGATAATACAGATCGACAGAGGCATGAGTAAGGGTTTTACCTCTGCGAGGGCCCCGAACCTAGGTATCGTGCCCCCTGTCTAGCTGACGATCGTCACCAGCGCTCATGGGTTCTCCTATTCGAAACCCTATGGGTTCACCTGAGGGATTTGCCGAGTCACAGATTCGATAATGACATAAATAAGATGAAAGTTAAACACAAAGGATCAAATTGGCCCTTCTCATTTCTTGTGCTTGTTACAAGGTAGTATACGTGATGGCGATGCGGGGAAGGATGAAGACAAGGGTTTCTGAACTTCGTTGAAACTAAACAAAATCACATATGTAAGTGTTTGTGAGATCCGAACGAAGTTGGACCATTTCGTGCACATACATAACGGTGATATTCTTCATAGCCCCGTCTGGGGCTATGAAAAATTATCACCATTACGTATATGCACCAAACGGTGCAACCCAGTTCTTCTGATCTCACTAACAATAATATTACAAATGCGACGTTCCTTAGTTCCAACCGAAACCCTCATCTTCATCCTTTCCCCAGATCACCACCGCCTATAGTACCTCTTAACAGGAACAAGGGTTTCTGAACTTTAGTAAGGAGTATGACTAGCAGACCAGATTGAGTCTTGCCGAGTAAAGTTGTGACTCGAATGGGACATAACAGTTGTAGCATCCCAGATTATCCATATCATGCGTGAAAACATTGCAGATCACTTCCTCTTCTTCTTGAAGAAGAAGAGGAAGTGATCTGCAATGTTTTCACACATGATTGGATAATCTGGAATGCTGTTATGCCCCGTTCGAGTCACAAGTTTACTAGGAAAGAGTGGATCTTCACATTTTGTGCTTGCTACGAGGTAGTACACGTGATGGCGATGCGGGGAAGGAAGGGTTTCTGGACATCTTTGAACTGAACAAAATCATATATGTAATATAGTGAGATCCGAACAAAGTTAGACCCTTTTGTGCACACCCATAACGGCGAGATTCTTCATAACCCCGGACGGGATTTGTAAGGAATGTCACCATTACGAACGTGCACTAAAGGGTTCAAATTCATCCGGATCTCACGAACCATGTTACATATGTGACATTATTTAGTTTGAAAGAAATCCAAAAACCCTCATCTTCATCCTTTCCCCGGATCACCACCGCCTGTAGTACCTCTTAACAGGAACAAGATGGTCATCGGGCCTTGATGTGAATTTGGACCTTCACATTTTGTGCTTGCTACGAGGTAGTACACGTGATGGCGATACGGGGGGAGGAAGGATTTTGGAAATCTTTAAAACTAAACAAAATCATATATGTAATAGTGAAATCCGGAAAAAACTAGGTCCTTTTGTACACATACATAATGGGGATATTCTTCATAACCCCGGAAGGGATTTCTGAGGAATATCACCATTACAAATGTGCACTAAAGGGTTCAGCTTCATCCGGATCTCACGAACCATATTACATATGTGACATTATTTAGTTCGAAAGAAATCCAGAAACCCTCATCTTCATCCTTTCCTCGGATCACCACCGCCTGTAGTACCTCTTAACATGAACAAGATGGTCATCGAGCCTTGATGTGAAGTTGGACCTTCACATTTTGTGCTTGTTACGAGGTAAGTACACGTGATGGCGATGCGGGGGAAGAAAGGGTTTCTGGAGTTCTCTGAAACTAAACAAAATCATATATGTAATAGTGAAATCCGGAAAAAACTAGACCCTTTTGTACACATACATAATGTGGACATTCTTCATAACCCCGGAAGGGATTTCTGAGGAATGTCACCATTACGAATGTGCAGTAAAGGGTTCAACTTCATCCGGATCTCACGAACCATATTACATATGTGACATTATTTAGTTCGAAAGAAATCCAGAAACCCTCGCATTCGTTCCTTTTCCCGGATCACCACCCATGTAGTACCTCTTAACAGGAACAAGATGGTCATTGGTCTGTGTGCCTCATAACAGTTCCAAATTTCTAACACTAAGTAAACAAATTATAACTTAGTGAAATTTTCTAACTTAGTGAAATTTTCTAACACTAACTTAGTGAAATTTTCTAACACTAACTTAGTGAAATTTTCTAACTTAGTGAAAATTTTCTAACTTAGTGAAAATTTCTAACTTAGTGAAATTATTCTAACTTAGTGAAATTTTCTAACTTAGTGAAAATTTTTCTAACTTAGTGAAATTTTTCTAACTTAGTGAAATTTTCTAACACTAACTTAGTGAAATTTTCTAAAAATTCTTAAGTGAAATTCCTAACACTAAAAATTCCTAAGTAAAAATTCCTAACACTAAAAATTCATGAGTAAAAAGTTCTAACACTAAAATTTTCTAAGTACAAATATCTAAATTCTCTAACACTAAAATTTCTAATTTTTCTAACACTAAATTCTAACGTTTCTAACAGTAATTTTTTTTAAGTGAAATTCCTAACACTAAAATTGCTAACACTAAAAATTCCTAACACTAAAGATTCCTAAGTAAAAATTTCTAACACTAAAAATTCCTAAGTAAAAATTTCTAACACTAAAATTTCTAATTTTTCTAACACTAAAATTTCCTAAGTACAAATACCTAAATTCTCTAACACTTAAATTTCTAATTTTTCTAACACTAAATTCTAACGTTTCTAAGAGTAAAAAAATTCGAAAAACAAAATTACTAAACAAAAATTCTAACATTTCTTACCTAGGAACGATCGGAGACAAGATCGACGACGATGGGCGATGGGCGAGCGGAGAGCGCTCGTCCACGGACGCGGGCGCGGCGGCGAGCTCGATCGTCCACGGCGCGGGCGCGTCGGAGGCGGGCGGGCGCGACGTACGGGAGCGGGGGCGGGCAAGCTCCTCAACGGGTCGATGCCAACGAGCTCCTCGGGGCGACGACGACGCGGGCGCGGGAGACGAACGGGCAGCCTGGCAGCGTCGTCGTCCAAATCCTGCACGCGGTTACGATATTCGGGGAGGGAGACGACGCATATATATAGGAAGGGGCATCCATCCCGGTTCGTAGAAACAACCGGGACGAAAGGGTCTTCCATCCCGATTGTTGCTACGAACCGGGACGGATGCCTCACACTTTTTTTCCGCAGGGGTACGTGTAACGCGCGCGTTGGGGGGGGGGGGGCATCCGTCCCGGTTGGTTGCAAAAACCGGGATGAATGCCCTAATTTTAATTATTTTTTGTTTTCTTTTGTTATCTTTTGTTTTCTATTATTTCCTTTATGTTTTTATTGTCTTCCTTTTTGTTTTCTATTGTTTCATTTTGTTTTTTTTGTTTCCTTTTTGTTTTCTCTTGTTTTATTTTCTTTTCTATTGTTTTCTTTATGTTTTCTATTGTTTTCCTTTATGTTTTCTGTTGTTTTATTTTGTTTTCTCTTGTTTTATTTTGTTTTCTACTGGTTTACTTTATGTTTTCCATTGTTTTCCTTTATGTTTTCTATTCTTTTCTCTTGTTTCCTTTTTGTTTTTTATTTTTTTATTTTGTTTTCTACTGTTTCCTTTATGTTTTCTATCGTTTTCCTTTATGTTTTATTTTGTTTTCTGTTGTTACCTTTTATGTTTTCTATTGTTTCCTTTATGTTTTCCATTATTTCCTTTATTTTTTCTATTGTTTTATTTTGTTTTCCATTATATCCTTTATGTTTCAAATAATAACTCCACACGTTTCAAATACAGAACAAGGTACGTTAAATTTATAATAAGTGCACATCAAACCAGTTGATCCAGGCATATACATAGTTTCGTCGCATACAAGGCATCCGGGTGATTTGTATTCGGTCGATGAACCTTCAAGGGGGGATGTAGAACAAAACAATCGGTACCGCCATCATACTCCCCGACCGTGGCTATTGAGTGCATATATGCATATCAAAAGAACGATCAGACGTATGATGGCGAATCCGGATGATTTGTATTCGGTCGATGAACTGAATGATGTATCAAACCTTTTGTCAAACCTTCAAGGGGGGATGTAGAACAAAACAATCGGTATCGCCATCATACAACCCGACCGTGGCTATTGAGTGCATATATGCATATCAAAAGAACGACCTGACGTATGATGGCGAATCCGGGTGATTTGTATTCGATCGATGAACTGAATGATGTATCAAACCTTAAAGGGGGATGTAGAACAAAACAATCGGTATCGCCAGCATACAACCCAACTGTGGCTACTGAGTGCATATATACATACCAAATGCACGGTAGACGTATGCTGGCGAATCCGGATGATTTGTATTTGCTCGATGAATTGACTGATGTTAAACGGGCCAATATACCAGGGTGCAAGCTTTCCCTTGACATGAAAACGCTGCATCCCTTTGAGCGGCGTAACACGAAGATACACGAAGTCTCCTATAGTGAAAGAGACATCGCGGCGCTTAGTGTCCGCATAACCCTTCTGGCGTGACTGTGCGGCTTTAAGACGGTCACAGATTAAATGCACTTGTTCCTCTGCAGCTTTCGGAGTATCAACTCCAAAGATTTGACTGTCTCCTGTTTCAGTCCAGTTCAGAGGTGTACGACATTTCCGTCCATACAATACTTCAAAAGGTGCCATCTGCATGCTTGACTGATAGCTGTTATTGTAGGAGAACTCTGCAAATGGGAGGCAGTCTTCCCACTTAACTCCATAGGACAGTACACAGGCACGAAGCATGTCTTCCAATATTTGATTCACACGCTCTGTCTGTCCATAAGTCTGCGGATGGTAGGCTGTGCTAAAGGCTAGCTTGGTTCCCAAGGCTTCGTGTAACTTCTTCCAGAATCGAGAGGTGAACTGTGATCCTCGATCTGACACAATCCCGCTGGAAACTCCATGTAGACTTACTATCGGAGAAATATAGAGATCAACAAGCTGGTCTCCACGATATGTGGTCTTGACAGGTATAAAGTGTGCAACTTTGGTGAGCCTGTCAACGACTACCCATATCGAATCATTTCCTCGACTGGACCATGGCAGTCCAGTAATGAAGTCCATCCCAACTTTATCCCATTTCTAAACAGGTACTTGCAACGGCTGTAACAAACCAGCGGGACGCTGATGTCCAGCCTTTACTTTCCAACAAACATGGAACTTGGCTATAAACGAAGCAATATCTCGCTTCATTCCGTGCCACCAAAACTTCTGCTTCAAATCTTGATACATTTTAGTTCCTCCAGGGTGAATAGAGTATAAAGTGTCATGAGACTCAGTCATGATTGTTTGCTTCAACTCATATTCAACCGGAACACAAATGCGTCCTTCATACTATAAGACTCCATCAGAATCAATGGTAAAACCGGCAACCTCTTCTTTCTCCATGCGGGTTTTAATTCCCTGAATGCTCTTCTGGCCCTTCTGAGCCTCTTTGATTCGATCAACTAGAATTGGTTTAACTTCCATGGCGTCCAACATGCCATAGCTGACCACGTCAACACCAAGCTGGTCAAGTTCTTTCCACAACTCCGGTTGTCTGATCTGAATCATAGAATTCAGAGAGACCGGCTCTCGACTAAGAGCGTCCGCAACAACATTCGGCTTTCCAGGGTGATAGTGGATACTAAGCTCATAGTCCTTGATGAGCTCTATCCAACGGTGTTGCCTCATATTGAGTTCATGATGTGTAAAGATTTACTTCAAACTCTTATGATCTGTATAGATTTCACACCTCTTCCCAATAAGGAAATGTCGCCATGCTTTGAGAGCATGTACAACAGTAGCAAGCTCTAAGTCATGAGTAGGATAATTCAACTCATGTGGTCTCAACTGGCGTGAGATAAACGAGATGACTTTTCCTTCTTGCATGAGAACACTTTCAAGGCCAAGCTTAGAAGCATCACAATACACATCGAAACTCTTGGAGACATCCGGCATAATGAGTACCGGGGCTTTCACCAGTCGATTCTTCAACTCTTGAAAACTCTCAACACATTTATCCGTCCAAACGAACTTGCTATCCTTCTTGAGCAACTGAGTGAGTGGTCTGGCTATACTGGAAAATCCTTGAACAGACTTGCGATAATATCTGGCTAATCCCAGAAAAGATCTGACTTCAGTCTGATTTGTCGGGTAGCCCGATTAGCGACAGACTGAACCAGAGCAGGGTCAACAGAGATTCCACCTCCGGATACTGCGTGTCCAAGAAATCCAACTTCCTTCAACCAGAATTGGCACTTACTAAACTTAGCATACAGTTGATGATGTCGAAGTGTTTCGAGAACAATTCTCAGATGTTCTTCGTGTTCTTCCTCACTCTTGGAGTAAATAAGAATGTCGTCAATAAAAACCACGACAAACTTTTCCAGGCATTCCATGAAAACCTTATTCATAAGATACATGAAGTAGGCGGGTGCATTGGTCAGACCAAAGGACATCACAGTGTACTCATACAACCCGTAACGTGTGGTGAAGGCGGTCTTTGGAATATCAGTCTCACGAACCTTCAACTGATGATAACCAGTAAGAAGATCGATCTTTGAGAAAATTCTTGCCCCATTTAGCTGGTCAAACATGTCTTCAATTTTGGGCAGCGGGTATTTGTTCTTGATGGTAACATCATTCAACTTTCGGTAATCCACACATAGACGTGAGGAACCGTCCCGCTTGTCCACAAAAATGACAGGTGATCCCCATGGTGATGCACTAGGGCGAATCAGACCTTTTCTCAACATGTCTTCCAGCTGCTTCTTCAACTCATCTAGGTCCTTCGGGTTCGTCCGGTAAGGTTTATGTGCTATGGGTCCAGTGCCGGGTATCAACTCAATAACAAACTCGATATCCCGATCAGGCGGCATACCGGGTAACTCCTCAGGAAACACATCCGGGTATTCACATACTACCGGAACTTCCTCAAGTGCAGGTGTGGCTATACCAATGTGGCAGTGAGTCTCTGACTTTGACTTGGTTGCGGCAAAGGCAACCTTTTCCCCATCACTGGCAGTCAATGATATGGACTTTCTGGTGCAGTCAATCACACCTTTGTACTTGGTCATCCAATTCATTCCTAGTACTACTTCTATCCCTTGGGATCCTAGTACTATCAGATTGGCATGAAAAGTTTTCCCTTGTATTTCCACGGGTACCTCATTTCAAACAAGGATGGCTTGGGTACTAGCTCCAGGTATTTGTACTAACATGGGGTTGTGCATACGTGTGTGCTTCATACCACTTTTTTTTTCAGCAAATGGCTTTGTAACAAAGGAATGCGATGCACCCGAATCAAACAATACTTCAGAAGGTACAGAGCTGACAGGAAACGTACCCATCACCATCTCTGGCGTGTCCTATACTTCTTCAGCTGTGACGTGATTCAGGTAGCCTTTCATCCCACTGGGCTTCTTGTGCACTGGTCCTTGAGTCATCTTGGTCGCATTGTTCTGAGCTGGGGCAGCATTCTTGGTCGGGCAGTCGCGAGCAAAATGCCCTTCCTTGCCACAGGAAAAGCAACCTCCATTGGGTTTTTGGTTCTGGTTTGCCTTGGCAGCATGGTTGGGCTTGTGTCGTGCATAGGATGCACGGTTATTGTTGTTGTGGTGGTTGCTGTGATTGTTGTGGTTGTTGTGGTTGTTGTGGCCATGGTGGTGGTTGTTGTTGTGGTTGTGGCTGTTATGGTGGTTTCTTAGCGCAAAAGTAGGTGCCCTGTGTGGTGGTGGCCTGGTATATGGTGTGGGTCGGTTTCTGGGTGCACTTGCTCCTCCTTGGAACTGCATCTTCCTCTTTCTGTTTTCAAAGACATTCTGTCTCTTGTGCTCCATCATCATCGCGGCATCCGCGAGTGACTCCAGATCCGCAAATGGCATGACCACAAGGGTACACTGCAACTCATTGTGCATCCCATTCAAGAATCTCTCCTTCTTCTTGGCTTCTGTGTTGACTTCATCTGGTGCATACCGGGCTAGCAGAGTGAACTCTTCCCAGTACTTTGACACAGACATTCCTCCCTGCCTCAGTTTCAGGAACTTGTCCTTCATGATGTTCATCACCCCCGAGGGCTGTGATACTTGCGGAAACGGGCAGAGAAGTCTTCCCAGGCGAACACGTAATCATGAGCGACGGTGTCACAGGTCGTCTCCCACCAAGTTCTCGCTGGCCCAGCAAGAAAATGGGTGGCGAAAAGCACCTTGTCATTCTCATCAACTCCTGCAAATTTCAGATCGTTGGCGATGGTGCGAAGCCAGTCGTCAGCGTCAAGTGGTTCCACGATCTTCGTGAACACCGGAGGATTGGTCTGCTGAAACACCTTCAGCTTCGAGCACCCGCCATTACCGTTGTCATCACCATTGTTGTTATTGTTATTGGCGCTGGCAGCGGCCAACTGCTGCAGGGCAGCAACTGTGGCAGCACTCTCGGCTCTAGTGGCCTGGCGATCCTCCATCATAAGTGCTAGGAATGCCTCCATTGACGGCGGGGGTGGTGGTGGTGGTTCCCGACGCGGCGGCATGCTGTTTAGTGAAACATGTGTAAGACTATGCAACAAGACTTATTGTTTTTAGAACGCTAAAAATTCGAACAACCAAAAGAGTGTCTCAAAACCAAGCGGAAAAGACAAGTGATTTAATTAGGGTAACGATTTTTAAGGGTTGAGACAATTTCCAAACATAGTTATCATACAGACAAACATCACACTCAAGCATCAAGTCCTACATAGCACAACACTCCAACAGACATCTACCACAACTACGCTCCTCAGAGCTACATCGGGGGGATTCGCCTTATAGGGTCGGCGTACATCTAACTGGCACTACTCCACAACTAAGAGGCACTACGACTAGCCCTAAGTGCTGTCGACGTCGAAGAGGAGCTCCTCTGGGTCCTCCTTCTCAACGGAGTCATTGTCCTCCTGCAGACTCTGCTCGCTCATGTCCATGCCCTCAGCATCGGACATGACGTCTTCGTCAACAAGGAGATCCTCTTTCTCCCTGCGAGCTCGGAGTTCTCCTCCTCTAACTCCTCGAGTGTGGAGTCTCGAGTGGCCAAGTCCTCCCTAGCGGTCTTCAGGCGCTCACGCAGAATTGCGTTCGTCTCCAGAAGGGATCCCACCTTGGTGGTGAGATGGGTACGGGCCCGGCGAGTGGTCCGTAGATGTCTCTCCAAGGCTCGAGATCGCGCAGTAGTTGTCTCAAGATCGAGCATCGTCCTCCCCAGATGGGTATAGAGAAGACGGCACTCTACAGCGGTGGTGCGCTGCAGGATGCTCATATCGCCGAGACGATGCTGGGTGCGGTAAAGCAGAACCTCCATGTCATCCTGATGTGCACCGAGACCCGCGAAGTCCTGAGATACGGCAACGGGTGTGCCGGTCTCGTCCCTCCTCCCGAGGAACTCGTAGCTGGACCCCACAAACTGGTAGTCCCGTACGGGAGCCAGACGCGCTATAGCCTCCTGGATCACTCGTACTGCTCCCTCCTGCCAGGAGCGCTCGACGGTGGTGAAGAAGAAAGCCTCCACAGTAGGAGTATTAACTGGAGGGCGTATCATACACTCCACCAACCACTCCCCCTCTATGGGAGTCCCGGTGATCATCCCTCCCCGCAGCTCGGGAACGAGACGGTCGAGAAGCTCAGTCATCGTGACGAGTCTCTGCTCGAAGCGAAAAGGGAAGTCCCTGGCCAGTCCCAACTGGCACACCTCCGTGTAAACAACGTCCATCTACACAAAATTTTAAGTGAGATTTAGTTAGACCCAAGTGTGCAAAATTTTAGAGTCGAACATGATATAACTTAATGTAAGTAGAGTTTGAGAAAATAGGGAAGATAGGTATAAGAATCTTTTAAAGCTTAGTCACTTAAGTATATTATATATATAGAGTACTAATTGATGTCCATGCTAACTAAGGGCTCCTAGGGTCAGGATAGCTCTGATACCAACTTTGTAGAGGCCCCAAACCGGACGGTCCAGAACCCCTCATATGCATACATTCACGATCCCAAGAAATTCAGTCGTGAACAACATACGAAGTGGTACACAGATACATTATCCATTACACGAATAACAACAGTCTTACAAGCCAATGGTCACATGACCCAAGTCTTATTAGCTGTCACGCAGGACAGGCAAAGTCTCACAACTCACACACACAGCGGAAAGAAAACACACGTAGATAGCCCATGTCACGCCGTCACCGACAGGCTGCTGGCCGGGAGCCGGGCCTAGTTCGCATAATCGTCAGAGTAGTACCCTTCCTCGTATTCCTCCTCCAAGGGCGTCTCCTCAAAGTCTGGCCAAGTAAATAGCCAGGGGCGAAAGCAATATTAGTACTTTTGAATGTAATCAACAAGTCATCCTTCATACACTTACAAAATGCATCATGCTTATATGGTGGATAGGTAGGCTATAAATAGGGCTCACTACCTATGGTGTACATTTAAGATGACATCATAGTTGCATTCATTTTATCTGTATCTTCGTTGAAGAAGATACTTCAGAAGAAAATAATATAATTTTTCTTTCTCTTGTAGATATCGCATGTACAAGAGGTTTTATAAAAGAAGATTTTCTTTGCAAAACTTCTTGGAACAACATGTCCAGGTCCTTCATCGATACCTCTCAGGTACAAGTCTTTGTTCAAAAACACATTTTGAAAACTTGACACAATACTAGCTACATGGCCTTTCAACTGCCCATATCCGAGGGCTCGGCTATTCTGAATAGTTTTACTCTACAAAGGTGTACACATTCCACTAGATCCAATCATCTGCCCCGAACCACCCATGGATAGACACAGCGATATGCAAGCATCAGAAGAATGATCCTAACTGTCCACTCTGACACAAGCTAGTATATGGCTATCCCTTCAGTTGGGGTGTTCTCCCCGGCACTAGGTCCCACCCTGCCTTGTCAGGAGACCCAACTGTCGCATCCGGAGGGAAAATTAATCCCACACTATGTATGTCCCGTTTCCCCGTCCTGGCGACACTTAGGTTTAGAGAATCATCCTCTCTATAGCTTTTGGGATAGGACATATACTAACAAGCTCAAGCATCTAGATAGGCCCCGTACCCATGTTGGGGTAGAGTGGCAGTACTTCTTGGTTGTCCAGCGAAGACTAGGTTATGTGCCTTTTGTAAAACATTTGAAAAACAACTCTTTAGCTCCACCGGTGAACAAGGTCCCGCCTTTCCACCGTGGACTTTCCATAGAACCATTTTGTTTGGCAAAAGCACATTTTAAAAGTGTCCACTTAGGGACTCAATATTATTATCTCAGGCGGTATTTATATACCTTATGGTGGCTAAAGGCTTGGTAACACCAAGTTGACTAAGGGCAAAGTGATAATATACTATATAATAATAATAGTAATATTCACTCAATAAAAATAATTTTTGGTAATCAAGTTTTTGAAAACTTCAGAAGTAGATGTTGCATGATAGATAATGATAAGTAGGAATAAGAGCAAGCTTTAAGGATGGCTTGCCTTGGAGGAAACGAGGGTCTTTCTCGTGATCACAGCAGGAGTGGTAGTAATAACCTCCTGCTCCAACTACCTCTTCGTCGGTTTCTATCGTCGTAAAATAAAAGTAATAACACTCAATCAGAACCAAACTAAGCGAGCAATTACCTCAACTATAACATACAACAAGCAATAAACACACAAAAATAATACACAAGTTAACAAAACACATCTACACAAGCATGCATCCAAAACAATAATAATATTCATTGTTATTACTACACTGCTATGGTTGAGATAAAACATTTCTCAA
Organism: Alopecurus myosuroides; assembly: GCA_028641055.1. Taxonomy (NCBI): domain Eukaryota; kingdom Viridiplantae; phylum Streptophyta; class Magnoliopsida; order Poales; family Poaceae; genus Alopecurus; species Alopecurus myosuroides. The sequence continues at coordinate 8,467,970 of CM054059.1, forward strand.
CCAAACGAGATGGAACCAGTGGGTGTTCCACTAAGTTTTCCATGTCATTTAAGAGGTATTTAGCCTCTGGTCCAACTTGTGGAAAAAAATATATTCTAAGTAAAAAATACTACAAGATATTCTAGTGAAAACAATACTACTAGTAATAAATATTATATCTACACATGCATCTCTAAAGAAATAAAAGTAACCTTACAGAGATGAAAACAAATACTAACCAGTACTAAAATGGTACTGGATCCATGTGAAAACACTCATAATAACTTGGACAAAAATTAGCTAAGCATTTCTGTTCACAAGACTTAATAGAAATAAACTAGATATTACTCCTATGCTCATACTAGTTTCCAAACAAATCCTAAACATGCATAAACATTCTAACATGGTAGATCTGTGAGAAAACAACATGATAACACTAATCAAAACATCTAAACATGCTAGAAAACAGAATAACACTAGCAAGCGATTATTTACAAAACAAACCCACACATTTTATTCCTAACAGAAAAGTACAATTTCTTAGATCTGTTGTAAAAATAAATCTAGAGTTCTAAAAATCACACAAAGCTAGAATATCATAGATCTATCCAATATCTAACAAATCCAATTGGATTCACCTCAAAAAGTGTTGTAAAATAAACCCTAAAAATCATAGAACAGGCTACTGGACTTTTACCAAAGAGGATTCCATTTCCAAATGGTAGCTCACCTTGAGGGGAGGTCAAGTTCTACTGGTAGATCTAGTCAAGGGCTACTCCAGGAATTTTCGTTTGCATATTTTGAACATTTCAATCAAAAGTTATTTCATTTTTGCCTGAACAGACAGTGCTCAGTTCAACATTTTTCATTCGTTCATCCAAGGTTCAAATCCAGTTCTGCAAGTTGCATCAGTTCAAGATTTCATTCACACACCTCAGGTAATTTTGGTTAATTTATTTTTTAGTTTAACTATTTTTACCACGATTAAAGCAAACAAGCAGATTCAGTTCATTTTTTAAAAGGAAAAACAAAACTGCCCGCGGGCTGAGCAGCACACAGCTGCGCGGCCCATTTGCGCTCGGCGGCCTGCCTCGCTTCCACGGCGCGCGCGAAACGCGTACCGTTTTGCGATTCAAACACGGCCGTAGATCTTTAGATCGACAGCGCACGGTCATCGTTTCCTATCCTCTCTCTTTCTTTTTCTTCCCGGCGAGAACGAGCGCGGCCGGTGGCGAACTAGGAAGAAATAGCTCACCTAGTGGGGTTGCAGGCCGGTGGCGAGTGGTCGATGAGGTCGCAGGGGCTCGGGGCTGTGCAGGGGCGCTGAGTTCGTGGCTCGGGGTAGCTCCAATCCACGGCGCCGTGCAGGTGTCCCGCGGCGGCTCCGACGTGCTCTCCGGCGTTCCTGCAAACGAGGAACCATGGGGAACGTCAGGCACGGTCTACGGAGGGTGGGGGTTCGTGTGAGAGTGACAGAGAGGCTTGGGGTGGCCCGAGGCGCGAGTATCGCACCTCGACTGTCCGCGGTGGCTGCGGTGATTCTCCGGAGATTCCGGCTAGCTAGTGGCTTCTCGAGCTCGTGGGTGAGTCTAGGGCGAGTGAGTGAGTGAGCGTGTGGTGGCGAGGGCCGTGGCCTTGGAAATGGCTTTATAGGGGCGGGGCGACAGTGTGCACGCCCGGGTGGCCACGGGCGTCAGTGAGACGCGCCCGTGCGCGCTCTGGCATGCCCATGCCGTGCCATTTGGCTCTTGGGCATGGCCAGGGGCACGACTAGGCGGGTCAAAGGCCAAGGGGCGAAGGAGAAGGAAGAAAAACGGCGGGGTGGCACTGTGGCACGCGACAAGGGCGAGCCTGTCAGGCCGTGCCCATACTGCACCCGCCCGTTTTCACCTCTGAAGATCACTCTCTCTCCCTCTGTGGTCAAAGAAACTTGGTGGCTAAGGGTTGAAAAAGATGGGTGCTGACTAGGCTTCTAGAAGCTCCAAACCGTGCAGCATTTGGATCATCCAGTAAAAAGTTATGAGCATTTGAATTTGGTGCAATTTTTCTAAGTGTTGGTTTACAGAGTGGATTAGCCAAATGTTTTAGTTATTTTCATGAACAAAAACTTATTCAAAGTTTGTTTTCCAAGTATGGTTCTGTTAAGCAACATTTTTACTTTCATAAATAGCAAAAGAAACCAAATTTGAAATTCAAATATCAATGAAAACAAGACTGAAAAACAGCTAGTTTGGGTTTTTCTCTGTTTTCTAAAAATCACTAAATTTGTGTTATTTTCTTAACACAAAAACATCAAGCAAATGATTTTTTTCTGTGATTCCAATTTTTAAACCAAGTTAACCAATTTGTAGTCCATATAATAGAGATCACATCCATGCCAAGAAAACACAAAATGTGACTCTCTAGCATATAGATAACAAGTGTGAAAAATACCTAGTTGGCTTATTTTTCAGAAATTATTTTTAATAGAAATTCCTAAGGAAAACATGGGATTAAACTTTTGCCAAATTGTTTTCTTGGTTCCAATCAAACCAAATATTAATTATAAGTTGATTACAACATTGTCACAAGAATTTTGATGAACAACTTTGGAAACACCAGGTGGAAAACAATCCAGAAATATTCAGAAAACATCAGAAACAAAGTGAATGATTTTTGAATCAAATTTGCTTGCATTGCATAGATAACCATTGTTCAATACATAATCTTGGATTACAAAAGGGCATTAAAAAGTTTTTGTTAGCTCACAAAAATGGTCTCCCTCATGTGTTACAAGTGTCCCAAATCTGGGGTGTGACATGAGCTTTGCACAAGACTTTAAATCCTTTTGTAAAAGAAAGGTTGAATAACTTATGCCATCGAGGTTTCCTCAAAACAGAATGCCAAGATGGAAAGGATTGTCTTAGATATCACAATGTAATATCCGTAGACGAGAGAAAACACGAGAAAACACAGTAATTCGTGCGTCAGAGAAAATTTGATACATGACCATGTTCACTCTTCGGAGTGGACACAAGAGATAACGGAACTTTCAACCATTCCAAACAATTTTCTTGAAATCTTTGTTTGGGATCGGAATGTTACTTCATGACAAAATATGAGTAACCAAAGGATGTTGGAACACCGTAACAAAGAAAGAATTCTTGGTCACACCATAAAGATGAATAACCAACGGGGATTGAAACACCGGAAGTAACAAGGAATCTTTTTCCTATTGTGGTTTGGACGTAGTAATACATCTACCACATGGTTAAGACCCCATGGCTGAAGTGAATGACAAACTCACACAATGTATGATATAAACAGAGCTTCAAGTATAAACAACTTGAAAAGGGGAGCTGATCAATGGTGGTTACAAAACACCACGAGATGGTTCTCACGATGAACTTGTTTCCATTAGAACAAAGGTTTTGGAGGTTCAACAGAGAGATGTTGAAAAGATCAACTTCCAAATTATCCTTGATGTTTTAGATACTGACAACAGACTCATGACAATCTTTCTATAGGTCATCAAGTGAATGTAGAACTCCGGCTTGGAAGAGCGGGGAGGGGGAACTTCTAGAATAAGCATCACAGAAATCCTCATGGGGAGTGATTGTTCTTACGGATTCAAAGAGATATGGCATTAGGCCTTCCGGCTAGTTGTGTCAACCACAACATCAACCATGCCGGATTTGGAAAGACATGATTCAATACCCTTGAGAAAACACCATCCATCATGGCTGCCTGAGATTCAGCTCTGGTTAGTGGTTGATAACTCAGACTCGGTATGTTTGATCGAAGAGGTTGCACCGGTTACCAACGAGACAGATATGCTAGATTCTAAGGATATAGACTACGATGTCAATCTCAAGAGGATGAGCAAGATTGCAGAACCCATGTATTAGCAACTTGCGAAAGACGGTTGCACCTACATGGTTTACTTGGGATGAAACACATCGGAGTCCTTGTGGGAAAGATGATTACCGAGATAACGAAGTTCTTGGACTTCTTCTCTTTTACGAATGATCAGTCAGTGGCTTATTGGGGATACAAACTTCTTCAAATCAATGGAGGTAACAACCTACCATCTCAAGAATAGTCCACACATACATGACCAACTTGGAATTATTCCCGAGGGAACAAGGAAACTATATTCGAACTCATGGCGACAACTTTCACCATAAGCACATGAACCGGAGAAAGTCACTTCGAGCATCTAGAACACAAACTTCGCGATGACACAAAGATGGTTCTCGGAAGCTTCCAACATTGTTTCCATTTGTTCAGCATGAGCCTCTTGCAACTCGGAGAAAGTAGGAATGTCATCGATAGGCTCGACAATAGACTTATCAAGTTACTCCAAGAAGAGGGATTCATACGGTACATGAACAAGGCAATATACTGGCATGAAGGTGTACTCGGGCAAAACACCATGAGTTGAAACACCATCAAGATAGTCCTTGGATCTCAGATTGATTTAACGATAGCCTAAACCAAATCAAGGTAGGATGATAGCATGCCCACGAAGGAGATACTATCCTGCTTCAACAGGATGAGAACTAGACATCCCATTGCGAAGGAACATGTTAGGAAGAGCCCTTGTCTTTCAACTTTCTAAGTTATTGTTTTAAGCTCAACCTACTAGTCGAGGGTATCCAACACACTTTCTTGGAGAAAAGAGTAGTTCAAACTACCCCTTATTTAGATATCACGGTCAGGTGAAAACCTGGTGATACTTCTAGAAAGACATCAATAACATCACAACCCACCGGTAAGTCTTGGAGTTCGAAAGGATTCTTACTTTTCAAAGCAACCGATATGGTCTTGAGAGCTTTGGTATGAACCTAACTCTCTAACCAAGAATGTGCACCGGAATGAACGGATTTGGTAACACGGTCAACTTTTAAGTAGAGACCGGGTGACCATTGGTGCTAAGAAGGATACAGATGTTTCACAAGTTTTTTTTAAAGCAATAAGAATTGCTAGGAATATCCCATACACACATCAATACACACCCAACATCCTCGAGCATTCAAGCTTGGAGGAAAGGTGGGTAAGGATGTGTAAGAGCATCACTTCATCAATAAGGCCATGAAACTCAGCACGACCTCTTGATACAAAAGAGTGTGATACTCGAAGGTGGATCAGTACAGAACCTGATGAAACTTCTCTAATCTGCGAAATACAAAACTTTGGACCTGGTTCTAGAGATGAACGAGGTACTAGAGTTTGTTTTTCCTGACATTCCAAGGTGGAACGTTCTAACGGAATACAATAGCAAATGCATTGGAAGACTCCAGCATGCACATGCAACTTGGTGTCCAAAACAACGAATAGAGATTTGAGAGAAACTGGAAGGCAGGAACATGCTCAGGAGAATTCCTAAGATCACGTTGATTGCACAGGGTAATACTCATTTGTAAAACCCATTCAAAAAGATTGGTATATCTGAAATAAGAACAAAGATTTGGAGTTCATGGTGAGCACTCTTTTTGTGATCCCTTTTGGTTCCAAAAGAAAGCCTATGGTTGTTGGAGTAGAGATTACCTAGCCATTCAGAGGTAGAAGATGTTCCTCCGGGTTAACAAAACGAGACTTGGGTTAAAGGCAAGGATCCTGTGCTGGTAGCATACACATCACATGATTAAGAAACCACATGGTTCAACATAATTCAATCCAGCACATTCCGGGACCTTCGGTTCAAGTCCAAGCAATAAAAACCCAGAGGAAGGAGTTACTAATATGTTAGTGCCTTGAAGGACACTACGAATAGCAATCACGAGGTATCTTTCCAAGAAGACAAACAAAGCTCCGCAATTATTTGAGCAGAGGACAACGGATACATTCGAGATGAAAAGGAAATCTCGAGGTCAGGATTTTGAGACTTTAGAACATGAGTATGTGGAACCCACACAACTCTGAGAGATTATGATGGAAAGGCAATTTCCCAGTTTAAACGATAACGGAATATGAAACACACACGACTCTAGAAACTATAACACTAGGTCAACTTGGGAGAAAGACGTCCTTGCCAAAGAAGACACCTAGGTTTTGAATGACTAGAAACTTTTCAAATCAAAACAGATACGGTGACCCAGAGTTAGAGAGATACCAGATAAGGAGTAAAAAGAATCCTAAGAATGTTTTTCACAATGATTTGAGGTTTCAAAGTAGTTTTCAAAAACACTAGACTCAACATCGACCAAGCAGTAAGGGTTTTCCTACAGGCAGTCCTGCTCTGATACCTTGACCTGTCACGACACCGGACCCAAAGGGATACATACTGTTATGCGCTCCTAGTCATGGACCCACAAGGGCTTCAGGGTTACCAGCCCCGGCTGCAACAAACCACGGCAGGCAGACCAGATTCATCGGCACGCAGGCCGGATGACCACGGTACTACTACTCCTTGTGTCCATGCTAGTCATAACCAACTATGCATATCAAACGTGCACGAATCGTATGAAACTGAAGGAAACGGGACCAAAGCTATACAGAGATGCTATGTGTCCAGAAAGTGCAACAAAAATCGAGGGTTACTAGGGTTACCTAGCCCCAGGCCGAATCACATCGGCAGGCGTGCTCGGAAATGGATCATCGGCTCCAAAACCCCTCGACTGCGACAACTATGCAGGCATAGCCAAAACTGTATAACGATGAGCTCGAAACCATCAACCGATCAAAGCAGCACTCTAGACATGAAGCTTTGTTAAACAGGTGTTACTAGAGTATAGCTTTACAAACAGAGGTCACATGACCCAACATTACATCATAGAACGGAAGGCAAATTATGTTGCTAATCAACAAGAACCAAAAAGGCCTAAGAGGCTGCAACATAAGGCGACGTCCCAGCCCATAGATTCCAGGATGCTACTTGGGAACCCCAAACTACTCGTCGATGTCCATGTTGAATCACCACCGATGTGAGATCTTCACCTGAACCAAATTAAGCAAACCTGAGTATGGGAGGTACTCAACAAGGCTTAGTTAACCTGTTATATATCTGTTGTTTTCACAAAGGGTTTTATGAAGGTTAATTTTTGTAAAGCAAAGTTTGTTTTCCAAATCGAGGAAGAACAACACGTCTCAAGGATTGTTTTCAAAACAGATGAGAGAACTACTCAACTACTGTAATCATCATCTTTTCATCCACCAACATCATTTCCCAGCATCTCACATGCTACAAGGATCACCCCTCTCGGCATCTCCGAGGAGGCACCCTTCATTCATGTTAACAAGTTTTAGCCATTTCGTTCAAGTTATCTATGATCACAGAATTCGTTACTAAGTCATCCGTAACCGTGGACACGGCTTCTCGAGGAGATTTGTCCCTGCAGGGGGTACACTTTACCCACAAGTAACATCCGACTCTTAACGCCACATGTACGCTCGTCCATGAAGCGCGGCAGAGGGTGGCTGGCCACGACCTTTACCTTGCTCGACCCTATCCATGAGTCAACCCAAACAGGTCCACCCCGTCAACAGGGAGTTGGCCACCTCCTGACGGCACCTGTTCTGTGAGTCGGGATCAAGATCCGTGTACGTCCATCACTTGTCCCGTTCACTCCCTAAGTTTTTGTCGCACCCGGACTTCTAGGGGATACTCACAGTCCGTTAAACAGTAGATAAATGGCTTACGGGGCATACCGGCACCCGCATCTCAATATGAGCAGGCCAACACGTAAACGTGTGACAACCATTCTCTACTATTCATCGTCTGCGCAAACCATCCCATAGAAATCCAGATACTTCCGTTGACGTACTTCAAAACATACACACATGGTACGTCAACGGCATTGGAACAAGTGATATCACAACAGATCTCTACGACACAAAAGATGGAAATAAGCTGCAAATAGCTCTCATTAGAGCAGAGATAGCAAATACAATCATCCAGAGGGCACATGTCCCAACATATCATCATTACAACACAGCGGAAGCATTCAACATGTCTGAGTACAGACAAGAACCAAATAGGCCTAAGAGGCCGGAAACGAAAAGACGGAGCCCATCCACGAAGTCTCGGATCCTGCCCGGGTCCGCTATCTACTCGTCAGCAGTCTCGTCATACTCCACGTAGTTGCCACCATGTAGATCCTCGGAAACGTAGGTCTGCGGAAACCACAGCCCCAAAGGGGTCAGTACATAAACGTACTGGCAAGCAAGACTCACAATTCACCAAAGTGTAACCCGTCAACACCAAGCACAAATGCTTTGGGTTCAACGGGAGAAAGGGGATATAAAGATGCTGCAACTGGCTGCTCTAACCAACTACAGAGTTACTACCACTTCCGGCTAACAGAAAGGAGATAAGATCGCGTATCGTAACCAACCTATCAACTAACTCCAAACAAACCCATCCTGGATCTCGCCCCTTATCCAAAGAAGCAATCCGAGGATAATTCACACAGTTGGATTAATGATGGTTCAGATTATTGTGTCAATAAGCCTATTACTAGTCAAGTTGTTAATCATTGGGTGTGAGGTTGTTAATCATTGGGTTTAAGTTGTCCTGAGTACTTGTTAGCCAGTACTTTCACCAAGTAGTCCATAACCGCGGAAAACACGTCTTCTCGAGAAGATTTATCCCTGCAGGGGTGCACCAATTTGGCCATACACGTAAGAATAACCCGCCAGATGGGAAGACCTTTCCCACCAAGCGAGGTACTCAACACAACCCAACTCTTCTTCGCATCAAGCCCAAAGCACCTTGGGCGCACGGCTAATCGAGCCCCGAAGAAAAGGGACCCTCATAGCACTCTAAGAATGTGTCCCCCTATATGCCGACTACAAAAGTTCCACCCTGGCCTGGGCTCGCAAAAACATGCATGCGGCAAATGGAAAACACGAACTAAATGAGGCGATTTGGACGGGATGCGAATCGAATCAAATTGAGGGGGGCGCCCATACTCGCTTCCCACATGCGGTTAGTGCGCTCATCATGGATCAGTAGACAAGACCCTTTTCCTATTAGGGTCGACACTAGCAGGCCTCAAAACCACACAGGGCCTCCTGCCGGTGCCTTATCATCAAATTATTATTTAACAATAACATTAGCATGATTCATTGTTTAACATCGAGCCCCCAGAACATAATGAAATAGTAACAGAAAGTAGCGGGTAACAGACTCGAGCAAAACAACCCTAAGCATGCTAGTAAGACACGGGCAACAAGCAATGGTTATAGGTATGGAGGTGAGGCAATATCAGGGTTAAAGGATACATGTGATAGGTTCGTGACAGAAACAACTATTCATAGGGCTAGCAGAATAGACAACGGAAAAGTATCGGTAACCAATGTTGAAAGGAACACAGTGGTTCATGTGAGTGAATACTTGCCTGCAAACCCAGTAGCCTGGTACTGAGCTAACTCCTTAGAAGGGGTGTCGTAAGTATCGTCGGTCTCAACGTCGTCGTGTATCCGAGAAGAAGCAAACAAACAACGCAGAGAGATAAACAATCAATATCATGGCATAATGCACAAACATGGGATGATGCATGTCAATTTAATTGATGCATCAAAAATAAACTAGTTGACAAGATAACATAACATGATTAAATGGACCCACATGCAATTTGGGATTGCATATGAAAAGCCCATGAATTATGGTTGAAATAATTGTTTTACAACTAATCATCAGGTGAAAGTGGATTAGCATGATGCATGGATGAGGAAAACAGCAAAATAACAACAATAGAATCAATTGGAAATAAGGTTTAGCCATTTTGGAAATTTGTTTATTAAGTTAAGAAATTTTGGTTACTTAAAGGTGTCACACAAGCATTTGTTGTTTTCATCAAGTTAAATTGTTCAAAACAGATAAAAAAGTTCATATTTGAAAAGAACACAAGATTTTAGTTGGAATACATGTTTCACTTGTTGAAAAAGGATTTCAAATAAATTATTTATGAATTAAACAAGTTTAAGCAAGAATTAAATAAATTTAATTCAAACATGAACTTATTTGAATTTTTATTTGTGCAAAACATTGAGTGAAGTTCATATTTGAAAAGGTTATGCTTTTATGGTTTGAAAACATATTTTATATGTCCCAAAAGAATTTGATTTGATCAAGTTATGAATTTAGCAATATTAAATGATTTACACAAGGTTTAAATCATTTAACCAATTTTAATTATTCAAAACATGAAACAAATTTTATATTTGGAAAGGTGGTTTAATTTTGCATGGAAAACATATTTCATTTGTTGAAATTGGATTTAAAATGAGCAAGTTATTATTCTGGCAATTTTAAATGCAATAATTAAGAAACAGTTGTTTTCAGCAATTTAAATTATTCAAACAGCAAACAAAATTTATATTTGGAAAGTACATGAAAAGTTGATTGGAAAACATATTTAGTTTGTTGAATTTGGAATTTTTATGCCCAAGTTATGAATTTTGCAAGTTTAAGTGAATTAAGCAAGTTTTTAAATATTTCAACAATTTAAAATATTCAAAACAGTAAACAAATTTTATATTTGGATAGAACATTTAATTTGGGACAGAAAACATATTTAAAAAGTTAAAATTGGAGTTAAGATGAATTAACTATGCATTTTACAAGATTTGGTGCAAATCTGCCATTTTTATATGAACTAGGGACTTGGAAAATATTTTGCAGGGGCTAGAAAGAAATAGAAGGGACCTATTGGTGATTTCTTGGAAGTTTCTGTGCCAAAATAATGGAAATAAAAAGGTTGGGTTTTTATTGAGGGAGGGGGGATTCGAACCCCTCACCTCCTGCTTCCTGCGCACAAGGGAAACCAGATGGGCTGCTGCTGCTCTGTTGACAGATAAGGGGTTCGAAGGGGGCTTAAGGTTCAGAGATTGAACTGAACTTAATTCGGAATAAAAGGCAGAAAAGGTGGGGGGTGCGGGACTTGAACTCGCGATCTGTTGGCTCGCTGCACGCGGCTGCTGCCAGTGCGGTAGGATGCGGTTTCTTGTCAGGAAGGGGAGCGGCGGGGGGTAAGAGGTGTTGGTGCGGCTGTTTTTGTTTTCTGAATCTGCACGTAACTGAACCTGCAGGTGCAGTTCGCTGCAACTCCAGCGCAGGCAGCGATCGGTGCTCGCCGGAGGGCGCTGGGGCGTGGGGTGGCGTGGGAGTGCGGCCAAGGGAGAGAGAAGGGGAGCGAAAGGGAAGGAGGCGGTCGAGGATGCTCACCTCGAGCGCTCGAAGCAGGAGGAGGTCGATGCAGGCTCGGGGCGGACAGGGAGGCGACGGCGCCTTGAGGAGGACGGCGGCGGCGGCTCGAGGCTCCTCGGTCCAAGCCGAGGGGGGAGAAGGGAGCCCGCGGTGGGGGCTTTCTATTCCCGCCCTCACCGCGGCCGGAGGGTGACGGGAACTCCAATGACCACCGGAGGGCGAGGGGCTCGGTACAGGTTCAGAGATACAGAGGGACGCAGGGAGAAGAGAGGTGGGAGGAAGAAGGAGGAGTGGAGGCGGTGAGAGGGAAGAAGGAGGGAGAAGGAGAGGTAGAGGAAACCCTAGGGCTAGGGCTTAGGTTATAGGGAGGGGGGAGGTGGTGATCACCGTTGCCTGTATCTCCCTGCTACGTGGCTAGCCTGGATGGTGACCGTACCAAGGAAGAAGAAGGTGGGGAAGGGGTATCGGGCTGAGAGGGAAAGTGGGCTTGGGGGGAAAGTTGGGCCTGCTGCCTCTCTCTCCCTGTTAGATGTTTTTATTTATTGTTTTGTTATTTTTTTTGCTGATTTGAAAAGGAAGAAATAGATGAGTGTTAGGGCTAGGAAAAATTTAGGAAAATTGTGGTTAGGTTAGTTTTTACAAGATCAAGTGATTGCCAACCATGTTTTCCAAAAATTTCAACCTTAAATTGCTGTTTGTACTTTAAATCAAATTTGGATGAATTTTTATTATTAAGTGCATTATAGAAAACAAGATTTTAACTAGGGTGCACATTAGTGTTTAAATGGAACAAAAAGATTGGAATTGTTTGAATGCAAATTATATTAAGTGGATTATCAAATAACAAATAAGAGTTGAGCTTTTTATTATTTCATGGAAACAAATGGAAGTTTTATTTGAACCTTATGGTTTGATGGAAACAATGGAGTGATTTGTTTTGCAATTTTCATAAATTTCAAAAGGGTTGTTGTTTGGAAGAAAATCATAATTGAATTTAAAATGGGTTTGATATTAAATGAATTTTTGATAGAAACAAAACAATAGTTTTGGAATCACAACTTTAATGGAAACAATTGATTGTTTTGATTTGAAAAATCATTTTGGAAATTGTAACATCACAAGGATGAAACAAAAGGTTTGAATTTTGGTTTGAAATTCAAATAGAAAACAAAGGAAAACAAATGAAAACAGAGGAAAACAAAAGAAAAACAAGCAAAACAATTGCAATCAACATGATGTCATGATGCAAAACATAAAATAACAGAGAGCAAACATTCTAATGGCTATTTTTCATACTTGGGATGTTACAAAACGCCCCCCCCTTGAAGGAATCGCGCCCCGAGATTCCTACTGAGAAAAGAAAAGGTCCGGATACTTCTTGCGAAGATCCTCTTGAGCTGTGACACGTGAAACACATCGTGCACCTTGGATGGTTTTTTCTGGAATTTCAAGACGATAGGCATCCCTGGCAACTCTTCTGGAAAGACGTCAGGGAATTCGCAAACCACCGGAACATTTTCAAGTAAAGGGATAGGTTTTGTATCGAGGGTGTATAGCTGGATAGAATTTGATTCATTTGGAGAATAGACTATCTGGAATGTGGTGCTTCAGGAATGCTTCCTCGAAACAACCCCAGGTGATAGGAATGCCAGCTCTCATAGCCTGGAATCAACAACAACAACAACAACAACAACAACAACAACAACAACAACAACCTTTCTGGCCAGATAGACTTGATATTTGGGAAGTTTTGATTAGACGCCGGTAGAAGAACTGAAATGGAAAACAACAACAAGATTTCAACGGACGAAAAGGATGTTGAGAAGAACAGGATATCAACATCGGGGAAAACGAGAACAAAACTCCTGAGGTACTACGGAAAACCCATCCGGGCTTCTAAAGGATCATTATCTACTGCTTAAGGAATAGAGGATTTGCTTCCGGGGCTTACACGCCTCCGTTCTCAATCGTGAGTAGGCAACATGATAAATCATGTCACAACCACCTCCATTCCTATGGTCTAGTAGATATAACTATCCTAGAGAAACCAGGATACGTGAAATCCAAACTTGAAAGTTTAGATGAGAAGGGAAAACAACGTTGCACTTCCTTACCAGAAAAGGGTGGGTGGGTAAAGAAATAAAATGGCAGAATTCCTACTCTCACGTTTCATTTTTCCTATATAGCTACAAAATAGTTTCTAGACTCAACTGCGACCAGTAAAAAGGGATCCTACAGGCAGACAGGCTCTGATACCATTTGTCGCACCCGGACTTCTAGGGGATACTCACAGTCCATTAAACAGTAGATAAATGGCTTACGGGGCATACCGGCACCCGCATCTCAATATGAGCAGGCCAACACGTAAACGTGTGACAACCATTCTCTACTATTCATCGTCTGCGCAAACCATCCCATAGAAATCCAGATACTTCCGTTGACGTACTTCAAAACATACACACATGGTACGTCAACGGCATTGGAACAAGTGATATCACAACAGATCTCTACGACACAAAAGATGGAAATAAGCTGCAAATAGCTCTCATTAGAGCAGAGATAGTAAATACAATCATCCAGAGGACACATGTCCCAACATATCATCATTACAACACAGCGGAAGCATTCAACATGTCTGAGTACAGACAAGAACCAAATAGGCCTAAGAGGCCAGAAACGAAAAGACGGAGCCCATCCACGAAGTCTCGGATCCTGCCCGGGTCCGCTATCTACTCGTCAGCAGTCTCGTCATACTCCACGTAGTTGCCACCATGTAGATCCTCGGAAACGTAGGTCTGCGGAAACCACAGCCCCAAAGGGGTCAGTACATAAACGTACTGGCAAGCAAGACTCACAATTCACCAAAGTGTAACCCGTCAACACCAAGCACAGATGCTTTGGGTTCAACGGGAGAAAGGGGATATAAAGATGCTGCAACTGGCTGCTCTAACCAACTACAGAGTTACTACCACTTCCGGCTAACAGAAAGGAGATAAGATCGCGTATCGTAACCAACCTATCAACTAACTCCAAACAAACCCATCCTGGATCTCGCCCCTTATCCAAAGAAGCAATCCGAGGATAACTCACACAGTTGGATTAATGATGGTTCAGATTATTGTGTCAATAAGCCTATTACTAGTCAAGTTGTTAATCATTGGGTGTGAGGTTGTTAATCATTAGGTTTAAGTTGTCCTGAGTACTTGTTAGCCAGTACTTTCACCAAGTAGTCCATAACCGCGGAAAACACGGCTTCTCGAGAAGATTTATCCCTGCAGGGGTGCACCAATTTGGCCGTACACGTAAGAATAACCCGCCAGATGGGAAGGCCTTTCCCACCAAGCGAGGTACTCAACACAACCCAACTCTTCTTCGCATCAAGCCCAAAGCACCTTGGGCGCACGGCTAATCGAGCCCCGAAGAAAAGGGACCCTCATAGCACTCTAAGAACGTGTCCCCCTATATGCCGACTACAAAAGTTCCACCCTGGCCTGGGCTCGCAAAAACATGCATGCGGCAAATGGAAAACACGAACTAAATGAGGCGATTTGGACGGGATGCGAATCGAATCAAATTGAGGGGGGCGCCCATACTCGCTTCCCACATGCGGTTAGTGCGCTCATCATGGATCAGTAGACAAGACCCTTTTCCTATTAGGGTCGGCACTAGCAGGCCTCAAAACCACACAGGGCCTCTTGCCGGTGCCTTATCATCAAATTATTATTTAACAATAACATTAGCATGATTCATTGTTTAACATCGAGCCCCCAGAACATAATGAAATAGTAACAGAAAGTAGCGGGTAACAGACTCGAGCAAAACAACCCTAAGCATGCTAGTAAGACACGGGCAACAAGCAATGGTTATAGGTATGGAGGTGAGGCAATATCAGGGTTAAAGGATACATGTGATAGGTTCGTGACAGAAACAACTATTCATAGGGCTAGCAGAATAGACAACAGAAAAGTATCGGTAACCAATGTTGAAAGGAACACAGTGGTTCATGTGAGTGAATACTTGCCTGCAAACCCAGTAGCCTGGTACTGAGCTAACTCCTTAGAAGGGGTGTCGTAAGTATCGTCGGTCTCAACGTCGTCGTGTATCCGAGAAGAAGCAAACAAACAACGCAGAGAGATAAACAATCAATATCATGGCATAATGCACAAACATGGGATGATGCATGTCAATTTAATTGATGCATCAGAAATAAACTAGTTGACAAGATAACATAACATGATTAAATGGACCCACATGCAATTTGGGATTGCATATGGAAAGCCCATGAATTATGGTTGAAATAATTGTTTTACAAATAATCATCAGGTGAAAGTGGATTAGCATGATGCATGGATGAGGAAAACAGCAAAATAACAACAATAGAATCAATTGGAAATAAGGTTTACCCATTTTGGAAATTTGTTTATTAAGTTAAGAAATTTTGGTTACTTAAAGGTGTCACACAAGCATTTGTTGTTTTCATCAAGTTAAATTGTTCAAAACATATAACAAAGTTCATATTTGAAAAGAACACAAGATTTTAGTTGGAATACATGTTTCACTTGTTGAAAAAGGATTTCAAATAAATTATTTATGAATTAAACAAGTTTAAGCAAGAATTAAATGAATTTAATTCAAACATGAACTTATTTGAATTTTTATTTGTGCAAAACATTGAGTGAAGTTCATATTTGAAAAGGTTATGCTTTTATGGTTTGAAAACATATTTTATATGTCCCAAAAGAATTGGATTTGATCAAGTTATGAATTTAGCAATATTAAATGATTTACACAAGGTTTAAATCATTTAACCAATTTTAATTATTCAAAACATGAAACAAATTTTATATTTGGAAATGTGTTAATTTTGCATGGAAAACATATTTCATTTGTTGAAATTGGATTTAAAATAAGCAAGTTATTATTTTGGCAATTTTAAATGCAATAATTAAGAAACAGTTGTTTTCAGCAATTTAAATTATTCAAAACAGCAAACAAAATTTATATTTGGAAAGTACATGAAAAGTTGATTGGAAAACATATTTAGTTTGTTGAATTTGGAATTTTTATGCCCAAGTTATAAATTTTGCAAGTTTAAGGGAATTAAGCAAGTTTTTAAATATTTCAACAATTTAAAATATTCAAAACAGTAAACAAATTTTATATTTGGATAGAACATTTAATTTTGGACAGAAAACATATTTAAAAAGTTAAAATTGGAGTTAAGATGAATTAACTATGCATTTTACAAGATTTGGTGCAAATCTGCCATTTTTATATGAACTAGGGACTTGGAAAATATTTTGCAGGGGCTAGAAAGAAATAGAAGGGACCTATTGGTGATTTCTTGGAAGTTTCTGTGCCAAAACAATGGAAATAAAAAGGTTGGGTTTTTATTGAGGGAGGGGGGATTCGAACCCCTCACCTCCTGCTTCCTGCGCACAAGGGAAACCAGATGGGCTGCTGCTGCTCTATTGACAGATAAGGGGTTCGAAGGGGGCTTAAGGTTCAGAGATTGAACTGAACTTAATTCGGAATAAAAGGAAGAAAAGGTGGGGGGTGCGGGACTTGAACTCGCGATCTGTTGGCTCGCTGCACGCGGCTGCTGCCAGTGCGGTAGGATGCGGTTTCTTGTCAGGAAGGGGAGCAGCGGGGGGTAAGAGGTGTTGGTGCGGCTGTTTTTGTTTTCTGAATCTGCACGTAACTGAACCTGCAGGTGCAGTTCGCTGCAACTCCAGCGCAGGCAGCGATCGGTGCTCGCCGGAGGGCGCTGGGGCGTGGGGTGGCGTGGGAGTGCGGCCAAGGGGGAGAGAAGGGGAGCGAGAGGGAAGGTGGGCTTGGGGGGAGAGTTGGGCCTGCTGCCTCTCTCTCCCTGTTAGATGTTTTTATTTATTGTTTTGTTATTTTTTTTTGCTGATTTGAAAAGGAAGAAATAGATGAGTGTTAGGGCTAGGAAAAATTTAGGAAAATTGTGGTTAGGTTAGTTTTTACAAGATCAAGTGATTGCCAACCATGTTTTCCAAAAATTTCAACCTTAAATTGTTGTTTGTACTTTAAATCAAATTTGGATGAATTTTTATTATTAAGTGCATTATAGAAAACAAGATTTTAACTAGGGTGCACATTAGTGTTTAAATGGAACAAAAAGATTGGAATTGTTTGAATGCAAATTATATTAAGTGGATTATCAAATAACAAATAAGAGTTGAGCTTTTTATTATTTCATGGAAACAAATGGAAGTTTTATTTGAACCTTATGGTTTGATGGAAACAATGGAGTGATTTGTTTTGCAATTTTCATAACTTTCAAAAGGGTTGTTGTTTGGAAGAAAATCATAATTGAATTTAAAAAGGGTTTGATATTAAATGAATTTTTGATAGAAACAAAACAATAGTTTTGGAATCACAACTTTAATGGAAACAATTGATTGTTTTGATTTGAAAAATCATTTTGGAAATTGTAACATCACAAGGATGAAACAAAAGGTTTGAATTTTGGTTTGAAATTCAAATAGAAAACAAAGGAAAACAGAGGAAAACAAAAGAAAAACAAGCAAAACAATTGCAATCAACATGATGTCATGATGCAAAACATAAAATAACAGAGAGCAAACATTCTAATGGCTATTTTTCATACTTGGGATGTTACAGTTTTCTCCAAATCGTTTTCTGACTCACACGTAGATGGAAAGATCAAACTACGTGACTCATGGACATGGCCAAACAAGTTAGTTAGTCGAGCGCGGTCTGTTAGGCCCCGCGTGTGGTTGCACGCTCAGTCTTGGCTTCGAAGGCGAGAACTCGCTTCTAGGGGCATGAACAGGAAAAAACGCCACAACCCATTGTGGCCTCATATCCATGCCGTTGTTTAGTCAAGTTATCAAAGATAAATCAAAATACAACAACCTGACATAAAAGATTCACGCATTGACCAGATTCATCAACCGGATGGATCAGATCACAACTAGGCATGGCTAAGAAAGACTCACGGGCTTTAACGAGGCGCGCACAAACAAACCTATAGCTGCTAGGAGCAGTGGATCAAGATATTTAGGCGATGCAACAAGTATAGGAGAACTCTATCTAAGACCATAAATACTTTGAACCGCATGCAATATACGAGATTCCAAAACACTTCGAAAACCATATATGAGCAGATAAGAGTTTATGCTTGCCTTGGTTATAACAAAACCAGATAAAAATCTTCTGGAATAAGTGCTTGACTTGTCGGTTAAGAGCAAGTATTCACCAAGGCATTGATGGCCTTCTCTTCGGAGTTACGTTCTACCAAGGGGGAGCAAACACCAAAACAAGAAGAACAACAATCAACCAAGGCAATGTGTAGTATGTATGCATGAGAAAGTTAATGCACTGAAATAAAGCCCTAAACATGTTCGTTGGGTTGCTAGGGTCCGTATGGCAATTATGCAATTTTACTGAAGTTAGCCCGAAATAGACCTCGGAGGGTGTTTCGGGCGATTCTGAAAGTGTATACCATTTTAATTGCTCAAATGAGTTTGAAAACATCATAAACAGGTTGCATTTGTTATTTTGAGCATACTGATATATAACTTTTAATTTTCTAATTTTATTGAATAAAAACTTATTTTCTCTATTTTAAATGAATTAAACAACATTAAATAAATGCTCATTTTTCAACTTTGTCAAACATGTGTGAAAAGGACATATTCAGATAGAGTATATTTTTCTGATCATTTCTATATATTTTTCACATCTTTCTGAATTATAAAACAGTAGTTATTGAATTATTAAGATTAATTACTTTTCTGTAATTTTTAAACATTTTCTGGACATAAGAAAATAGGATTATGACGTCACTGTGACGTCATCCTGACATCAACAATGGCCACATGGGCTCTACTGTGGAAGGAATTGCTCGATCCCGCGCGAATCGGACGAAGCCACGTTGTGGAGAAGCTCCGGAACACCGTGGCGAAGCTAGGGGAGGCGGCACGTGACCAAATGGTCACCATACGTGGCGCTGGTGACCATCCGCGCGGCGGCGGTCGGTGAGGTACGGGGGCGGAGAGCTGCCGAGGGGGAGGAGCCAAGGAGAGGGCACCACTAGGTGCAGGAGCTCACCACGAGGCTGTCGAGATGGTCGGAGAGGCAAGGCGAGGTCAGAGTAGCCGACAATGGCGCGGGGGTGGCTCGCCGGTGAAGAGGAATATGACTCCGATTCCGGCAGCTCGGCCACTCCCCTCATGCGGGATTCGTCCAGGAGGAAGAGGAGACCACGGGGAACGCATGGGGGTGCTCATCGGGGCTCGGCAGTAGCTAGAAAGACGGCGGCGAGCGGCGGCCCGTGAGCTAGAGTTTGGGTTCGGGTTCTTCCCGGCAGAGAGAGAGAGACATGGAGGGAGGGCGTGAGTGAGGATGCGAGAGAGGAGTGCTGGAGGGGATCTCCTCTCCCTTATCCCCTCGAGTGGAGGCAAGCAATACGTGTAGCGGAGCGCCGTCAGAGACCTTCCGGCCTACTGTCACGAGGAGGAAGACGACAGGGGAATTTTTCCTCCATAACCCCCTTAGAAAGTTTGGAAATCACAGGGAGTCCCTTTTCCATTTAAAACAGAACAGAAACCAAAATTTGAGGGACTTTTTGTAAAGATAAAAATTGGCAAAAATACTTTTTGGAATACTCACAAAATTTCCAACAAAACCGTATCTTGGTTTGCCAAATTTGAAAATGTTTTTAATTCAAATTTTGGGTGACCACTTTAAGTGGTTTTTGGTCAATTCTTATTAAATTCAAATTCAAACTTGATTTAAATTTTACATGCATGCTATGCCATGAACACAACACCACAACACCCTAATTTAGAAAAATTGGGATGTTACATTCATATCTTGGGCCACGGAAGTGCAACGCCAATATGACACCGAGATCTTGTCAATTAGGAGTGACAATGGGTTCAAGTTCAAGAACTACACCATGGATGAATTCTTGAGTGAAGAGGGGATAATACATCAATATTCTGCTTTGTACACCCCTCAACAAAATGGTGTAGCAGAGAGGAAGAATCGCACACTTATTGATATGGAAAGAACTATGATGGCCGAGTTCAAATCCCCATATAACTTTTGGGCCGAAGCCATCGACACCGCTTGTCATCTATCTAACCAACTCTTCCTTTGTCCGATGATTGGTATGACTCCATATGAACTCCTAACCGGTAACAAACCCAACCTCAAGTATCTTCGAGTTTTTGGGTGTAAATGTCAAGTTTACATTAAAGGGACTAGATTGTCTAAATTTGATCCTAGAACTTTTGAAGGTATATTTGTTGGTTATACCACAAACTCTCACACTTGTAGAGTCTACAACATATCCACCGGGTGTGTTGAAGAATCTATGAATGTGGATTTTCATGACGATAATGGCTCTCAAGTGGAGCAAGTTGATTGTGATGATGTAGGTGATGAACCTTCCTCCGTAGCCATAGGAAGAATGGGTATAGGTCCACTTATACCCATTGAGGGACACCTTGTGGAAAATGTGGATGGGACTAGCTCTACGCAAGTGGAGCCCTCTACATCAACCACCAATCAAATGGTAGACCAAGAACAAGAACAAGACCTTCAAGTGGATACCACTCATCAAGAAAGTGATCAAGATCCACCCAATGATAATGGTGGAAATGATTTTGGTGATTCTTCACCAAGAACTCCACTTCGGTTGGATCATGGTCTTGATGAAGGAAATGATGAGGATAACCCTCCAAATGAGAATGCTGATGATGCACTAGTTAGTATCATGACTCGTCAAGCCTCAAGATTGCAACAAAAGTCACATTATCAAAAGAATATTATTGGTGGCTTGCGAAGAAGTGTCTCCACTCGTGGACAAGTGCTCAAGTTTTGTGGTATTCATTCATATGTCTCTCATGTTGAACCTATCAAAGTGTATGATGCTCTTGAAGATGAAGATTGGGTTCAAGCCATGCATGAAGAGCTCCATAACTTTCAAAGAAACAAAGTATGGGCACTAGTGGAAAGACCAAAGGATCATAATGTCATTGGAAAAAAATGGGTGTTCAAGAACAATCAAGACTCTCATGGGCAAGTGATTCGCAACAAGGCTCGATTGGTTTCTCAAGGCTAATCTCAAGTCGAAGGACTTGACTACGGTGAAACTTTCGCTCCTGTAGCTAGACTTGAAACCATTCGTATATTACTTGCATTTGCCACTATCCATAACTTCATCTTGCATCAAATGGATGTTAAAAGTGCTTTTAATGGTCCTCTAAATGAATTGGTATATGTTAAATAACCCCAGGGGTTCGAGGATCCCAAGTATCCTAACCATGTCTACTACCTCTATAAGGCTTTGTATGGCCTCAAACAAGCCCCACGTGCTTGGTATGATCATTTAAATGAGTTCCTAGTAGATCGTGGTTTCGTACTTGGGGTAATTGACCCCACACTCTTTACCAAAAGTGTAGATGGACATTTCTTCGTATGTCTAGTATATGTTGATGATATTATATTTGGATCTTCTAATATGAGTTTTGTAGATCAATTTGCCAAACTAATGACAAGTGAGTTTGAGATGTCTATGACGGGAGAATTAAGTTCTTTCTTGGTTTTGAGATCAAGCAACATTATGAAGGGACTTTTATTTGTCAAGCAAAATATATTCAAGACATGCTCAAGAAATATGATATGAACAATGCCAAGCCACTAGCTTATCCAATGTCAACAACCGTGAATCTTACTATGGATCACGAAGGTATACCGGTTGATCCAAAACTTTATCGTTCTATCATTGGATCTTTACTTTATCTTTGTGCATCTAGACCGAATATTATGTATATTGTGGGTTTGTGTGCAAGATTTCAATCTAACCCCAAGGAAAGCCATATGATTGCGGTCAAAAGGATTCTTAGATATTTGGTTGACACTCCTACACATGGCCTTTGGTATCCATCAAACAGAACTTTTGATCTTGTGGGATATTCGGATGCAGATTGGGGAGGTGACAAGGTGGATAGAAAATCAACCTCGGGTGCTTGCCAATTCCTTGGTCGATCACTCGTTTGTTGGTCTTCCAAGAAGCACAATTGCATTCCACCCCCTCCAAGGGAAGCAGAGTATATTTCCGCCGCTAGTTGTTGCTCTCAACTCTTATGGATGAGGCAATGTCTTAAGGATTTTGTAATTGAGATTACGACAATGCCTCTTCTATGTGACAATGGGAGTGCTATACAGATTGGTCACAATCCGGTACTTCATGGCAAGACCAAGAATATTGAGATTCGGTTTCATTTCATTCGAGATCATGTAGCCAATGGAGATATCTCTCTTTCCCATGTCAACACCAAAGATTAACTTGCCGAGATCCTCACAAAACCTCTAGATGAGAAGAGATTCAAGAAATTAAGGGGTGAGCTCAATATCGTATGTGCAAGCAATTTTAGTTGATTGAAAATCTTGCATACACACCTCTACTAGACTCTTACTTGGCTCTTAGATGTACGCATAGACATAGGAGGAGTGTAGCTCAATCAATGAGTCGACACTACTCCTATAATGCATAAATAAACAAATCATGCATAATAGTCATTCCAAATGATATAATGTGCTTCAATGATGAGTTTCGACAATGCACCCAAGATATATCTTCGCGGTGTCATATCGAGCATACTCATACATGGTGGCTAAGGCCATCGCCCAAATCGAAGATTCGAGTTTTGTTTGGTTTTTCCTATTGACAAGACATTTGTTGTTCAAATCATGTGCACATTCGCTCTTCTATTCCATAACACATCCAATGTTTATCTTTGTTATTTTTGTGGTTTTATTATTTCCTCCATTGGATGTGTGAGGAAATCATCGGACTAATGCTTTGCTCCATGTGCCCAACATCATGTTTCATACATCATCAAAACTTTGCATTAAGTACATGGTCAAACAACTTGTTAAAAATTGGAACAAATCCGCGTATTCATGTTTGGTTAGAACTAGTAGTCTATTATTTTACTAAAAAAACATCCATTCAAAATTCAAACCAAAAAAGGAGGAAGATTTTGTTTTAGAAAATCCGGCCTAGGGCCGGCCGGCTCGGTTGGGTGCCCGTCCTGCGTTCGTTGGGTGCCTGGCCTAGGCCGGGGTCGAGTCCGGCCGGCTCGGTTAGGTTCCCGGCCTAGCGCCAGACCTGGCCGGCTGCCCTGCACCACTTAACCCACGCGTGCGAGGGGGGGGGGGTTAGATCTCATCTTCTTCTCCCCTGCCCCACCCGAAAACCTCCATGGCTGCCAAGCCCCAAAATTTTCTCCACCCACCCCTCCCTCTAGACTCCATCCCAACCTCCCTTCTCCTCAGATCTGCTACCCTAGCCTCTCTCTCCCCTACTCCTCCAAACGAAATTCTCATTGGTGGGGATTAAGAGGAGATCCATCCCATTGTTTGAAGACTTTCCCCATGACTTCCAATACGGGTACTAAATTATTTTGTGTGTTGCTCATTGTCCCATTATAGTCTCATCTTGCTTAGGGGTCCCATGTATTGTGGCTAATTTTTTTTGGGGATTTCTTGTTTAGGGTTAGTGATTAGGGACTTCTTGTTTAGGGTTATTGCTTAGGGATTTTTGTTTAGTGATGCCACTAGTGCCTATTGCTTCTATATTGCTTAGGGATTTCTTGCTTAAGTGATGCCATGCTTAGGGATTCTTTCTTAAGTGATGCCATGCTTAGGGATTTCTTATTTAAGTATTGCCACTAGTGCATTTTACTTACATATTTCTTAAGGAGTGTTTCCACTAGTGTTACCTCACCACTATGACATGTGAAATCACTCTAGTATCTTGCTTACACCATATGGCCATGACCTAGGACTTTCTCTTGCACTCTAATAGTTGGTTTGCACTAAATGCTTCATTGCACTCCAAGCATCACTATGACATAAAAAACAACTCTAAGTGATTTTTTTGCCCCCAATGATTAGTTATGTATCTTATTGCTCATACTCTTATTGTAATAATCACTTATTAATCCACTTCTGAATAATCTATCAACCAAACCCAATGTTTTCAATATGACCATGTACACTCATCTTGCATATGCACTTGCATTTTCGTTAGTTCTCAGGCAAGGAACCCGTGGCTACCATCTATGCTCGCAAGCGGACCAAGAGGAATGCTAAGGATGTTTGTGGCTCTACTCCCGCTCAACCATAGGGGCTACCTCTTCCTGTCAATAAAGATGAGCCAGTCCATCATAACTGGAGGAGTCTCAGCACAGTTGACTGGGAAAATCATCGCATGAACTTCAACCCGTATGCTTTTCCTCATCGTACCTGCCGCGAAAATCGGTTTTATTGCAAGATGCATCAGCAAGTTCATGAGTTTGTGGTCTCCACTTTGAAGAATGATCATGTGCCTCAGCATTTCTTTGACATTGATGCAGCTAGAGAAGTTTGGCCAGAGGTAATGGAACTCATGGACTATCATCAGATTAGCAGGCTTATGGCATGTTCTATTCATTTTTCTCCTGCTCTGCTTCGGGAATTCTTTGCCATAGTTCACTTTTCCACCGAGGGTGCACGTGCCATGACTTGGATGAGCGGAGGTACTCAGTGTCATGCCACCTTGGCCGAGTTTGGTGCTCTGTTTGATATTGCGGAGCCAGTTCAATGTACCTTCTCCTATGTCCGGACTCATGGTGATGAACAGAGGATCATGAAGGCCAAAGACGGAATTAAACACCACTATCCCACTGGTGTTGGCTCTCTACACATCCCCAAGGTTGCATTCTTCTCAGATTTTTGGTATGTGTCTCACACTATTCTTTGGAACACCATTCATGCCAAGTTTGGGGAAAAGGGGGTGGCTCGCTGGTGGATGATCAATCTTCTCTACCATATTGTGACTGCCAAGAAGAACAACAAGCAGCTCGATGTCATGGGTTACATGTGGAATGAGTTGAAGCTTACGGTTCGTGACAAGAAGGTTCCCATCTATGGATCCTATCTTCAAACTCTCATCAACACCAAGATTCCGGCTCAGCTCATCAACAACTATGCCATGGTTGTTCCCACTATAAAACCCCTGCTCAGCACCTCCTAGGACAATGTTGCTCCTCCTCCACGCTCCTCACGAGCTAGTGCTCCACCTCAGGTTGACGTGTCTCATGATGATCCCCCAGCTGCTTCTCCAGATCATGCTCTCAGGGGTCCGCAGAAGTTTAGCATCAAACTGGCGCTCCAAAAGATGAATTTCTTCTTTGTGGATAAACATCACTAGGACTTCCTGGCTTATAAAAAGGGAAAGTCCTACCAACGTCACCAGCGTGAGATCATGGAGCATATGCATCTCCCACCGGGTCCTGTGAGTTCTGTGGAACTTGATGAGACCAAATGGCAGTCCAAGCACACTTACTGGCTTGGCGATGATGCCACTTCTCTTGGGCAGTTCTGGGCAGCAAATACCTCTCAGGCCAGCTCGAGTCAGGCTCCACCACCACCCAACGATGATGATGATAAGGACGAGGACGATGATGATCAAGATGACTGTAACATCCCAAGTATGAAACATCCCTTAGAATGTTTGATTTATTGTTTTATTTCAAGCAATGCATCATGTCATCATTTCATTGCATTTGTTTTATTTTGTTTGCAATTGTTATTATTTGTTTTGCATCTGTTTTATCTTGTTTTCATAATCAAACTCAAACAATTTCAAATGGTTATTTTCATACTTGATCTGTTACAACTTTTGGAATAAAAATAACAAATAAAAACAACCATTTTATTCCTTGTAAATCACTTATTAAATTGTTGGTTTAATTAAACCATTAATTCAAGCAATTACTCTAAAATCATTTCAAATTCAAACCAATTCTCAAAATCATCACTATTTTGACTCCATGAAGTGCACCACACATTTGTACCCTTTAAAGCACTTTAAAACTTAGGGGTGACCCTATTAAAAGTGTTGTTTTAAATAAAGGTTTATTTAATATTGAAAATTCCTTCAAATTGGGATTCAAATACAAACCTTATTTTAGATATCAAATTTTTGAAATCCAATCTTGGAAAATGGTTTCTTTTTACCTAAATAGCTTAACTGAATTTTTCTGGAATTTTTCTCAAGCAAAACCTTAACAATTTCTTCCAAAATCTGTTTCAGCAAAAAAAAATTTAAACACAAAAATAAAAAGGAGAGAAACCTGCAGCGCGCGCGGCAGCTAACGCAGCCCAGCCCAACCTAAGCCTAGCGCGCGCCAGCCCAGCCCGCCTAGCTCCCCCGTACCGCTTCGCGATTCGTGCGGATGTTCTAATCGTCGTCGTCAAGCGGTACGGCAGCCATCTCCGCGCGCCACCGCGACCGCGCACGAATCCGGCGGCCATCCCATCGCCCAGAGCCCTATAAAGACCACCTAGGCACCTGGCACCAACCCCCTAGCCCTAGGTTTCCGCTCCCTCCTCGCTGCGCCGCCAATCTCTCCTCCCTGTCGCCAGATCCCACCTCTGAATCTCACCGGCGGCAGCTCCTTCTGAACATGGCCATGGCGCCGCCACCCTCGACTCCCTCCTAGCCACCAAAACCTTGGAATCAGTTCGCCACTCTCCCCTGTACCCGTTGAACACTTGATCGCGAACGGTAAGCATCTGTTTCGCCGCCACGGTTCTCTCCTCTCTCCGGCCACCGTGGCGCCCTTGACTGAAACCGAGGGGATCGTCTCCGTTGCAGGGCCTCTCGCCGTCGTTTGAGCACGGGAACGACATCGCCACCTTTCCCTCCTCGTTCTGGGCACGGTAACTCGCTCGGAGGGGCACGGGATCAACGGCGTCGTCTTCGTCCTCGCCGCAGCTGCCTTCGTCACCATCGCCGTCAGCTCGCGTCACCGTCGAGCCGCTGCCACGATTACGCCGGTGGTGAGCATCCGTCGCCTCCTCTCAGCTCCTCTCTGTTACGCATCCATGGTCTGCATACGCACACGTCCAGTAGATTCCACGGCACAGCACAACGGTGATCAACGCCGGCGAGTCGTTGTCTGTCAGTCGAGCAACACTTGGGTCGTCAGTTTCGTCAGACTAACACCGGGTTCTGAAACTCAACCTCAGTGCGTGCCTGTTACTGACAAGAAACGCGCACCAGCTGCACTGGTTTCAGTCAAGCGCACGCGAGGGAGAGGTGCTGGGTTCGATCCCCAGCACCCGGGATTAATCCCTCTCTTTTTTCGCTGGAAGCGCTGACATCCAGGGCCCATCCGTCAGCCCCTCTGGTGCCACGTGGGCACAGTGAACCACGGGGCCCCCCTGACAGTGTGTGTGTACGTTCCAGTGGGGTAACAAATGATTTAAAACAAATCTGTCTAATTTCTATTTCTATTTAATTGGCAGAATAAAGCATAAAACTTCAAAAATCCATAACTTTTAATCTATGAATCCAATAAATAAAAACTTTATATGTTTTCTGTTCAAAATTTAATAATCTTTCCAAATAACTTATTTGTGTTCTGTTTTGAGTTTTCAAAATACATTTAAAATTCAAATTTGAATAATTCAAATTTAATTTGCAATAATTCATAAATAATTCATACTAATTCCAAATAAGGCAAATAAAATATGTTTTTCACACCATTTTGAATATTCTATTCAAATATAAAATTTGTTTCATTGTTTGAATAATTTAAATTGCCTAAATAATTTAATACTTGTTTAATTCAATTAAATTTGATAAAATCATAACTTGCTTAATATAAAATATTTTTGAACATGCAAATTATGTTTTCAAACCACCAAAGTGTGAACTTTTCAAATGTGAATTTGAATTTATGATTTGAACAAATAAAATTCAAATAATATTTAAGCTTGTTTTAAATTCAATTAAAACTTGTTTAATATTGTTTAATTCATAATAAATTCATCCTAATTCAAATTTCAAAATGTGAAACATGTAATCCAACTAAAATTTGATGTTCTTTTCAAATATAAATTTTGTTAATTGTTTTGCACACTTTAAATTGATGAAAACAATAATTGTTTGTTTGACATGTTTAAGTAACCAGATTTTCCAAACTTGTTTTATTCCTTTTCCTTTGCATCTATTATTGTTATTTGTTGTTACCTTGTCATCATCATCATGCATGCATCATGATAACAACTATCACCTACTAATTAAATTATAAATCAATTGTTTCCACTTATTTCAATGGATCTTTTCCATATGCAACCCTTGCATATGGGTCCATTTAATTTGTGCTATCATGTTAGCCAGTTTATTTTGATGCAACTGTTAACTTGTCATGCATCATCTTGATTGTGCACAATGCCATGGCAATGATTGTTTACATTCCTGTTTTGTTTGTTTGCTTCTTCTCGAATAGACGACGACGTTGAGGCAGACGACCTTTACAGCACCCCTTCTGAGGATCTAGCTCAGTACCCGGCTGTTGAGTTTGCAGGCAAGTTATCACTCACATGAACCATTGTGTTCCTTTCAACCCTGGTTACCGATACTTTCCGTTGTCTATATCTTGCTAGCCTTAGTGGTAGATTGTTTCTGTTACGAACCTATCACATGAATCATGTAACCCTGATATTGCCTCACCACCCCTCCTACAACCCTGTTGATTGAGCCAGTGTCTTACTAGCATGCTTAGGTTGTTTTGCTCGAGTCTGTTACCTCGTTACTTTCAGTTATTATATCTTTATTATGTTCTGGGGGCTCGATGTTTAATCAATCAATCAATCATGCTAATGTTATTACTGTTAATAATAATTTGATGATAAGGCACCGGCAGGAGGCCCTATGTGGTTTTGAGGCCTGCTAGTGTCGACCCTAATAGGAAAAGGGTCTTGTCTACTGATCCATGATGAGCGCACTAACCGCATGTGGGAAGCGAGTATGGGCGCCCCCCTCAATTTGATTCGATTCGCATCTCGTCCAAATCATCTCATTTAGTTCGTGCTTTCTATTTGCCGCATGCATGTTTTTGCGAGCCCAGCGCAGGGTGGAACTTTTGTAGTCGGCATATAGGGGGACACGGTCTTAGAGTTCTATGAGGGTCCCTTTTCTTCGGGGCTTGATTAGCCGTGCGCCCAAGGTGCTTTGGGCTTGATGCGGAGAAGAGTTGAGTTGTGTTGAGTGCCCCGCTTGGTGGGAGGCATCCCATCTGGCGGGTTATTCATACGTGTACGGCCAAATTGGTGCAACCCTGCAGGGATAATCTTCTCGAGAAGCCGTGTTTTCCGTGGTTATGGATTACTTGGTGAAAGTACTGGCTAACAAGTACTCAGGACAACTTAAACCTAATGATTCATAATCTCACACCCCATGATTAACAATTTGACTAGTAATAGGATTATTATCACAATAACTTGTTTCATCTTAATCCAACGGTGTGAGTTATCCTCGGATTGCTTCTTTGGATAAGGGGCGAGATCCAGGATGGGTTTGTTTGATGTTATCTTTCAGTTGGTTACAACCCTCGATCTTATCCCCTTTCTGATAGTTGGACATGATAGAAACTCTGTAGTTGGTTAGCGCAGCCAGTTGCAGCATCTTATATATCCCCTTCTTTCCGTTGAACCAAGTCATCTGTGCT
This sequence comes from Alopecurus myosuroides, assembly GCA_028641055.1. Taxonomy (NCBI): domain Eukaryota; kingdom Viridiplantae; phylum Streptophyta; class Magnoliopsida; order Poales; family Poaceae; genus Alopecurus; species Alopecurus myosuroides. The sequence continues at coordinate 8,497,646 of CM054059.1, forward strand.
TGTGTTGACGGGCTATACTTTGGTGAACTGTGAGTCTTGCTTGCCAGTACTTGGATGTACTGACCCCATTGGGGCTGTGGTTTTATGCAGACTACGACTACGGATACGATGACCACCAGGATGGCTACTTCGTGGAGTTTGACGAGACTGCAGACGAGTAGTTAGCTGGACCAGGGCAGGATCCAGAACCTACGTGGATGGGCTTCATCTTCTTTATTTTCTCCGGCTTCTTAAGCCTGTTGGATTTGTCTGTACCCAGACACCTTTGAATGCTTCCGCTGATGTAATGAATGCTATGTTGGGACATGTGTCCTCTGGATGATTGTATTTGCTATCTCTGCCTTAGTGAAGGCCATTTGCAACCTTATTTCAATCTTTTGTGTCTTAGAGATAAGTTGTGATCATCATTCGTTCAAAGCTGTTGACGTACCGTGTGTGATTGATATGAAGTACGTCGACAGTAGTGCCTATGACTTCTAGTGGATAGTTTACATCGACGGTGGAATAGCAGGGCTTGTGTTGTCGCGCATAAGCGCAGGCCTACCAGGAAGCTGGGACGTGGGAGCAGTTATGCCCCATAATCCAAGCACCTGCTATCCAGTTCGTACGATGAGTATCCCTTAGAAGCCAGGGTGCGACAAATGGTATCAGAGCCTGTCTGCCTGTAGGATCCCTTTTTACTGGTCGCAGTTGAGTCTAGAAACTATTTTGTAGCTATACAGGAAAAATGAAACCTGAGAGTAGGAATTCTGCCATTTTTCTTCTTTCCCCACCCACCCACCCTTTTCTGGTAAGGAAGTGCAACGTTGTTTTCTGTTCTCACCTAAACTTTCAAGTTAGGATTTCACGTGTTTTGGGTTCTCTGTAGTACCTCAGGAGCTTTTGGTCTCGTTTTCCCGATGTTGCTTCGATATCCTGTTCTTTTAAAGAACCTTTCGTCCGTTGAAATCTTGTTGTTGTTTTCCACATCCTTTTCCTTTCTACGGAGTCTAATCAAAACTTCCCCGATCATCTGCAGATGGATCTCAGGTTCTACCCGCAGGTGGTTCGGATGACTCGCTGTGAGAGCACCGCCGGTTATCCGGAGATGCTGAGAGACATGGTTACCTATCTGGGGTTCCATTGGGCACCAGAGTACCAGGTCTACGAGCAGCAGCGAGAGTTTGACCAGACCTGCTACCGGGCTATCGTCTACATTCTGTCGGATGATGGCAGGAGCGTTGTCCACCGCTACGAGGCAGTAGGTTCCACAGTGGATATGGCCGTGCAGCAGGCAGCTTACGTGAGTCTCACCGTCCTCCGTGCTGACTACTGGGGGTTTGATGATTCCATCTATCGTCACATTCCCCGTGGTTACATCACGGCAGCGGGAGTTCACTTCACCCTCCACAGCAACCTGGATACCTACGAGTCTGATAGCTCCAGGCTGCACACCACTGCCCAGTTCGTGAGGCACAGTGACGTAGTTGCTTCCGCACTATCTCAGGAGTTAGCCTCAGTCAGGGAGCAGCTCCACCTTGCTCTCACCCGTCTGGCGACGTACACCACAGACTTTGTTGGAGACGAGCGCTTTGCACGTATCGTTCAGACAGCTGGGTTACCGCTGCCAGATGCTGGAGGTTACGAGCCGATCAGAGGCCCACTTCTCGACCTCGGAGCTGGTTACACAGGGATTCCCCGCTTTGGAGCACAGGGAGACGATGCTTTCTACTTCACCACACCGAGAGTTGCTCTCAGGGCAGTCCCGCTCTACGCGGATCGTCGTCATACCTACTTCCGTGGGATTCCTCCGCACCGTATCTCTCGTCGTACTACTCACCGCCGTCCTGCGTGATGAGCATGGGAGTACCGATGTATCCATTCCTAGCTATGTTTAGTTATCCTTTGTCTTTCGAACCATGTATTGGTCTGTTGGATATTCTGATGTATTTGAACATGTGATGATGTACCTGTTGGTTATCTATTCATGCGTCGGAATAATCTATCTTTCGGTTACCAAGTCTATCCTTTTCTGTTGTTGTGCTAAAATGCATTTCTGTTCAGGATGCCTCCAACCAGGAACAACCCGCCTCCGCCACCACCAATGGGGGAACTGTTAGCTCAGATGACCCAAGTGGTGACACAGATGGCCCAGATCCAGGCTAACCAGCACACCAACCAGAATGCTCCGCGAGTCAGCATTAAGGAGTTTCTGAGCGTGGGGCCGAGAGCTTTCGTGGCAACACGCGAGCCTCTGGATGCTGATGACTGGATCAGGGAGATCAACAGGGCTTTGGAGATAGCTCATGTTGCTGAGGAAGATAAGGTCAAGTATGCCACCTACCTACTGAAGGGTCAGGCAGCTACTTGGTGGGAGAACTACCAGACCATGAGAGCTGGCTATCCTATCACCTGGGGATGTTTCAAGGATGCCTTCCTGAAGCACCACATCCCGGATGGTCTCATGGAAAGGATGCGTGAGGAATTCTGCTCTCTCAGACAGGGCAAGCTGGACGTACTCGGCTACCAGAACGGGTTCAATCGTCTCGCTCGGTACGCTGGTGACGAAGTGTCCACTGAAGCCAAGAAGATGGCAAGGTTCCGCCGAGGTTTTAACCCGGAACTGAAGTACGCTCTCACCAACATCAAGTGCAAGGACTTCGTGGAGCTTGTGAACACCGCGCTCAATGAGGAGAATGGGCGCAAGGCGTTCGAAGAGTCCCGCAAGCACTCGCGTGAGGGTGGTTCCTCCTCCAACATGACCACCCCTCCGCAGAAGCGCCGCATCTGGGTGCCAAATGGTGCTGTCACTCGGGCTCCAAATGCCCAAGCTTCTCAAGGCTTTGGTCCCCGCCCACCCAACCCATCTCAGATGCAGGGTCAGAGGATTCCAATGGGGCAGCCAAGGCCAGGTCCTCCTCGTGTCGTCACTTGCTTCAAGTGCAAGGAGACTGGACACTACGCTGATAAGTGCACTCAGAAGCAGCTACCCCTACCTCCTCGCCCCAACACCAACCAGGCAATGGTTCGTGCTCCCCCGGCTAAAGCCTTCAACTCCAACAACAGGCCTGTCGGGAGGAACGCGAGGGTGAACCATATCAAGGCCGACAAAGCTGAGGAAGCTGCTGACGTCGTTCTCGGTATATTACCCGTAAACTCTATTCCAGCTAAAGTGTTGTTTGATACTGGAGCATCGCATTCGTTTGTGTCAAAGATCTTTGCTACAACGTACAATTTAGCTCTGGTTCCGCTAAGCAATCAAATCTATGTGCACTCTCCGGGAACTAAAATGATTACATCCAAGATAAGCATGGACAATCAGATCCTAATTGGAGGTCGCATATTCCTTGCTTCACTCATGTTACTGGGAAATTCTGACATTGATGTCATTCTGGGTATGGATTGGTTGAAGACCCACAAAGCTAAAATTGACTGTGCTCAAAAGTCAATAACACTCTCCCACACTTCAGGCCAGATAGTCTATTCTCCATATGGATCAAGTTCTGTTCAGCTGTTCAACCTTGATGCCAAACCCCTTCCTGCAATTGAAAATGTTCCGGTGGTCTGTGAATTCCCTGACGTCTTTCCAGAAGAGTTGCCAGGGATGCCCCCGGACAGAGCAGTTGAGTTCGTGATCGAGCTTGAGCCAGGTACTGCTCCAATCTCTAAGCATCCATACAAGATAGCTCCTCCTGAACTGAAATTGTTGAAGGAGCAAATCGATATGTACATGGAGAAAGGTTACATTCAGCCTAGTTCTTCCGCTTGGGGTTGCCCAACTCTGTTTGTTGCCAAGAAGGATCAAACAAAAAGACTCGTGGTTGACTATCGTCCTCTCAACGAGAAAACTATCAAGAACAAGTATCCACTTCCTCGTATCGATGATCTTTTTGATCAACTTGCTGGAGCCTCGATATTCTCAAAGTTGGACTTGAGGATGGGGTACCATCAGATAAAGATCAGAAAGGAAGATATTCCTAAGACAGCTTTCACCACTCGTTACGGTCTATATGAATACACCGTCATGTCCTTTGGTCTCACCAATGCACCGGCGATGTTCTCAAGACTCATGAATTCTGTCTTCCATGAATACCTCGACAAGTTCGTTGTGGTATATCTCGATGACATTCTGGTCTACTCAAAATCCGAGGAAGAGCATGGAGAACACCTTCGTCTCACTCTCATGAAACTTCGCGAGCATCGTCTATATGCCAAGTTTTCCAAATGTGAGTTCTGGATTCCAGAAGTTGCATATCTTGGTCATATTATCTCTGCCAAAGGCATTGCCATTGATCCTGAAAAGGTTAAGGCAATTGTTGATTGGAAACCCCCTAAGACGGTGAAGCAAGTCAGAAGTTTTCTTGGCTTGGCTAGCTATTACCGTCGTTTCGTCCAAAACTTTTCCAAGATTGCCAAACCTCTCACTGATCTCACAAAGAAGGACAAAAAGTTCGTTTGGACTCCACAATGTGATGAGAGTTTCAACCTCCTGAAGACTAAACTCACTTCCACACCTGTTCTAGTTGGCCCAGATACCACCAAACCTTTCCAGATATTCTGTGATGCATCTCTCCAAGGCCTAGGAGCAGTTCTTATGCAAGAACGTCAAGTTGTGGCTTATGCTTCACGTCAGTTGAACCCACATGAGCAAAACTATCCCACTCATGATCTTGAACTTGCAGCAGTTGTGTTTGCCCTCAAGAAATGGAGACAATACTTGTTGGGTAACAAAACTGAAATCTTTTCCGATCATAAGAGTCTGAAATACATCTTCACTCAGCCAGATCTAAACCTCAGGCAAAGGAGATGGATTGAGAAGATTAAAGACTTTGATCTCACCATTTCTTACACTCCAGGCAAGGCTAATGTTATGGCCGATGCTCTCAGTCGCAAATCCTATTGCAATAATCTCATGATCATGGAAAGCCAACCTCCACTTCATGAAGAATTCCAGAAGCTGAACCTTGGTCTTGTCCCAGAAGGATACCTTGCTAGCTTGACAGCCAGTCCAACTCTCGAGGACAAGATTCGTTCTGAACAACTTCGTGATAATGAAATCAAGAAGATTGTAGAGCACATCAAAGAGGGCAGTGATAAATTCAAGTCCTTCTCAATTGATGACAAGGGAACTGTGTTCTTCGAAGGACGCATTGCAGTTCCTCAGATTCAAAGTCTCAAGGATATCATTCTCAAGGAGGCTCATGAAACTCCTCTATCCATTCACCCTGGAAGTACAAAGATGTACCAGGATCTCAAGACTCTGTATTGGTGGTCTGGCATGAAACGTGAAATTGCTCAATACGTTTCTGAATGCGACGTTTGTCAACGTGTTAAGGCAGTCCATCAGAAAACAGCCGGTCTACTACAACCTCTGAAAATTCCTGAGTGGAAGTGGGACATGATTGAAATGGACTTCGTTACTGGATTTCCAAAGTCCAAGAAGGGCAACGATGCAATCTTCGTTGTTATTGATCGTCTCACTAAGGTAGCTCACTTCTATGCTGTAAAGGAAACTATCTCAGCTAGCCAGTTAGCAGAGCTCTACACAGCAAAGGTTGTTCCTCTTCATGGTGTTCCATTGGAAATAAGCTCAGACCGTGGAAGTATCTTCACTTCTCATTTCTGGAAAAGCTTTCAAGAAGCATTGGGCACCAAACTTCTGTTCAGCACAGCTTATCACCCTCAGTCTCAGGGGCAAGTCGAAAGAGTCAATCAGATTCTCGAGGATATGCTCAGAGCATGTGGTCTCTCCTTTGGCATGAAATGGGAGGATTGCCTTCCATACGCTGAATTCTCCTACAACAACAGCTACCAGGCAAGCCTAGGCATGGCACCATTTGAGGCACTGTATGGTCGCAGATGCAGGAGTCCAATCAATTGGTCTGGAGCTGGTGAACGTTCACTCTTAGGCCCTGACATTGTTAAGGAAGCCGAGGAGAAAGTTCGTATCATTCGTGACAATCTCAGGATTGCTCAATCGCATCAGAAGAGCTATTATGATAGCAAGCACAGGGATATGATCTATGCACCTGGTGATAAGGCATATCTCCGTGTAACTCCCCTCAGAGGCACTCATCGTTTTGGTGTGAAAGGAAAGCTTGCACCAAGATACATTGGTCCTTTCAACATCCTCTCAAGACGTGCAGAAAATGCTTATCGTCTTGAACTTCCAGAAAAACTATCCAAAGTGCACGATGTGTTCCACGTGTCACAGCTCAAGAAGTGTTTCAAAGATCCAGATCGTGCAGTTGATCATGATTCCATTGAACTGCAAGATGATCTATCTTATGAGGAGCACCCTATTCGTATTCTCGATGAGACCGAGCGTAAGACTCGCAACAAGAGCACCAAGTTCTTGAAAGTCCAATGGTCGCATCATTCCGATAAAGAGGCAACATGGGAGACCGAAGAGGATCTTCGCAAGAAGTATCCGGACCTTTTCACATCTCAGTAAGGAATCTCGGGGCGCGATTCCTTCAAGGGGGGGCGTTTTGTAACATCCCAAGTATGAAACATCCCTTAGAATGTTTGATTTATTGTTTTATTTCAAGCAATGCATCATGTCATCATTTCATTGCATTTGTTTTATTTTGTTTGCAATTGTTATTATTTGTTTTGCATCTGTTTTATCTTGTTTTCATAATCAAACTCAAACAATTTCAAATGGTTATTTTCATACTTGATCTGTTACAACTTTTGGAATAAAAATAACAAATAAAAACAACCATTTTATTCCTTGTAAATCACTTATTAAATTGTTGGTTTAATCAAACCATTAATTCAAGCAATTACTCTAAAATCATTTCAAATTCAAACCAATTCTCAAAATCATCACTATTTTGACTCCATGAAGTGCACCACACATTTGTACCCTTTAAAGCACTTTAAAACTTAGGGGTGACCCTATTAAAAGTGTTGTTTTAAATAAAGGTTTATTTAATATTGAAAATTCCTTCAAATTGGGATTCAAATACAAACCTTATTTTAGATATCAAATTTTTGAAATCCAATCTTGGAAAATGGTTTCTTTTTACCTAAATAGCTTAACTGAATTTTTCTGGAATTTTTCTCAAGCAAAACCTTAACAATTTCTTCCAAAATCTGTTTCAGCAAAAAAAAATTAAACAGAAAAATAAAAAGGAGAGAAACCTGCAGCGCGCGCGGCAGCTAATGCAGCCCAGCCCAACCTAAGCCTAGCGCGCGCCAGCCCAGCCCGCCTAGCTCCCCCGTACCGCTTCGCGATTCGTGCGGATGTTCTAATCGTCGTCGTCAAGCGGTACGGCAGCCATCTCCGCGCGCCACCGCGACCGCGCACGACTCCGGCGGCCATCCCATCGCCCAGAGCCCTATAAAGACCACCTAGGCACCTGGCACCAACCCCCTAGCCCTAGGTTTCCGCTCCCTCCTCGCTGCGCCGCCAATCTCTCCTCCCTGTCGCCAGATCCCACCTCTGAATCTCACCGGCGGCAGCTCCTTCTGAACATGGCCATGGCGCCGCCACCCTCGACTCCCTCCTAGCCACCAAAACCTTGGAATCAGTTCGCCACTCTCCCCTCTACCCGTTGAACACTTGATCGCGAACGGTAAGCATCTGTTTCGCCGCCACGGTTCTCTCCTCTCTCCGGCCACCGTGGCGCCCTTGACTGAAACCGAGGGGATCGTCTCCGTTGCAGGGCCTCTCGCCGTCGTTTGAGCACGGGAACGACATCGCCACCTTTCCCTCCTCGTTCTGGGCACGGTAACTCGCTCGGAGGGGCACGGGATCAACGGCGTCGTCTTCGTCCTCGCCGCAGCTGCCTTCGTCACCATCGCCGTCAGCTCGCGTCACCGTCGAGCCGCTGCCACGATTACGCCGGTGGTGAGCATCCGTCGCCTCCTCTCAGCTCCTCTCTGTTACGCATCCATGGTCTGCATACGCACACGTCCAGTAGATTCCACGGCACAGCACAACGGTGATCAACGCCGGCGAGTCGTTGTCTGTCAGTCGAGCAACACTTGGGTCGTCAGTTTCGTCAGACTAACACCGGGTTCTGAAACTCAACCTCAGTGCGTGCCTGTTACTGACAAGAAACGCGCACCAGCTGCACTGGTTTCAGTCAAGCGCACGCGAGGGAGAGGTGCTGGGTTCGATCCCCAGCACCCGGGATTAATCCCTCTCTTTTTTCGCTGGAAGCGCTGACATCCAGGGCCCATCCGTCAGCCCCTCTGGTGCCACGTGGGCACAGTGAACCACGGGGCCCCCCTGACAGTGTGTGTGTACGTTCCAGTGGGGTAACAAATGATTTAAAACAAATCTGTCTAATTTCTATTTCTATTTAATTGGCAGAATAAAGCATAAAACTTCAAAAATCCATAACTTTTAATCTATGAATCCAATAAATAAAAACTTTATATGTTTTCTGTTCAAAATTTAATAATATTTCCAAATAACTTATTTGTGTTCTGTTTTGAGTTTTCAAAATACATTTAAAATTCAAATTTGAATAATTCAAATGTAATTTGCAATAATTCATAAATAATTCATACTAATTCCAAATAAGGCAAATAAAATATGTTTTTCACACCATTTTGAATATTCTATTCAAATATAAAATTTGTTTCATTGTTTGAATAATTTAAATTGCCTAAATAATTTAATACTTGTTTAATTCAATTAAATTTGATAAAATCATAACTTGCTTAATATAAAATATTTTTGAACATGCAAATTATGTTTTCAAACCACCAAAGTGTGAACTTTTCAAATGTGAATTTGAATTTATGATTTGAACAAATAAAATTCAAATAATATTTAAGCTTGTTTTAAATTCAATTAAAACTTGTTTAATATTGTTTAATTCATAATAAATTCATCCTAATTCAAATTTCAAAATGTGAAACATGTAATCCAACTAAAATTTGATGTTCTTTTCAAATATAAATTTTGTTAATTGTTTTGCACACTTTAAATTGATGAAAACAATAATTGTTTGTTTGTCATGTTTAAGTAACCAAATTTTCCAAACTTGTTTTATTCCTTTTCCTTTGCATCTATTATTGTTATTTGTTGTTACCTTGTCATCATCATCATGCATGCATCATGATAACAACTATCACCTACTAATTAAATTATAAATCAATTGTTTCCACTTATTTCAATGGATCTTTTCCATATGCAACCCTTGCATATGGGTCCATTTAATTTGTGCTATCATGTTAGCCAGTTTATTTTGATGCAACTGTTAACTTGTCATGCATCATCTTGATTGTGCACAATGCCATGGCAATGATTGTTTACATTCCTGTTTTGTTTGTTTGCTTCTTCTCGAATAGACGACGACGTTGAGGCAGACGACCTTTACAGCACCCCTTCTGAGGATCTAGCTCAGTACCCGGCTGTTGAGTTTGCAGGCAAGTTATCACTCACATGAACCATTGTGTTCCTTTCAACCCTGGTTACCGATACTTTCCGTTGTCTATATCTTGCTAGCCTTAGTGGTAGATTGTTTCTGTTACGAACCTATCACATGAATCATGTAACCCTGATATTGCCTCACCACCCCTCCTACAACCCTGTTGATTGAGCCAGTGTCTTACTAGCATGCTTAGGTTGTTTTGCTCGAGTCTGTTACCTCGTTACTTTCAGTTATTATATCTTTATTATGTTCTGGGGGCTCGATGTTTAATCAATCAATCAATCATGCTAATGTTATTACTGTTAATAATAATTTGATGATAAGGCACCGGCAGGAGGCCCTGTGTGGTTTTGAGGCCTGCTAGTGTCGACCCTAATAGGAAAAGGGTCTTGTCTACTGATCCATGATGAGCGCACTAACCGCATGTGGGAAGCGAGTATGGGCGCCCCCCTCAATTTGATTCGATTCGCATCTCGTCCAAATCATCTCATTTAGTTCGTGCTTTCTATTTGCCGCATGCATGTTTTTGCGAGCCCAGCGCAGGGTGGAACTTTTGTAGTCGGCATATAGGGGGACACGGTCTTAGAGTTCTATGAGGGTCCCTTTTCTTCGGGGCTTGATTAGCCGTGCGCCCAAGGTGCTTTGGGCTTGATGCGGAGAAGAGTTGAGTTGTGTTGAGTGCCCCGCTTGGTGGGAGGCATCCCATCTGGCGGGTTATTCATACGTGTACGGCCAAATTGGTGCAACCCTGCAGGGATAATCTTCTCGAGAAGCCGTGTTTTCCGCGATTATGGATTACTTGGTGAAAGTACTGGCTAACAAGTACTCAGGACAACTTAAACCTAATGATTCATAATCTCACACCCCATGATTAACAATTTGACTAGTAATAGGATTATTATCACAATAACTTGTTTCATCTTAATCCAACGGTGTGAGTTATCCTCGGATTGCTTCTTTGGATAAGGGGCGAGATCCAGGATGGGTTTGTTTGATGTTATCTTTCAGTTGGTTACAACCCTCGATCTTATCCCCTTTCTGATAGTTGGACATGATAGAAACTCTGTAGTTGGTTAGCGCAGCCAGTTGCAGCATCTTATATATCCCCTTCTTTCCGTTGAACCAAGTCATCTGTGCTTGTGTTGACGGGCTATACTTTGGTGAACTGTGAGTCTTGCTTGCCAGTACTTGGATGTACTGACCCCGTTGGGGCTGTGGTTTTACGCAGACTACGACTACGGATACGATGACCACCAGGATGGCTACTTCGTGGAGTTTGACGAGACTGCAGACGAGTAGTTAGCTGGACCAGGGCAGGATCCAGAACCTACGTGGATGGGCTTCGTCTTCTTTATTTTCTCCGGCTTCTTAAGCCTGTTGGATTTGTCTGTACCCAGACACCTTTGAATGCTTCCGCTGATGTAATGAATGCTATGTTGGGACATGTGTCCTCTGGATGATTGTATTTGCTATCTCTGCCTTAGTGAAGGCCATTTGCAACCTTATTTCAATCTTTTGTGTCTTAGAGATAAGTTGTGATCATCATTCGTTCAAAGCTGTTGACGTACCGTGTGTGATTGATATGAAGTACGTCGACAATAGTGCCTATGACTTCTAGTGGATAGTTTACATCGACGGTGGAATAGCAGGGCTTGTGTTGTCGCGCATAAGCGCAGGCCTACCAGGAAGCTGGGACGTGGGAGCAGTTATGCCCCATAATCCAAGCACCTGCTATCCAGTTCGTACGATGAGTATCCCTTAGAAGCCAGGGTGCGACAATGACGAGGACTTCGAGGCTTGAGTTTCCCCTTTTTGGTGCCTTGATGCGAAGGGGGAGAATTATCTTAGTGATCTTTGCATTTGCATAGCATGCATCCATTTGCCATTTTCTTTCTTCTAGTTGAACTCCTTATTTGGTTTATGGTTGTTATTCCTATGTGCTATCGTAAGAATATGTCTTTTTCGGGATATCTATTCTATGTTGAAGACTATGCCATTCTCGAAATATCCATATTATGGTTATCCTAGCTATATTCATTCCTTGATGAGAAGTATGGTGAGCTGATATCGTATCCCTTCATACATGATTAATTGTTATGGATACATATCTTACCTTATTATTATGATAAAATGTCAATGGATTGAATAGATAAATCCCTAGAGCTAAAGATGCTTAATTCTCTATCATAAAGCAATTTTGGGAACCTATATAGCTCTAGAGATTATCTTGAACTATAATATGTAGGGAGATCTAAATAGACCCAATATGTGCGCCCTCAATATGATAACACAATTTATGATTATGGGCACACACATAGGGGGAGCTTCTATATATTCTTCTCCCTCACAAATGCTTCAATCAATTTCTTTTTTAGATCCATATGTTGTCATCAAACATCAAAAAGGGGGAGATTGAAAGGACATGTTTCCTAATCCTAGTTTTTGATGTTTGATTACAACACTTGGAAGTATTTGACCATTGTGCTTAAGTGTTCTAGGAAACGAATGACAAATATACAAAGCTATAAGAGCACAAAAATAGAGAAAGGAAAACAAGTTGAAACACTTGTTTGTTGAAGAAAAGAGTCGAAGAAAGAAGAAGGAGAAAGAAGAAATCGAAGGGGAAGAAGAAGAAAGGGAAACTGCCTGGCCGCCGGCCTGGCCGGGCGCGCCTGTTAGGTGGCCGGCCTGGTGGCCAGCCCAGGCCGGGCTCTCCCCTACACAGGCCGGGCGCTGCCTAGCCGGCCCTGGCCGGGCTTGAGGCCGGGCGCGTTGGTGTGCTGGCCGGCCTAGCTGCCGGCCCAGGCCGGGCTCCCTGCACGACAGGCGGGCACTCTGCACAGCACAAGAAAACCCCCAATGGCCACTGAAAGTTTATGGTTCCCCCCATGTATGGTTTTGGTAATTAATGAAAATCCTTATGGACTAATGTTTGCATTGAGACATTATTATAGGTTTGTCCATTGGCACCACTTGAACTCCATGTGTTAGATTCAAGGTTGGTTGCTATCAAGATCATAACTTAATGAATATATCTATATGATCAATAGAAGAATTGTCATGCTACTATTGACCATATTACAAGCATTTCTTGAAGAAGGAGATTGTGTGAACATTCATGTTTACCTTCGAGTCATCATCACCATGAATAAAGAGAAGATACTTGGTTGATCAAGTAGGTGTGCAAAGCTTTCCACCCATATGGATATTATGGTCAAGTGAAGATGTTTATGTGAGAATCTTGTCAAGATCATAACTTAATGAATATATCTATATGATCAATAGAAGAATTGTCATGCTACTATTGACTATATTACAAGCATGTCTTGAAGAAGGAGATTGTGTAAACATTCATGTTTTCCTTCGAGTCATCATCATCATGAATAAAGAGAAGATACTTTGTTGATCAAGTAGGTGTGCAAAGCTTTCCACCCATATGGATATTATGGTCAAGTGAAGATGGTCATGTGAGAAGCTCTCTAATATTAGCTTATTGGGGAGCAATTTACAAGTCTTCACGAAGCGAAGCGTAATCAAGAAAGGTGGTCCAACTTGAGGTGATTAAGATCGTCATCATATAGCTCAATTGGATTGCGCAAGGCAAAGGTATGACTTAGATAGGGTTTCTATTTTACCGGTCTCATTATTCTAGTTGGGAGACCGGATTATAGGATAGATAAACGTACTATCAAGAGGGGCTCTTGAATGCATATCTTGATCGTATCTATCATAGAGAGTTGAAACCTTTGCATACTTGGCATCAGCCTTCTTGGTCCTTATTTTGGTTTTCTCCATGTGAGCGTTTAGAGCTTGTCATGTTCTTCATGTCAAGCTCAAGTTCATCAAAAATGGATTTTGTATGAAAAACTTATCGCATATTTGTTGTTGGAGGTTTTTACCGGTTGTCCTTTATTGATAGGCCAAAACTTTCATCATTTGGTTTTATATTCCCATTTTGTACTATAATGTTTCTCTGCTTATTTTTGTAGTTCTCGTCGTTACGATTTCAATGAGCCCAAGAACATCGAAAACGGAGTCCGGATGTAAAAGTTACGACCGTTTTCGTATCGGGTGTTCTGCAGTTTTTTTCCCAGCACCGGAGGTTCCGGTGCTGGCTCCGCCGAAAACCCTTTCGGGATGACTGTGGCGGAACCTCCGGTGAAACCACCGGAGGTTCCGGTGCCTGGGGCAGTTTTCCATCCCTTTTGGTGTTCTAACTCATCCGGGGGGGGCGGAGGTTCCGGTGGTTTCACCGGAGGTACCGCCCCTGCGCGATTTTGCCCCCAACGGTTGGATATTTGGGTGACCTATTTAAGGGTCCTTCTTCCCCAATGGTTCCCCAACATTTTGGGCAAGTTTGACCTCCATTTTCGACCTCCAAAATCTTTCTATCTCTCAATCCCTCCCCTGATTCTTGCTTCCACTTGAGGGAAAAGGTAGAGGAGATCTAGATCTACCACTTCACCAATCAATCCCTCCTCTTTGTGAGGGGAACTTATTGGATCTAGATCTAGGGATTCATTTGTTGTTTTTCTTGTTCTTCCTTCTTCCTCCCTCCATAGCATTAGTTGCTTTGGTGAATTTGGGAGAGAAGTTCTTGACCACTTTGTGTGTTCTTGCCATTGCATTAGGTGCATTGGTTTGAGTTCCCCACGAGATTCGTGAAAGAGAAGTTCGTGAGCTTGTTACTCTTGGGTGCTTGGTCACCGGAGAGATTGTTCCCCTTGGGTGTATTGAGCACCCTAGACGGTTAGTGCTTGGGGCTTCCACCTTGTTGCAAGAAGCTTCGTTGAGAGCCTCCAATTGAGTTGTGGGTATAGCCTCAACCCCGTGTAAGGTTTGGTCAACGCCTTCAAGTCGACCTCATAGTGGAAACGAGCATCTCCCTCACCGGAGAAGCTCAAGGAGAATAAGGTGTGCACATCCGTGCTATTGAGGAGCGCCTAGGTGGCTCCCCACCTCTCCAACAAAGACATACTTCCCTTGGGAAGGAACTTCGGTAATCACATCGGTGTCTCCTTGTGCTTCGGTTATTTCTATACTCTAGCTCGTTACTTATGCATTTAACTTTGTGATAGCCATCGTCTTGAAGTCATCTATCTTGCTATCACATAGTTGTATAACTTTCCTAACATATCTTGTTGGTGCACATAGGTAAACCTAGCTTGTGTAGGTTTTGTGCTTGATAAATTAAACTCTAGTTTTATTCCGCATTTACTCAAGCCTAAACCGTAATTATTTTAAAGCGCCTATTCACTCCCCCCCTCTAGGAAGCATCCTTGTACTTTCAGCCACCTTTTCTTCCCCCACTATAAATAGGACTTGTCTCCTACCTTTTGTATGCGTCAAACAAGCTTTCTCTCACCTCCATTGTTGGCCACCTCCAATCTTCAAGGTTCTCCCAAAATACCCAACCAAAGTCATTGATCTCTTGGGATTTGGAGGAGAAGATCTAGATCTACAACTTCACCAAGCCGATTTGTCATCAACCCACTCATCCCCTAGGGATCTTGTTGTTCTTAGTTCTTTGGAGCCAAGAACCTTGTTTCTCCTAGCTCATTGGAGCTTGGAGCCTTGTTGTTGTCCCTTAAGCTCTTGTGCTCGTGGATCTTGCTTCCCAGTGTCTTGGTGGCTCCCGGGATTTGGTGAGGACCCTCCAAAGTTGTGGAGTGTGCCTCATCCTTGTAAAGGTTCTAGTTGTCAACCTCAACGGCAACATAGTGATTTGAGCCTCTCCACATCGGTGGAAGGACTCGAAGGAGATACGGCGTGCCATTTGAGGGCTACTCGGTGTTCTACTTTGGTGGCACCGCACCGCTCCAACGGAGATTAGCTTCCATTGGGAAGTGAACTTCGGGATACATCTCCGCGTCATTGTGTTTGGTTATCCCTCAACTTACCTTTACTTGTTGCTACTAGCTTAGTCATATATATACCTTGTGCTAGTTGTGCTTGCTCAACATATAGGATTGTCCACCTAGTTGCATAATCTAGACAATCTATATTTGAGCACTATCTTGTTAAATCGAAAAAGAAGCTAAAATTTGTCGTTAACCTATTCACCCCCCCTCTAGTTAACCTCTCGATCTTTCATAAAGGTAAGTTGAGGAATAATCAAACACTACGATGAGGATATTTATCCTGAATTTCACTTCCCAATGGAAGCTAATATCTGTTGGAGCGATGCGGGTGCCACCAAAGTGGAACACCGAGTAGCCGTCAAATGGCACACCCTATCTCCTTCGTGTCCAACCACCAAAGTGGATAGACACGAATAATTATGTTGTCGTTGAGGTTGACAACTAGAACCACAAACCACTTATGAATTATGTTCTAAGTGTTATGAACATAAGTATGATCCTGTTGATGATCAAGGAGAAGATAACCTTATGAGTAATATAAGGTACACTCCACAGTTGTGATAAATGCAAAAACAACTTAGTGTACATTATTGCACTTATAAAGGTTTTGTTGCATAGTCACAGAATCAATCAACTTAGTGTTAAAAGGGGTGGCCTAGTGGGATGGAAGAAATTCCATGATTAAACTTGACGGAAATCCCAAATTTAAACACTATGATAGAATCTATATCAATAGTGGTAAGATGGGATACACTTTGAAAGTGTGAATTTTAAATGTTTTGATCTAAATTCTTCGTAGAATTGGATATGGTACTTTATAAAAGAAAAAAGGATGTTGTGAACAACGTAGTATCTTCTTAGTTAAAGAACCGGACATTTAAAAACCACAAGGATCATTTGTGATCAAGGAGAGAAGTGATTCTCCAAGATATGAAAATACATGGACCTGAAGATTCAAATCCAAGGAAAGAGTCTACACCACAATCAACACCGCAATGCGATTGGGTCCTGAGCTAAGGAACGAGATTATTGTTTCTTGTGCAAGTGAGAAACTGTTGGTTGTATGCCCAAGAGATAATAAAATACATCAGTTTCATGATTAATGTATTATGTTTTTATGCTTTAAATGCTATGGTCACTGAATATGAGATTTAAAGGAAAACCCATACACATGTGTAGAAACATAAACACGCCATTATAACCATTTGTCATGTCTCATAGACAAACTCGTTAATATTAGATGACCACGTCGTCCTGGTCATGGAAATTTGTTAATTTAATATTAATGGGAGCACATTGTTATTTCAACATTGTGGTTGGGTAGACCCAAGTAGTTTAGATATACGAAATTAGTTTTGCTAAATAGTATCGTCATGCTATGGTTCTTTTGTTTGCTTCCTTAGATCATGAGAATATACGATGATGTTCATCATAAAGATAATTTTGGTATAGTCAAGTATCACACCGTAAACTGGGTGATCGAAAAGGATAACACTGGGCGGTCTCGTAAGTGTTTTTATCATCATGATAGTTTAAGATTGGGAATTAATTCTGTAGATAATAGAGAGATACGTCCATGATCCACTCGGTGAAATAGTATCGGTAAATAAGTCCGCGCAGAAAAAGACATGACACTAGTCATGGGGATACTATCACACGATAACGAGTAAAAGGAATCATACATCTCGTCATGGGGATACTATGACACGATAACGAGTAAAAGGAATCATACATCGAGAATAATGTGATATGGTGATTAATTAGTTTAAGCAAGGTCTTATCATTCATCTCGTCTTGAGTTATTGATTTATATCGCGAAGTAATAGGAACTTACTAAATAACCACCAGGTTCAATAGATTTCTTCGTATAACTTGCAGGAGTCAATATGGACGTCCATGGTTCCGATCTCGATTATCGAACCTGTAGAGGTCACACACTTAAGGCGTCAAAGTTGTTGGAATGCGTAGAGATAAACAAAACTTTTCCTACGCGATGATTCCAAGATCTAGCCGAGGTAGAAGGCCACGATGATTACCACTAGACGCGCGGTTGCGGATTATCGATGAAGCGCGTCGGGGCAGTGCTGTCCCACGATCCGGTCCGGCCGATCCAATCCCTCGAACGTCGAAGTGCTGAACGTACAACACCTCTGCCGGTATCCACACGTACGAGGAGGAGCTCCGACGGCAGACTGCTAGGTCTGGTGCGACGGCTGGACTGAGTGGGGCTAGGGTTCCCAACGCATGGGAGAGTGGACTAACGTGCCCGCTGGGCAACCTGCGCCCCTCTTTATATAGCGTAGGGTAATGGTCTGCACAACACTTGTGGCCCATTCCCTCTGTGAGTCCGACTCACTAACTCAGTCCATTTCCGGTTCGGGTCCAACCCAACCAGTACTTGCTCCCGCTCTTAAGTGTGCGACCCTGCAGGCTCATGGCGACTTGGACACGATTGGAGTCCAACTCCCAATCGATCAATC
Organism: Alopecurus myosuroides; assembly: GCA_028641055.1. Lineage (NCBI taxonomy): Eukaryota > Viridiplantae > Streptophyta > Magnoliopsida > Poales > Poaceae > Alopecurus > Alopecurus myosuroides. Next base: position 8,515,361 of record CM054059.1, read on the forward strand.
GGTAGCGGCTCCTAGCAGAACGTGCCGACTCCCAAGTACCATTGAGTCATGACGACATACCTTTCAATGTGATATTCATATTAGTCCCTTTTGCCTCACGATATACCTTGTCGAGCTATAGGCGATTTATCGTCATCCCTTAAATAGCTCAACTCTCTTCTCGATCTGTGACATGTGATTCATCTGACTAACTCTTAGTCAACCGACACAGTTAACACTTAACTGAGTCGCGCATGGCCATGCTTCCTGAATCATATCACTCGAGAGGGCCCAGAGAATATCTCTCCATTCGGAGGGGCAAAATCCCATCTTGATTATCCACATCACGCAGCTTGCTTCTCATTCGACCCGAACTCTGCCTTTATAGTTGCCTTGTCACAGAACAACGTTTGACAGAACCTAAGTCGGTGATCCACAACTCGGATTGTGCGACAACCTCAGGTCTAAGGATTACATTGATTAGGACATGCAAATGACGACTTGATCGTTGCATCTCAATGTGGCTCAGTCCGACTTGCTAAACTCTTTAGCCAAGTCCGTGAACGTTGGAATGGCATCACCATGCCCATGACAAGTGGAACCGCGTCATCAGCCAACACTCACATTAGTCTAGGGTGTGTGTCCAGCACAACCTAAATGACCAAGGACAATCTAGTATGAACAACATGAATATATAGTTCCACAATCGAATCACATATTCAATGACATATATCAGATGTTCAAAACAAGGACAACTTAATAACTTTATGAATACAGTGGGAATTACATCATACAGGATTGCCTCTAGGGCATATTCCCAACAGTCTCCCACTTGCACTAGAGTCAATCATCCTGGCATCATATGCCTAGGCATCGAATGCCCATACCTCTCGTGTGCGCCCCATGCTTAGGCTGTGGTAGCGCCTTTGTCAACGGATCTGCAATGTTTGCATCCGTGTGTACTTTGCATAACTTGATATCACCTTGTTCGACAAACTGGCGAATGAGGTGGTACCGCATGAGTATATGTTTGTTCTTCTGGTGTTGTCTAGGTTCCTTGGCTTGTGCGATAGCACCATTGTTGTCACAATATACGTCCAAAGGATTGGACGCGCCCTGAACCACACCAAGATCCATCAGGAGGTTCCTGATCCAAACATCTTCCTTTGCCGCCTCTGAGGCAGCAATATACTCAGCCTCTGTTGTAGATGCAGACACCGTATCTTGCTTGGAACTCTTCCAGCTCACAGCCCATTCGTTCATCACGAACACGTATCCAGATTGCGAACGAGAATCATCTGAGTCGGTGAGATAACTCGCATCCGTGTAACCCTTTACACTGAATTCCTCATCACCTCCATAAACTAGGAACATTTCCTTAGTATTTCTCAAATACTTAAGAATGTTTTTAACCGCTGCCCAGTGGGCTTCGCCAGGGTCAGCCTGGTATCTGCTCGTAACACTTAGAGCATAGGAAACATCTGGCCTAGTACAAATCATGGCATACATGATGGATCCGATTGCCGAAGCATACGGGATCACACTCATCCGACTTCGCTCATCAGTTGTCGAAGGACACTGAGTCTTGCTAAGTTTTATGCCATGGGACATCGGTAAGAATCCCTTCTTGGACTCTTCCATTTTGAATTTCTTCAAAACCTTGTCTAGATAAGTACTCTGACTCAATCCAATGAGCCGCCTTGATCTATCTCTATAGATCCTGATTCCTAATATGTAAGTCGCCTCACCCAAATCCTTCATTGAGAAACTCTTTTCCAATGACTCTTTGGTTTCTTGCAACATCATGACATCATTTCCAATCAGTAATATGTCATCCACATATAAGATTAGAAAGTTTACTTTTCTCCCACTAAACTTCTTGTATAAACAAGAATCATGATCGCTCTTGATGAAGCCAAATGATTTGACTACCTCATCAAAGCGAATGTTCCAACTCCGAGATGCTTGCTTCAACCCATAAATGGATTTCTGAAGTTTTCATACCTTGTCAGCATTAGCTGGATCGACAAAACCTTCGGGCTATATCATATACACGTCCTCAGTTAAATTTCCATTAAGTAAAGCTGTCTTGACATCCATCTGCCATATCTCATAGTCGAAATAGGCTGCTATGGCTAACATGACCCAAATTGATTTAAGCATCGCTACGGGCGAGAAAGTCTCGTCGTAGTCAACTTCTTGAACCTGTCGGAACCCCTTCGCGACAAGTCGTGCTTTATAGACGGAAATATTTCCATCCATATCAATTTTCTTCTTAAAGACCCATTTGCACTCGACGGGTCTTGCACCGTCAGGCAGATCAACCAAATTCCAAACTTGGTTTTCATCCATGGACTTTAACTCGGATCTCATGGCTCCAAGCCATGACTCGGAATCACATCCCACCATCGCTTCCGAATAAGTTGCCGGCTCATTACTGTCTAACAGTAAAACATCTCGAGCACTCTGTAATCTGGCAGATCTCCGAGGTTCAGGTGCTGTAACCGGTGTAGGTACCACGACCGGCTCAGCCTCCAAGGCCATTGCCGACTCGCCCCTAGCTGGTTCCTCTCGAATTTCTTCGAGCTGCACCGTGCTCCCACTGACTTCCCGACTGAGAAACTCTTTCTCAAGGAAGACACCATTCCGAGCGACAAACACTTTGCCCTCTTCCCGGTTGTAGAAGTAGTACCCCAAGGTTTCCCTCGGATACCCCACGAAAATACACTTATCCGGCTTGGGCGTAGGCTTGTCCGACTGAAGTCGCTTGACAAAAGCTTCACAACCCCAAATCTTAAGAAAAGACAAACTTGGCTTTTTACCAGTCCACATCTCATGTGGTGTCTTCTCTACTGACTTTGATGGTACTCTGTTTAGTGTGAAAGCTGCAGTTTCTAGACAATAACCCCAAAATGATAAAGGTAGATCTGTCCGACTCATCATTGATCGTACCATGTCCAGCAAGGTCCGATTTCTCCGTTCCGATACACCGTTTCTCTGTGGTGTACCCGGCGGAGTGAGTTGAGGAACTATTCCACAACTCTTTAGATGGTCATCAAACTCATGGCTCATGTACTCGCCTCCACGGTCCGACCGTAGAAACTTTATTTTCTTGCCGAGTTGATTTTGTACCTCACTCTGGAATTCCTTGAACTTTTCAAAGGCTTCCGACTTGTGTTTCATCAAATAGATATATCCATACCTACTCAAATCATCAGTGAAGGTAATGAAGTACTCATAACCACCTCTAGCTGTCGTGCTCATTGGTCCACATACATCACTATGTATTAGTTCCAACAAGTCGGACGCCCTTTCACAACTCCTTGCAAAAGGTGTCTTGGTCATCTTGCCTAGTAGGCATGATTCGCATGTCTCAAATGACTCTAAGTCAAACGAAGTTAGAAGTCCATCATCATGGAGCTTCTTCATGCGCTTCCAACTTATATGACCAAGCCGACAATGCCAAAAGTAAGTCATATTCAGATCATTTGGTTTCAACCTTTTAACATTTATGTTATAGACCGATTCACTATCAAGATTTAAAATAAATAACCCGTTCTGAATGGGTGCAAAGCCATGAAACATATCTTTCAAATATAAAGAACAACCATTATTCTTAATATTCGACTCATAACCTTGTCTCATCAAACATGAGGCGGAAATAATGTTTCGACTAAGTACTAGAACATAATAACAATTATTTAGTTCCAAAATAAATCCTGAAGGTAAATGAAGTTGCATCGTGCCGACTTCCAACGCAGCGACTCTCGCCTTGTTGCCGACCCGAATATCAACCTCTCGTCTTGCCACGCTCCTAGTTCTTACCAGTCCCTGCAACGAGTTGCATATGTGAATAACTGATCCGGTATCATATACCCAAGAACTATTAGGCGCATCAGCAAGATAAATGTCTATAACATTGCACACAAGCGTACCTGAGTTGGAAGTCACACCTCCACTCTTGGCTCTGTCAGCCAAATACTTGGTGCAGTTCCTCTTCCAGTGGCCATCTTGCTTGCAATAGAAGCAATTGGCTCTGGCTGTAGGAGAAGGCTTAGTCTTTGAGGGAGCATTCTGGACAGGGCCATGGGCGCTACCTCCTGCTTATCCTTCTTCTTCTTAGTCCAAGAACTCTTCTTGAACTTAGCCTTATTCTGCACCATCAACACTTGACTGGCGCCTTTCTTGAGATCAGCCTCTGCCGTTTTGAGCATCCCATGTAATTCAGTGATACTCTTATCCATACCATGCATATGGTAGTTCGAGATGAACGGACCATACGCACTAGGAAGAGAGTTCAGAATTATATCAGTAGCGAACTCTTCGTTAATTGGGAAGCCCAGCCGATCCAAAGACTGTATGTAACCAATCATCTTGATTACATGCGGACTCAGTGGATCGCCGTCTTTCAGCTTACAGCCAAGCAAAGCTTGAGAGACTTGATACCTCTCAGTCTTTGCTTGAGCCTGGAACATACTTTTGAGGCTTTCGATCATATCGTAGGCCTCAACATTCTCGAACTGCTGCTGCAAGTCCGGTTCCATGTGTGCAAGCATAAGACAGCTAATTTCCGTAGACTCATCTCTAGTCTTACGGTAGGCATTTGTGAGAGCGACAGTCGCATCATCATCAGGCTCTTCTGGAAGTGGAGTTTCTAGAACATGTTCTTTTTTGTCATGCTTGAGGACTATCCTCAGATTACGATACCAGTTGGTGAAATTAGTTCCATTAAGCTTATCTTTCTCTAGGATTGACCTCAACGCAAACGCGGACAACTGAGGAAGGTTGCTAGGTGACATTGATCTACAACAGAAAATACGCAAAAACACTTAAGGCATGTATTCATAAAAGAGCAGGCATATTAAACGTTTTAATACTTATGCTCCCACTAGAACCAACATCCCTCCGATGGTTGCTAAGTGATTCAAGACCCGAAATAAGCAAGCCGACTAGTGAGCTTTAGCATCACTGCTAGCCGTCAAGTGATCTAGGTAGGCAACACCTTGCCAATCGTATCCCTATACGACTCCTGTTAGTTGGGTGGCATCACATGCCCCGGCTCCCAACCTTCCTCGCCCCGAGCCCCACAACCGTTGTGATGGACTCGTCTAGATTACCAAGTGCTTCTGCTTGTAAGAGTCCGACTCAAACCCACCTAACCGGAAAGAATTGGTAGCACCTCAATTTTATGAGCCCACTACCAAGAATGTCCAACTTGTGATGGTGCAGCACTGGCGGGGCGACCGACTAGACCTTCTTTGAGAGATTAAAGAATCTACCAACTATCTAAATAGAGGTAAATAGAGACATAACAATAACACAAATAGAGCAATTATAATGTGAAATGGTATGGCTCTCTTCATGGTGATCTCCATCTCCATGAAGCTTGTAAGTCGACTCGTGCCAACTCTTGTCACGCGCCATCTTACTCCATGTAGCCGACCTGTACATCGACTTGCATGCCACCGGGTTCTCCAACAAGCTACACTAGCTAGTAAATGAAAATTTACATAGAGAATCCGACACGCAGGACGGTATACAATAAAATGACAGCACCTAGGCTCCAGCCGGCTGACATAAACATGATACGCAGATCATGTATGGATTCCACACATCACATGCACATAAGCCATACCATTCACAACTTCCTGCAAAAACAAGTTATGCATGGATACGATATCTACCGGCGTTGTGAAACTCGCAACGACATCTAAGGCGCTACGACAGGGCGAAGCCGGCGGACCCTCGCGGGTGCGGGCAGCGCCCGACGATTTCGGAAAACGCAGATCTCATCTGCATTCCGATCATGGATTTCTTCATCGGATAAAACGATTTTACCCGAATCTGATCCGTATTCCGATTCGACCAAACTCTTTGATCTTCGATCACCGCAACTGGATTTATGTGTCACGGTATACCCCGATGGCGGAAACCGACCGGTAGGGGTAAGTTGTTCCACGACCTTAGCAGTATGATCACGGAAACCAGATCATCCATTAACCCCGAGTACGATTGATCCAATCAACCTTGTACAAAACCGATCTATCTCATAGACCGACCACCAAAACAGCAATTAGATCACATCTAACGCTAACTACATATCACATATGTACGGATCTCGGGCCTAATACCAGAAGCTACCGCTCTGATACCACTGTTGGAACGCGTAGAGATAAACAAAACTTTTCCTACGCGATGCTTCCAAGATCTAGCCGAGGTAGAAGGCCACGATGATTACCACTAGACGCGCGGTTGCGGATTATCGATGAAGCGCGTCGGGGCAGTGCTGTCCCACGATCCGGTCCGGCCAATCCAATCCCTCGAACGTCGAAGTGCTGAACGTACAGCACCTCTGCCGGTATCCACACGTACGAGGAGGAGCTCCGACGGCAGACTGCTAGGTCTGGTGCGACGGCTGGACTGAGTGGGGCTAGGGTTCCCAACGCATGGGAGAGTGGACTAACGTGCCCGCTGGGCAACCTGCGCCCCTCTTTATATAGCGTATGGTAATGGGCTGCACAACACTTGTGGCCCATTCCCTCTGTGAGTCCGACTCACTAACTCAGTCCATTTCCGGTTCGGGTCCAACCCAACCAATACTTGCTCCCGCTCTTAAGTGTGCGACCCTGCAGGCTCATGGCGACTTGGACACGATTGGAGTCCAACTCCCAATCGATCAATCGGTAGCGGCTCCTAGCAGAACGTGCCGACTCCCAAGTACCATTGAGTCATGACGACATACCTTTCAATGTGATATTCATCTTAGTCCCTTTTGCCTCACGATATACCTTGTCGAGCTATAGGCGATTTATCGTCATCCCTTAAATAGCTCAACTCTCTTCTCGATCTGTGACATGTGATTCATCTGACTAACTCTTAGTCAACCGACACAGTTAACACTTAACTGAGTCGCGCATGGCCATGCTTCCTGAATCATATCACTCGAGAGGGCCCAGAGAATATCTCTCCATTCGGAGGGGCAAAATCCCATCTTGATTATCCACATCACGCAGCTTGCTTCTCATTCGACCCGAACTCTGCCTTTATAGTTGCCTTGTCACAGAACAACGTTTGACAGAACCTAAGTCGGTGATCCACAACTCGGATTGTGCGACAACCTCAGGTCTAAGGATTACATTGATTGAGACATGCAAATGACGACTTGATCGTTGCATCTCAATGTGGGTCAGTCCGACTTGCTAAACTCTTTAGCCAAGTCCGTGAACGTTGGAATGGCATCACCATGCCCATGACAAGTGGAACCGTGTCATCAGCCAACACTCACATTAGTCTAGGGTGTGTGTCCAGCACAACCTAAATGACCAAGGACAATCTAGTATGAACAACATGAATATATAGTTCCACAATCGAATCACATATTCAATGACATATATTAGATGTTCAAAACAAGGATAACTTAATAACTTTATGAATACAGTGGGAATTACATCATACATGATTGCCTCTAGGGCATATTCCCAACAAAAGTTTGTTGTTTGCATTGGTTGGTCCGAAGGAGAGTAGGGAATCATTCGGGTAATTATGACATGTTAGAATTAATATTCAGGAGAGATTATGGAGGCCACGATATGTCCCGGGATGGTGGAAATATGTTTCTAACATAAATAAGTAATGGTTGATGTCATTACGATATCACATAAACAAGTCCATTATCAACCGGAGTCGTTTCGGAGAAGTTACTACGAGAGATAAATATTTTGCACGCTTTATGAAGCAAGTACAAAGGGGCACGACATGTTATAATATAATAAATTTATAACATCATAGATAGATTCGATGATTTTATCTATGGCGATTATATGGTTCCGGAAGAGTTTCAGAGGACTTTCCATAAAGTAGGGAAGAGTGCCGGAGAGGGGGGAAAATATCCTCCTATGGTCAAACCCAAATTTTGGAGGCTGCTAGTTGGGTCCCATGGCCTCACATTGTGCACCACCATCCCTTGGGATTTTCCTTATTGGTTTGATAAATAAATGAGGTAGAAAAGGAGAAGAAAGGAAACGAAAGAAAGGGGGATTAGACTCCCACTAGGAATCCAATCCGAGTCCCCCTAGGGGACTTGGTGCTGCCAAGGGGAGGAGAGTCCAAACTGACCTCCCTCCTTTGGAAAGCATCCACCTTGTCCACCTATATAACCCCACCCCCCCTCATTGTTTGGAGACACAATTGGCTTTCAGGCTATTCTCTCTTTCACACACACACACTCTCTCTCTCTCTCTTTCTCTCTCTCTCTCTCTCTCTTTCTCTCTCTGAATTAGCGATTCTAATTAGAGACACGGTCATTAAATTAGAACCTCGCTAATTAGATTAGAGCCCCTAACTAGAATATGTCCAATTGATTAGAGTTTCTGATTATAGACACTCTAATTGGTTTAGGGCTTCTTCTAATTGGGAGATGATGATCATTTGTCGATTAGACCTAGCTCTAACATATCTTCCTATCTTTCCCATGTGTTGGGATTTCTCCACCTCAATTGTGAACCTGCGGTGCCTAATCCTGAACGACGAAGCGCCGCAAGACTTTGATGGACGTATCTGTGCGAGCTCTCAAAAGGGTAACACATGATACCCTCATTCTGCTGGATCCAGAAGGCGGGGTACAAGGAATCGGCAACGGTCCCAATGCTAGGCTTAGCCGCGTGACTCTTCATTAAGCATCACCGACATTTTCAACAACACTCGTTCCGCTCTTCGTGTCAGCAACGAATCAGATATATCCACGCCACCACCTCGATAGTGGATCATGTGTGTTACTTAGGTCGGAAAATTTAAATTCTTCTATGTACACCAATATCTCTTTCTTCCTTTTTATATTCTGAAGAGATCTTTTCCTACATTTTCAACATATCTTGTATTCCTAAATATCACTTAAGCAAAACTGGTAAAACTCCGAGTGTTGTAATCACACACCAAAATAAGTTTAGGGGACACATGTCCTTTCAATCTCCCTCTTTTTGATGTTTGATGAAAACACATGGATTTGCAATAAAAGTATATAGATTTAGGCTTCACAAGATTGACGAGCTCCCCTAGATGTGTGCCATAATTTTGAAATTATATTGATATCTAAGAGGCAAAACGAAATAGGGTTGTTAGCTCCCCCAACATTCTATATACCAATATTACTCTTCATAGCTTAGCAAGATAATTAAGAGGACAATGGTTATAAATTTAGCACTAGGGTTTTAATCTATATGGAGAGATCAATTTGCACATATCAACACTTAGAAAGACATGAATCCATAGTAATAATCATAAGAAAACAATAACATTAATCTCACCATAGTCTTGGTCACATAGATAGATAACCTGGGGCTGGCATAGTCTTATAATACCACAATTTGTTAACCAAGTTCCACGAACATAAAAACTAAATAGAGAGTTCAACTAAAGATGATAAAGCAAATTGCAAAGGAAGAAAAAAATGGATGATATGCAAAGCCCCCCAATACAAATCATCGATAGACCTAATAGACCTCTCTCCCCCTTGGCATCAAGACACCAAAAGGGAGAATGAGATGTTGCACACCCAAGGAATCACTCGATGAAGTCTACATCATCCTCGTCATGTTCCTCATCTTCATCATCACCACGACTCTCTTCATTAGCCTGTGGTGGAGGAGCGTGACTTGAAATGTCGTGTGCGGTATTAGCATGCCAAAACGCGCCAAGAGAGGATGCATCATCACCCAACTAAATTTTTTGCCTGGACTTCTAGGAGTTTTCGGAGAGCTCATCTGAGTTAGCAGGATATGGGAGCTTAAGGTTGTTCATAATGGCCCTTTGGTTGCGATGATATGTATAACACTTCTTATAGGACTTGTAGGCCTTGTCCTGGTGATCAAGAAAGAATGAATTAATTTTTTGAAGGACCGACTTCATATTGAACTTCTTCTTGGGCTTTGCAACATGGACAGGAGTGTCAGAATCATCATGAGTAAAAGGAGAGCGAGGTGCCTCCTCAGGATTGGTTGTGCGAACCCGCTTGGACCTTGGCGGAGCATCACAGGGAGCATGTAGAGGAAGTATAGTAGGGATGACTATCTGATAGTTGGAGATGAGTGTAGTGGGAATCTTTGTGTCAAAGAGTGTCGGAAGATACGATGATGACTCTATTTTTTGTGTTATTTTCTCTATCTATTCCCCCTTGTTTTGTTGGATTTTCACATGGTTTTCACTCCTAGACTAACCCAAACATTGCTATGTTTAGAGATGTTTCGTTTCTTCATGGATATTTCAGGAATATTACTAAGAACGAAGGAAATGATGCATATTAATGATAATTGGAGGAAACAAGAAAATGGAAAATCAGAATTAACTTGCAGAGGTCTTCAACAACCTCAGTACGGTCACTACCAACCGTACCACTCACCGTACCACATGGAGAAGCAGGCCTACTTGAAGCTCGTCGCGAAGGAGGACGCGGCCAAGTTCGTCGACATCAGCTCCGACAGCGAGTGAGTGCGCGGTAGTCTCGCCACTGCATCCTAGGCTCCGGAAAGCGTATCTAGGTTTAGGAAAATGGCGATGAACCTAGTTTATTGCCGTCTATATGTACTTTCACCGTCTGTATATTGGAACACAGTGCAGTACGATGACTATGTAGTGTTTGTCCATCTCGTTCCCAGAAAATTAACCAAAAATTTAAATTTCCAGCTTAGAATTTAGTTATTCTCGCTTGACAAATTTGGGACTGAAAATGACCCAAAACGTGGAGGCCTAGTTTGGCAGCAAAGTTTTTTCAAAACCGAAGTATTCTAAAACTGCAGTATTTCAATGCCAGGCAAAGAAATACTCCAGTTTCTTGAAAACACAGTTTTTTAGCAAAATTATGGGGGTGTTTGGTAAGTGCTGTTTTTCTGCAGTTTGGACCCACGGATAGTCGGGAAAAAAGTCTAAATACTGATGGGAAGTGTAGCTGCATGGCCGTAGCACTGGTTGCTGCTGCATGGATCAACTTTGGACCGATTTGTTAGTTGCATGGCTGCATGAACTCATGTAAGCCTGGGCATTCCCGGTTTGAAATGGTTTCAGCTGGTTCCACAAACCAACCCGTTGCTACCAGTTTTAACTGGTTTGGTTATGTTTAGAGGATTAGAGATACGAGATGATACCACGGTCGATGCGGGCTGTTAGACGGCGTATACGGTTTAGAACCGGTGTATAAGAGCCCGTGATCTCCAAACATGCCCTGCATGGCTGCATCCACGGAGAGTGCACCTGCTTCCATAGCCCGCTGTGCTCAAGTCCCAGACACATTCACATGCACAAGTCGCTGTTGGACTATGCACATGCAGACATGCACATATTTTTGAACATGCCCTGTACATGAGAGATGCCGATGCCCGAGATCCTGCTGCCCGGGTAAGCCGCCGCCCACTGCTGCCACGCGACTTCTATCCACGCCGTGCAGTTCAGGTAGTCGTGGTCGTTTAATTAGAACCTGACGTGGACACGCTTGAACAGTTCCATCGCCGGCGCCGGTATGGAACGCGCACCGCGGCGCCCGTCGTCAGGTGCACCGCCGGCGCCGCGCGTGATGTTACACTTGGCTAACTCCATAGCCAACGCGTCGTAGTGCTCCCAACGCCGCTGCCACGTTCCAGGAAGAAGTTGCGAGCTGCGCGTCGCTGAACTGTCGGGGTGCGAACTCAGGGCAGTCGACGAGGTAGGAGTAGCAGAGCTGCAGAGGTGGCCGGCGAGGTCGACGGCAGACTGGTTGGTGGGGAGCCCGTAGTCGCCGCCGATGGAGAGAAAGACGGGACACCCATGGACTACCTTGAATGTAGCACGCCTATATAAAAGTCAGATGAACCTTTCTCACGTGGCGAATTTGGTTTCTGCATGGCTGAAGAGGACATTGCCACATGAGAAGGAACGGAGGAGATGGTATGGCGAGGAGCAAGAAACCAGGACAATCTTTCCTCCGTTTCAGAAAAAATAGGTCGGAAGCTCTTTTTGTAATACTTAAAAAAACTGAAGTATTGGAAATACTACGGTTTATAAAACTGCAGTTTTTCTTGTAGCCAAACACCTCAAAGTATTTGAAACTTCAGTTTTTCTAAATACTACAGTATTCCAAGAATACTTTAAAAATACTTTGTCTCCAAACGGGGCCGGAACGTTTTTGGGTTATTGCTACAGGATCACCATTTCAATTTTAACTAGTACGTATGTACTAAAATAAACGAATTTATGTATAAATGAGTCTAGATTCGCTCATTTTGAAATGTACTATCGCATAAAATTAAAATGCTACTGTACTACAAAAGTGAGGGGTCCGCTCCCGTGGACGACCAGTTGCAAGAGGTGTACTACGTATTAAGTCGATTCCTTCTGGTCGTGAGGTCTCAACAGAAACCTAATGCTCCCGCGCCAAACCCGCCGCTAGCCTGCACGGACGTACCAGTAGCCATGGCGCAAGCGGAGGGCACGGAGGCGCTGGATCCGGAGAGCAGGCGCACCCTCATCCGCGCGATCCTGGACGGCGGAAAGGCCCGGGCGGGGCGGCGCGTCGTCGTGGGCGGGTGGGTGCGGGCCGGCCGGGAGCAGGGCCACGGGGCCCCGGACCCCTTCGCCTTCCTCGACGTGAACGATGGATCCTGCCAGGGCAACCTCCAGCTCTTCGTAAAGGGCGAGGTTGTGGGCTACCCGCTCGCGCGGCTCACGGCCACGGGCACCTCCGTGCTCGTCGAGGGCGTGGTCCGCGGGGACGAGAGGGCCAAGCACGGCGTCGAGCTCGCCGTGACGCGGGTCCTCGAGGTCGGCGAGGTGGACGCCGCCACGTACCCGCTCCCCAAGACCAAGACCGGCCACAGCCTCGACCCTGCCTACATCAGGGACTTCGTCCACCTCCGCGCGCGCACGTACCTGGTATGCTTCTTTTTCTTCCTCTGTTTTTCCCCTGTTTTTTGTCATCACGACCTGATTTCTTGGTTCTCGGTAGATTGACCTACGACGGTAACATTATTGGCATGTAATTTCCCTGTTGCAGATTAGTGCGGTGCTCAGGATAAGGAAGCAGCTCTCCTCTGCAACCGACAGATACTTCGACGACAACGGCATTCTGCACGTGCACACGCCCATCATAACCACCAGCGACTGCGAGGGCGCCGGCGAGATGTTCCAGGTCACCACATTGTTCAGCCAGGCCCAGAAGCTGGAGGCGGAGCTCAAGGAGAACCCTGCGCCATCGCAAGCCGACATCGACACCGCCAGTATCGTCGTCAAAGAGAAGGGAGACACCGTTGCGCAGCTGAAATCCGCCCAAGCTACCAAGCAGGAGATCAGCGCTGCTGTCTCGGAGCTCAAGAAGGCGAAAGAGGTCGTGTCGACGATGGAAGAGAGGTCCAAGTTGAAACCCGGGGTTCCACTAAGGGAAGATGGAAGTGTTGCCTTTGAGAACGATTTCTTCAAGTGTCCCGCCTACCTCACAGTTTCAGGCCAGCTTCAGCTCGAGACCTTAGCTTGTGCTCTCGGCAACGTGTATACCTTTGGGCCCACGTTCCGGGCCGAGAACTCGCACACGTCCAGGCATTTAGCTGAGTTCTGGATGGTTGAAGCAGAATTTTCATTTGCAAACTTGCAGGTGATCTATGTCTCTCCATCAACTAAATTGATCAGTTTGCCTGTCACAATTTGGGTTATTTATCATCTCATACCAGAGTTTGCATTTAACACAGTGCTGATGATTTATTTCTGTTCAACTAAAAATTCAACCCTCTGTTGTCACAGGATGATATGAACTACGCAGAGAGTTATGTGCAGTACCTTTGCAAGTCGTTACTCGAGCACTGCCGAGAAGAGATGGAATTCATGGTCAAGAGTCATGATAAGTCAGCAATTGAGCGCCTCGAGCTTGTTTCTTCGACACCTTTCGAACGTATTTCATATACAAAGGCTGTGGATATACTGAAACATGCAGACAGGAAGTTCGAGAACAAGGTTGAATGGGGAATTGATTTAGCATCAGAGCATGAGAGGTATGGAGATTATAATAGATATTGACATCTATCTGTTATTTTTAGCTTGCATGGGTTTGATATTATTTCACTCAATTTGAAGGTATTTGACTGAGGTGGTGTTCAAGAAGCCAGTTATTGTATTTAACTATCCGAAAGGAATAAAGGCATTTTATATGAGGCTCAATGACGACCAAAAGACAGTGGCTGCTATGGATGTTCTTGTTCCCAAGGTACTGCAGAAACAATCTGTTAAAATCATGGTATTCGGTCCATTTTTAGATTAAATACATAGTCATAATCTAGTGTTGATGTTTACTGTACTTCCTCGATATGTATAATTGATCACTCTGATATCATCAAGAAATTGGCATTGTGCTTAATTAGTGGGTTCTGTCTCTAATGAAGATTGAGAAGGTCTATCTGAATCCTTTGATGCGATCACTTATGTTCTGGCTATCATGTATCCTAGGTTGGTGAGTTAATCGGTGGAAGCCAAAGGGAGGAGCGTCTAGATGTTCTTGAACAAAGGTTGCTTGAATTTTACTCAAATACTATGCCTTTTTCAATTTTTCTTGTTGCTGGTTGGTGATATTCTCAATTCAGTGAAGATCAATCTGTCAGATGCAATTAAACGCTCATTTGATCATGTACTTTGCTTGCAAGTTTTTTCACAAGTAGAACAGTGTAATGCATTTCGATAAAAAAACACTTCACTATGTCCTTCTGCTCACTTCAAATGTTAATGAATGGCATCCCTTCGATGGTGTTTGATACTGTTACTGAAGTGGTTGGGAGTATCTGGCACAACTCAACAATATGAACATCATAAAAAATATGAGCATTTTTTGGTTGAAAGACTAGTGATCTAAAATCGGTTGGACATTCTGTGCCTGACCACCAAATTAACCTGCATGCACATCTCATTGATCGTGTTTTCAACGTGTTATATATATACAGGATACTTGATGCTGGTCTGGCCTTGGAGCAGTACGACAAGTACCTGGACCTCCGGCGCTATGGATCTGTCAAACACAGTGGGTTTGGCCTGGGTTTGGAGAGGATGATCCTTTTCGCGACAGGTCTCGACAACATCAGAGATGTCATTGCTTTCCCAAGGTACCCTGGGAGGGCCGATCTCTGAACTCGGTTGGAACCATCCCATGTTGTTGTGTCCTAGATTAACATACAGGTGGCAAGGGCCTATGAAAAAGTGCAGTTTCTTAGTTTAATTTTTGTTTTATGGTTTTGCTTAAATTTCTAGGACCGTTGAAATGCAAATTTTACATTCAATAGTGATTCTGTTGCCTTATCGCGCGTGTATGTTTGATACAGTTTAGGTGGCTTTGGATTTATTTTGGGGAAAAGAATGTGGTCGTTTTGTCCAACTTTTATTTTTCATAACCAATATTTTTTTTTGTGATGCAATAAACGACCTAAGATACCAGGGTCTACTTTGCTTAGGTCCCACTATTCAGCTTAAGAAAATGTCGTTCATAGTGGTTGCAATTATTCAAGTTCTGCTCTGAAAACAAGAATCGTTGAGAAAATGCATTTGTGTGGTGAGAGCTCTTAGGCTCATGAAGTCATTATTAATGATAAAAAAGCAAGTTGAACTTGAAATCATTAGTGAAATCAAGATTTGGTGGGTTCCGCATTCTCATTTCTGGAACTTCCTACGTGTTTGTTAAATAGAGCGCCTTGGAATTCTTTTTGAAACACGAGGTAGGAAGGACTAAGGAGACCCTTTATCTCCTTTACTGTTTGCTGAAACTGCTAATCTCTTGCAAACAATGATTACCTATCATTTTCATTTGGGTTCATTGGTTGCCCCACTCTTAATAATTCCTAATAAGGATTTTTCCAGTAATCAAATATGCGGATGACACTATTATAGTTAGGGAGGCATGCCCCCAATCAGGTGGCTCTTTTGCAATTCATTATAAATGAATTTCCAGCTTCCACTAGGATGAAATTATACTATGCAGAATCCAGTATAATTCATATCAATTGGAAAAAGGCCCTAGGCCTAAAAGGCATCCCATTGGTCAGTCGTAACTCATTTCTCATATGAAGTGAGAGCTCTCCCTCCGATGGCGAGACCTTCTTCTTAAATTGATATTTTTCGTACTTCGAGTTCAAGCGGGGTTCCTCGCAATTTCAAGCTCACAGGAATAATCCCAACAGAAGTTGTGGTGCGTCCTTGGTGCATCACCGTTTTTTCACGCTAGTGTACCTAAGGTTGCTCAACGGGATTAGGCCTCTCTCGCCCGTGAGTCGAGGTTGAACCCGGTCAATAAAAAATAGTGTCTCACATATTAGTGTCCGACTACGAGCAACATGATATTCTAGCATGCCCTTTACCTTACATCATCACATATCTTCTCTTTAAGTTTTTTTTTTCACGATGACAACACAGTTTATCTTTAAAAAAATCTTCCTCTTTGGAAAATGGATATTAAAAAAAGAGATGATCCCTTGACTCAAGTTCTTAATGCTTCCTCTGACATAGAAGTAGTAATGAACTAGTGGGGCGGACCCATTTTTGTCAGAAAATAAGGAGCCACGGAAGCCCATTGTCAAAAAATGTTGCCACGGAAGCCCTACTGGTCTAAAGGATACACTGGACCCCGGCATAGCTGATACATGACTTGTGCTTAATCATCTGGAGTTTTTTGTTGTTGTTGAGAATTTCACACTTTATTGATTAGAACACATAAGTACAAGGTTCAGCCCGAGACACATCCGGGGAAACAAAAACTGAAAGATTACAAGCAGAGCGCACTGACGCATGAGCTAGCTGATGTGCTACTACATTAAGACTACGATTGATATGCTTAAAAAAAGAGTGAGGCAAACTCCGCTGCCATGGTCTTGATATCAAGAACAACTGCTCCACCTAGGGATCTATCCAATTCATCTGAGCCAATGCGCTTAACCATTGTCAAGCAATCGGATTCGAGGATGCAATTATTCACTCCATGATCGCAGAGAACTCCCATGGCGCGCCGAATCGCCATCCCTTCTGCGAGTTTATGGGCTGGAAACTCGTCTAGTCCTTCAGAGTAGGACAGTAGGACTTTGCCATCATGATCTCTGACAAAACCACCCCACCCCATGCATTGGTTGACAGAGAAAAACGCCGCATCAGCACACATGGACAAAGTGCCTTCAGGTGGACTGGTGGAGGAGACCATGACGCCGTCGGAATTCCCCCTGCAATAGGGATGGGTTTCGACTTGAAGCAGTGCTAGATAACCATTTGAACATACGCCAGAATCCTCGTGGCGGTCTGTTCTGGGTGCAGGCTGCCACCATTGTTTCGAACGTCATTTCGGGTCTCCCGAAGGTGCCAGCAAGTAATTGTCATCACCGTTGCATTGAGTGTTCCTTCACGAGCCAGGAAATCAAAGAGCCACTGCTTCGCAATTACCAGTTCCTTGTGGGAGAGTAGAAGTGAGAAGTGGAACTTCACCCCATCCCACACAGCTCGGCCATAGGGGCACAACAGGAAGAGATGCTCCACTCTTTCAAGCTGTCCGCAGAACACACACCAGCCATCTGCCGGAATTATCCTATGCACGAGTTGGTGCCCTGTAGGGAGGCATTCGTGTGCCATCCGCCACACAGCACCACCCTCATCTTAGGAGGCGCCTAAATCGCCCCGAGTGCCTTCGGGTTCTCTTTTGCAGCACGGTTAGAACAGGCCCCTTGACCACCACTACTAGGAAAATGGCTATAGGTGGAAGGCCAGCCCTGGCGCACCAGAAGGTACGTGCGCCACACCTAATTATTCGTGGCGCGCCACATACCAGCGCATCGCCTAACTACATAGCCGTGGCGCACCAAACACGACGTATGCCCTACGGGGCGGGTACTCAGGACTAGCCGTGATGTGCCTGTCTCGCGATGCACCACACCTAAGTTAGGTAAGAGTGACGCGCAGGAGCGTGGTGCGCCCCGCCTATGCCCTCCATCTATATTCAGCATAGCCATGGAACACCAACTGCCCGGTGCGCCACGCCTATTTGACATACCCGTGGCGCGCTGATGGCTGTGTGTTGGCACTCGTTGGTAAAGCTCAAGATAAAGGTTGTGAATAGTGCAGCGGCAAGTTTTTCCTCAGAAAGAAACCAATGTTGAATCGACCAGTAGGAGAAAGAAATCACTTCTGCAGGTTGATGCACCTGATGTTGGCAGGACGCACTACCGGTTCAGCAGTAACGTGGAATCTACACAACACAATCAAATTATTTTGCCCCAACGAAGCAGTGATGTTATCAATCTCACCGGTTTTGCTGAATCTAATGATTAGACGTATAGTGTGGAAAGTGGTATTTGTTTGTAGTAGATGAAAGAGAACAATGATGGCAGTAGAAAAACAGTAATTGCAGTAGTATGAGCCAGGTTGTACGACGCCTAGATGAAAGAGAACAATGATGGCAGTAGTATGAGCCAGGTTGTAGGAAAACTGGAAACATTGTTTTGCCGAGTTGTACGACGCCGAGTGTTGCACTCGGCAAACTGAATGCCGAGTATTTTTGAGCCTTCGCCGAGTATTTTCGATACACGGCGTAGACCCTGTTTCCAGTAGTGGCTAGTAGAGTATTAATTTTCTTTTTCTTCTTTTTGCAACAAGAGCTATTGATTCTTGTATCAAATGTTTTAGTCTGAACTCGCGTGGAAGAGGGAATGCATGTACGTGTTGTTTACTCAAAGCATTGGAATAATAAATCAACAATGTGGTTCGGACGTGGAAATTCCACCCGGGTATGCTCATCCCCGGATTATCCCAACTGTTTGGGAGTTGTTTCAGATCCGTGTTGCCTCTTTTACACATACAACCTGGACATGTACACTTTCTCCACCTATAGGAAGCAAAATAGACACAACACAACTCATGGTGCACCCTCTGCTCCTTATCCTCCTCTGTCTCTCACGTTCTCCCAGCCCCCACGACCATCACCAGCCATGGCATCCTCAGAGAGGAGTTAGTCGCGACGGCTGTCTGAGGAGGGACCGACATAGCGGCCAAGGGAAACGAGATGAGTTATCCTCGGTGGGCGGGTATCTCGTCAGATACAATCTGGAACCAACCATTGTTTCCATTGTTTTTTTTCCAGATTTCTCGCCCGTTCTTGGAGCTTGTTTCTATTTTTTTTCAGTCTGGATTTAGTTGCTGGAATTATACTCTTCATGTATGTGGAGGGATACCTAGTCTTGATTTAATCAATCATATACATACTTCTAGTATTCTCTGCCCAGATCTGTTTGATTGCCACTCCGGTGTGTACTAATTGCTTCTATTATCCCAAGCCAGTGTGTGCTAATTTCCTTTTTACTGCCCCGTAGTTGTATTCTTTGGCTCCTTTCTTTTCTATTTGTATGCATGACTGCTCTTAGTGCCAAGAAAATGGTTTCTATACTAGTCTGTACATAAGTTTTTGTTCATGGGAGGCTGCTGTTAACAAGAGAACCTCAATTGCTCCCAATTTTGTTAAGTTTTTCTGTTGGTTAACAAGAGAAAATTCTTCCTACCAGGTGGGAGTCTCTAGATTTTAATTTGGATAATGGACCATACTGTGAATGGATATTTGCCTAATAACTTACTAATTTTGTCTCTATCCGTGTTGTTCCAATTTGGATAATGGACCATATTATGAATGGATATTTCCCTAATAACTTACTAATTTTGTCTCTATCCGTGTTATTCCAATTTGGATAATGGACTATTTGTTTTTTGAAACTTGGATAATGGACTATACTCGCTCTGTTTTTGTATACAAGGTCACTACTAAATATACAATTTTTCTTCTTTACAAGGCCACTAACACTAATCGAGGTAAAATTAATGAAGCTTTCCTCGTACAGAGCAAAGCAATCAATGACATTAATTACCTAACCCAATCACAATTGCATGCATGCCCAAGGGAGCCAACAGAAAAAAAAAAGGAGTTGGATGGACCCATTTATTAACCCGGAAAATGAGACTAATCAAGCTAGCTTTCCTAGACATTAATCACTTTAACTTTTTTACCTTGGTACCCGTAATGTGAATTTGTGGTCTTGTATACAAAAACGGAGGGAGTATTATGAATGGATACTGCCTAATAACATACTAATTTTGTCTCTGGTCCGTGGGGTTACAATTTGGATAATGGACAAGAATGGATATTGCTTAATAACGTATTACTAATTTTGTCTCTGTCCATGTTGTTCCATATGTGCTAATTATGTAACTAAACCAAACTGAACATATTCTTTGTACTGGGCACTACTAGGAAAAAGCTTACCCGTGACGCACCAATTCGCTTATCCGTGACGCACCAGGGCGCGTCACGGCTATCACGCCGCGCCTATTGGTTTATCCGTGACGCACCCAGCAGGTGCGCCGCGCCTATTTATACCCGTGACGCACGGGCACGGTGCGCCGCGGCTATTGCGTGGCGCGTCACGCCTAACTCCTAAGGTGCGCCACGGCTAGTAATTTAGGTGCGTCACGGCTATTCTATGCTGTATTTTTTAAAAAAGGCAGTACCGTATTTATACAGGTATATACAGCTCAAATACAGAAGAATGTCAGTACACAAAATACAGAAGAATATCAATAGCTCAAACACAGGTATGCAATTGATAGAATAAATTTTCATAGCAGAAATATTACATAGTCTAGAAAACAAACATATATACTACTAATAAATCCAGGAGTTAGTCTCGAAAACAACGATATTACATATTTTCGATCATCACCACATAATCTATCTAGCGGGCGCGGATGTAGTCGATGACCATCATCATGTCCAAGTTGGCGATGTCACTATCCCTCATGGTGATCAGAATAGCTCGGCCAACCTCCATACCACCTCTTGCGGAATGGAACTGCCTCCATGCTTGAGAGTTGAGGATGACCCGACCATCAGCGTTATCCCTGGTGATCGGAACTACGGTGACAGGTCCTGATTCTCCACGGCGTACTCCAATGGTACCCATATGCTCCATGCCAGCACTGTCCGCTACCGCCAAAGGTATTTTCTACAACACACAATTCCAAGAAAGAATAAAAGCACAATGTCAAATACCGGATAAGAAAGTGTTAAGAACATAAGCAACTATACGAATAAGAAAGTGTTAAGAAACATACCATGACATGTCCATTGGAGATGTTAGTGTTGGTGATGCGATGCACGAAAGGGGACCCGATGTAGCTATCTATCTGGGCAAGTTTCTGAAGGACACGGTCCTTCTCAAACTCGCTAAGATTCGCTCTTTGAGCAACCACCACATGTTTCCATGGGTCCTCCTCGTCCATATCATCCTCAGTGTCCATATCCTCGGTGTTCTCAGTTTCCTCCTCACTCCCGCCATCCTCGCTCGCAATCCCGCCCATATACACAATTTTGATGCGAGGTTGCGGTCCTTCCATAGAGAAGTGAATGTAATCACCTCCGCTTAAATTGTACGTGGCGATGAGAGCCTGCAATGCATGCCCGCAGAAGTAGGTCTTCGTTCTTTCTTTTTTCACTCGAAGAATGTAGGTGGTCCCGTGAACATTGAAATCAACGTTACTGCCAACTAACTCGTTGAATTCTTCGCGAATATTGCATGGTAGAATCTAAAAAAGAAATATAAAGAATATTTTGTTAATAAACACAAGTCTCAAGCTAGATAGTAAAACGAAAGAACAAGTTAACATAAAAAGAATTGTTAATTACCAACGAATCAATGTCACCGTCGTGGAGTTGAAGCATAAAAGAAGCCCCAGTGAATCGTCCTTCGGCACATCGAGACCGACATACTTCGCAAGCCATGTTCTATTTAATTAAGAAAGTACACATAGAGGTTAGAGGAGCATAGCTATCACAAAACAAGGATTCCTTTTAATTAAGAAAAGGAAACTAGGATTATCATTGTGTTGTAACAGAGAGCATGATTATCATTGTGTTGTAACGGCTAAGTCCTAAATTCACGGGAAAATTTCGGCATGACCTTTGCTAATTTTCTAACACTAGAGTGCCCGATTCTCGCCGAAACGGAAATTAATCAACATTTCGGCGAAAATGGGCAACTCATTTGAATTCCCTGCAAAGTTTTAAACGGCTCGATGGCCGGACAGGTTTCCAAAACATGATTCAAGCACACAGCTCAAGCACATACAACAAAAACCTTCACCACAAATCAATCTCCACAAGTTAATCCAACCACCAGGAACCAGTGAAATCACAGATCCAGTGGAATCATCACAAGGCAAAGCTAGGAACTGAAGTAGCAGGCCTGATCAACTTGCCATTCCTAACTTACTGTGCACTGTTATGACATGTTTGCATGCTTATTAAATAATAATCAGTCTTCTTACTGTGCACTGTTATGTTCTAAACAATTAAAAGTAGGAGGCAAATTAAATAATAAAACACATTGCAGCTAGATGCAGGTGAGCACAACAGCTGGGGAATCGCTGTAAGCTTTAACTGAGCTAGTCATTCATGGGTAAATTAACTATTTAGCACTCGCTGCTAGTCACTAGCCAATTGGATAGGAATCTTCTGATGAGGATGATGAGCAAAACGTCCAAACCTATATTAAACAGTTGATGCTACAACAGCAAAGCGTCAGGATACGATCCCAACTGAATTTAACTCGAAGCAGTAAATGTTCTTACATGGATCATAGCCTCAGACTTTGCATCACTAGCCCAGGGCATCATCAAGGATAGAAGCAACTTTCTTATCAGATAAGTTGCCTTGGAGTTCTAAGACTAATAGTCCCAGGATCTTAGAAGTATAAATGACTACCAGGAGCACAAGTCATGGACCAATAAAATTCTTCTAAGCTCAAGCCTTTAGTAAATAGTTGCTGGGCACTAGTCCATTGGAGCAGTACCTCAACACAACTTCACAAAAAGATGTAATCAGTAAAATGAAACTATGTGATGATGGCATATTCTCTGAACCTGAAACTCATAGTAACACCTATCAACACTAAGTACACCCATAGAAATTATTGGAGCAACACATCATGGTGTGCTCTGTCCAACAATGATCAATCCACCGGGTAAAGAGACAGGGAATGAACACTAGTGGAATTTTCCACAGCATAAACACAGGAATAAATTCCCAAATGATTGCACAACTCTAGAATAGGGAAAGCTCCCTAGGATACTCTCCATAGCATACAGATATCCCAAACAAATACCTAAGGTAAATCATCCAACCAAAAATTACTTCTGTTTCCATCACAGGGATGGAAAAAATCCTCCACAACAATATGTACCAAATAGTCCATTGGGAAAATTTCCCAAGCCTAAACCATCCAGTCGAAACCCCACAGGAATATCACAAGGCACCATGGCATGAACTCTGGCACGAGGGCCAAGCTCCAGAGCAAACGGGGATGGAGGAATCAGGAAGAGAGAGAGAGAGAGGTCAGGGGGCAGAGGGAGAGGAGCACTTACAGGTGGTCTTGGACTGCCTCCCCACGAGGTGAAGAGGGTAGCATCTAGGCCGTTATATGGTGCTAGTCGGAGGTGGGGAAGAAGGGGGGATGGACTCACCTTTCACGCGATGGCGAAAACGATGCTCGTTGGAGGTGCTTGTTGGCGTCCCGGTCCGGCTCCCTCCTCGCGGTTCGATGCTCCTGGACGGCGCGGCGGGTTCCTCCTCCTCCTTACGGCGCGGCGCGGCGGTGGCGGGTATCTCCTGCTCTTGGACGGCACGGTGGTGGGCGAAGGGGCTAGGGACGCGAGCTAGGGCCGACGGGGCTAGGAGGCGTGCGGTGGAGAGAAGAAAGGGCGGCAGTGGCTAGAAAGGGAGTAGGCGGGAGGCGACGAAGGTGGCGGCGATGGTGATCTCGATCGCGATTTCAGATCGAGAGATTGGAGAAGGAAACGACCGAGCGCCTCTCTCTCTCTATACCACCTATAGCCGTGGCGCACCAGAGCTGTGTGCGTCACGCGTAACTAATCCGTGGCGCACCAAAGATAGGTACCCGCGGCGCACCCGTGGAAAAGATAGCCGTGACGCACCACTGGAATGTGCGCCGCGGCTACCCAACATAGCCGTGACGCACCGCTGGGTTGGTGCGTCGCAGGTATGCCTCGGAGGCTCGCCACCCCGGCCCCACACATAGGCGCGACGTGCCTTCCATTTGGTGCGCCGCGGCTATGCCTTTAGGCGCGACGCGCAGAAACATGGTGCGCCGCGGGTAATAGGCGTGACGCGCCAAATGTGATGTGCGTCACGGGTATCATCACTCCTATAGCCATTTTCCTAGTAGTGGGGGATTCTAATGGAAAATTATGGTGTGTGTTGCAAAATCGGAGGGATCTCATGTTGTGAACTTGATTTATTTAAGGGGCTTTGTTGCAAAATTAAAGGTACCTCCAGCAGCCAGCCGATGCTTGTTTGACCGCTGAGGATAAGACAGGGACGCGTGAGCCCAGGCGGGATTACATTTTCAAATGTGGTTCCCGTTTACAATGAGAGTTTGCTGATTAATTATTCCAATGCTTTTTTTTGTTCTCATCTGATAGTGTTGTCGCACCCTGATTTCTAGGGGATACTCACCATACGAACTGGATAGCAGATGCTTGGATTATGGGGCATAACTGCTCCCACGTCCCAGCTTCCTGGTAGGCCTGCGCTTATGCGCGACAACACAAGCCCTGCTATTCCATCGTCGATGTAAACTATCCACTAGAGATCAAAGGCACTACTGTCGACGTACTTCATACCAATCACACATGGTACGTCAACAGCTTTGAACAAAGGATATCACAACAGATCTCTACGACACAAAAGATTGAAATAACTTGCAAATGGCTCTCATTAGAGCAGAGATAGCAAATACAATCATTCAAAAGGGCACCTGCCCCAACAATACATCATTACAATACAGCTGAAGCATTCAACATGTATGAGTACAGACAAGAACCAAATAGGCCTAAGAGGCCGGAAACAAACAGACGGAGCCCATCCACGAAGTCTCGGATCCTGCCCGGGTCCGCTATCTACTCGTCAGCAGTCTCGTCATACTCCACGTAGTTGCCACCATGTAGATCCTCGGAAACGTAGGTCTGCGGAAACCACAGCCCCAAAGGGGTCAGTACATAAACGTACTGGCAAGCAAGACTCACAATTCACCAAAGTGTAACCCGTCAACACCAAGCACAGATGCTTTGGGTTCAACGGAAGGAAGGAAAATATAAAAGATGCTGCAACTGGTTGCGCTAACCAACTACAGAGGTTCTACCACTTCCGGCTAACAGAAAGGAGATAAGATCGAGAATTGTAACCAACTGAAATATAACTTCAAACAAACCCATCCGGGATCTCGCCCCTTATCCAAAGAAGCAATCCGAGGATAACTCACACAGTTGTATTAAAGGTGAATCAAATTATTGTGTCATCAACCTATTACTAGTCAAGTTATTAATCATGGGGTGTAACATGTTTGATCATTATGTTTAAGTTGTCCTGAGTACTTGTTAGCCAGTACTTTCACCAAGTAATCCATAACCGCGGAAAACACGGCTTCTCGAGAAGATTATCCCTGCAGGGTTGCACCAATTTGGCCGTACACGCATGAATAACCCGCCAGATGGGATGCCTCCCACCAAGCGGGGCACTCAACACAACTCAACTCTTCTTCGCATCAAGCCCAAAGAACCTTGGGCGCACGGCTAATCAAGCCCCGAAGAAAAGGGACCCTCATAGCACTCTAAGACCGTGTCCCCCTATATGCCGACTACAAAAGTTCCACCCTGGCCTGGGCTCGCAAAAACATGCATGCGGCAAATGGAAAACACGAACTAAATGAGGCGATTTGGACGAGATGCGAATCGAATCAAATTGAGGGGGGCGCCCATACTCGCTTCCCACATGCGGTTAGTGCGCTCATCATGGATCAGTAGACAAGACCCTTTTCCTATTAGGGTCGACACTAGCAGGCCTCAAAACCTCTCATGGGCCTCCTGCCGGTGCCTTATCATCAAATTTATTATTAATAGTAACATTAGCATGATTGATTGATTAAACATCGAGCCCCCAGAACATAATAGAAATAGTAACAGAAAGTAACGGGTAACAGACTCGAGCAAAACAACCTAAGCATGCTAGTAAGACACTGGCTCAATCAACGGGGTGATAGGAGTGGAGGTGAGGCAATATCAAGGTTAAGGGATTCATGTGATGGGTTCGTAACAGAAACAACTATTACTAAGGCTAGCAGAAAAGAACAACGGAAAGTATCGGTAATCAATGTTGAAAGGAACACAGTGGTTCATGTGAGTGATAACTTGCCTGCAAACCCAGTAGCCTGGTACTGAGCTAACTCCTTAGAAGGGGTGTCGTAAGTATCGTCGGTCTCAACGTCGTCGTATATCCGGGAAGAAGCAAGCAAACAAGGCAGAAAGATAAACAATCAATATCATGGCATGGTGCACAAACATGGGATGATGCATGACCATTTAATTGATGCATAGAAATAAACTAGTTGACAAGATAGAAACAGGATTAAATGGACCCACATGCAATTTGAGTTGCACCTGAAAAGCCCATGAATTATGGTTGAATTAATTGTTTTACAACTAATCAAATTGTGTAAATGAATTAGCATGATGCATGGATGAGGAAAACAGAAAAATAACAACAATAGAAGCAAATGGAAATAAGGTTTAACAAGTTTGGAAAAAAATTTATTTAGTTAAGAAATTTTGGTTTTCTTAAAGGTGTCACACAAGCATTTGTTGTTTTCATCAAGTTAAATTGTTCAAAATAGACAACAAAGTTCATATTTGAAAAGAACACACAATTTTAGGTGGATTACATGTTTCACTTGTTGAAAAAGGATTTCAAATAAATTATTTATGAATTAAACAAGTTTAAGCAAGAATTAAATGAATTTAATTCAAACATGAACTTATTTGAATTTTTATTTGTTTAAAACATTAAGTGAGATTCATATTTGACAAGGTTATGTTTTTATGGTTTGAAAACATATTTTATATGTCCCAAAAGAATTTGTTTTGATCAAGTTATGAAATTACCAATTTTAAATGAATTAAACAAGGTTTAAATTATTTAACCAATTTTAATTATTCAAAACAGAAAACAAAGTGTATATTTGAAAAGAGGGTTTAATTTTGCATGGAAAACATATTTCATTTGAGGAAATTGGATTTAAAATGAGCAAGTTATTATTTTGGCAATTTTAAATACGATAAACAAGAAACAATTGTTTTCAGCAATTTAAATTATTCAAAACAGCAAACAAAATTTATATTTGGAAAGTACATGAAAAGTTGATTGGAAAACATATTTAGTTTGTTGAATTTGGAATTTTTATGCCCAAGTTATGAATTTTGCAAAATTAAGTGATTTAAACAAGAATTCAAATATTGCACCAATTTAAAATATTCAAAACAGTGAACAAATTTTATATTTGGATAGAACATTTAATTTGGGACAGAAAACATATTTAAAAAGTCAAAATTGGAGTTACAATGATTTTCTTATGCAATTTACAAGATATAGTGCAAATCTGCCATTTTTTAATGAACCAGGGACTTGGAAATAAATTTCAGGGGTTTAGAAATAATTGCCAGGGGCCTAGGTGTGATTCCTGGAAGTTTCTGGGTCAAAACAATTGTGGAAAAAAAGATTAGGTTTTATGGGTGCAGGGGGGGATCGAACCCTGCACCTCTGCTGTGAGCAAAGGGACAGGAACCAGTGGGCTGGTGATGTGTTTGTGTTAGGAAGGGAAACGTGGGGGGTAAGAGGTTCAGAGATCGGGCTTAACTGAATTTTGCCTGCACTGTTACTGAACCCGAGCGGAAGGGAACAGGGAAGGATCGCTGGCAGCGATCTGCTCGCCGTGGCCGGGCTGCGGCGCGGTGGTGGGGGTGCGGTGATGCGGCGGAGGGAGGAGAGAGCGAGGGAAGGAGAACGAGGGGGGTGCTCACCTCGAGGCGGGCAGGGAGGAGGCGATCGGGTCGTTGGGGCGGACAGCAGGGCAGCAGCAGGGAGGCGGGCCGGCTGGAAACCTCGACGGCGGCGCCGCCTCGGGCATCCACGGCCGGCGACGTCTACAGCAACCTTGGAGCAGGAGGAGAGCCGGTTCCATTCCCGCCCCCGCGGGACTCTCTCGTCGACCACACCCGCCGCTCCACTCGCTACGAATGCCGGCCATGGTGTGGTTGCAGAAGATACAGAGAAGAAAAAGCAGAAGGGAGATGGCAGATAGGAAGGACGGCGGCGAGGGGAGAAGAGAGGAGAGATGGAGCAGCTAGGGTTCCAGGAGGGAGGGGGTAGTTTTAAGGGGCAGCGTGGCCGGCGTGGATCGATTGGAGGCGACGTGTTCGGCTGCTGTCCATGCCGTACAGGAAGAAAGCGACAGGAAGGAGAAGTACAGCGCCAGGGCTTGGTGGGCTGGAAGAAAATATGGGTTGGGCTGTGTTTTCTCCCCCCTATGTGAACCGTTGCTTCTTTTTATTACTTTGCTTTTCTTTTTTTTTTGCAGCAAAACTAATTGGAAGAAAAAGGTAATTTTTGGAGTTAGCAAAATGTTAGAAAAATTAGGGTGAGCTGTTTGGGTCAACAGTAAACAATGCCAAGTTTTGTTTTACAAATATTTCAAATACTTGCTGTTTACAACAATGGTTTAAATTGAGTTAATTTGGGTTTTGAAAGAAGTATGGAAAACAAAAGGTTTAAGTAGTTGGAACCCTATTGATTTATTACAAACAATCGATTTGGATTGTGGTATAATTTGCATAAATTCAATTTGGTTGCTTTTTTGATGCTTTGATTTGAAATTGAATGCCATTTAGAATTGTTTTCTTGAATCAAAACCACCATTTTATTTGTTGATCAAACATGGCATAGATGGAAACAAAAGATTAGATTGTTTTGGTGATTTTCATATTTTCAATTTGGGTGCTGTTTGGAGAATGTATTTGAATTTGGAAACAATTTGAAATTAATTGATTTACATGGAAAACAAGGATTTTAATAGGGTGAACCCTATTGATTAAAGTGATTAAAATGAGTTTAATTGGTTTGGAGATTTGTTATAAACTCAAGTTGATTGATGTTTTGAAGATTTGATTTGTCTTTGAAATGATTTGGAATTAATTGATTGAATTAATGGTTTGATTAAAACCAACAATTTAAGGAGTGATCAACATGGAATAAAATGGAACAATTTGGTTGTTTTCATTTGAGATTCTTATTTAAAAGGTTGTAGCAGAACAAGTATGAAAACAAAGCATTTGAAAATGGTTTGAGTTTTATTGTGAAAACAAAGAATAACAGATGCAAAACAAAAGGAACAAATGCAACAACATGATGACATGATGCAATACTTTAACTAAACAGGAAATCAAACATTCTATGGGGTAGTTTTCATACTTGGGCTGTTACAAAACGCCCCCCCTTGAAGGAATCGCGCCCCGAGATTCCTACTGAGAAAAGAAAAGGTCCGGATACTTCTTGGGAAGATCCTCTTGAGCTGTGGCACGTGAAACACATCGTGCACCTTGGATAGACGTCAGGGAATTTGCAAACCACCGGAACATTTTCAAGTAAAGGGAGAGGTTTTGTATTGAGGGTGTATAGCTGGATAGAATTTGACTCATTTGTAGAATAGACTATCTGGAATGTGGTGATTCAGGAATGCTTCCTCGAAACAACTCCAGGTGATAGGAATGGCAGCTCTCATAGCCTGGTAGTTTTGGAAACAACAACAACCTTTCTGGCCAGATAGACTTGATATTTGTGAAGTTTTGATTAGACGCCGGTAGAAAAATTTAAGTGGAAAACAACAACAAGATTTGAACGGACGAAAAGGATGTTGAGAAGAACAGGATATCAACATCGGGGAAAACGAGAACAAAACTCCTGAGGTACTACGGAAAACCCATCCGGGCTTCTAAAGGATCAATATCTACTGCTTAAGGAATAGAGGATCTGCTTCCGGGGCTTACACGCCTCCGTTCTCAATCATGAGTAGGCAACATGATAAATCATGTCACAACCACCTCCATTCCTATGGTCTAGTAGATATAACCATCCTAGAGAAACCAGAATTCGTGAAATCCTAACTTGAAAGTTTAGATGAGAATGGAAAACAACGTTGCACTTCCTTACCAGAAAAGGGTGGGTGGGTGGGGAAAGAAGAAAAATGGCAGAATTCCTACTCTCACGTTTCATTTTTCCTATATAGCTACAAAATAGTTTCTAGACTCAACTGCGACCAGTAAAAAGGGATCCTACAGGTAGACAGGCTCTGATACCATTTGTCGCACCCTGATTTCTAGGGGATACTCACCGTACGAACTGGATAGCAGATGCTTGGATTATGGGGCATAACTGCTCCCACGTCCCAGCTTCCTGGTAGGCCTGCGCTTATGCGCGACAACACAAGCCCTGCTATTCCATCGTCGATGTAAACTATCCACTAGAGATCAAAGGCACTACTGTCGACGTACTTCATACCAATCACACATGGTACGTCAACAGCTTTGAACAAAGGATATCACAACAGATCTCTACGACACAAAAGATTGAAATAACTTGCAAATGGCTCTCATTAGAGCAGAGATAGCAAATACAATCATTCAGAGGGCACCTGCCCCAACAATACATCATTACAATACAGCGGAAGCATTCAACATGTATGAGTACAGACAAGAACCAAATAGGCCTAAGAGGCCGGAAACAAACAGACGGAGCCCATCCACGAAGTCTCGGATCCTGCCCGGGTCCGCTATCTACTCGTCAGCAGTCTCGTCATACTCCACGTAGTTGCCACCATGTAGATCCTCGGAAACGTAGGTCTGCGGAAACCACAGCCCCAAAGGGGTCAGTACATAAACGTACTGGCAAGAAAGACTCACAATTCACCAAAGTGTAACCCGTCAACACCAAGCACATATGCTTTGGGTTCAACGGAAGGAAGGAAAATATAAAAGATGCTGCAACTGGTTGCGCTAACCAACTACAGAGGTTCTACCACTTCCGGCTAACAGAAAGGAGATAAGATCGAGAATTGTAACCAACTGAAATATAACTTCAAACAAACCCATCCGGGATCTCGCCCCTTATCCAAAGAAGCAATCCGAGGATAACTCACACAGTTGTATTAAAGGTGAATCAAATTATTGTGTCATCAACCTATTACTAGTCAAGTTATTAATCATGGGGTGTAACATGTTTGATCATTATGTTTAAGTTGTCCTGAGTACTTGTTAGCCAGTACTTTCACCAAGTAATCCATAACCGCGGAAAACACGGCTTCTCGAGAAGATTATCCCTGCAGGGTTGCACCAATTTGGCCGTACACGCATGAATAACCCGCCAGATGGGATGCCTCCCACCAAGCGGGGCACTCAACACAACTCAACTCTTCTTCGCATCAAGCCCAAAGAACCTTGGGCGCACGGCTAATCAAGCCCCGAAGAAAAGGGACCCTCATAGCACTCTAAGACCGTGTCCCCCTATATGCCGACTACAAAAGTTCCACCCTGGCCTGGGCTCGCAAAAACATGCATGCGGCAAATGGAAAACACGAACTAAATGAGGCGATTTGGACGAGATGCGAATCGAATCAAATTGAGGGGGGCGCCCATACTCGCTTCCCACATGCGGTTAGTGCGCTCATCATGGATCAGTAGACAAGACCCTTTTCCTATTAGGGTCGACACTAGCAGGCCTCAAAACCTCTCATGGGCCTCCTGCCGGTGCCTTATCATCAAATTTATTATTAATAGTAACATTAGCATGATTGATTGATTAAACATCGAGCCCCCAGAACATAATAGAAATAGTAACAGAAAGTAACGGGTAACAGACTCGAGCAAAACAACCTAAGCATGCTAGTAAGACACTGGCTCAATCAACGGGGTGATAGGAGTGGAGGTGAGGCAATATCAAGGTTAAGGGATTCATGTGATAGGTTCGTAACAGAAACAACTATTACTAAGGCTAGCAGAAAAGAACAACGGAAAGTATCGGTAATCAATGTTGAAAGGAACACAGTGGTTCATGTGAGTGATAACTTGCCTGCAAACCCAGTAGCCTGGTACTGAGCTAACTCCTTAGAAGGGGTGTCGTAAGTATCGTCGGTCTCAACGTCGTCGTATATCCGGGAAGAAGCAAGCAAACAAGGCAGAAAGATAAACAATCCATATCATGGCATGGTGCACAAACATGGGATGATGCATGACCATTTAATTGATGCATAGAAATAAACTAGTTGACAAGATAGAAACAGGATTAAATGGACCCACATGCAATTTGAGTTGCACCTGAAAAGCCCATGAATTATGGTTGAATTAATTGTTTTACAACTAATCAAATTGTGTAAATGAATTAGCATGATGCATGGATGAGGAAAACAGAAAAATAACAACAATAGAAGCAAATGGAAATAAGGTTTAACAAGTTTGGAAATTTGTTTATTTAGTTAAGAAATTTTGGTTTTCTTAAAGGTGTCACACAAGCATTTGTTGTTTTCATCAAGTTAAATTGTTCAAAATAGACAACAAAGTTCATATTTGAAAAGAACACACAATTTTAGGTGGATTACATGTTTCACTTGTTGAAAAAGGATTTCAAATAAATTATTTATGAATTAAACAAGTTTAAGCAAGAATTAAATGAATTTAATTCAAACATGAACTTATTGGAATTTTTATTTGTTTAAAACATTAAGTGAGATTCATATTTGACAAGGTTATCTTTTTATGGTTTGAAAACATATTTTATATGTCCCAAAAGAATTTGTTTTGATCAAGTTATGAAATTACCAATTTTAAATGAATTAAACAAGGTTTAAATTATTTAACCAATTTTAATTATTCAAAACAGAAAACAAAGTGTATATTTGAAAAGAGGGTTTAATTTTGCATGGAAAACATATTTCATTTGTGGAAATTGGATTTAAAATGAGCAAGTTATTATTTTGGCAATTTTAAATGCGATAAACAAGAAACAGTTGTTTTCAGCAATTTAAATTATTCAAAACAACAAACAAAATTTATATTTGGAAAGTACATGAAAAGTTGATTGGAAAACATATTTAGTTTGTTGAATTTGGAATTTTTATGCCCAAGTTATGAATTTTGCAAAATTAAGTGATTTAAACAAGAATTCAAATATTGCACCAATTTAAATATTCAAAACAGTGAACAAATTTTATATTTGGATAAAACATTTAATTTGGGACAGAAAACATATTTAAAAAGTCAAAATTGGAGTTACAATGATTTTCTTATGCAATTTACAAGATATAGTGCAAATCTGCCATTTTTTAATGAACCAGGGACTTGGAAATAAATTTCAGGGGTTTAGAAATAATTGCCAGGGGCCTAGGTGTGATTCCTGGAAGTTTCTGGGTCAAAAGAATAGTGGAAAAAAAGATTAGGTTTTATGGGTGCAGGGGGGATCGAACCCTGCACCTCTGCTGTGAGCAAAGGAACAGGAACCAGTGGGCTGGTGATGTGTTTGTGTTAGGAAGGGAAACGTGGGGGGTAAGAGGTTCAGAGATCGGGCTTAACTGAATTTTGCCTGCACTGTTACTGAACCCGAGCGGAAGGGAACAGGGAAGGATCGCTGGCAGCGATCTGCTCGCCGTGGCCGGGCTGCGGCGCGGTGGTGGGGGTGCGGTGATGCGGCGGAGGGAGGAGAGAGCGAGGGAAGGAGAACGAGGGGGGTGCTCACCTCGAGGCGGGCAGGGAGGAGGCGATCGGGTCGTTGGGGCGGACAGCAGGGCAGCAGCAGGGAGGCGGGCCGGCCGGAAACCTCGACGGCGGCGCCGCCTCGGGCATCCACGGCCGGCGACGTCTACAGCAACCTTGGAGCAGGAGGAGAGCCGGTTCCATTCCCGCCCCCGCGGGACTCTCTCGTCGACCACACCCGCCGCTCCACTCGCTACGAACGTCGGCCATGGTGTGGTTGCAGAAGATACAGAGAAGAAAAAGCAGAAGGGAGATGGAAGATAGGAACGACGGCGGCGAGGGGAGAAGAGAGGAGAGATGGAGCAGCTAGGGTTCCAGGAGGGAGGGGGTAGTTTTAAGGGGCAGCGTGGCCTGCGTGGATCGATTGGAGGCGACGTGTTCGGCTGCTGTCCATGCCGTACAGGAAGAAAGCGACAGGAAGGAGAAGTACAACGCCAGGGCTTGGTGGGCTGGAAGAAAATATGGGTTGGGCTGTGTTTTCTCCCCCCTATGTGAACCGTTGCTTCTTTTTATTACTTTGCTTTTCTTTTTTTTTTTGCAGCAAAACTAATTGGAAGAAAAAGGTAATTTTTGGAGTTAGCAAAATGTTAGAAAAATTAGGGTGAGCTGTTTGGGTCAACAGTAAACAATGCCAAGTTTTGTTTTACAAATATTTCAAATACTTGCTGTTTACAACAATGGTTTAAATTGAGTTAATTTGGGTTTTGAAAGAAGTATGGAAAACAAAAGGTTTAAGTAGTTGGAACCCTATTGATTTATTACAAACAATCGATTTGGATTGTGGTATAATTTGCATAAATTCAATTTGGTTGCTTTTTTGATGCTTTGATTTGAAATTGAATGCCATTTAGAATTGTTTTCTTGAATCAAAACCACCATTTTATTTGTTGATCAAACATGGCATAGATGGAAACAAAAGATTAGATTGTTTTGGTGATTTTCATATTTTCAATTTGGGTGCTGTTTGGAGAATGTATTTGAATTTGGAAACAATTTGAAATTAATTGATTTACATGGAAAACAAGGATTTTAATAGGTTGAACCCTATTGATTAAAGTGATTAAAATGAGTTTAATTGGTTTGGAGATTTGTTATAAACTCAAGTTGATTGATGTTTTGAAGATTTGATTTGTCTTTGAAATGATTTGGAATTAATTGATTGAATTAATGGTTTGATTAAAACCAACAATTTAAGGAGTGATCAACATGGAATAAAATGGAACAATTTGGTTGTTTTCATTTGAGATTCTTATTTAAAAGGTTGTAACAGAACAAGTATGAAAACAAAGCATTTGAAAATGGTTTGAGTTTTATTGTGAAAACAAAGAATAACAGATGCAAAACAAAAGGAACAAATGCAACAACATGATGACATGATGCAATACTTTAACTAAACAGGAAATCAAACATTCTATGGGGTAGTTTTCATACTTGGGCTGTTACAAGTGTTTTGATTAGTTGTATGCAAGATTGCAACTTGCAAGTGCAACTTGCAAGTGCAACAAGTAGTTTGAGTTCAAGATATTTGTAAGTGTGTTTTAATACTCTGCAAATTGTACCTAATTGAGGCGGCTTCTGTCCATCTCTTCTATGATTTTGAATCTGTACATAGAAAAACTCAAAATTCATGTGTATTGGGGGTGCCACAAACATGTAATTTTGGCCAATATATCATTGTAATTTCAGTGGAATAGTTTAAAAAATGCTTTAATATCTTGAATAACTACCAATATTAAGCACATCCTATAGTCTGTTTTACATTTTTTTTTAGAGACTGCCCAAGTTTAATAGTGCACTGGTAGGCGATGGATATGCGCGAGACTTTCTCAACAAGGTTAGGAATGTACGAGAATAATGTTTCTCCATAAGAGAGCTAGTTTTGTCAGCTGGTCGGGGTTGTAAAGTTGTCTGACCTTTGTGTGTAGCCCATCAATGTGAATGTTGGCTAGTTCTAACAATTGAGCTATATATATGGTTGGCTAATTAGGTGGCTCCAACTCGAAACGTATGACTATACACATATTAACATGTATAATCTGGTATTCTGAATTGATTGATTTGAATTTCCATGTATTTTGGAATTTCTCCCACGGGTTATCACCAATGTTTTAGTATTGGAAAATGAACTATTTCCAGATTAATTTTCGTAAAATTTCAGAAAAGTTAACGTATCATTTTGGCTTTTTAATTCATATGTATTGATTTATTTTTATTGACATTTCATTGTTTAAGAATTTTACTAATACATTTCTTAAATATAGCAACAAATAGTTTAGTTCAAGATATTTGTAATTATATGTTTTAATTCTCGGCACCATTTCTTAAATATAGCGACTCTTGTGCAACTGTTCCGGTGTTTTTGAATGTGTAAATAAATAAATAAAAATTGCATGTATCAGTGATTTTGATGATAAAGATTTGATATGACTATTAAAAAAATCAGCTACGTACCTACTGGCTACATACGCGCTACGGGAGAGGGTCAAAACGCCGACGGCCTGTTTATACGCCGACGGCCAAATGTCGGGCCGTCGGCGTATAAATACGGAAGAGGGTGCCCGTCAGCTTTCCAGGTCAGCCTTTAATCACAAAACGTGCGCTCTTTAGCAGGCTTAGCATGCTGGAGCTGACCGTTGGGCACACTGTCGATTTTGTTG
Source organism: Alopecurus myosuroides (assembly GCA_028641055.1). NCBI lineage: Eukaryota > Viridiplantae > Streptophyta > Magnoliopsida > Poales > Poaceae > Alopecurus > Alopecurus myosuroides. The sequence goes on from CM054059.1 coordinate 8,551,708, forward strand.
AGGCTACAATCTGTGTGGGATCAGTTGTGGGAAATGGCCATGTGGTTATACAGGTGTATTTACGGTCAGTACTGCTAGCATGGACGACATGAAAATCATCCTCCTTTCCTTTGGAGATGGTGGATTACTTCTTGAAAATGATGGAAAGAGGATAAGGCTCTCTTGCCGTGTTGTGTTGTTGGTGTCAAACAGTGCCGTAGCTTAGTGCAACCACTATGTATCGCTTAATGCGAGTGCTAGTTAGGACTCGCCTACATAAGAGTTTTAAGCGGGCCGGTCCAATAGTTTAACTGGAAAAGATAAGAAAACAGGCGGAAAGGGACGCGTTCTGGACGCGGGCGGGATTGCCGACGAGGGAGTCTCGGGTGTGGGAGAAGGACCGCGAGGGTGGCACGCGGGCTGCGTCGGAAACGGGCTCTACTGCGTCCTCGTCGGTAGCCTCTCCGACGACGTCTTGTCCGGCGGCTCTCGGTGGCCGAAGTTCGAGCCAGGTGGGGGAACGGCTTAGGGTTCCGGCGGTGCACATCGGATGGCGGGGGCCTATCCCACGTCTGAGGATCACGCCGGCGCCATGCTTGGGGGATTTTTTCCCTGCGGATTTTGGGGGCACGTCGGAGGGCTCGTCGACAGCGGCCGGCGAGGGCGAGACGGGGATTGGCGACCCGCTATCGCGGAGACGGGCGCGGAATCGTCGGTTCAAACCGAGTCGCTGCCGCGTCAGATGGGTGGGCCCAAGCTGAAGCCCTGGGGCCACTTCCAGGCAGCGTTCGCTAACCTATGGGCCCAGTCCGATCGGGCAAAGACACGAAAATCATCGACGTCTGCGCCGCCTGCGACTCCGCCTTCGACATCGACTCCTCCAAGCCTTCATCGCGCCGACGTCGACTCCTCCGTGCCCTCTCCGCGCCGGCGGCCGTTTCTGCAGGTGCTGCTAGCACCCCCGGAGATGGCAGCGCCCCAGCGTGTGGGCGGTCCGAGCAGGCCACGCCCCCCTGCGCCGGTTCCGGCCGGCCGTGGGCGAGGCGTTGGGCGGGGTACGCCGGCAGGTGCTGTTGCTGGGCGCGGCCAGACCGATAGCCGGGCCGCAGGCCTTCGCTCCGATGCAGCAGATGGCAGCTAACCCTAGGCCGGCGGCTCCTCTTCTGGGGCTTTCTCGCGCAGCTGCGGTGGTGGCGGGGCCTAGCGCGGCGCCGGCGGTGAATACGGTGGCGGCTCAAGAGCCGACGGTGGGCGCTGCAACTATCGCAGTGGCTACGGATCATGCAGCCGCGGCAGCGCCGGCAGGCGGGTTCGCGGTTGGCACGGTGGCAGCAGGGGGTGCGGTGAGGCGGAAGAACAAGAAGAAGAAACTGGCACCGGTCGCAGCGGCTACTGAGACTCTCGAGACAGGTGTAGCATTTCCAACTCCCGTGGTTGAACAGCAGGTGCTAGCCGCCGCTGGACCCGTGGGGGTCGACGTTGCCGCGGCTACGGTGGTGTGGAAGACCCGTTGCTGGAAGTGCGAAGTTGATACACATGCAACAAAGGATTGTCCGTGGATCACTACTGTTACGTGTGCGATTCCAAGAAACACCCCATGAAGAAGTGCCCTACTCTCAGGCTCCCTAAGCCGGCAGTGTCCATTGGAGGGATTGGTAGCTTTCATACAATGTTCTCTCAGTTCCCGGATAACTTGTTTCGGGAGGGGGATGCGTCTGGGGGACCGGTAGCGCTGGTCACGGTGGTAGGCACTGCCGCTACGGCGAAACAGGTCGAGATGACGGTTGCTCGCATGAGTTCCGCCCCGCGGTGGAAGTGGGAGGCGCTGCCTGCTGGTGAGAACCATTTCAAGGTGGTGTTCCCGTCGGTGGCAGAATTGGAGAGGTTCGATGGGATGGACTTTGGGGTACCATCTCAATCTACTAGGCTGATGTTCAGTAAGTGGAAGCCGGAAGACGTTGAGCCTAAACTAGAGTTCTACCAGACGTGGGTGCATGTGGAAGGGGTGCCAAATCCATTGAGGCACTTCCTAGGTCTGTGGGCGGTTGTCTCTCTCATCGGTATTACCTTGGATGTGGACCTTTTGGCTCTACGTCGCAGAGGTATTGTTCGGCTGCGGATGGCGCTGTCAGATGACGAGCTGTTCAACAAAGTGGATGAGGTGGGTCCTTACACGAACACGGATGGTGTGCTACGTTTAAAAGGGTATGGCTTCACATTCCGCCCAGAGCCTGAGGATTTTGTACCAGAGCCCGACTTCGTACCTTACATGTGGGACTTGAAGACGCCTTCCGAGTCATCTACCAGAGGGGTCTGTGATGATGTGCTTGACTCCGCTACTGGATTAGACGGTGAAGCGGGGGATGCTACGAGTATGGCTATTGACTCGTCCCCTGCTGATGGTGGTGATGTGGCACATACAGAGGCGTTGGAGCTGCTGAAGAACGACGCATTAACGCCAATTAACTTGTCTCCGGTCACTCCTCGGGGAAAGAAAATTGTGCGTTCGATGCAGTCCTCAGGCGGTTTTCTCGCCAAACTTGCTTCGGTGGAGACGCCGTCATGCGTGGCTTCTTCGGGTGTGTTACAGTGTGCAGGACGCACCCGGATATACGTCGCTCAGGCGGGGCTGACGGACGACGTGCAGCCAGGCTCCAGTGGCTCCCGGGCGCTGGCTGCTGGGCCGGGCGGAGCTAGCCTATCCACTGCCCAGGCGGGGCGGGCGGACGGCGGGCGGTCAGGGGCCAGCACCACCCGGACGCTGGCTGCTGGGCCGGGCGGGGCACGGCTATTCGCCGCCCAGGCGGTAGCGTCCAGCAGCAGCGACCAGCGGATGGCGGGCCGATCGCCTGGCGGACCTGCTACAGCGGCGCGAGGTGGGGAGCAGGCGGCTCTCGCCCAGGCGACGGTTAGCGGCGGTGGGCTAGACGGTGCTGGGCCGTCGCCTACGCTGCCACTGACTGTGGCTCGGGCGCAGATGCCCGGGCGGGGCGGTGTGCAGGTGTCTGCTGCGCACGTCGGTGGCTGGCCGAGTGATCGCGCGCCGTCTCCGATTCGTGACAGTTCGACGGCTACAACAGCGACGTCTGGGCCCATGGCAGTGCACCGGGAGACCGTAAAGACGCCGGTGACTCTGACACCACTCCCTGGCAGTGGCACAGACGCGACGGGTCCTGTCTTGGCGAGTCAGGACATGGTGGTCGGGGGGGCAGGTGGGTTTCTTCTTCGACATCACCCCCCTCCGTCGTGGCGCCCTCCTCTGTGGCTCTTGGGTAGCCTAAAGGTGGGCTGAGACGGAGCGCTCGCCATCTCGTTGCTGCGGATGGGGCTTCATCGACGGACGAGGACGCGATGTCTAAGGCCATGCGGCGCAAGGCGGCATTGTTCTCGGCTACACCACAGGGTATGGGTCCTAATCCTAGATCATTTCTTTCTTTTTCAGATACCAAATTATCCTCTAGTCTAGGTGTAGTTGGTGTTTCATTAGGGAAGAATGACAAGGAGATCACGTTGTTCACTAATGTGTTGAAGCATATGGAATTTGATCGTTTAAAGGTCAATCTGAGTGCTTCTCCCATGGTGGACATACCCCACATGGATGATGATTCAGCGTATGCCTCTTCTGATGGACAGCTTTTATCACATCTAGTGGGGGAAGTGACTGAGGTGGGATTGGATGAGGACGGGCTTGGATCTTTATTTGATCTATATGCTTCCGGCCGGAAACCCAAAACCGCTAAACATAAGAGGAAAAACTCACCGCGAAACATCGTGAGACCGCCTAAAAATCCAATTGTTTCCCGATGAATGGCTTATTCACTAATAGCAGAGGTCTTGGAGACTTGGCTAAAAATTTGAATATTGCACAATACGTCAGGGATTACGATCTGAGGAGAGATTTCCAAGTGAGTGTTCTGAACCGCCTTTCAGGTGGTATCGATTTTACTTGGCACTCTATACCTCCTCGTGGTAGATCGGGCGGCATTTTACTAGGCGTTAAAACTGACTCCTTTGATGTGTTAGCAAGGTCGGATGGTGATTTTCATATTAAATTACACCTCCGTAACCGTGCCGACAATTTCGTATGGAGTTTGGTCGCTGTGTATGGTGCTGCCCAGGAAGAGTTTAAAGAGGATTTTCTGCGTGAGTTGGTTAACTTGGCTAATAATAATCCACATCCAATTTTAATTGGTGGAGATTTTAATCTTCTAAGGTTTCCACATGAGAAAAGCCGGGGACGGTTTGATGGTCATTGGCCTTTCTTTATATCCGCTATCATTGATAGCTTGGACTTGAGAGAGGTTTACATGTCCGGACGACAGTTCACCTTGGAAAATAGTCATCCGGAGCCTACATACGAAAAGCTAGATCGCGTATTAATGAGTACGGATTGGGAAGATAAGTTCCCATTGGTAACGGATTGAGTCTCTATCGGATCATGCTCCCCTTCTTCTTTCAACTGGCACATCAAGACCAAAAGGCCAGACACAGTTCAAATTTGAACTGGGTTGTTTTTTGCGAGATGGTTTTGATGAACTAGTAAAGAAAGTCTGGCATAAACCGGTCTTAGGTGATAACCCAATACGGAGATGGAATAATAAAATGCGCAATTTGCGTAAATATCTCCGTGGATGGGCGAGAGACACGACCGGGATGCTAAAGAAGGAGAAAGAGCGTCTTTGTTCCATTATTGATGAGTTGGACCGACTCGCTGAAACTAGGTTGCTAACTCCGCAAGTGGTTGAACTTAAAAGTCAATCCAATGCGAAAGTAGCGCAAATATTGCGAGAAGAGGAACTCAAATGGTATCAAAGATCGAAAGCTCAATTCATTCTCGAAGGAGATTCGAACACTCGGTATTTCCATAATGTTGCCAATGGCAGACATAGGAAAAAACGGATTCAATGTGTTCAACAGGATGAAGGTCTCATTGATGGGCAAGAGTTTCTCAAGGCCTATATCACAAAGTTCTATAAAGATCTGTTTGGGGCTCCTGAAGTAGGTAATATTACCATGGATGAGAGCCGCACAGATGATATTCCCCAAGTTTCAATGGAAGAAACCGCTTTTCTTAATGCTCACTTCTCTGAAGAGGAGATAAAGAAGGCGATATTCCAAATGGAACATAACAAGGCACCTGGCCCAGATGGTTTTCCGGCGGAGTTCTATCAGCATTTTTGGGAAATCATTAAACATGATCTCATAGAAATGTTTGATAGCTTATAGAGTGGACATCTGGAGTTATATCGTCTTAATTTTGGGGAAATCGTTTCGTTACCTAAGGTTTTGAACGCAGAAAGGATACAACAGTACCGACCGATCTGCCTTCTTAACGTTAGTTTCAAAATCTTTACAAAGGTTGCAACTATTAGGCTAAATTCAGTGGCAGACCATGTGGTAAAACCTACACAGACTGCTTTTATGCAGGGTAGGAATATCCTAGATGGGGTCATGACTTTACACGAAACCGTACATGAATTGCACACGAAAAAGCTTAATGGGGTAATTCTTAAAATAGACTTTGAAAAGACCTATGATAAAGTGAATTGGGAGTTTCTACAACAGACTCTGAGAATAAAGGATTTTCAGAGGAGTGGTGTACTCTAGTTCGCAGCTTCGTAGTTGGAGGTAGTGTGGCTAACAAAGTCAATGATGATGTTGGCCGATACTTCCAAACTAAGAAAGGCTTGAGACAAGGTGATCCGCTATCGCCCGTATTATTTAATATTATGGCAGATATGTTAGAAATCATGATCGATCGAGCCAAAGAAAATGGCCTCATTGAGGGACATCTAGTCGATGGGGGATTATCGATCCTTCAGTATGCAGATGATACAATTCTCTTTATGGAACACGATTTGGAGAAAGCGGCAAATCTGAAATTAGTCCTTTCAGCGTTCGAGCGATTATCCGGGTTAAAAAATAATTTCCATAAAAGTGAATTGTTCTGCTTTGGCGAGGCCCAAGATGCAGTTGCACAGTTTACCGAGTTATTCGGATGCGAGCAAGGTCAGTTTCCTATTAAGTATTTGGGAATACCAATACATTACAGGAGATTGACTAATGCAGAATGGGGTCAAGTCGAAGTGCGCCTGCAGAAAAGGCTAGCTAGTTGGAAAGGAAAATTGTTGTCACTTGGTGGACGACTGGTACTCATTAATTCTGTCCTCACTAATATGGTACTGTATATGATATCATTCTTCCAGTTACCCAAAGGAGTCTTAAAAAAATTGGATTATTTCCATCAAGATTCTTTTGGCAGGGTGACAACGAGAAAAAGAAATATCGATTGGCCAGATGGGATGTAGTTTGTCGTCCACGAGATCAGGGGGGCTCGGTATTCATGACCTCCAAGTCAAGAGTTCAGCCCTACTTGGCAAATGGATTTTTAAACTACTTACCGAAGATGGCGTATGACAGACCATCCTAAAACGTAAATACAGAGGTTCAAAAGCAATATCACAGGTTATGTGGAAACCGGGTGATTCACACTTTTGGGCTGGACTTATGGCGAACAAAAATAAATTTTTCTCTATGGGGTATTTAAGATTAAGGATGGATCGCAGATACGATTCTGGGAGGACAAGTGGTTAGGTAATACCAAACTCAGAGAACAGTATCCGGACTTGTACACGATTGCGCGACATAAGGATGATACGCTGGCTACGGTCATGCAAACATCACCTCCTAATGTTACGTTCAGGCGAGATTTACTCGGGCCTAGACTTGCGTCTTGGCAAAACCTGGTTGGCAGATTAACTACGGTTACTCTTACACCAGGCACTGATGAATTTCGCTGGAAGATCACTAAGAATGGAATATTCTCGGTGGATTCCATGTACAGGGTTATGGTCCAATCGGATCTGCCAGTCGATATCTTCAAAAATATATGGCGTATGAAAGTACCGCTGATGATTAAAATCTCCGCGTGGTACCTTCGTAAGGGGGTCATACTCACAAAGGATAATCTTGTCAAACGTAATTGGCATGGGAGCTCTAAGTGTGTTTCTTGTTCTCATGATGAGACAATTAAACACTTATTCTTTGATTGCACATTTGCGCGTTCTATATGGTCCGCTATCCAAATGGCTTCGAATCTATATCAACCCACTTCCGTTGCGAATATATTCGGCAATTGGTTAAATGGGGTTGATAAACGATTTAAGACTATTATTAGGGTAGGAGCGCTTGCCGTTATTTGGTCGCTCTGGCTATGTAGAAATGACAAGATTTTGAATGATAAAAACTTTTCTCGTATCCAGGTTCTATTCAGGAGCACATGTATTCTCCGTTCGTGGTCCACATTACAGCGAGAGGATTTACGAGGACTTTTTACGGAGGCATGTGCACGACTGGAGCAGGTGGCGAGGGATATTTTTATCCCACATGGATGGCCGCTTGATCTACGGATTGCGGCTCCATAGCATCGACAGTCTACAATGGATGTTTTTGTAGTATTGTCGCTCTGTTTATCTTCAGTTTCGGATTTCGGCTGTGTGCATCTTACGATGCAGAGGCCGGGTGTAATGCTTGAACTTTTTTGAGTAATAAAGCCCTTTATCAAAAAAAAATAGCCACTAGGCTACAACTCATTCGTGTAGTCCCTTTTTTTTCATTTTCTTTTCTGTTTCCTTTTTCTTTTCCCTTTTTTCTTTTTTTCTGTTTTATTTATTATTTTTAGTTCACCGAAAATTTTGTTTCACAATTTTTTTGGTTAATCGGCTTTTTTTTTCTGTGCATCAAATTTTTTGGTTCACTATTATTTTTAGTTTCCGTTCACCGGAACTTTTGATGTACTATTATTTTGCTTCGCCATTATTTTTTGTGCATCCGTATTTTCGGTTCACTATTATTTTTCGTTCACTCTTTTTTTATTGTTCAAACTGAAATTATTTAAATTTTAAAATATACAATTTATAATTATTGAAATTAAAAAATAGTTCGGATAAAAATGGCAAATTTAAAAATTGTTCAAATGAAAAAAACGTTCAGATTAAAATTTGTTCAAATTTGAGAATTGTCCGTATGCAAATTTTGTGCATGTTTTGAAACCATTTATATTTGAAATTGTTTAAATTTGGCACGCGTATATGCAGTTGGAAAATAGGCTAGCTCTGGGCTTGGCCCATTTACCAGGGGCCGGTGCTTCTCGCTGGCCTATACCTGCTCGCGTGGGCGAGAGGCAGTAGGACTCGCTTCAAGCGATGAATAGAGCGACCCGTAGCTTAGTGGGGGTGAAAAGGGTTGTCACCCCCCCTCCCCCAGCCCATTAAGGTTCAGCCTAATATTTATATCTACTTGGCCCATTTGTGCATTGAAAAATAGACTACATCCCCCAGCAGCCCATTGCCCCCAAGGTTTGGACCCAAGCTCCACCACTAGTGTCAAAGTCGATGAAAAACTTAGTCTCGGCGAAGGCATTGCTACCTGGGGGTACCGGCAATGACGTGCTAAGAAATGATTAGGTTTTCACACCCAAGGAACCCGGTAGGAGCCGAACGATGATCAAGGTCGGATCCTATGAGATGGAAGTTACTATGGCATGGTTTGTTCTCTTAACTTACCATCATTGATTTCAGCTTCGATGTTTGGGATTGCTTATATATGTGACAATATCTATGCACCGACACTATCCTAGGGTGCTTGTGCTTGTCTAGTATTATTTTATTCAAGTTGTAAGTTGTGATGATGCATGCTTTATTACTAAACGTGCACGTGAAATTCACATGAGAAGAAAGAACATAGTCGCAGAATAATGTAAATCCCACTAATATTATCGATTAGATTTTTACACAAAATCTATTATTTTAGGAATTAGAAAAGGTCCATTAAAACTTTGCATCGTTTAGAAATAATGTTTTGATAAAGGGATATTTACTTATGAGCCCTACATTGCTTAGTTTTGTCCATTTTTGTCCCACTCACTTAGCTTTTCTCATTTTACCCCTAGTTCGTTGTTTCGAGGCTTGCAGGTGGCCAAGCGGTTGTTTTCGTCGGGTCAACCTCGTTTGACCGTTTATTGGCCTAACTAGTGTGGTCGTCCTGGGGTACCCCTACAAATGATGATAGGTAGGGCCGGAACATGCCCCTTGAAATAATGACAGGTAGGGCCAACATGGTCTTTTCAAATCTTGCTAAAAACATGATCAACAGTAAATTTCTAACTCAAATCGTTTATTAAAACGTGAGCAATAGGTTTATTTCTTCTATTTATTTCTAATAATTTAGAAGATTAAAACTTATTATAAAAACATACTATTAACACTAGATTTCATTACACAAGGCGGTTTCATTACATCGTCCAAAAGATTAGTACTACCACTGCTAACATTACTAATATAATGCTATGCTAATACTAATTCTACTTCTTCTGCCTCTTTGCCGACGGTGCGTCTAATGCTAATGCTAATCCAAGATCCATTTTTCATAGCCTTGCTAATGACGAATGGTCCCTCTCAGACTGGGGCTAACTTGGGCTTTCTTTCCTGCACCAATCTTAGCACTAAGTCACCTTGTTTGAAAGAACGGTGTCTGATTTTCCGACTATGGTAGCACCGAGAAATCCTTGCTGATAGATGGAGGATCTTTGAAGCACAAGGTCTCGTTCTTGTTCTAAAATATCGATGGCATCTTGTTGTGCGCTTTCGGCATCCGAGTCATCGTAAGCCTACACTCTTGGGCTATCATGGAGCATGTCCGTTGGAAGCATTGCTTCTGCACCATAGACCAGGAAAAACGGGGTTTGCCCTGTTGATCTATTTGGCGTCGTTCGATTGCTCCAAAGCACGGAAGGTAATTCCTCTACCCATGCTTCAGCTGCTCTATGAAGAGGAGTTTCAAGTCTTGGGCGTATTCCCTGCAGGATTGAGCTATTCATTCTTTCAACCTGCCCACTGGATTGTGGGTGTGCCACAGATGCAAGATCTAGGTGTATTCCCGTTTGTCGGCAATATTTTGCCAACTCTCCAATTGAGAAATTTGTCCCGTTGTCCGTGATTATACTGTGTGGAATGCCGTATCTCATGACTACGTCAATGATGAAATTTCTGGCAGTCACACCGTCAAGTTTTTTGATGGGTTTCGCATCCACCCACTTGGTATACTTATCTACCGCAACAAGTAGATGTGTGAATCCACCTGTTGCAGTTTTGAATGGTCCCATCATATCTAGCCCCCAGACCGCAAATAGCCATGTAATGGGGATAGTTTTGACTGTTTAGGCTGGCATATTTGTCTTCTTGGCGTATACTGACATCCGGCACATGTGTTCACTATGTGCTCGGCGTCTGTTTTGGATGTTAGCCAGAAAAACCCTGCACGGAATGCTTTTTGGACTATGCTCTTTGATTGAGCATGATGTTCGCAATCTCCTGCGTGGATTTCTTGCAGGATTTCTCGGCGTTCTTCTAGCAAAATACATCGCTGAAAAATTCCGACAGTGTTGTGCTTATACATGCAACCACTAATTACTGTGTATCCTTTGCATCGACGTTGTATCTGTCTTTGCAAGACCTCGTCTGCTCCATCCGGGAACTTGTGATCAACTAAGAAGTTTAAACATGAAATTGTCCAATCCGGGTTAACGAGCATTACTTCAATTGACTCTGAAACGAGAGGATAATCAACATCTTCACCTTTGATCGATGGTTCATGCAAATGCTGGACAAACACACCAGGTGGTAGGGTTTTCACTCTTTCCGATCCCATGAGGGCTAATGCATCCACGTTCCAATTTTCTTCCCTTTTGATATGAAGTACTTCAAATCCTAGAAAGCAAATGGCAAACTCGTCCACCGTTCTCCGATATTCGGCCATGATGGGACTTTTGGCATTACAGGTTTGGTTTAGCTGATGATGTACCAAATCCGAGTCACCATAGCAAAGTATACGTTTGACGTCTATTTCTTTTGCAATATGCAAGCCATGAAGCAAAGCTTTGTATTCTTCCACGTTATTACTCGCATTGAAGTGTATTTGTAATACACACTCCATAGTATCACCTTTTGTGGATTTTAGCACTACACCAGTGTCGCACCCTGATTTCTAGGGGATACTCACCGTACGAACTGGATAGCAGATGCTTGGATTATGGGGCATAACTGCTCCCACGTCCCAGCTTCCTGGTAGGCCTGCGCTTATGCGCGACAACACAAGCCCGGCTATTCCATCGTCGATGTAAACTATCCACTAGAGATCAAAGGCACTTCCGTCGACGTACTTCAAACCATACACACATGGTACGTCAACGGCGTTGAACAACTGATATCACAACAGATCTCTACGACACAAAAGATTGAAATAAGTTGCAACTGGCCCTCACTAGGGCAGAGAATAGCAAATGCAACCATTCAGAGGGCACATGCCCCAACAATTCATCATTACATCACAGCGGAAGCATTCAACATGTCTGAGTACAGACAAGAACCAAATAGGCCTAAGAGGCCGGAAACGAAAAGACGGAGCCCATCCACGAAGTCTCGGATCCTGCCCGGGTCCGCTATCTACTCGTCAGCAGTCTCGTCATACTCCACGTAGTAGCCACCATGTAGATCCTCGGAAACGTAGGTCTGCGGAAACCACAGCCCCAAAGGGGTCAGTACATAAACGTACTGGCAAGCAAGACTCACAATTCACCAAAGTGTAACCCGTCAACACCAAGCACAGATGCCTTGGGTTCAACGGAAGAAAAGGGATATAAAAGATGCTGCAACTGGCTGCGCTAACCAACTACAGAGATTCTACCACTTCCGGCTAACAGAAAAGGAGATAAGATCGAGGATTGTAACCAACTGAAAGATAACTTCAAACAAACCCATCCTGGATCTCGCCCCTTTATCCAAAGAAGCAATCCGAGGATAACTCACACAGTTGTATTAAAGGTGAATCAAGTTATTGTGTCATCAACCTATTACTAGTCAAGTTATTAATCATTGGGTGTAACATGGTTGATCATTATGTTTAAGTTGTCCTGAGTACTTGTTAGCCAGTACTTTCACCAAGTAATCCATAACCGCGGAAAACACGGCTTCTCGAGAAGATTATCCCTGCAGGGTTGCACCAATTTGTCCGTACACGCATGAATAACCCGCCAGATGGAAAGGCCCTTCCACCAAGCGGGACACTCAACACAACTCAACTCTTCTTCGCATCAAGCCCAAAGAACCTTGGGCGCACGGCTAATCGAGCCCCGAAGAAAAGGGACCCTCATAGCACTCTAAGACCGTGTCCCCCTATATGCCGACTACGAAAGTTCCACCCGGGTACCAAGGGCTCGCAAGATCATGCATGCAGCAAATGGAAAACCCGAACTAAATGAGGCGATTTGGACGAGATGCGAATCGAGTCAAATTGAGGGGGGCGCCCATACACGCTTCCCACATGCGGTTAGTGCGCTCATCATGGATCAGTAGACAAGACCCGTTTCCTATTAGGGTCGACACTAGCAGGCCTCAAAACCACAAATGGCCTCCTGCCGGTGCCTTATCATCAAATTATTATTTAACAATAACATTAGCATGATTGATTGATTAAACATCGAGCCCCCATACATAATAAAATATAGTAACTGAAAGTAACGGGTAACAGACTCGAGCAAAACAACCTAAGCATGCTAGTAAGACACTGGCTCAACCAAAGGGGTGATAGGAGTGGAGGTGAGGCAATATCAGGGTTAAGGGATTCATGTGATGGGTTCGTAACAGAAACAACTACTACTAGGGCTAGCAGAAAAGAACAACGGAAAGTATCGGTAACCAAGGTTGAAAGGAACACAGTGGTTCATGTGAGTGATAACTTGCCTGCAAAACCCAGTAGCCTGGTACTGAGCTAACTCCTTAGAAGGGGTGTCGTACGGATCGTCGGTCTCAACGTCGTCGTTTATCCGAGAAGAAGCAAACAAACAAGGCAGAAATATAAACAATCATTATCATGGCATTGTGCACAATCAAAGATGTTGCATGTCAAGTTAATGGTTGCATCAAAATAAACTAGTTGACAAGATAGAAACAGGATTAAATGGACCCACATGTAATTTGAGCTGCACCTGAAAAGCCCATGAATTATGGTTGAATTAATTGTTTTACAACTAATCAAATTGTGTAAGTGAATTAGCATGATGCATGGATGAGGAAAACAGCAAAATAACAACAAATAACAATGATAGATGCAAGTGAAAAAGGATTGGAACAAGTTTTGGAAATCATTTATTAAGTTTGGAAAATTTGGTTACTTAAAGATGTCACACAAGCATTTGTTGTTTTCATCAAGTTAAATTGTTCAAAATAGATAACAAAGTTTATATTTGAAAAGAAAACAAGATTTTAGTTGGAATACATGTTTCACTTGTTGAAAAAGGATTTCAAATAAATTATTTATGAATTAAACAAGTTTAAGCAAGAATTAAATGAATTTGATTCAAACATGAACTTATTTGAATTTTTATTGGTTCAAAACATTAAGTGAGATTCATATTTGAAAAGTTTATGCTTTTATGGTTTGAAAACATATTTTATATGTCCCAAAAGAATTTGTTTTGATCAAGTTATGAATTTAACAATATTAAATGAATTAAATAAGGTTTAAATTATTTAACCACTTTTAATTATTCAAAACATAAAACAAAGTTTATATTTGGAAAGAGGGTTTAATTTTGCATGGAAAACATATTTCATTTGTGGAAATTGGATTTAAAATGAGCAAGTTATTATTTTGGCAATTTTAAATGCAATAAACAAGAAACAGTTGTTTTCAGCAATTTAAATTATTCAAAACAGCAAACAAAATTTATATTTGGAAAGTACATGAAAAGTTGATTGGAAAACATATTTGGTTTGTTGCATTTGGAATTTTTATGCCCAAGTTATGAATTTTGCAAGTTTAAGTGAATTTCACAAGTTTTCAAATATTGCACCAATTTAAAATATTCAAAACAGTAAATAAATTTTATATTTGGATAGATCATTTAATTTGGTATTGAAAACATATAAAAAATGTTGGATTTGGAGTTAGGATGATTTATTTATGCAATTTCCAAAATTGGGTGCAAATCTGCCATTTTTACTGCACTAGGGACTTAGAAAATATTTTCCAGGGGCTAGAAATATTGCCAGGGGCCTAGGTGTGATTCCCTGTAAGTTCTATGACCAAATCATTGCAAAACAAAAAGGTTGGGTTAATGTGTAGGGGGTGGGATTCGACCCCTACACCTCCTGGACGCGCCAAGGGAACAGCACCACTGGGCTGGTGCAGCTTTGTGTTAGGGAGGGGCCTCAAGGGGGGTATGTGTTGCTGTTCCGCGGGGGTTTTTACCTGAATCTGAAATCGATCGTGTCTCTGTACATCTACAGCAAACGGAGGCAGCAGGGCTCGCCGTGGTCTCGCCGGAGGGCCGTGGGGGCGAGGGCCGGGTGCGGTTCAAGGGAGGAGGAGGCAAGGCGAGAGGAGGAAGGGGATGGGAGCGCTCACCGTGGTGATCTCGAGCGGAAGGAGGCGGGCGGAGCAGATCGTTGGGGCGGACAGCAGGGGTCGTAGCCGGCGGAAAGAGGCGATGGCGCCGTCGCCACGGGCCCTCCCGGCCACCGCCGAGGGGGGGAAAGGGAGCCCGCGGTGGGGCGGTTCCATTCCCGCCCCCACCGCGGCCGGAGAGGCCCCAACCGGCCGGCGATCACCGGAGCAAAAATAGAGAATTTTCGGTTCAGTTACAGTGTTACAGAGAGAAGAGGCAGAGGGAGGAAGAGAGAATGGAGGCGGCTTGAGGGAGGAAGAAGGAGGGAGCTAGGGGAACCCTAGGGCTCGGCCTAGGGTTTTAAGGAGGGGGGAAGGAGGCACAGCCGTTCCCTGCTCCTCTGATGCACGTGTACACCATGGATGGTGTTCGTACAGGAGGTGGAAGACGACAAGGGGGTATGGGCCTGAGGGGAAAAGGCCAAAGGGAAAATAGATGGGCTAGGAGAGAAAATTGGGCCTGCTGCTCTCTCTCTCCCTTGGTTTTAAACTTTTTATTCCATTTATTTTTTTTTGTAGAAAACCAAATGGAAGGAAAAGATGCTTTGGGGTTTGCCAACAATTCCAGAAAAATTAGGGTGAGCACATAGGTTAATTGCAACCAAAAACCCATTTTTGGAATTCAAAAACATGGAATTTTGGTACTGTTTGAATTAGCTCAACTTTAGGGTATTTTGTTATTAAATAAAATGATATTGAAAACGAAGGTTTTAATAGGGGGAACCCTATGTTAAAAATATAACCAAATGGAGTGGATTTGTTTTGATATCATAATAATTCAAAGTGATTCTGTTTTAGTGCTTGATTTGAATTTTAAAGGTGCTTTTGGAATTTAAATGATTGATTAAAACCAACAATTTACCAGGTGAGCATTTTGGAATAAAAAGAAAACAATTTGGTTGTTTTTATTTGAAATAACATTTTGGAAATTGTAACATCACAAGGATGAAACAAAGGGTTTGAATTTTGGTTTGAAATTCAAATAGAAAACAAAGGAAAACAAATGAAAACAGTTGGAAAACAACTGAAAACAGAGGAAATCAAATGGAAAACAAACAAAACAATTGCAATCAACATGATGCCATGATGCAAAACATAAAATAACAGGGAGCAAACATTCTAATGGCTATTTTTCAGACTTGGGATGTTACAAAACGCCCCCCCTTGAAGGAATCGCGCCCCGAGATTCCTACTGAGAAAAGAAAAGGTCCGGAAACTTCTTGGGAAGATCTTCTTGAGCTGTGATACGTGAAACACATCGTGCACCTTGGATAGACGTCAGGGAATTTGCAAACCACCGGAACATTTTCAAGTAAAGGGGAGAGATTTTGCACCACGGGTGTATAGCTGGATGGAACTTGATTCATTTGGAGAATAGACTATCTGTAATAAGGGTGGAACAGAGTTATTGACATCAATTCAACACCAAAATGAGATCAATGTCAGAATCAGCAACATGAGAGAAACGAGGAATATGTGGCCTCCCATTAGAATTGGATTGTTCTTACTTATCTTGGAAGTCAACATTTGCGATCCCGGGGAGTGAACAGAGTTTTGATTGCTTAGTGGAACCAGAATTGGGTTGTGTGTTGTGGAAAAGATTGTTGACACAAAGGAATATGATGCTCCGGTATGAAATAACACTTTAGTTGGACAAGAGTTTACGAGGAAGTTTTGATTAGACGCCGGTAGAGGATTTGAAGTGGAAAACAACAACAAGATTTCAACGGACGAAAAGGTTCTTTAAAAGAACAGGATAACGAAGCAACACCGGGGAAAACGAGAACAAAACTCCTGAGGTACTACGGAAAACCCATCCGGGCTTCTAAAGGATCATTATCTACTGCTTAAGGAATAGAGGATTTGCTTCCGGGGCTTACACGCCTCCGTTCTCAATCATGAGTAGGCAACATGATAAATCATGTCACAACCACCTCCATTCCTATGGTCTAGTAGATATAACCATTCTAGAGAAACCAGGATTCGTGAAATCCTAACTTGAAAGTTTAGATGAGAAGGGAAAACAACGTTGCACTTCCTTACCAGAAAAGGGAGGGAGGGTGGGGAAAAGAAGAAAAAGAACAGAATTCCTACTCTCACGTTTCATTTTTTCCTATATAGCTACAAAATAGTTTCTAGACTCAACTGCGACCAGTAAAAAGGGATCCTACAGGCAGACAAGCTCTGATACCATTTGTCGCACCCTGATTTCTAGGGGATACTCACCGTACGAACTGGATAGCATATGCTTGGATTATGGGGCATAACTGCTCCCACGTCCCAGCTTCCTGGTAGGCCTGCGCTTATGCGCGACAACACAAGCCCGGTTATTCCATCGTCGATGTAAACTATCCACTAGAGATCAAAGGCACTTCCGTCGACGTACTTCAAACCATACACACATGGTACGTCAACGGCGTTGAACAACTGATATCACAACAGATCTCTACGACACAAAAGATTGAAATAAGTTGCAACTGGCCCTCACTAGGGCAGAGAATAGCAAATGCAACCATTCAGAGGGCACATGCCCCAACAATTCATCATTACATCACAGCGGAAGCATTCAACATGTCTGAGTACAGACAAGAACCAAATAGGCCTAAGAGGCCGGAAACGAAAAGACGGAGCCCATCCACGAAGTCTCGGATCCTGCCCGGGTCCGCTATCTACTCGTCAGCAGTCTCGTCATACTCCACGTAGTAGCCACCATGTAGATCCTCGGAAACGTAGGTCTGCGGAAACCACAGCCCCAAAGGGGTCAGTACATAAACGTACTGGCAAGCAAGACTCACAATTCACCAAAGTGTAACCCGTCAACACCAAGCACAGATGCCTTGGGTTCAACGGAAGAAAAGGGATATAAAAGATGCTGCAACTGGCTGCGCTAACCAACTACAGAGATTCTACCACTTCCGGCTAACAGAAAAGGAGATAAGATCGAGGATTGTAACCAACTGAAAGATAACTTCAAACAAACCCATCCTGGATCTCGCCCCTTTATCCAAAGAAGCAATCCGAGGATAACTCACACAGTTGTATTAAAGGTGAATCAAGTTATTGTGTCATCAACCTATTACTAGTCAAGTTATTAATCATTGGGTGTAACATGTTTGATCATTATGTTTAAGTTGTCCTGAGTACTTGTTAGCCAGTACTTTCACCAAGTAATCCATAACCGCGGAAAACACGGCTTCTCGAGAAGATTATCCCTGCAGGGTTGCACCAATTTGGCCGTACACGCATGAATAACCCGCCAGATGGAAAGGCCCTTCCACCAAGCGGGACACTCAACACAACTCAACTCTTCTTCGCATCAAGCCCAAAGAACCTTGGGCGCACGGCTAATCGAGCCCCGAAGAAAAGGGACCCTCATAGCACTCTAAGACCGTGTCCCCCTATATGCCGACTACGAAAGTTCCACCCGGGTACCAAGGGCTCGCAAGATCATGCATGCAGCAAATGGAAAACCCGAACTAAATGAGGCGATTTGGACGAGATGCGAATCGAGTCAAATTGAGGGGGGCGCCCATACTCGCTTCCCACATGCGGTTAGTGCGCTCATCATGGATCAGTAGACAAGACCCGTTTCCTATTAGGGTCGACACTAGCAGGCCTCAAAACCACAAAGGGCCTCCTGCCGGTGCCTTATCATCAAATTATTATTTAACAATAACATTAGCATGATTGATTGATTAAACATCGAGCCCCCATACATAATAAAATATAGTAACTGAAAGTAACGGGTAACAGACTCGAGCAAAACAACCTAAGCATGCTAGTAAGACACTGGATTAACCAAAGGGGTGATAGGAGTGGAGGTGAGGCAATATCAGGGTTAAGGGATTCATGTGATGGGTTCGTAACAGAAACAACTACTACTAGGGCTAGCAGAAAAGAACAACGGAAAGTATCGGTAACCAAGGTTGAAAGGAACACAGTGGTTCATGTGAGTGATAACTTGCCTGCAAAACCCAGTAGCCTGGTACTGAGCTAACTCCTTAGAAGGGGTGTCGTACGGATCGTCGGTCTCAACGTCGTCGTTTATCCGAGAAGAAGCAAACAAACAAGGCAGAAATATAAACAATCATTATCATGGCATTGTGCACAATCAAAGATGTTGCATGTCAAGTTAATGGTTGCATCAAAATAAACTAGTTGACAAGATAGAAACAGGATTAAATGGACCCACATGTAATTTGAGCTGCACCTGAAAAGCCCATGAATTATGGTTGAATTAATTGTTTTACAACTAATCAAATTGTGTAAGTGAATTAGCATGATGCATGGATGAGGAAAACAGCAAAATAACAACAAATAACAATGATAGATGCAAGTGAAAAAGGATTGGAACAAGTTTTGGAAATCATTTATTAAGTTTGGAAAATTTGGTTACTTAAAGATGTCACACAAGCATTTGTTGTTTTCATCAAGTTAAATTGTTCAAAATAGATAACAAAGTTTATATTTGAAAAGAAAACAAGATTTTAGTTGGAATACATGTTTCACTTGTTGAAAAAGGATTTCAAATAAATTATTTATGAATTAAACAAGTTTAAGCAAGAATTAAATGAATTTGATTCAAACATGAACTTATTTGAATTTTTATTGGTTCAAAACATTAAGTGAGATTCATATTTGAAAAGTTTATGCTTTTATGGTTTGAAAACATATTTTATATGTCCCAAAAGAATTTGTTTTGATCAAGTTATGAATTTAACAATATTAAATGAATTAAATAAGGTTTAAATTATTTAACCACTTTTAATTATTCAAAACAGAAAACAAAGTTTATATTTGGAAATAGGGTTTAATTTTGCATGGAAAACATATTTCATTTGTGGAAATTGGATTTAAAATGAGCAAGTTATTATTTTGGCAATTTTAAATGCAATAAACAAGAAACAATTGTTTTCAGCAATTTAAATTATTCAAAACAGAAAACAAAATTTATATTTGGAAAGTACATGAAAAGTTGATTGGAAAACATATTTGGTTTGTTGCATTTGGAATTTTTATGCCCAAGTTATGAATTTTGCAAGTTTAAGTGAATTTCACAAGTTTTCAAATATTGCACCAATTTAAAATATTCAAAACACTAAACAAATTTTATATTTGGATAGATCATTTAATTTGGTATTGAAAACATATAAAAAATGTTGGATTTGGAGTTAGGATGATTTATTTATGCAATTTCCAAAATTGGGTGCAAATCTGCCATTTTTACTGCACTAGGGACTTAGAAAATATTTTCCAGAGGCTAGAAAGATTGCCAGGGGCCTAGGTGTGATTCCCTGTAAGTTCTATGACCAAATCATTGCAAAACAAAAAGGTTGGGTTAATGTGTAGGGGGTGGGATTCGACCCCTACACCTCCTGGACGCGCCAAGGGAACAACACCACTGGGCTGGTGCAGCTTTGTGTTAGGGAGGGGCCTCAAGGGGGTATGTGTTGCTGTTCCGCGGGGGTTTTTACCTGAATCTGAAATCGATCGTGTCTCTGTACATCTACAGCAAACGGAGGCAGCAGGGCTCGCCGTGGTCTCGCCGGAGGGCCGTGGGGGCGAGGGCCGGGTGCGGTTCAAGGGAGGAGGAGGCAAGGCGAGAGGAGGAAGGGGATGGGAGCGCTCACCGTGGTGATCTCGAGCGGAAGGAGGCGGGCGGAGCAGATCGTTGGGGCGGACAGCAGGGGTCGTAGCCGGCGGAAAGAGGCGATGGCGCCGTCGCCACGGGCCCTCCCGGCCACCGCCGAGGGGGGGAGAAGGGAGCCCGCGGTGGGGCGGTTCCATTCCTGCCCCCACCGCGGCCGGAGAGGCCCCAACCGACCGGCGATCACCGGAGCAAAAATAGAGAATTTTCGGTTCAGTTACAGTGTTACAGAGAGAAGAGGCAGAGGGAGGAAGAGAGAATGGAGGCGGCTTGAGGGAGGAAGAAGGAGGGAGCTAGGGGAACCCTAGGGCTCGGCCTAGGGTTTTAAGGAGGGGGGAAGGAGGCACAGCCGTTCCCTGCTCCTCTGATGCACGTGTACACCATGGATGGTGTTCGTACAGGAGGTGGAAGACGACAAGGGGGTATGGGCCTGAGGGGAAAAGGCCAAAGGGAAAATAGATGGGCTAGGAGAGAAAATTGGGCCTGCTGCTCTCTCTCTCCCTTGGTTTTAAACTTTTTATTCCATTTATTTTTTTTTTTTGTAGAAAACCAAATGGAAGGAAAAGATGCTTTGGGGTTTGCCAACAATTCCAGAAAAATTAGGGTGAGCACATAGGTTAATTGCAACCAAAAACCCATTTTTGGAATTCAAAAACATGGAATTTTGGTACTGTTTGAATTAGCTCAACTTTAGGGTATTTTGTTATTAAATAAAATGATATTGAAAACGAAGGTTTTAATAGGGGAACCCTATGTTAAAAATATAACCAAATGGAGTGGATTTGTTTTGATATCATAATAATTCAAAGTGATTCTGTTTTAGTGCTTGATTTGAATTTTAAAGGCGCTTTTGGAATTTAAATGATTGATTAAAACCAACAATTTACCAGGTGAGCATTTTGGAATAAAAAGAAAACAATTTGGTTGTTTTTATTTGAAATAACATTTTGGAAATTGTAACATCACAAGGATGAAACAAAGGGTTTGAATTTTGGTTTGAAATTCAAATAGAAAACAAAGGAAAACAAATGAAAACAGTTGGAAAACAACTGAAAACAGAGGAAATCAAATGGAAAACAAACAAAACAATTGCAATCAACATGATGCCATGATGCAAAACATAAAATAACAGGGAGCAAACATTCTAATGGCTATTTTTCAGACTTGGGATGTTACAACCAGCTCCAACGCCTTCCTTCATCTTGGATCCGTCAAAGTGCATGACCGAGTATTCCGACTCTGGCATTGGTGTGTTTTCCATTGCTTCTGTCCAATCAGCAACGAAATCTGCCAACGTCTGGGATTTTATTGCCGTCCGGGGTTGGTACTTAATGTCGAACGCAGCTAGCTCAATGCCATATTTGGCTACTCGGTCTGTTGCGTCCGCATTGTTAATAATATCCCCTAGTGGTGCATTGCGTACCACTATTATGGAATGTCCTTGGAAATAATGGCAGAGTTTTCGAGATGCAAAAAACAAGCCATATGCCAGCTTTTGATAGTGTGGATACCTTTGTTTTGACTCGGAAAATACTTCGCTGACATAATACACTGGGTATTGATCTGGTATGGTTTGCTCTTCCTTCCGTCTTTCCACAACTATCACTGCACTAATAACCCTGTTTGTCGCTGTTAGATACAGTAACATGGGTTCTTCATCTTTTGTTGATGCTAAAATCGGAGCCTTCATCAACGTTTCTTTCAACTGGGTTAATGCTTTGTCTGCTTCTTCTTTCCACTCAAATTTCTCGGATTTCTTCAACAATTTGTCTAATGGCAGAGCTTTGTCTCCTAGCCGGCTTATAAACCTGCTGACTGCGGCTGCAGAACCAGTCAATCTTTCTACATCTTTTATGCACGTAGGATTTGAGATGTTCAAGATTGTCTTGATCTTTTCCGGGTTTACTTCTATTCCTTTGTGAGAAACGATAAAACCCAGAAGTTTTCCCGAGGGAACCCCGAATACGCACTTTAATGGATTCAACTTCATTTTATAAGTGCGCAGATTTTAGAAAGTTTCTCGTAGATCTTCAAGGAGTGTATCCATTTTCTTGGAAACGTCGGCAATATCATCCACATAAATGTGTATATTTCTGTCAATCTGACTATGCAAACAACGTTGCATGCAACGCTGGTATGTTGCACCTGCATTCTTCAGGCCAAAAGGCATGGTTATATAATAGTATGTTCCATATGGGGTTATGAAGGAAGTTTTTGATTTGATCCTCCTCCTTCATACGTATTTGATGGTACCCGGAATAAGCATCCAAAAAGCATAAAATCTCAGAGCCAGTAGTGGCATTTATTATTTGATCGATTCGCGATAACGAGAACCTATCTTTTGGACACAATTTGTTCAATTCGGTGTAATCTATACACATCCTAAGAAAAATACTGTCTTTCTTCGGGACTAATACTGGGTTTGCAGACCAATCAGTATGTATAACTTCCCGGATAAAATCAGCTGCTAAAAGCCGGATAATTTCATTTCCAATAGCCTTCCGTCTTCTTCCATCAAATTGACAGAGACCTTGTTTGACGGGTTTTGATCCCGGAATCACCTTGAGTTGATGCTCAGCAAGTTTCCTGGGTACACCCGGCATGTCCGCAGGACACCAGGCAAAAATATCCCAGTTCTCACGGAGGAACTTGATGAGCGCGCTTTCCTATTTTTCGGTCGTCCCGGTTCCTACTACGACAAACTTTGTCGGATCTTTGGGATCTAGGATGAATTGTCTTGTATTCTCGAAAACTTTGAAACTATCTGCCGGCTTCCGGCTTTCTTTTCCTGCCGACAGAAAGTGAGCGATACTTCTTTTGCCAGCTCTTTCAATTCCTCCTTTTATATCACTTTTTCAGCGCAAAGGGCGTTTCCTTTTTCCAACTCGTTTGCCAATTTGAAGTCTCCCGATATGGTGATTACTCCTCCTTTTGGCCCTGGCATCTTCAGTTTGTTATAAATATAACATGATCTTGCCATGAATTTGGCGAAAGCTGGGCGTCCGAGTATTGCATGGTATACACTTTCGAACGGCACCACCTCCAAAGAGATTTTTTTCCTGTCGGAAGTACTCTTATTCTCTGAATGTTACATCTAGGGAAATTTCTCCTAGGGCATGTGCTTGTCTGCCAGGAACGATGCCATGGAAACGTATGTTGTTGTGATTGAGCTAGGTCTCGGATATTCGCAGATATCTCAGTGTATCCAGGTACATAATATTGATACTGGATCCTCCACCCATCAGACCTCTTTTTATCCTAGTGTTTTGAACAATAGGGCTTACAATTAGAGCTTGTGTGCCGGGTTCTGGGATATTTGGGATGATCAGACTGATCCCAGGGATTTGGCATATTCGAATACTTCAAGAATTTGGGAGTTGGTGGAACAACCGCATTTATTTCTTGAAGTGTTCTCTTTGCCTGTTTTGCAGAAGGAGTTGCCAGAAAAGTTAGGTTGCATTCTCCATCAACTCTAGGGAATTTTGGTTCGCCTTTTCGCTACTGTTCCTGGATTTTTTCATCAGTGTCCGAATCACTGTCTTCTTTTCCAGCTTCTGGCTTTTGCTTGGAGAATTTCCTCTTGGAGTTCTTTTCTTTGTTCCCAGATCCTGCAGTGTCTTTCATATGCTTATTAAGCCGGCATTGCACATTGGTATGGGTAGGTTTCCCAAATTGCGAATGGTGGACACAGTTTTCTGACTTAATCTTTTCCCACTCTTCCTTTGAGTAGGAGATAGGTTCTGTGCTTCTTCCTTTCCATTTGCTGCCATTATCCTTTTCAAAGGCTAAATTAACTTCTTTGGGCTTTGGCTGTGCTTCTGGAGTAGCTTTTTTCTCAGAGCGAGGCGTCTTTTTGGACTGAGCCAAAGCATCAATATTTCCACCTCTCGCTCTAATGTCGTCTTCAGCCGCTGCATGCTCATTGCCGGTAGTAAGCATAGAGCCGCGATCTTTGTGCTCCTTTGAACCAACCATTAACGGTACAAGGCCATGTTTTAAGCCATTAATGAAAGCATGCATTGCTTGTACATCACTTACTCCAGAGCAGTTTTTTTCACTGCTGTCCATCTTGAGATAAAGTCGACATACGGCTCATCTTCAAACTGGACGTAGCGGTTTAGCTGGTTGATGCTCTTGGGGCGTTTGTATGTTCCCCGAAAATGCTGAGTGAATACTCTAGCCATATCATCCCAAGTATCCACGGTTCTTGACGGGAGCCCGTTGATCCAATCTCTAGCCCACCCAAAAACATTAGGGGGAGGAATTTTACCGCCTCTAGATCTATCCCTTTATTAATCTGGACGGCAGTATAGTAGTCTGAAAGCCAGGTATCCGGGTTTGTACCGCCGGTATATTTTTGGTATGTCGGACCAACTTTGGCGAAGCCAGAATTTAGAATTATCCTCCGGATCCTTTGAGTGAAACACTTAGGTCCAAAGTATAGATCATCTCTGTGACGCCCCGAGATCGGGCACTATGCAGATTTCAGCATTCCTTCCAAAATCCACATAATAACCGATTCCAGGTTGCGACTTGTGATAACATTACAACAGTTCACGAATAATCCACAACAACAACAGAAAAGATATATACAAGAGGACTCAAACGAGCCAAGGTTACAACTGATACAATACAAAGATCCAAATAACAGCGGAAGAAAAAACATAGCGTCCGGCTACGGACAAGATACAAATTGGACTAAGAGTCCTGAAGATAACCGAGAGCGTCCAATCCCTGCCCAGGCCAAGCCGAAGGGATTCCCAAGCTAACGTCGTCAGACTTCAAACCTGTTGACTGCAATTTTGAATATGCAGCCACGAAAGAGATTCGTGGGTCAGTATGGTTAAGTACTGGCAAGTGGATAAACCATACTCACAAGATACCGGCGTAACCAGTCATCACAAGATACAAATACTTTGGGTTCAACGGAAAGGAAAGGATTATTGCAAAGAAGCGGCAGCGGGCTGCACTAACTAACTACAGAGACTCGATACAACATCCGGCTAAAAGAGGGGGATAAGATAGCGTATCGTAACCAACTAGTACTAACCACCCAATCAAACCCATCCAATGTTACCCCCTACTAAGGAAGCAACCCAAGGATAACTCACACTGTTGGATTAATGATGGTTCAAGTTATTGTGTCAATAAGACTATTACTAGTCAAATTATCATTAGTTAGGTGTAAGTTATTCTGAGTACTTGTTAGCCAGTACTTTCACCAAGTCATCCATAACCGCGGAAAACACGGCTTCTCGAGAAGATTTACCCTGCAGGGGTGCACCAATTTGGCCGTACACGTAAGAATAACCCGCCAGACGGGGATCAAACCCACCAAGCGAGGTACTCAACACAACCCAACTCTTCTTCGCATCAAGCCCAAAGAACCCCGTGCAATTGAGCGCACGGCTAATCAAGCCCCCACGAAGAAAAGGGGACCCTCATAGCACTCTAAGAACGTGTCTCCCTAAATGCCGACTACAAAAGTTCCACCCTGGCCTGGGTTCGCAAAATACATATGCATGCGGCAAATGGAAAACCCGAACTAAATGAGGCGATTTGGACGAGATGCGAATCGAATCAAATTGAGGGGGGCGCCCATACTCGCTTCCCACATGCGGTTAGTGCGCTCATCATGGATCAGTAGACAAGACCCTTTTCCTAATTAGGGTCGACACTAGCAGGCCTCAAAACCACGCCGGACCTCCTGTCGGTGCCTTAACATCAAATTATTATTACCCAAAACATTAACATGTTGTTGATTGAATTGAAACCCAACTATCAAACTAGAACAGGTGATAAAACGGACAACAAGACTTGAGCGCAAACAACACTAAGCATGCAACTACGACACGAGGGCCAACAGGGTAAACACACAACAATTAATAGGAAGTGGAAGGAAGGCTATATCATGGCTGCAAGGTAAACATATGATAGGATCGAGACACAAGTATCGAGTCACAAGGCTAGAATAAGAACAACGGAAAGAATCGGTAACAAGTGATGAAAGGCAGCCATTTGGCAGCAAGTGAGTATACTTGCCTGGAATCCAGCAAGTAGAGGTACATCCACAGAACTTTTCGTTGCTCACATCATCTCAACGTCCTATCCGCGAAGAAGCAACGAACCTCGAACAAACACCGGATGCAGCAATTACTACTACGGCAAAAGATCCAGCATGATCAAGATATGGATGCATGACAAGTTAATTGATGCATCAAAGATAAACTAGTTGACATAAGGAATCAATTTAAATGAACCCATATGCATTTGAGATGCATATGGCAAAGTCCATGGTGCATACATAGTTAATGTTAGTAAATTAATAGCAAACTTTATGTTCAAGTGATTAAATGGCAAGATGCAACATGAAAACAGCAAGAAAAGAAGTTTAGCTTCAAGTTGGTAATTCATTTGTCATTTTTGGAATTGTAATTATTTAGTTATGAATTATTACATTTTAAATGGTTCAAGGAAAGCATTAATTTGTGCACCACTTTTAATTATAGAAAACTAGGATATTATTTTATAAACAGAAAGAACATTGAATTTTGGATGGAAGTCATATTTTGTTTGTTAGGAAACCATTTTAAATGATTTAGTTAAGCATATTACCAATTTAAATGCATTAAATAAGGGGTGAAACAATTATCCAATTTAAATATTGCAAACCAGAAAACAAAGTTGATATTCAAGTGTGGAATTTCATTTTGGATGGATTTCATGTTTTGAGTATTTAAGTTGGAGCAACCATGTGAAAGTTATTAATTATGCCATTTAGATTGTCATTTTTAAGGATTATTAAATAAACTTAATTTTAATTGTCCAAATTGCAAAACAAAGTTGATAATCAGAAAGTTCATTGAATTTTGACTGAAAAACATATTTTACATTTTAAATTTGGAGTTGTTTTGCAATTTTTATAGGGGTTTGAGATCCAGGGACTGATCTGTGATTTTACAGGGGCTGGGCTGTGAAGAAAACTTGGAGACAGGGGCTTCTCTGCGAAAACAGCGCCCAGAAATAGGGTTGCACCACGCCACGGTTACCCTGGGTCGCTGTCAAGCGGGCCCGGGCCACACTGGCGCCAACGTGTGCGTGGGTGCGGATGAGGTGGTAGCCCACACCACTGACGGGCGGGCCCGGGCGCGCGGAGGAAATCTGCGAAAAAAGGTTCCTTTTGCGGCCGTGGGGGATCGATCCTAGGACTGGGGCTTGCGCGCAAGGGTTCGTTGCCAGTGCGCTGCTGCTGTGATGCGTGTTAGGACAGGGGGGTGTGGGGTGTTAAGGCGCTTCTGGCCCGCTCAACTGAAACAGCACAGGTTCAGGTAACTGAACCTGACGACGCGCGGAGGAACGGCGATCGCCGGCGCCATCTGCGGCCGCGCGGGGTAGTTACGACAGAGCAAGGGGAAAGGAGGAGGGCCTAAGCCTGGGAGGGGGCCCTCACCTTGGTGGTGGTCGGAGCAGGGGTCTGATCTGCGGAAGGATGTCGCAGTCGTCGATCATGGCAGCAGCGGCGGCGACTTTCTGGCGACGGCGCGGCCTCCCTGGTGGCTCCCAGCGCCCGGGGAGGAAACGAGGGGGTAGAGGGAGCCACCGCGGCTCCATTCCCGCGCCTTGGAGGAGGGGACCACGACCACGGCGGCCCTCCCGGGGAGCTCCAACCACTGCCATGGATTGGGTTCAGAGAAGAGAGACAGAAGGTGGGGGAAGAACAGAGGAATTGGCGGCGCCGGAGGGGAGAGAAGAGAGGGGAAGATGGTAGGTGGCTAGGGTTTGGGGGGAGTGGCTTGGAGGAGGGGATGATAAGGAGGGGCAGGTGCACATGGGGGGAGGTGGTGGTGCGTGGTGCTGCTGTTGCTTTTCTGCAGAAGAAAACGACAGGGGGGGTTCGTACGGAGGTGGGGGAAGGAGGGAGTGCGGGCTGGCTACGGTGGGCTTCCTTCGGGGTTGTAGGTGGGCCAGAAATGGCCTGCCTCCCCCTGGTTTTGTTATTTTCCCTTTTGTATTTCTTTCTTCTCTTTTTTTGTAGAAGAGAGAGTGAGAGAAAGGAATAAGTGTTAGGGTTTTATTTTATGAGATATTTTTATTAATTCTCAAAACAGTAATGTCAAAGCAATGTTAGCATTGATGTCAAAAATTGGAAAATTTTAATTTGATTTTAAATTGTTAGTTGAATTTCAAATAGGGTTTTCTCATAGCTTTGATTTTTAAAATAAACAAGTTTTATTTAATAAGATCAAACACTATGAAAACTTAGTGAGTTTAAAAATGTTTGCAAGATTTTACTTTTTAAACCACAATTGGAACATGCCAATTATGATTGATTTGATTTGAATTTGTTATTTGAATTTACCATTAGGGTTTTAACAAAAGGGAATTTTTTTATTAACAAGCAATTTAAATAAATCAACTTCAAACTATTTGAAAACAAGTTGAGTTGTTTAGGTTGCAACTTTTAATTGGGAATTTCATACATGTTTTGAAAGTTTAAATTGGTTTGAATTTTTTAGTGGTTTTGAAAACAGGATGCAATGCATATGAGGCATGTGATGCAAAGCAAAAAGGAAAGCAACCAACTTTTCTACTTAGGGGGAACACCCCAGGTGTTACAGACGACACCACTAACAAGGGATTGCGCCCTCGCAATCCACCTACTAACCCGGGAGGGGAAAGAAGTTCGACTATCGATTCTTCATGCTTCCAGTTGATCTCCTCGACAACACTAACAAGTGCTTCTCGACACCACTAACAAGAGATTCTTGCTCGGAGTGACGACGATGTTCTTCCACCAGGAATCTCCCGATGATCGTACCTATTAGGTTAAAGGCTCAGAAAACGTCCACCCACGTAGGATCCTAAAACTTTGAAAGATAGATAAGGGAAGAGACTCCAAAACAAATAAGATGGGAGGGGAATAGAATAGAGATAAGGAGAAAACAAGAATCCTATTGAGATGTTTTTCCAAAATAGTTTAGCAGAAATAGTTTTTGACATTCTAGAAACAACGACCGTTAGCTAGGTTATCCAACAAGCTTTGCGGACCCGTTGCTTCGATAACCATTCGTATCGAAACAATCTTGGGAATCGGAACCAAGGCTCTGATACCATTTGTGACGCCCCGAGATCGGGCACTATGCAGATTTCAGCATTCCCGCCAAAATCCACATAATAACCGATTCCAGGTTGCCACTTGTGATAATGTAAAATCCCAAGTATGAAAAACAGCCATTAGAATGTTTGCTCTCTGTTATTTTATGTTTTGCATCATGACATCATGTTCATTGCATTTGTTTTGCTTTGTTTTCCAATTGTTTTCCTATGTTTTCATTTGTTTTCCTTTGTTTTCTATTTGAATTTCAAATCAAATTTCAAACCTTTTGTTTCATACTTGTGATGTTACAATTTCCAAAAAGAATATTCAGATTAAAACAATTGTTTGTTTCCATTAAAGTTGTAATTTCAAACTGTTGTTTTGTTTCTATCAAAAATTCATCTAATACCAAACCATTTTCAAATTCAATTAATTTCCAAAACAACAACCATTTTGAACTTTATGGAAATTACAAAAACAAATCAATCTTTTGTTTCAAATAAACTTGAATTTAAAAACTTTTAAATTGCTAAGTCAATTATTCAATTAATATTAAGTTCAATCAAATTCAACCAAATTACAAACAACACCATAATTCAAAAAAATTGGAAATAAAAGTTTGCCAATTGTTGCTGTTGCTATAAATAATTTATACAAATTTTTCTCCTAATTTTTCTAAACCTAAAACTCATTCTATTCTTTCCTATTCAAATCTGCAAAAAAAAAGAAAGAAAAGAAATAATGAAAGCAAAAGAGAGAGAGAGAGGGTGCAGGCCAGCCCAGTTGGGCCAGCCCACCTCTCCCCCTCGTCCATGTACCCCCCACCTCATCTTCTTCCTCTGTACGGCTCGATCTGAAGGTGTCCACGTAGTGCAGAGAGGAGCAGGGATGGACAGGAGCTCCTCCTCGCCCCTATAACCCTAGCCCGAGCACCTCTCCCCTCTGTCCTAACCTACCTCCCTCTCTCCCTCTCCCCCGCCTCCATTTTCTCTCCTCCCACCTCCATCTCTCTTCCCTGCATCTACACCTTTCTCTGCACTAACTGAACCCCACCAAAAACCCCATCCCTCTCCGGCGATCACCGGCGGCCTGTACCCCCTCCGAGCGAGCTGGGGCCAGGAACGGAACCCCCTCTGCGCCGGCTACCTCCTCGACCACTCCTCGGTGGCTGGGAGCCACCGAGTCGCCGCCGCCATCCTCGATATCGCCACCGTCGCCTCCCTGCACCGCGCTCTGCTCCCTCCGATTTTTTTCCCCACGGTGAGCTTCCCCCCTCGTCTCTCCTCCCTCTCCTCCTCCCCTCCACACCCGCGATCACCCACCGCACGCACACGCGCGGACAGCGGCCACCACGGCGAGCACAGCAGCCACAGCTGCCGATCGCTGCCTCTTTCTCTGTCGAGGTGCAGAACTGAACCTGCCAAAGTTCAGTTAAACAGCGAAACTCCACCTTATCCTCCTCGCGACCCCCTTCTGTCAACGAGCAGAGCATCACCGCAGTGGCAAGCGCCCGCTGTGCGCACCCGGGGGGTGGTGGGTTCGAATCCCACCCCCTGCGGATTAAAACCCCTTTTGCTATTCTATTTTTCCGGGCCCTGCACAAATCCTCTAATCGCCAACAGGTCCTTGTTGTTATCTCCTAGGTCCCTGTATTATTTTTCTAAGTCCCTAACTGATAATAAAATGGCAGATTAATACCAAAAATCTAAAAATGCATAACTAAATCATCCCAACTCCAAATTCAATATTTTAAAAATGTTTTCAATACCAAATTAAATGCTCTACCCAAATATAAATTTTGTTTACTGTTTTGAATAATTTAAATTGGTGAAACATTTGAATCCTTGTTTAATTCATTTAATTTTGCAAAATTCATAACTTGGGCATAAAAATTCCAAATTCAACAAACTAAATATGTTTTCCATCCCATTTTTCATATACTTTGCAAATATCAACTTTCTTTGCTGTTTTGAATAATTTAAATTGCTGAAAACAACTGTTTCTCAATCAATGCATTTAAAATTGCCAAATTAATAACTTGCTCATTTTAAATCCATTTTTAACAAATAAAATATGTTTTCCATGCTAAATTAAACCCTCTTTCCAAATATAAATTTTGTTTCATGTTTTGAATAATTAAAATTGCTTAAATAATTTAAACCTTGTTTAATCATTTAATATTGCTAAATTCCTAACTTGGTCAATTTAAATTATTTTTGAACATATAAAATATGTTTTCAAACCGGAAAAGTATAAACTTTTCAAATATGAATTTGGTTTAATGTTTTGAACAAATAAAAAATTCAAATAAATTCATACTTGAATTAAATTCAATTAAAACTTGTTTAAACTTGTTTAATTCATAATTAATTCATTCTAAATCCTTTTTCAATAAGTGAAACATGTATTCCACCCAAAACCTTGTGTTATTTTCAAATATGAACTTTGTTATCTATTTTGAACAATTAAAATTGGTGAAAACAATAAATTCTTGTGTAACACCTTTAAGGAACCAAAATTCCATAACTTAATAAATAAAATTCCAAACTTGGTAAACTTCATTTCAATTTGATTCATTGTTGTTTTCTTTTTGTTTTCCTCATCCATGCATCATGCTAATCCACTTTCACATGTTGGTTAGTTGTAGAACAATTATTCCAACCTTAATTCATGGGCTTTCATATGCAACTCAAATTGCATGTGGGTCCATTTAATCATGTTATGTTACCATGTCAACTAGTTTATTTTTATGCATCAATTAAATGGTCATGCATCATCCCATGATTGTGCACTATGCCATGTTATTGATTGTTTGTCTCTCTGCGTTGTTTGTTTGCTTCTTCTCGAATAGACGACGACGTTGAGACAGACGAGGCTTACGACACCCCTTCTGAGGAGTTAGCTCAGTACCAGGCTGCTGAGTTTGCAGGCAAGTATTCACTCACATGAACCATTGTGTTCCTTTCCACATTGGATACCGATACTTTCAGTTGTCTATTCTGCTAGCCTTATGAATCGTTGCTTCTGTTCCGAACCTATCACATGTTATCCTTTAACCCTGATATAGCCTCGCCTCCACACCTATAACCCCATTGCTTGTTGCCCGTGTCTTACTAGCATGCTTAGGGTTGTTTTGATCGAGTCTGTTGTCCGTTACTTTCAGTTACCTTATTATTATGTTCTGGGGCTCGATGTTTAAACAACAATCATGTTAAGGTTATGGGAAATAATAATTTGATGATAAGGCACCGGCAGGAGTCCCGGCGTGGTTTTGAGGCCTGCTAGTGTCGACCCTAATTAGAAAAAAGGGTCTTGTCTACTGATCCATGATGAGCGCACTAACCGCATGTGGGAAGCGTGTATGGGCGCCCCCTCAATTTGATTCAATTCGCATCTCGTCCAAATCGCCACACTTAGTTCGGGCTTTCCATTTGATGCATGCATGTGCAGGTGCGAACCCTTGGCGCCAGGGTGGAACTTTTGTAGACGGCATTTAGGGCGGCGTGGTCTTAGAGTGCTATGAGGGTCCCCTTTTCTTCATGGGGCTCGATTAGCCGTGCACGCACAGCATGTGGTTCTTTGGGCTTGATGCGAAGAAGAGTTGAGTTGTGTTGAGTGCCCCGCTTGGTGGGAAAGGCCTTTCCATCTGGCGGGTTATTCTTACGTGTACGACCAAATTGGTGCACCCCTGCAGGGTAAATCTTCTCGAGAAGCTGAGTTTTCCGCGGTTATGGATGACTTGGTGAAAGTACTGGCTAACAAGTACTCAGAACAACTTACACCTAACTAATGATAACTTGACTAGTAATAGTATTATCGACACAATAACTTGAACCATCATTAATTCAACTGTGTGAGTTATCCTCGGATTGCTTCTTTGGATAAGGGGCGAGATCCAGGATGGGTTTGTTTGGAGTTAGTTGGTAGTTGGTTACGATACGCTATCTCATCTCCTTTCTGTTAGCCGGAAGTTGTAGAATGTATCTGTAGTTGGTTAGTGCAGCCCGCTGCCGCATCTTTGGTATCCCCCTTTCTTCCGTTGAATCCAAAGCATCTGTGCTTGATGTTGTTGGGTACACTTTGGTGAACTGTGAGTCTTGCTTGCCAGTACGTTTATGTACTGACCCCTTTGGGGCTGTGGTTTCCGCAGACTACGTTTCCGAGGATCCCCATGGTGGCTACTACGTGGAGTATGACGAGGCTGCTGACGAGTAGATAGCGGACCCGGGCAGGATCCGAGACTTCGTGGATGGGCTCCGTCTGTTCGTTTCCGGCCTCTTAGGCCTATTTGGATCTTGTCTGTACTCAGACATTTTGGATGCTTCCGCTGTGTTGTAATGATGAATTGTTGGGACATGTGTCCTCTCGATGATTGTATTTTCTATCTCTGCTCTAGTGAGAGCTATTTGCAACTCATTTCAATCTTTTGTGTCTTAGAGATCTGTTGTGATATCACTTGTTCAAATGCCGTTGACGTACCATGTGTGTATGTTTTGAAGTACGTCAATGGAAGTATCTGGATTTCTATGGGATGTTTTGCGCAGACGATGAATAGTAGAGAATGGTTGTCACACGTTTACGTGTTGGCCTACTCATATTGAGATGCGGGTGCCGGTATGCCCCGTAAGCCATTTATCTACTGTTTAACGGACTGTGAGTATCCCCTAGAAGTCCGGGTGCGACAAATGGCTCTGCCTGTAGGATCCCTTTTACTGGTCGTAGTTGAGTCTAGAAACTATTTTGTAGCTATATAGGAAAAATGAAACGTGAGAGTAGGAATTCTGTTCTTTTTCTTCTTTCCCCACCCACCCTCCCTTTTCTGGTAAGGAAGTGCAACGTTGTTTTCTCTTCTCACCTAAACTTTCAAGTTAGGATTTCACGTATCCTGGTTTCTCTAGGATGGTTATATCTACTAGACCATAGGAATGGAAGTGGTTGTGACATGATTTATCATGTTGCCTACTCACGATTGAGAACGGAGGCGTGTAAGCCCCGGAAGCAGATCCTCTATTCCTTGAGCAGTAGATATTGATCCTTTAGAAGCCCGGATGGGTTTTCCGTAGTACCTCAGGAGTGTTTTGGTCTCGTGTTTCCCGAATGTTGCTTCGATATCCTTTTCTTCTCAACATCCTTTTCGTCCGTTGAAACATTGTTGTTGCTTCCCACTTCATTTCTTCTACCGGCGTCTAATCAATAACTCTGTTCCACCTATTCTCCAAAGGAATCAAGTTCTATTCAACTATACACCCTCGATGCAAAACCTCTCCCTTTACTTGAAAATGTTCCGGTGGTTTGCGAATTCCCTGACGTCTTTCCAGAAGAGTTGCTAGGAATGCCTATCGTCTTGAACTTCCATAAAAACTATCCAAGGTGCACGATGTGTTTCACGTGTCACAGCTCAAGAGGATCTTCGCAAGAAATATCCGGACCTTTTCTTTCCTCGGTAGGAATCTCGGGGCGCGATTCCTTCAAGGGGGGGGGGCGTTTTGTAACATCCCAAGTATGAAAAACAGCCATTAGAATGTTTGCTCTCTGTTATTTTATGTTTTGCATCATGACATCATGTTCATTGCATTTGTTTTGCTTTGTTTTCCAATTGTTTTCCTTTGTTTTCCTTTGTTTTCTATTTGAATTTCAAATCAAATTTCAAACCTTTTGTTTCATACTTGTGATGTTACAATTTCCAAAAAGAATATTCAGATTAAAACAATTGTTTGTTTCCATTAAAGTTGTAATTTCAAACTGTTGTTTTGTTTCTATCAACAATTCATCTAATACCAAACCATTTTCAAATTCAATTAATTTCCAAAACAGCAACCATTTTGAACTTTATGGAAATTACAAAAACAAATCAATCTTTTGTTTCAAATAAACTTGAATTTAAAAACTTTTAAATTGCTAAGTCAATTATTCAATTAATATTAAGTTCAATCAAATTCAACCAAATTACAAACAACACCATAATTCAAAAATTTTGGAAATAAAAGTTTGCCAATTGTTGCTATTGCTATAAATAATTTATACAAATTTTTCTCCTAATTTTTCTAAACCTAAAACTCATTCTATTCTTTCCTATTCAAATCTGCAAAAAAAAAAAAAAATAATAAAAGCAAAAGAGAGAGAGAGGGGGCAGGCCAGCCCACCTCTCCCCCTCGGCCCTGTACCCCCCACCTCATCTTCTTCCTCTGTACGGCTTGATCTGAAGGTGTCCACGTAGTGCAGAGAGGAGCAGGGACGGACAGGAGCTCCTCCTCGCCCCTATAACCCTAGCCCGAGCACCTCTCCCCTCTGCCCTAACCTACCTCCCTCTCTCCCTCTCCCCCGCCTCCATTTTCTCTCCTCCCACCTCCATCTCTCTTCCCTGCATCTACACCTTTCTCTGCACTAACTGAACCCCACCGAAAACCCCATCCCTCTCCGGCGATCACCGGCGGCCTGTACCCCCTCCGAGCGAGCTGGGGCCGGGAACGGAACCCCCTCTGCGCCGGCTACCTCCTCGACCACTCCTCGGTGGCTGGGAGCCACCGAGTCGCCGCTGCCATCCTCGACATCGCCACTGTCGCCTCCCTGCACCGCGCTCTGCTCCCTCCGATTTTTTCCCCCACGGTGAGCTTCCCCCTCGTCTCTCCTCCCTCTCCTCCTCCCCTCCACACCCGGATCACCCACCACACGCACACGCACGGACAGCGGCCACCACGGCGAGCACAGCAGCCACAGCTGCCGATCGCTGCCTCTTTCTCTGTCGAGGTGCAGAACTGAACCTGCCAAAGTTCAGTTAAACAGCGAAACTCCACCTTATCCTCCTCGCGACCCCCTTCTGTCAACGAGCAGAGAATCACCGCAGTGGCAAGCGCCCGCTGCGCGCACCCAGGGGGTGGTGGGTTCGAATCCCACCCCCTGCGGATTAAAACCCCTTTTGCTATTCTATTTTTCCGGGCCCTGCACAAATCCCCTAATCGCCAACAGGTCCTTGTTGTTATCTCCTAGGTCCTTGTATTATTTTTCTAAGTCCCTAACTGATAATAAAATGGCAGATTAATACCAAAAATCTAAAAATGCATAACTAAATCATCCCAACTCCAAATTCAACATTTTAAATATGTTTTCAATACCAAATTAAATGCTCTACCCAAATATAAATTTTGTTTACTGTTTTGAATAATTTAAATTGGTGAAACATTTGAATCCTTGTTTAATTCATTTAATTTTGCAAAATTCATAACTTGGGCATAAAATTCCAAATTCAACAAACTAAATATTTTTTCCATCCCATTTTTCATATACTTTGCAAATATCAACTTTGTTTGCTGTTTTGAATAATTTAAATTGCTGAAAACAACTGTTTCTCAATTAATGCATTTAAAATTGCCAAATTAATAACTTGCTCATTTTAAATCCATTTTTAACAAATAAAATATGTTTTCCATGCTAAATTAAACCCTCTTTCCAAATATAAATTTTGTTTCATGTTTTCAATAATTAAAATTGCTTAAATAATTTAAACCTTGTTTAAATCATTTAATATTGCTAAATTCCTAACTTGGTCAATTTAAATTATTTTTGAACATATAAAATATGTTTTCAAACCAGAAAAGTATAAACTTTTCAAATATGAATTTGGTTTAATGTTTTGAACAAATAAAAAATTCAAATAAATTCATACTTGAATTAAATTCAATTAAAACTTGTTTAAACTTGTTTAATTCATAATTAATTCATTCTAAATCCTTTTTCAATAAGTGAAACATGTATTCCACCCAAAACCTTCTGTTATTTTCAAATATGAACTTTGTTATCTATTTTGAACAATTAAAAT
The DNA here is from genome assembly GCA_028641055.1 of Alopecurus myosuroides. Lineage (NCBI taxonomy): Eukaryota > Viridiplantae > Streptophyta > Magnoliopsida > Poales > Poaceae > Alopecurus > Alopecurus myosuroides. The sequence continues at coordinate 8,588,749 of CM054059.1, forward strand.
TGGTGAAAACAACAAATGCTTGTGTAACACCTTTAAGGAACCAAAATTCCATAACTTAATAAATAAAATTCCAAACTTGGTAAACTTCATTTCAATTTGATTCATTGTTGTTTTCTTTTTGTTTTCCTCATCCATGCATCATGCTAATCCACTTTCACCTGTTGGTTAGTTGTAGAACAATTATTCCAACCTTAATTCATGGGCTTTCATATGCAACTCAAATTGCATGTGGGTCCATTTAATCATGTTATGTTACCATGTCAACTAGTTTATTTTTATGCATCAATTAAATGGTCATGCATCATCCCATGATTGTGCACTATGCCATGTTATTGATTGTTTGTGTCTCTGCGTTGTTTGTTTGCTTCTTCTCGAATAGACGACGACGTTGAGACAGACGAGGCTTACGACACCCCTTCTGAGGAGTTAGCTCAGTACCAGGCTGCTGAGTTTGCAGGCAACTATTCACTCACATGAACCATTGTGTTCCTTTCCACATTGGATACCGATACTTTCCGTTGTCTATTCTGCTAGTCTTATGAATCGTTGCTTCTGTTCCGAACCTATCACATGTTATCCTTTAACCCTGATATAGCCTCGCCTCCACACCTATAACCCCATTGCTTGTTATCCGTGTCTTACTAGCATGCTTAGGGTTGTTTTGCTCGAGTCTGTTGTCCGTTACTTTCAGTTACCTTATTATTATGTTCTGGGGCTCGATGTTTAAACAACAATCATGTTAAGATTATGGTTAATAATAATTTGATGATAAGGCACCGGCAGGAGGCCCGGCGTGGTTTTGAGGCCTGCTAGTGTCGACCCTAATTAGGAAAAGGGTCTTGTCTACTAATCCATGATGAGCGCACTAACCACATGTGGAAAGCGTGTATGGGCGCCCCCCTCAATTTGATTCGATTCGCATCTCGTCCAAATCGCCACACTTAGTTCGGGCTTTCCATTTGATGCATGCATGTGCAGGTGCGAACCCTTGGCGCCAGGGTGGAACTTTTGTAGTCGGCATTTAGGGCGGCGTGGTCTTAGAGTGCTATGAGGGTCCCCTTTTCTTCATGGGGCTCGATTAGCCGCGCACGCACAGCATGTGGTTCTTTGGGCTTGATGCGAAGAAGAGTTGAGTTGTGTTGAGTGCCCCGCTTGGTGGGAAAGGCCTTTCCATCTGGCGGGTTATTCTTACGTGTACGGCCAAATTGGTGCACCCCTGCAGGGTAAATCTTCTCGAGAAGCCGTGTTTTCCGCGGTTATGGATGAGTTGGTGAAAGTTATGGCTAACAAGTACTCAGAACAACTTACACCTAACTAATAATAACTTGACTAGTAATAGTCTTATCGACACAATAACTTGAACCATCATCAATTCAACTGTGTGAGTTATCCTCGGATTGCTTCGTTGGATAAGGGGCGAGATCCAGGATGGGTTTGTTTGGAGTTAGTTGGTAGTTGGTTACGATACGCTATCTCATCTCCTTTCTGTTAGCCGGAAGTTGTAGAATGTATCTGTAGTTGGTTAGTGCAGCCCGCTGCCGCATCTTTGGTATCCCCCTTTCTTCCGTTGAATCCAAAGCATCTGTGCTTGATGTTGTTGGGTACACTTTGGTGAACTGTGAGTCTTGCTTGCCAGTACGTTTATGTACTGACCCCTTTGGGGCTGTGGTTTCCGCAGACTACGTTTTCGAGGATCCCCATGGTGGCTACTACGTGGAGTATGACGAGGCTGCTGACGAGTAGATAGCGGACCCGGGCAAGATCCGAGACTTCGTGGATGGGCTCCGTCTGTTCGTTTCCGACCTCTTAGGCCTATTTGCATCTTGTATGTACTCAGACATTTTGGATGCTTCCGTTGTGTTTTAATGATGAATTGTTGGGACATGTGTCCTCTGGATGATTGTATTTGCTATCTCTGCTCTAGTGAGAGCTATTTGCAACTTATTTCAATCTTTTGTGTCTTAGAGATCTGTTGTGATATCACTTGTTCAAATGCCGTTGACGTACCATGTGTTTATTTTTTGAAGTACGTCAATGGAAGTATCTGGATTTCTATGGGATGGTTTGCGCAGACGATGAATAGTAGAGAATGGTTGTCACACGTTTACGTGTTGGCCTACTCATATTGAGATGCGGGTGCCGGTATGCCCCGTAGGCCATTTATCTACTGTTTAACGGACTGTGAGTATCCCCTAGAAGTCCGGGTGCGACAGATAACATTACAACAGTTCACGAATAATCCACAGCAACAACAGAAAAGATATATACAAGAGGACTCAAACGAGCCAAGGTTACAACTGATACAATACAAAGATCCAAATAACAGCGGAAGAAACAACATAGCGTCCGGCTACAGACAAGATACAAATTGGACTAAGAGTCCTGAAGATAACCGAGAGCGTCCAATCCCTGCCCAGGCCAAGCCGGAGGGATTCCCAAGCTAACGTCGTCAGACTTCAAACCTGTTGACTGCAATGTTGAATACGCAGCCACGAAATAGATTCGTGGGTCAGTACGGTTAAGTACTGGCAAGTGGATAAACCATACTCACAAGATACCGGCGTAACCAGTCATCACAAGATACAAATACTTTGGGTTCAACGGAAAGGAAAGGATTATTGCAAAGAAGCGGCAGCGGGCTGCACTAACTGACTATAGAGACTCGATACAACATCCGGCTAAAAGAGGGGGATAAGATAGCGTATCGTAACCAACTAGTACTAACCACCCAATCAAACCCATCCAATGTAACCCCCTACTAAGGAAGCAACCCAAGGATAACTCACACTGTTGGATTAATGATGGTTCAAGTTATTGTGTCAATAAGACTATTACTAGTCAAATTATCATTAGTTAGGTGTAAGTTATTCTGAGTACTTGTTAGCCAGTACTTTCACCAAGTCATCCATAACCGCGGAAAACACAGCTTCTCGAGAAGATTTACCCTGCAGGGGTGCACCAATTTGGCCGTACACGTAAGAATAACCCGCCAGACGGGGATCAAACCCACCAAGCGAGGTACTCAACACAACCCAACTCTTCTTCGCATCAAGCCCAAAGAACCCCGTGCAATTGAGCGCACGGCTAATCAAGCCCCACGAAGAAAAGGGGACCCTCATAGCACTCTAAGAACGTGTCTCCCTAAATGCCGACTACAAAAGTTCCACCCTGGCCTGGGTTCGCAAAATACATATGCATGCGGCAAATGAAAAACCCGAACTAAATGAGGCGATTTGGACGAGATGCGAATCGAATCAAATTGAGGGGGGGCTCCCATACTCGCTTCCCACATGTGGTTAGTGCGCTCATCATGGATCAGTAGATAAGACCCTTTTCCTAATTAGGGTCGACACTAGCAGGCCTCAAAACCACGCCGGGCCTCCTGTCGGTGCCTTAACATCAAATTATTATTACCCAAAACATTAACATGTTGTTGATTGAATTGAAACCCAACTATCAAACTAGAACAGGTGATAAAACGGACAACAAGACTTGAGCGCAAACAACACTAAGCATGCAACTACGACACGAGGGCCAACAGGGTAAACACACAACAATTAATAGGAAGTGGAAGGAAGGCTATATCATGGCTGCAAGGTAAACATATGATAGGATCGAGACACAAGTATCGAGTCACAAGGCTAGAATAAGAACAACGGAAAGAATCGGTAACAAGTGATGAAAGGCAGCCATTTGGCAGCAAGTGAGTATACTTGCCTGGAATCCAGCAAGTAGAGGTACATCCACAGAACTTGTCGTTGCTCACATCATCTCAACGTCCTATCCGCGAAGAAGCAACGAACCTCGAACAAACACCGGATGCAACAATTACTACTACGGCAAAAGATCCAGCATGATCAAGATATGGATGCATGACAAGTTAATTGATGCATCAAAGATAAACTAGTTGACATAAGGAATCAATTTAAATGAACCCATATGCATTTGAGATGCATATGGCAAAGTCCATGGTGCATACATAGTTAATGTTAGTAAATTAACAGCAAACTTTATGTTCAAGTGATTAAATGGCAAGATGCAACATGAAAACAGCAAGAAAACAAGTTTAGCTTCAAGTTGGTAATTCATTTGTCATTTTTGGAATTGTAATTATTTAGTTATGAATTATTACATTTTAAATGGTTCAAGTAAAGCATTAATTTGTGCACCACTTTTAATTATAGAAAACTAGGATATTATTTTATAAACAGAAAGAACATTGAATTTTGGATGGAAGACATATTTTGTTTGTTAGGAAACAATTTTAAATGATTTAGTTAAGCATATTACCAATTTAAATGCATTAAATAAGGGGTGAAACAATTATCCAATTTAAATATTGCAAACCAGAAAACAAAGTTGATATTCAAGTGTGGCATTTCATTTTGGATGGATTTCATGTTTTGAGTATTTAAGTTGGAGCAACCATGTGAAAGTTATTAATTATGCCATTTAGTTTGTCATTTTTAAGGATTATTAAATAACCTTAATTTTAATTGTCCAAATTGCAAAACAAAGTTGATAATCAGAAAGTTCATTGAATTTTGACTGAAACACATATTTTACATTTTAAATTTGGAGTTGGTTTGCAATTTTTATAGGGGTTTGAGATCCAGGGACTGATCTGTGATTTTACAGGGGCTGGGCTGTGAAGAAAACGTGGAGACAGGGGCTTCTCTGCGAAAACAGCGCCCAGAAATAGGGTTGCACCACGCCACGGTGACCCTGGGTCGCTGTCAAGTGGGCCCGCGCCACGCTGGCGCCAACGTGTGCGTGGGTGCGGATGAGGTGGCAGCCCACGCCACTGACTGGCGGGCCCGGGCGCGCGGAGGAAATCTGCGAAAAAAGGTTGCCTTTTGCGGCCGTGGGGGATCGATCCCAGGACTGGGGCTTGCGCGCAAGGGTTCGTTGCCAGTGCGCTGCTGCTGTGATGCATGTTAGGACAGGGGGGGTGTGGGGTGTTAAGGCGCTTCTGGCCCGCTCAACTGAAACAGCACAGGTTCAGGTAACTGAACCTGACGACGCGCGGAGGAACGGCGATCGCCGGCGCCATCTGCGGCCGCGCGGGGTAGTTACGACAGAGCAAGGGGAAAGGAGGAGGGCCTAAGCCTGGGAGGGGGCCCTCACCTTGGTGGTGGTCGGAGCAGGGGTCTGATCTGCGGAAGGATGTCGCAGTCGTCGATCATGGCAGCAGCGGCGGCGACTTTCCGGCGACGGCGCGGCCTCCCTGGTGGCTCCCAGCGCCCGGCGAGGAAACGAGGGGGTAGAGGGAGCCACCGCGGCTCCATTCCCGCGCCTTGGAGGAGGGGACCGCGACCACGGCGGCCCTCCCGGGGAGCTCCAACCACTGCCATGGATTGGGTTCAGAGAAGAGAGACAGAAGGTGGGGGAAAAACAGAGGAATTGGCGGCGCTGGAGGGGAGAGAAGAGAGGGGAAGATGGTAGGTGGCTAGGGTTTGGGGGGAGTGGCTTGGAGGAGGGGATGATAAGGAGGGGCAGGTGCACATGGGGGGGAGGTGGTGGTGCGTGGTGCTGCTGTTGCTTTTCTGCAGAAGAAAACGACAGGGGGGTTCGTACGGAGGTGGGGGAAGGAGGGAGTGCGGGCTGGCTACGGTGGGCTTCCTTCGGGGTTGTAGGTGGGCCAGAAATGGCCTGCCTCCCCCTGGTTTTGTTATTTTCCCTTTTGTATTTCTTTCTTCTCTTTTTTTTGTAGAAGAGAGAGTGAGAGAAAGGAATAAGTGTTAGGGTTTTATTTTATGAGATATTTTTATTAATTCTCAAAACAGTAATGTCAAAGAAATGTTAGCATTGATTTCAAAAATTGGAAAATTTTAATTTTATTTTAAATTGTTAGTTGAATTTCAAATAGGGTTTTCTCATAGCTTTCATTTTTAAAATAAACAAGTTTTATTTAATAAGATCAACCACTATGAAAAATTAGTGAGTTTAAAAATGTTTGCAAGATTTTACTTTTTAAACCACAATAAGAACATGCCAATTATGATTGATTTGATTTGAATTTGTTATTTGAATTTACCATTAGGGTTTTAACAAAAGGGAATTTTTTTATTAACAAGCAATTTAAATAAATCAACTTCAAACTATTTGAAAACAAGTTGAGTTGTTTAGGTTGTAACTTTTAATTGGGAATTTCAGACATGTTTTGAAAGTTTAAATTGGTTTGAATTTTTGAGTGGTTTTGAAAACAGGATGCAATGCATATGAGGCATGTGATGCAAAGCAAAAAGGAAAGCAACCAACTTTTCTACTTAGGGGGAACACCCCAGGTGTTACAATCTCTTGCCGCCTTATCGGCATGAACGGAATACCTGCCGGCTGAATGGAAAGAAGGGTATCTGCTTCTTTCTTTACCATTGTTGCACGAGTGCACTTTTCTGGGGTTGTCTCTATTTCGTCCGTTGTCATGTCCTTTGGAATGAGGTGGAGTTCTACTCCTTCGCCTTTCTTTGTTCCTAGGAGGAGTACAGGATCTTTCACGTCTGTGAGGAGTGTCGTATCTTTCGGCTTTTTCAGGTGGGCGTCTCGTAGGTGGCATTGCTTTTCTGTCTTTCCGGTTTTGTTCCTCCCGATAGCGGGGTTTTATTCCGCCTTTCGGAAGATGGGATCCTGTCCTGGACGCTGCATCCTTATGATCTGGAATTTTCTTGTCATTTCTAGGATCTCCTTTCTTCTCCTTAGAATTTCCTGAATCTCCAGGTTCGCCAGGTCCAGGTGCTCCAGCGGCGCATGTGGCAGTTTTGCATAGGGGCGAGTCGTCATGCAACTTCCCTGATCTTGCCTGTCCTCGCTGTTGCTGTTGCAATGCTTTTCCTAAGAAAGTATACACCCCTTAAGCTTTTCGTCATTGGAGTACAGATCATCATTGAGGATGGCGAATGCGGCTTCCGTGTTTTCTGCTTCGGTTGTGTATACATGTTCGCCCTTGGCGTCAATGCCGTTTACTTGCTTTTGCCAGGAAGGATTTTGGAACCTTTCTTTTGGCAGCAATACTTCCAGTCTTGCGATTCTGGGTAACCGTGTAGGCTTTATTCCAGATTTATTCCTTCTTTCGTACTCCTCTATTTCTTCCTGCTGCAACTTAATGTCATCTTGGGTTTTTAGGAGGTTTTCTCGAGTTCTGAATAGATGTTGCTGCTGCCGCTGGAGAGCTTGTCTCCTGGCTTCCAGCACTTCATGGGGTTCATCACGTCCCACTGGAGTTTGAATTAAATCAAGTTCGTCCTGTTCTGACATTAGTGGAACAGAGATTTCCTTCGTTTTCTTCTCCGCAGGCTTGACACCGCTTTCTCCTCCTACTTCCAGGTAGTTTCTTCCTCCAGAGTTTATACTGGAGTTTCTTGGCAGTCTTATTTTTCTTTTTGGAAGATAGAGGTTTTTTACCAGGTTCATCTTCTGTCAATTCCTTGACATCAGGGTAAATTGAACTGGTTTCACCGTCCTCTCTTTCCTTCATCTGGTGGAGGTGTTTTGGGGTCTTCCTCGCTTCCGGCGTCCGTGTTTTCAGCCGGCTTTGCCATAAGTACTTCATGGAAGCCCCCTTGCATAGATTTGACCTTTCTTTCAAAAGCATCTTCATCTTCGTCCTCGGAATCTAAATCCTCATATTCGGGTTCCAACTCCAATCTCGCCCCGATGGTAGCTAGCACAGAGTCGGCTTACGAGTCCGTCGTCTCAATGACGTGTGTCAGATCTTCCACTTCAACTGTAGGATTGTTTTCATATGCCTCTTCCACGGGATTTCATTCATCCGTGTTTTCAGCGATCTCGGACTGCACCATACCAATAAAGTGATATCTGATTGCAGGCATCTCCGAGGAGGCGGCAATTTCAGCAGGGTATTGGCGATCTGAGCAAAATCCGGCATCATAGTTTTCTTCAACTGGGTATAGGGCTGGTGGTATAAATCTACTTCCACCACATAATCCCATTGCTTCTGCATATAATTCGATAAAGATGTTTGCAGATCCAATTGGTAAAACGCAGGAACTTACCAGATGATTCCGTGTGGGCATGTACGATCCATTGTCGGGGAAGCATCCGACATCGTTGTTGAATTCTAAGCTTCCGACAGTTATGGTACTGCCAAATCCGCCGAGTATCCCCGATCGAAACATAGCGCCTGACGTCGTTGGCCCCACGGTGGGCGCCAACTATCGAGACATCGTAGTAAGTTCATAGACGGGGGTGCCATGAGACTACTGGTAGAGACGTGGGGGGACGTGGTAGTATGAAAACCCGGAACACCAAATTTACCCAGGTTCGGTACGTCGCAACTAGGCGGCATTCCTACTCCTGCAATCTCACTAAATCAGGGCTGAAGCCTGAAGTATACAGAGTACAATGTGAGTAGGGTTTCGCTAACTCGGCGAGGATCAACTTCCCGACGAGTTGGCTTCTAGCTAATTGTCTGTTGTCTTTCTTCTCTCCCATACGGCTTTATATAGATAACCAGGTTAGGGCTTACAGAAAGGAAACCTGGAAGACTACAGTAAGTATCTAACTTGGAAAGCAGGAATCCGCCTTCTACTCCAAGCCGCACCACTTCGGGCCGTGGTTCGGGTCTTCTAGAATCCGGCTTCTGCGTCTCGGCTTACTGGGCCGCCTAATGGACTGTGATCCATTACCAACAGGCCATCCTGGTAATCCGGCTCTTTAGCACAATGCCAAATATACCCCTAATCGGTATATATCCGACAGGGGCAGAGTGAATTGATTGTGTTGTGTAGATTCCACGTTGCTGATGAACCGGTAGTACGCCCTACCACATTAACTGCATCAACCTTCAGAGATGCTTATCCTTCTACTGGTCGATTCAACCTTGGTTTCTTTTCTAGGGAAAACTTGCCGCTGCACTATTCACAACCTTTCTCGTGGGGTTTACCAATGTTAGCCATCACTTAGCAGTATGGTTTGCAGCATAATTTGCCTTACGACATACATAGCGAAAATCAGACGAGGCAAAGTTTTCAACATGTCTTTTGATGATGTTCAGGATGGGCAGGACAACAGATCTGTTCTTCTTCCTAGTCTTCCATAGTTCAATAAGGACCAAACAATCAGATTCCAGAATGACCTTGTTGACGTTTTGGTCATAACACAGCTTGACCCCAGCACAAGCCGCCAACGCCTCAATAGTAAGGGCATCAGGGACATGGTCGTACCGGGTGGAGGAAGCCGAGATGAAAGATCCATAGCAGTCTGATGACCCACAAGTATAGGGGGGTGTATCGTAGTACTTTCGATAAATAAGAGTGTCGAACCCAACAAGGAGCAGAAGGTGTTGACAGGTAGGTAGGACTGAGAATTCATTGTAAACACTAGCAAACAATTTTCTGGTTGTTTTGGATATAGCGGATAAATAAAGTGTGAGTAAATAAATAACAATATTAATAATTGCAACAAGTGTCCCAATCCTTTTGAGAGCAAAGGACAAGCCGGTTGTTCTACTTATAATTACCAAACCTTCACGAGGACACATGGGAATCTCGTCAAGTGCTTTCGCTTCATATAGTTTATTAATATTTATTGGTTCGTTAAGTGTTGTGTGGGTGAATCTATGCTAATGCACCGCCCAACTAGGACTAATACATACTTGTGATTATACTACTCGTATGCATCCGTAAATACAAGAAAGTAATTAAGATAAATCTAACCATAGCCTTAAAATTCTGGGATCCTACACTCCCTCGTGCATTGGTTTCCTAACGGGGGTTTAGCTTTCTGTCACTCAGGCAATCCCACAATTAGTAGCCAAACACATAATGCATCCTCCTAGACCCATAAAGGTGAAGTATCATGTAGTCGATTTTAAAATCACACCACTAGAAGAATAGCACCACAACTTAAATACCGAACCACGAGATATTACTTCAACATAACTTCACTACTAACATCATGACTTCTCCCATATCCTCAAGAACTAAACGAACTACTAAAGAGACATCATATGGATCATAATCATAGGTGATATAATGGAAAATAAGAATCTGGTCATTAAGTACAAACACCGATAATTCTCACAAGAATCAACTACTAACAAGTAATCCACACCGGGAGAGAGATCTAGTGGAAAACAACGATAAAGACCCCTAATTGTTACATCGGGATGAAGGTGGACGGTGGCGGTGATGGTGCTAGTGATGATGAGGAGGAGGATGATGATCTAGATGAAGCACGGAGTGATGACGGTGACGATGGCGACGATTTCCCCTCTCCGGAGAGGAATTTCCCCGGCAGATTTCTCCCTGCCGGAGAGCTTTTCTCTCTGTGTTGTTTTACGCCCCGAGGCGGCGGCGGAATAATTCTTCGATGATGTTCTAGGGCTTAGTGTTCCCTGGGGGTATACTATGCGAAAGGGGCCACCGAGGAGTGGGCCAGGGGGGCAGACCACCCCCAGGCGCGGCCAGAAGGGAGCGCGCTGCCTAATGGCATGGGCCCCTGGTGGCCTCTCTCTGGGTGCTCTTCTGGCTGGCTTCCTCCTCGGAACTTCTAAGACTCCTCCGGTGTACCCCCTCTTCTTCTTATCTTCTTAAATAGGGTGTCCTGACGGTGTTTTTTCCATCAGATTTCTGGTTCTGGTGTTTCTTCCCCCATAATTATTAAACATGTAAAATAAGATGAAATAACATAACTAATGTATCATAACATGAAATATATCGATGAATAACAGAAAATAACATATAAAATAGTGATGCAAAATGGACGTATCAAAGTCCCTAAGCACACAACCAACCACACTATAGAAAGCGTTGGAGTTGAAGTCAGCATCAACATTCACTTTGACCATATCCACCGGCGGAGGAATCCACTTGGCAAGAGTAGAGCATGGCTTCGACTTCCCTTAAGATCAAGTTTGCCTCTTAGGTGGAATCCTCTTAGGTTCCTTATTCAAATACTTCTCGCAATAGAGATTACCATAGTATCCCAACACAACCAAGTCGTGCGCAAATCCAAGAAGATGACGCGTCTTTTCAATTTCTTCATCACGATCAGTGCCACCATCATCCATCTACACAAGAAGAAAATAGAACATGTTAAAACCAGTACACATGCAACAACCATACGGGACATGGGAAAGCTAGTAGACATGCACCAACCATACAAAACATGAGACAAATAATAGACATGCAACAACCATACAGAACATGTGACAAACACTAGACATGCAAAAAGCAACAGAACGTAACAGGTTCAAATAGAGTAGGTTCATTATTCAAATACATCAATGGTTCACACAACCATAAAAAAGGTTCACGGAATAAGAAAATACAATCAATGGTTCACACAATAATAAACAAAGGTTGACAGAATAAGAAAATACAACGGTGGTTCATAAAAATAGTCTTAAGAAATACAACAATGGTACAAATAATGCATGACCCATCTACTTGTTCATCGGAGCATGTGTACGCTGCAGCCAATCGAGCCTTCCCTCATTTGTTGCAAATGTTGCAAACACCTCTCTAGAATCCCTGTTCATGGCAAGCTTGCTCGTTGTGAACATGGTGTCAGTTCCTTCACTCACTCCACACTCCCGAACCATCGCTAAGAACTCCATCATAGTTGGGACCTTCTCATCCTTGGTGCACGAACCACCTTAAGCTCTTGATACAAGTGTTTTCAGAGCATTGTTGTAAACCGTGAAAAAGGCGTTCTCTTTTCCTTACCTTCTCCAGCACTAAACTTGCGCTTTAATGTTGTTTTGGAGGAGGTACCGCGCCGTGTCGACACCACGACAACCTCTATGCCATCTCCTACTTGTGCATCCTCGTTGAGGAGAAGTAGAGGGAATGCTCCGTACCCACTTCTTCTATCCCTCTCGCACTCTCTCTCTATTTCCTAGAGAGAACCCTATCACTAGGTTTTCGACCACCACTCACCGATGCAGTTCCAGCCGCTCCCGAGTCCAACAGAGCACATCATCGTCACCTCCATCTTCTCCTCTTCCGCCTCAACTGCGAGTGGAAGTTGAGAAGCCTGGGAAGGGCCGAATCCGGTTGTATTCTCCGAGTCTGGCCGCCACGGTGAAGAACATGCAGCCGCCAAATTACGCCTCCCCTTGCCTCACCGTCAGTCCCTACATGCTCCAGGTGATTTTACGCACCTCACGGTTGGTACGCCTCGATGGTGCCAGGAATTCTTGTGGCTATGGATGGAGTGTTGGGAACCCAAAGAGGAGGGTGTGATGAGTGCAGCGGTAAGAATTTCCCTCAACTAAGAACCAAGGTTATCAATCCAGTAGGAGAAAGAGGATCTTCGGAAGGTTGATGCCACTGACGGTGGTGATGGCGCCTCACCGGTGTGAGCAACAACGCGGAACTTGCACACAACCCAACCAAAATACTTCGTCCCAATGGTACAATGCGGTTGTCAATCTCACCGGTCTTGCTGAAAACAAAGATTAGACGTATAGTGTGGAAAATGGTGTATGCTTGCAGTAAGTAAAGAAAGCAGGAAATTGTAGTGGTTTGTTTAACAGTGTAGAAAAATGGACCGGGGTTCATAGGTTCACTAGTGGTGTCTCTCCATAAAGATAGCATGCTAGGTGAACAAATTACAGCTGGGCAATTGACAAATAGAGGTTGCACCGTAGTGCACATTCATGACATGATGACAACTATGATATTTAGTAAGGGCATTACAACAATATACATAGACCGTAATCCAACTGCATCTATGACTAGTAATCCACCTCAGGTTATCATCCGAACCCCCTTAGGTAGAAAGTTGCAAGCAACAGATAATCACATTAAGCAATGTGTGTCATGTAAGCTATGATTGTACACGCAGGCACGCACACTGCTGTTTTCTCCCTAGTGGAAACATCACATCCTCCCCCGTCACGTTTCTGTCACTCGAGCACAGCAAGAAAAGAGGAATGAACCCACTATCGAGCATAAATACTCCCTCTTGGAGTCACTAGCAACTACTTGGCCAGAGCAACCACTAGCAACGGAAAGCATGCAAGATCACAAATAACATATGCAATAAAGGCTATAATCAACTTGGCATAAGTTCAATATTCATTGGGTCCCAGCAAACACAGCACATAGAATTACATAAGAACAATATCGATCATGTTAGGCAGCTCACGAGATCTAAACATTGAGGCATAGGAGAAGACAAGTATCTAGCTACTGCTATGGACCCGTAGTCCAAGGATGAACTACTCACGCATCACTCCAGAGGCAGGCATGGTGACGAAGAGGCCCGCGGTGATGATCTCCTCTCCGGCAGGGTGCCGGGAGACAGCTTTAGAAACCCCCCTGATCTAGGGTTGACGACGACGGCGGCTGCGGAACTTCTTGGGGATATTTTATCAGGTGCTTAGGGTTTTCCTTTGGTGGGGAATAAATAGGAGAAAAGGCAAAGGCGGTGGAGCCCTGGGGCCCCACACCCCCCCCCGGCGGGGCCAAGGGGGGACGCCGCCCTATGGTGTGGGGCCCCTGAGGCCCCACTCCGGGTCTCTTCGGAATTCCGTGGAACCTTCGGGGATTCTAAGACTTCCGGGCTTCGAATTTTCCAATTCCGAGAATATTTCCAGAACAACTTTTCTAAAACTAAAAAAAGCAGAAAACAGGGAACTGGCTCTATGGCATCTTGTCAATAGGTTAGTCCGGAAAATCGATAAAAATGGCATAAAGAAGGGAGAAAACATGTAGCAATTGGCATAATATCATCATGGAACATCAGAAATTAAAGATATGTTGGAGACGTATCAAGCATCCCCAAGCTTAGTTCCTACTTGTCCTTGAGTAGGTAAACGATAAAAACACAATAATTTCCGAGGTCACATGCTACTAACATAAAATTGATCATTATAATGTAAAAGCATATGCAAGCTAAGATCATAGAACTTTAAACACAAACATGATAAATAGAACTTTAATAATAAAGCATAGCAATCCCTCTGCATGATGAGAAGTAACTCAAATAAAAGATCATGAATAACAATGCATTGAAAGTTATATGTTTGTTTCAAGTATAAAGAAAGCCTGGCAAGGTGGTATTTCACAAGTCCTTAAGAGTGGGACAAAACATAAATGCCAGGACACCTTCAAAGGTCATGAGGAAGACTATAACAAATAGTTGGAGAACAAGCAATAACACTTCATGAATCAACTAATGATGTTTATGGGACAAATGCACATAAAATTAAGAATGGCAAAAATGCTCTCTCAACTGTGCATAAAGTTAGAAGATGGAGACTCGACATAAAAGTAAAAGAAAGGACCTTTGCGGAGGGAAGCAGTGATCACTCATGTCCTAGAGCTTTTATATTATTAAACAGATGTATTTAAAAGTTTGACACTCCTCCCGTCCATCTTACACAAACCATGGCTAACCGAATCCTCGGGTGCCTGCCAACAATCACATACCATGGAGGAGTGTCTATGTTTTAGGAGAGGTGTATGCTAGTATCAACGAATGGTAAACATAAAATACAGTACGTCACAAGACAACTAGGTTTCACAAGAGCGGTTTCCATATGAAGGACGCATCTGGTTAAAAGGTCATCTCTCTTTCTCTTTTGTTTACACAATTATTCTTTGACTGATAATTCAGGGGCAAAAATAGTGATGAGAATTTGGTTGCATTAACTTGGGGCTGGGCACCCCGCTGCCAACTCTTCTATCAATTGGATAAGCGGATGAAGCCACTAGTCCAGGGTGTGAAATCCAATCAACAAGTGAGATAAATATTCTCTATTGACGTCCTCATGAGCGAAAACAGGAACACAAAACAGGAGTAATTTTGAAAGTTTTCAAGGTAGCACATGAGCAATTTACCTGGAGTGGTAGTGAAATACCACATGTAGGTAGGTATGGTGGACACAATGGGAAAACTTTGGTTTTAGGGAGTTGGATGCACGAGTAGAGCTCATACACAGTACAAGTGGAGGCTAGCAAAAGACTGTGAGCGGCAAATCAAGAGAGCATAAGAGCCGTAGTCATGCATAGAGACATAAACATCATTAAACAAAGCATAAGTGGAATCACAAGTTCAAAAAAATAAATGGCCATGGAGGATATTCGTGACTGGTTCATAGTCATAAACATGGTGTGAGCATGCGACAACTCAACCAAATAAAACATTCAAAGGAGAATACCACAAATTTATACTTTAATATGACAAGAATAACTCATGATTCTTTCAATGGAATATTAAACACTCTCAGCTATTTGAGGCTATTCATGCTACTCAATAACCACAGGGCTTTAAAAGTAAAAATAACATCTAGCATGGTATGAAAAAGTATTAGCCACGGTCTATTACAAGCTTCTACGTGCACCGTTATAAATTCTACCTCAAGGAGCAGTTTCTTTTCCCAACAAGCACCATACAAGATATATTTTAACAAAAATAATCTACATGATACATAAAGCAAACATGAGAGTACTCACATAACATACTAAAAATAACATCTCTGATAAGAGATGCAATGAAAACAAGAGCTAAACATGAATATTTGCAGCAACTAAAAGAAAAACTAAGAATACTAAGTATTCCCATGAAAAAGCGGAGCGTGTCACTCTAAAATAAAAGAATTCTTGGGGTCCGACCAAGCTTATTGCAAAAATAAAAAATAAAACTGAAAGCAAAAAATAAAAGACGCTCCAAGTAAAGCACATAAGATGTGACAGAATAAAAATATAGTTTCACTAGAAGTGACCTGATAATTTTTCGATGAAGAAGGTGATGCCTTTAGCATCCCCAAGCTTAGACGCTCGAGTCTTCTTGGAATTTGCTGGGATGTACTCCGGGGCATCCCCAAGCTTAGGCTCTTCGCTCTTCTTTATCACGTCATATCATCCTCTTCTCTTGACCCTTGAAAACTTCCTTCACACCAAACTTCTCACAATCTTCATTAGCAACGTTAGTGCAATTGAAATAATAAATTCACATGATTCAGTTTCAACACAAGCCTAACACTCATAAACACATTAGCTACTGTCGCAACTTATTTTAAAACTCTTTTTTCTCAAAAGAACACCAAAAGAAAGAGATTAAGATGCAAATGCAATTATTGGCAGAAATCTGTCAAAACAGGACAGCAGGTAAAGAAAATCTTCTGTTGCTTAAATCAAAAAGTGTTCAACTAAGAAAAGTTTTGTATATAGCCCAGGATTATGCATAAAAAAACTTAGGTCATTTTGAATTTCTGTGATTTTATACGAATTTAACAGTGGACATCAGAAATCTGTTTCCTGCGCAGAAATCCGAAATATAGTCTCAACTTTCCACTAGAGGCTTTACTTGGCTCTACAAAGGCACAAAAGAAAAGATACATCGGGGTTGCTAAGGAAATAGACAACACCCAGGTGCAAAGCACACAGAAAGAAACAACGGAAAACGGGTTGAAAACGGAGAAATAAAACGGGTTGTCTCCCGGTAGTGCTTTTCTTTAACGCCTTTCAGCTAGGCATAGAAAGCAAGAAAATGCTCACATAAGAAATACGAGTTAAGCAAAAAAAAAGAGCATCAAGAAGCAAGTATAAAACAAATTTAAGTCTAACCCACTTCCTATATATAGGAATGTTGTAAATAAATAAATTAAAGAAGCTCAAACTAGAAATCATGGGAAGGTAGAACAAGAGCAATTTCAAAACTTTCAACAAAAAGATAGGTGTTTTAGTAACATGAAAATTCCTACAACCATATTTTCCTCTCTCATAATAATTTTCAGTAGCGTCATGAGCAAACTCAACAACAGAATTATCACATAAAGCATGTTTGTCATGATTTAAAATCACACAATTCATATCAAGCTCAAAAATAGGGGGGGGGGTCAAGATTTAAAATCAGCTCCACTTTTTTCCCACTTTTAGCAATAGAAAAACAAGATGATTGCTCACTCATAAAAGGTATAGGACACATTATAGAAATCCTATTATCAGTAGCATTATGATTTACAAAATAAAGTAACATAGGACCATCATCATATAAATTTTCTAAGCAAACTTCCTCGTTATCATGCATATCAATAGTTGGAATAAATTGAGGATTCTCATAGCATTTATCAAAGTAGCATGGACTATCATAAATAACAGTAGCAATATCATTCTCACAAGTTTCATTCATAGTAGTATCAAGATCACAAGTATAGCAAGTATCAATTTCATCAAAAAAAGGATATTTGAAAAGAATTAATAGGATCATCAGTTTCATCAAATAATGTATGAGTTAAAGAGTTACTATCATTGGGAGGTAGACATGGCTTCCATTCTTCCTCCTCATGATCATCACTCTCCTCCTCTTTTTCATCCAATGAGGTTCCATATTCAGCAATTTCTTCTTCCATAGGCTCCTGCAAGGCATTAGTCTCTTTCTTAGGTTGAGAGCATTTATTAAGATATTCCATTATGTAGTAATTACAGTCCTTGTAATTATCAAAGAAATATTCAAGTATAGCATAAATCTCATATTTATAAGGTGCATCATCAATACTTTCAAGCAAATAGGCAATTTTAAATGCACCCTTCCAAGTAATAAATTCTTCAATATGTTCCACATCATAAAATTCATAATTTCCTTTAACATAAGAAGATATGGTAACATTATCATTATACTCACATTGAAAAGGGAGGTTTTTATACCTCCTACAGCAACGAGATTTATCAAAGCAATAAGTAACATTCTAAGTAGAACACAAGTTTCTAGCATAGTCATGCAATTTATTATTTTGTTCCCATAAGTGTAATCCTTTTTTTGACAAGCGGTGTTCATTATAATATTTTTGTTGTTCATCCGTGAATCCACCTTGCCTATAAACTATAGTTTCGAAGACATTAACCATTGATAGCAAGCATGATAAAAGCAAAAATAACAACTCGAATAAGAACTAATATTTTTGTGTTTTTGTTATAAAGATGCAAAAAAGACAAGATAAAATAAAATAAGAAAAACTAAAAAAAAGTAAAGAGATTGGAAGTGAGAGACTCCCCTTGCCAGAAGAATTCTTTCTCCCCGGCAACAGCGCCAAAAATTCTTTTGCTACGCTTCGATGGTGCCAGGAATTCTTGCGGCTATGGATGGCGTGTTGGGAACCCAAAAAGGAGGGTGTGGTGAGTGCAGCGGTAAGAATTTCCCTCAGTTAAGAACCAAGGTTATCAATCCAGTAGGAGAAAGAGGATCTTAGAAAGGTTGATGCCACTGACGGTGGTGATGGCTCCTCACCGTTGTCAGCAACAACGCGGAACCTGCACACAACACAACAAAAATACTTTGTCCAAACGGTACAGTGAGGTTGTCAATCTCACCGGTCTTGCTGAAAACAAAGATTAGACGTATAGTGTGGAAAATGGTGTATGCTTGCAGTAAGTAAAGAGAACAGGAAATTGTAGTGGTTTGTTTAACAGTGTAGGAAAATGGACCGGGGTTCCAGGTTCACTAGTGGTGTATCTCCATAAAAGATAGCATGCTGGGTGAACAAATTACATCTGGGCAATTGAAAAATAGAGGTTGCACCGTAGAGCACATTCATGACTTGATGACTGTGATATTTTGTGCGGGCATTACAACAATACACATAGAACGTAATCCAACTGCATCTATGACTAATAATCCATCCTCGGGTTATCATCCTAACCCCCTTAGGTAGAAAGTTGCAAGAAACTTATAATTGCATTAAGCAATGTGTGTAACGTAAGCAATGATTGTAGATGCGGTTACTCACACTGTTGTTTTCTCCCTAGTGGCAACAGAACATCCTCCCCCGTCACGTTTCTGTCACTCAAGCACATGCAAAAAGGAGGCATGAACCCACTATCGAGCATAAATACTCCCTCTTGGAGTCACTAGCAACTACTTGGCCAATGCAACCACTAGCAATGGAAAGCATGCAAGATCACAAATAACATATGCAATAAATACTATAATCAACTTGGCATAAGTTCAATATTCATCGGATCCCAGCAAACACATCACATAGAATTACATAAGAACAATCTCGATCATGTTAGGCAGCTCACGGGATCTAAACACTGAGGCATAGGAGGAGAAGACAATCATGTAGCTACTGCTATGGACCCGTAGTCCAAGGATGAACTACTCACACATCACTCCGGAGGCAGGCATGGTGATGAAGAGGCCCCCGGTGATGATCTCCTCTCCGGCAGGGTGCCGGGAGACAGCTTCAGAACCCCCCTGATCTAGGGTTGACGACGGCAGCGGCTGTGGAACTTTTCGGGGATACTTGATCAGGTCCTTAGGGTTTTCCTTCGGAGGGGAATAAATAGGCGAAAGTTCAAAGGCCGTGAAGCCCTGGGGGCCCCGCACCACCCCCTGGCGCAACCAAGGGGGGGGGCGCACCACCCTATGGTGTGGGCCCTCTAAGGCCCCACTCCGGGTCTCTTCGGGACTCCGTGGAACCTTCGGGAATTCTAAGACTTCCGGGCTTCGAATTTTCCAATTCCGAAAATATTTCCAGAACAACTTTTCTGAAAATAAAAACAGCAGAAAACAGGGAACTGGTTCTGTTGCATCTTGTCAATAGGTTAGTCCGGAAAATCGATAAAAATGACATAAAGAAGGGAGAGAACATGTAGCAATTGGCATAATATCATCATGGAACATCAGAAATTTCAGATACGTTGGAGACGTATCAACGGTGCCTTCCATTTAGATTCTAGTGGTTGTAATCCTCCAGTCTCCATTACCCATGTTGCACCGCCGCCGTTTTGCTCGCCGTCAGTAGCACCTAAAGCTAGTAGAATCAATGAATCCAGCTAATTAGTATTGAATC
Source organism: Alopecurus myosuroides (assembly GCA_028641055.1). NCBI lineage: Eukaryota > Viridiplantae > Streptophyta > Magnoliopsida > Poales > Poaceae > Alopecurus > Alopecurus myosuroides. Next base: position 8,608,514 of record CM054059.1, read on the forward strand.
GCAGGATTGCGTTCATGACGTCATGAAAATGTTATTTTATTTTTATTTTTATTTTTCAATTAAAAATAAAACTTACAGGTGGGTCCCACCTATCAATTTTAAAATAATAGAATAATCCATAATCTTATTAATTCAACATCTCTTATTTCACTTATCAGAAAACACAAATAAAATGTTATCTTGTTTAGAAAAATATAATCGAAATGCGTATAAACTTTTCAAAAATGTTTGATGAAGTTTTAGTTTGAACATTATTTGAATTTAGATTAATTCATTTAAAAATTGAGAATAATAAAGAATAATTCAATAATTCAGAAAAATACAAGGTATATATCAAATTGCTCAAAAAGACAAATGCAAACCATTTATGATACTTTCAAAGTCAACTTAACAAGGTATCATGTGTGCAATATTTTTCTTAGTCATTTAATTCATTTAAAATTTGGAAAATTAATAACTTATTCAAATCTTTTTAGAAAGTTTCAAATGATAAACCAAATGAATGAGAGAAAAAAAAATTCAATCAAAATATGTCACAAAAAAATCTTTTGTTCAACTTATGGATTCCTAATGTTTTCCCACCTTCTTGACTATCATCACAAGTCATTAACAAATGATAGAGTTGATTATATTGTATACTCACTTTCAATGTGGAATCTTCAGCATAGCTCCATTTCTTTCAACAACATAGAATAATGTGTTTGTTATCTTTTAAAAGTTGTTTTCAATGTGATACTGTTTTCTTGCCTAACCATGTGATAACTACATATAACCTAAACAGGATAACAATTGATTATTAAATAAAAGTGAAATAGACACGAGAATAGAAGAAGTAACAATCAATATAAGTAGTTAAGTAAATTAAACTATCAAGCATTAGTGTTATTAACTCTTTAAGTGAACAAAATCATCACCACAAGTAATGAAATAACTCTAAGTCGCCTAAAACAAAGGTAATAAAATTACCGTTTCGTTCATAGCTTATGCTTGTAAGCTGGGGTATATTTCAGGGTCGCGATGCATCTTATTACTATGCACTACAACATGTTGCTAGTGTTTCATTAGTCCTTATCGGGACTACTTTGCTATTTTTCAGATCTCGGGATTCCCACGGACCCTTGAACCCGAAGGACATGGATTATTATTATTTCTATCTCACGCAAGTTCATCACATGCTCACATCCTTTGTAGTATTTCCTAAGAATTATTTGCAAAAACCTATCGTATTACCACATATTTTTATAATAATATGACTAATTGAATGACTATTTGAGTGGTAGTGTTTTGTTTGGTGGGCAGATGGAGAGATGGTAAGATGAATAGGTCAAAGGAAGGTTCCATCTGCATGGGAAAGTATTACCTACGACTTAACAACAAATGCCGTCATAGCCCGGTGCGCCGTAAATACCACGTTAATAATAGGTCTTGTATGGGGTGAGTAAGCCAGATGTGATCTTTTCCTGTTCACATGTCAACGGACTGCCAGAGACGTACGATGTAGTTCTTGCGGGACTACATGCACATGGGTGGGAGCCCTTACGTCCCACGGACTCTGGGGTCTATGTTGGTCTGCCCAGGGCGCCTAGATATCTACCGCGAGGGGTAGAATCTGCGTAGCAGAAATGGGTGGACATGTGTTGTGCGGAGAAGTATGGTTTGGTTTGGATCAACAACCGGGCCCCACACCTAAGTGGGTGTGGACAGGGACAATCGCTTGATTGTGCAACATGGTCTTGAGCGCCTATGGGTATCACGTACCTCTGCAGAGTGTAAAATGGTGTGACATGTTATCCCCCTGTTCTGACAAGGAGTTGCGAGCGATAAAGGAAAGGAACCCCATAAAGTTCTAATCCATGTGATGGTTTGGCGGGCATCGTTTTTAATATTAAAAGCAACCTTTTGAAGAAATATTTTTAAAAACCTTGCATTATCTATGACTATTTCGAGTTTCAAGCTGTAGATAGTGCATCATACTACCCACTGTATATCATGAACTTGTTGAGTAACCATCGTTACTCATTCGTTCCTGTTTGACCCCCCTGCTTAGAGTTGAAGCCTAAATGGAGGTCTTCATTGTGAAGCCATTGCTATCTAATGAAGGTAGGAGTAGTATGATTCTACTTAATTGTTGAAGCGTCGTAATTAGCAATGCCGGTGAAGGAGAATCTATCAAGGTGTAGTGGAGTCTATTCATGGACATAGATTCTCACAAGTCATAGATTAGGGTTGTGATCAGCCGTAGTGGATTAGGTTATGAGCTAGAGTTGTTCTCCAGCTTGGAGCTTCGATTTGATGCTTTTGATGTTTCATTTACATGAGATATTCTTTAATTCATCAAAGAGACTCTCGAGATTTTGTAATGAACATGTTTGTATCATATAGGTTTGCTTGGACCAGCTATGCTTCTGTTGTACCTGTCTGAGTGATGTAATATTCATGGATAAATCCTTCTGTGAGTATTATATCAACGACTTGTGCACTACACATGAAGTGGTGTGCGTAATCACCACACCAGGAGAGCTCCTACTCGTCCGCCATGGCCTGGAGCTGCTCCGCCGCACCCGGAGCACCAACGTCAAAGGCGATGCCGGTCATGTACAGCTCGTCTTCCACATCCTCGGTCGGCTTGAATGCCGGCGGGACGTGACGGAAGAGGTTATCTCAGCTGCAGGCGCCGGATCTCCTGTCCCCTAGGGTGACTCAAACATTCCCTGGACCCACCGGCTAATGCGGCGGCAACTCGTTGTCGTCGTACTATTCTTCCCACGAAACCCTAGATCCTCACCGGCGACACCGCTCACGGTTGGCCGCGGTCTCTGCGCGGACCGTGCGCATGTGTTCCTCCCTCATCCCGACATCGTTGCGAGTTTTGTCTACGGCGAGACACCTGGTTTTTATAGCGGCGAGAAGCGGCGGGAGGGTGGGAAAAGGCGGGAAAGAGAGCACGTGTCATGTCGGGGTAAATGGCGGCGACACGTCATGTCCGCGTTGGCCCTGGCGCCGCTCGGGGAGCCATGAAGGGTGCAGCCCGCGTAAATGCATGGTGTACGACATCAACGAAGTGCCGTCCCGTCGCCTGGTGGATAGTCGTGTCCCTCCCTCGCCATTAACGCAGGCGAAACGACCTCATGCACGACACCTTTAACTACCTTCGGCGTGGATTGGGTCTATGACGAGCGGGCCCGTGGCGGATGGGTGACCGGACAATGTCCAACGTCCCAGGAAGGGTCCCAAATTTGACGGGTGGGTTGGGAGTGCCAAACATGAATTTAATAGCTGGACATGTTTGGAGGTGTCGCTTGGGCTGTTTTTTTTGTCCGGTCCCCAATGGACCATTGGGGGGCCGTTCGGGAGAGCCCCTGGAGATGTTGTTAGGACCCTGATACCATTTCTAACCAATCAATTTTAGCCGATTCAAAAAATCTAGAAAAAAAAATATGAATGTACATAATTCGTGTGTCTACAACCTCCAGAAATTTCAAGTCCAAAATTATAAGGGCAAATAGAGGGGGAAAAAAATCCATATATGAGTACTGTCAGTCTTACTTTTGTCACTATTTATACTAGATTTATCTTTTTTATCACTATTTATACTGTATGTCTTTTTTTTTAATGTGTTTGACTAATTTTTTAGAGTGACATTATGAGTGAATGTTCACACACAATAATTCAAAAAATTAAGTTAATTTTTTTGAATGTTGGTAGCATGGGAGCACCAAAGGATGGTATCACTTGACATTCTCCCCTTTTTATGCTTCCACAAGGGATAAAAACAGGCTAGATCGATCAGATCTTCACGGGAGGTGCACGCGGAAAGCACAGTGTCTCCTCACGTTCGTGCGCGTCGGTGCTTACATGTTTCTTTCCATAGGTAAGCTCTATGCAGACTGAGGCTATTCAAGACTAACTCTACTACTCCCTCCGATCCATATTAATAGGTGCTGAAGTGGATGTATTTAGACATGTTTTATTGCTAGATACATCCACTTCGGCACCTATTAATATGGATCGGAGGGAGTAGCATATTCTGGCTGCTAATGAATGGGCGATGTACGAAAATATGCAGTCTGAAGAATTAATCTTTGTGTCTCGTTTCTCGTCTATCTGATGTTGCCCTATGCAGAAATCGATTCTCAGCGATTCTTTGTTTGTGCAGTACCGATACATGTACCTTCTACTACTAGTAGTAAAAACATGCAAGTGAGTACCAAAGGGTCCAATGTTGTTGCAAATCCGACTACGATATGAATCGAGATTTGGACATGGTAGTTTTTTTTAGGAATCCTGAAAAGCGCAGCATTGCATCGATCGGAAATAGGGCACAACTAACAATGGGCTTGAGAAGGTTAACCCAAGCTATAGCCCAGCCCGGCCCAGTTCAGCCCGCCGACTCAGCAGAGTTGGAAGCGAAGCGCGTATGATGCATTGATGCCACGGCCGACGGGTTCCAAATTTCCGATCTGCTGTAGATTCCAAAGATCAAGAGGAGATCGCTTTGGGTCGCAGCTTGCACCGGCGACGTATCTACATGATGTCCGGCCGCGGCGATCGCCTCTCCTCCCTCCCCGACGACCTCCTCCGGCGGATCCTCTACTTCGCCCCCGCCAGGGAGGCCGAGTCCACCAGCGCGCTCTCAAAGCGGTGGCGCGGCCTCTGCTGCTCCACGGGCGCCGTGAACCTCCATGAAAGCGTCCCCGACGATAACGACGACGTACCCTTCTTCGCCAGGAGAGATGCCTTCGTCTCCGCCGCCAGGTTGTCCCTCGAGGCTGCCGCCGCCGCCGGTATCCCTCTCACAAGGTTCACCTTTCGCATGGAGCCGGCTGTCCACAGACACACAGTGTACAGATTCCTGCATCGCGACTCAGACTGCCGGAAGAGCACGGACGTGGTTGCAGAATTGCTCTCCCTCCCGGCAGTGCGTCGCGTCGAGGAGCTGCTGCTCACTGCAGGGTACTACGACGACGGCATGTCCTCCGACTCACTGGCGGAACCAGGGGGGGACCAGCAGGGGCCTTGGCCCCCCCTATGGTTTGACAAAACAATTTTTTTTAGTGCATAAACATGATTTAGATTTAATATTTAGTGAAAAACTCCATATTTGGCCCCCCTAATTGAAGATTACCAACCTGGGCTCCCCTTAAACTTCAATCCTGGTTCCGCCCATGCTCCGACTGTGAGGTCACGTCGCTGGACCCTTCCTTCGGCACGCTCAAGTTCACCTCTCTGCCGTCGGAGACACTCCGCGTGCTGGACATTGCCAGCTGCAGTTTCCTAACGCCGGTAGCCGGTGTCGCGTTTCCCCGGCTTGCGTCGTTGCGGTTAAGCCGCTGTAGCATCCGGAGCGAGTATCTCCAGGACTTTGTCCACGCCGCGCCAGTGCTCGCCGTAGTGCACCTCGAGTCCGTCATGTTGGACCGAGGGAATCCTAACAAGAATCCACCGTCGCCCGAAGAAGCCTTCTCCATCCGCCTCCATTGCCCGGCTGCCACCACGCTCGTCCTAGAAAAATGCAGCTGCGGGGAGAAGGTATACGACAGGAGCAGCGGTACCACTGCCTTGGAGATCGATGCGCCGAGGCTGCGGCGCTTCACGTACAATGGGCTTCTGCGGCGGCTCTCCATGAGTAGGCAGGCTCCGGATTTGGCACAGGTAGAGCTGCACATTTTCCCGGTTGTTTATCGTTGTAGAAACAAGGATGCACGCCGTGATCTCATCACCTTCTGGAAACTCCTCCACAACTTCAGCAACGCCAAGGAGCTGAAGCTGAGGGTGGACTTGCTCGAGGCCATCGCACTAGTCGGTAAGGCGAGTAGGGCTGAGCTCCTCTGCTCTTTCGGCAACCTTGAGCGCCTCCAACTGGAAGGAAGGCTCGCGCATAACGAAACGGCCACAGGGGTGTCCATCGCAAACCTGCTCCAGTGCTGCCCCATGCTCCGTGACCTCCGAATCAACCTCGCCACCGCCGATACCGGTATGGACATATACGAGGATAAGGGGAGATGCTACTTGGAGAAGAAATATCGGCACGATCTTCACGAGTCCATACATGGTTTCAATAACCGCACAATATCAATAGCTTCAACAGATTATGACGACGCTGTATTACAGGATAAACACTTATCCAAACTCCCCGCTGCCTTGAGTCGGAATGTTTTCCAATGCTTGCAGAGCAGCCTAACTTGCGTGCGCTTGCAATTCCGGATGGAGACAAGCATATCTAGGGTAAAGCTGACCAACACATTTGGAGTAAAGCTCATCAAATTCTTTGCCGAAAATGCCATGCTTCTTAAAGAGATGCACATCGACGCCGGAAACGAAAAGATGTGCGGGCACATACATTCCAAGGTTCAAAAATGGTCGTCCGGAAAGTGCTTCCTAGTCTTGCCCCTTGAGAGGAGGTGAAATCAACATGTGCACAGGAGGGTTCGGTAGTGGAGTTGCAACTGAGAGCAATTAATTCATGTATCAAAAGGTTTAGTTTGAGCTCGCCTGAAGAGGGCATACATATGCACGTACGTGCAGTTTACTCAAAACATTAGAATAGTAAATAAAAAATGTTATTTTCTTTCAAAATGAGAGTTTGATGATTAAATACTGTAGTGTTTTCCCTCGTTAATTTGACATTGTTTCGATTGATCTTGAAAAAAAAGTTTGTGTTTCGATCGGTTGGATGGAAGATTGCCGGTGCGACAAGATAGTTGTGACTGTATGTTTTAACTCTCACAAAATTGTATCAAATTAAGGAGACTTTTGTTCACCTCTTCTAGGGTTTTGAATGTGTACATAATAATACTCAAAATTGATACGTATTGGGGGTGGCACACACATATAATTTTGGGCTATATATCATGGTAATTTCAGCGGAATAGTCAAAACATGCTTTAAGATCTTACATAACTAGTAGTATTAAGCACATGGTATAATCTGTTTGACATTTCTTTTTGGAAAGGCCAGCCTGTTTACTAGTGGTAGGGGATGGGTATGCTCAGAATTTTGCTCTATATCGACGAAACACGGTATGTCAATGAGATCACTAGTTTTAGTCAGCTGGTCAAGGTTGCGCAGTTGTGTGGCCTTTGTGTGTAGCCCATCGATGTGAATGTCGATTACCACCATTACTAACGGCAGTACTATTTGACAAGGTGGGCTTGACTAATTCGGTGACTCCTACTAAAAAGGAAAGCAAAACCCCACTAACATACATTAAATATTTTTCTATCTCAAATGCAAGTTATCCACATCATCCACCCTCTTAGCCAATCAATTGTACATGTCATCTTCTCTAATATTTATTAATTATTACATGCAAGCTACATATCATACTTTTTTTTAACCATCCGTTTTTAATTTAATGATTTATGCAAGCTACATATTATACATTCCTTAAACCAACCATTTTTAAAACTAATGGTTTATAATACGAATCAATCGTCTATAAATTTAGTATCTCGAGTATGATCAACTGATTTTTTTTCATATTTCTTCAGACTATATAATGTAGCATGTTTTTTTTCAAAAAGGAGGTTAAAACCCTTAGCCTCTGCATAAAAAAAACACACATGCCATTTACTATAAGGGATTCCCGCTGCAACGTGTGGGGTATCCTTCTAGTTATCTGAATTCCCATGTATTTTGGAATATATCCGATGAGTATCACCAACGATTTTTAGTATTGGAAAATTAAATATTTTCAAAATAATTTTCACAAAAGTTTCAAAAATACTTAAATAATTAATTTCGGCATTTTAATTCACACGTGTTTGAAAATTTTACTAATATCAGTTATTTTAATCATAGTTCATACATATTTAGAAATAGGCAAAAAGGCACAGAAAATTCAATCATTTTACTCATAGCCCATTAAATTTTAGAATCGCTTCATACGTGTACCAATTATTCCATTGTAATTATACGGCTTATTTTTTTATGCTATATACACTTGTAATGAACCAAAAAGACATATATATGTCACGTCACCGATCGCAACTGAGTCCCAACTTCCAAACGGTTTTAGCCTTGTTCCTGACGTACGTACGGAGAGACCTTCCCAAATTCTTGGTGGAGATCGTGTATATGAATAGCTACTCCGTAGAAGATTGTAAAGGACGTACGCTACACACCGTTCGTGTGCATCTCGATTTCTCGGCTACACGCGTAGGTCAACGATGGCGATCGACCGCGCCGCCAGGCCGGTTCGCGAGGACCGCATCAGCAAGCTCGACGACGCCGTGCTCGGCCACGTCCTCTCCTTCCTCCCGTCCAAGCAGGCCGCGCGCGCCGCCGCTCTCTCGTCCCGGTGGCGCGAAGCCTTCGCCGGCGTGCACACCATCTCCGCCGAGGAGCCGGAGGGCGCCGTCCCCACCTACGACGAAAGCGGGCGGCGTGACAGCCACGACGACGACTTGCCAAGGGACGCCTCGCGCTTCGGCGCCACCATCACCGCCGCCATCGTCGCCCGCCACCGCCGTCCAGTCGCCACGCCGCCGCTGCGCACGTTCCGCGTCTCCTTGCACAACTACAGGTACGGTGACGCCGTCGCCGTGGACCAGTGGGTCTCTTACGCCCTGAAGCAGGCCGGTTCCGAGCTCGAGCTCGACCTCCGCCTGAGGTGCCTGCCCATCTACTGTCGACGCGCCTACGACATCGAGATTAAGGCGGAGGAGCCTCGCAGTGCCTACGCGGTTAAGGACCCCGGCACCGCCGGTAGCGCTGTGGCTTCCATTACCAAGCCGGAGGCGGATCACACCGACGACGACGACGGCGAATCAGAGGAGGAACATGAAAAGTTTTTGGCGGGGCCGTCTCTACTCCTATACTGGGAAAGATTCCTGATTTACACCGTTCCGAAGGCTCTCTTCTCCTGCTCCGCGCTGCGAACGCTCCGCATCGGGCCCTGCAGGCTCTCCCCGCCATCCACCATCAGGCTGCCGTCTCTCGAGGAGCTCCTCCTCACCCGCGTCCCCGACGGCGAGGAGGAGGTGCAGAGGCTCATCTCCGCCTGCCCGCGCCTCGCCGACCTCACGCTCGAGGCCTGCGACACGGTGACCGCGCTTTCCCTGTTGGACGTGCCGCGGCTCCGCAGGCTCGCCCTTCGGTGCTGCCATAGCCTCACCCGCGTCTTTCTGTACGTGTCGAAGCTCGGCGCATTCGAGTACCGCGGCGCCGTGCCCAAGATCCCGTTGCTGACCATGTTCAGGACCGAGGGGGGCTGGTTCGTCACCATGCCGCCCCTCACGTCGTGCACCATCGACCTCTGCAGCGGTGAGGTCTTGGCGCCCGACGAGCTCTCCATGCTCACGGCTTTCTTACACAACTTCGCGAACGCGAAGCACCTGCGTCTGCGGTCCAAACGCCTTTGCCCGGGCATTGGTAGGGACGCCATCACAAGGCTCCCAACGTTCCGGAACCTCCAACATCTCGAGCTATGGGGGCACCTGGCGCAGGACGGAGATGCCGCCGCCGTCATCGACACGACGAGCAAGATTCTCCGGCACGCCCCGAACCTGGAGGTGCTCTCCTTCGCCTTCGAGCTATGGACTAGGACCGACGTCGACGACAATGGACCGCTCCCGCCCGGCCGCTATCAATGCAAGGAGGGGGAGCTCCTGGACGCGCACCGTCTCAGGTACAATCAGTACAGCGTCCTCAACGCGCCGAGGGGCGGCGCCATCATCCCTTGCTTGGCGAACCGGGTGCGGGTGGTCAACCTGGTGCATTACCAGGGAGGTAGGGCACAAAGGACCCTGGCCAAGTTCTTGCTATGCAACGCTCCGGTCATCGGCGAGCTGTGGTGCCAGTTCGCCGAGGGGCCCCTCTGGGTGCAGAACGAATTGATGCGGGAGATGAAAGGCTGGGTGATAAATGAGAAAGCCAACACGGTCTTCCGGTGATGCCTATGTGATCTAGCTTCTGCAATCGCTGGCTAGATGTGTTTTTGATTTGAATAGTGGTTGTATAAACATAGCTTGTCTTTTTTTAAGCTAAAACATCAATAAACATAGCTTGTCTTCGATTAATAGACCCACAATTAATGTTCCTTAATGTCATAAGCGATAGTACAAAAATAAACGGTAAACAAAGAAACTTTTTCAAGTAGGAAAAGAAAAAACCACCGGTCAGCAAAAATTCCGTATATCGGGTTGGTCCCGGGCTCTAGTTTCCGTTGGGTTTTGGACCGGGACCCGGGGGGGGGAGGGGTCCACTAGTGGAAACAACCCCTCTCGTCCAGGGGGTCGGGGGGCAGCTGTCCCGGTTGCAACCAAATCCGGGACAAATGCCCTGCATTGGTCCCGGTTCGTGCGCCCGGGGCAACAGGAATCGCCTGGGCGCATTGGTCCCGGTTCGTGGGGGGTATATCGGTCCCGGCTCTTGCCACGGACCGGGACCAATGCCTAGCCACAGGCCACGTGGCACGCGCATGACCTGTTGTCCTGGTTCAGTCCACGAACCGGGACCAATGCCCCCTTCCCCTATATATACTGCCCCAGCCCTCCCTCCTTCCATCTTTTTTTTTGCTTGGAGGTGTGAGAGAGTGTGGTGTTAGTGTGTTTTTTTTTACTATGCACACGAGGTGTTCGACGAAATTCCCGAGACGCGCACAAGCTCACTGAAAATGGTATCTTCGACCGAGGTTAACAAATTATCTTTTTCATCTGTAACTGATACATAAAAAAGTATTATTTGTCGATGTACTGTGGTCATCTCTTAATTAATATGTATTTTGATAAACTTAATTATATGATGCAGATGGATGCACGGCAGCGATGGATGTACGGTGACCGACGCACTTCCGAGTATATGGCAGGCCTGAATGCATTTCTTGCTGTAGCTCAGGCGAACAAAGATAATGGCTTCATGTGTTGCCCATGTGTTGATTGTCGGAACGTCAGAGAACATTCTTCCGAAAGAATCCTTCACGGCCATCTACTTCGGAGAGGTTTCATGCCCAGCTATAATTGCTGGACCAAGCATGGAGAAAGAGGGGTTGTGATGGAAGACGATGAAGAAGAAGAAGATCCTTCGTTCCCTGAATACGACGATACTGCAATGGAAGAGAATGCAGAAGAAGGAGGTGATCAAGAACATCCATCAGAAGAGGCCGATGATGATCTTGGCCGAGTTATTGCTGATGCAAGGGAAGACTGTGAAAATAAATTGGAGAGGTTGAAGCTGGACAACATGTTACAGGATCACAAAAAATTGTTGTACCCAAATTGCGAAGATGGTAGCACAAAGCTCGGTACCACACTGGAGTTGCTGAAATGGAAGGCACAAAACGGTGTGACTGACAAGGCATTTGAGAGTTTACTTCAACTAATGAAGCCAAAACTTCCAAAGGATAACGAATTGCCTGAGAGTACGTACGAAGCAAAGAAAGCTCTCTGCCCTCTAGGATTAGATGTGCAGAAGATACATGCATGCATTAATGACTGCATTCTCTTCCGCGGTGAGAAGTACGAGAATTTGGATGAATGTCCGATATGCACTGCACTGCGGTATAAGATCAGAGCAGATGATCCTGGTGATGTTGACGGCGAGCCCCCCCGTAAGAGGGTTCCTGCTAAGGTGATGTGGTATGCTCCTATAATACCACGGCTGAAACGTCTGTTTAGAAACAAAGAGCATGCTAGGTTGTTGCGATGGCACAAAGAAGACCGTAAGAAAGATGGAAAGTTGAGGCACCCCGCCGATGGATCGCAGTGGAGAAAGATCGAGAGAGACTTTCCAGACTTTGCAGGAGAGGTGAGAAACTTATGGTTTGGTCTAAGTACAGATGGCTTTAATCCTTTTGGGGAGCAGAGCTCCAGTCATAGCACTTGGCCTGTAACTCTATGTATGTACAACCTTCCTCCTTGGTTGTGCATGAAGCGCAAGTTCATTATGATGCCAGTTCTCATCCAAGGCCCGAGGCAACCTGGCAACGACATTGATGTGTATCTAAGGCCATTAGTGGAAGAACTCTTAGAACTGTGGGGCAAACCAGGTGTACGTGTGTGGGATGAGAACGAACAAAAGCCATTTGACCTACGGGCGTTGCTTTTCGTGACCATCAATGATTGGCCAGCTCTTAGTAACATTTCCGGTCATACAAACAAGGGATACAATGCATGCACACACTGTTTAGATAAGACTGACAGTGTTTTTTTGGATAAATGTAAAAAGGTTGTATACCTGGGGCATCGTAGATTTCTTCCGATCAAGCATCCCTTAAGGAAAAAAGGAGGGAAGCATTTCAGAGGTGAGGCAGATAACCGAAAGAAGCCTGAGCTCCGTAGTGGTAATGATATATTCGATATGGTCAAGGACCTAGAAGTAATCTTTGGTAAGGCTGTTGGCAGCCAACCAGTTCCGTACGGCCCTGATAAGCGGGCACCCATGTGGAAGAAGAAATCTATATTTTGGGAGCTACCCTATTGGAAAGTTTTAGATGTCCGGTCTTCGATCGACGTGATGCACGTGACAAAGAATCTATGTGTCAATCTGCTATGCTTCCTAGGCGTGTATGGGAAGTCAAAAGATACGCCTGAAGCACGGGAGGACCAGCAACGTATGAAAGACCCAAGCAACAAGCACACAGATACAGGGCGCCATTCCTTAAGCAGCTACGCTCTTACTAAAGCAGAGAAGGAAATATTCTTTGAAGTCCTTTACAGTATCAAGGTTCCGTCTGGCTTCTCGTCGAATATAAAGGGGATAATAAACATGGCAGAGAAAAAATTCCAAAACCTGAAGTCTCATGACTGCCACGTGATTATGACGCAATTGCTTCCGATTGCATTGAGGGGGCTTCTACCGGAAAATGTTCGAGTACCCATTGTGAAGCTATGTGCATTCATGAACGCAATATCTCAGAAGGTAATCGATCCAGAAATTCTGACAAGATTACAGAGGGATGTGGTCCAGTGTCTTGTTAGTTTTGAGTTGGTGTTCCCACCGTCCTTCTTCAACATTATGACTCATCTCCTTGTTCACCTATGTGAAGAGATTCATATTCTCGGTCCGGTCTTTCTACACAATATGTTCCCCTTTGAGAGGTTCATGGGAGTCTTGAAGAAATATGTTCATAACCGTGCTAGGCCAGAAGGAAGCATCTCGAAGGGCTATGGAACAGAGGAGGTCATTGGGTTCTGTGTTGACTTTATTCCTGACCTTAAGACAATTGGTGTTCCTGAATCGCGGCATGAGGGGAGACTGAGGGGAAAAGGAACGCTGGGAAAGAAAACAATGATACCTAGGGACGGGTATTCTTTGACCAAAGCACACTACACAGTTCTACAAAATTCTATGTTCATGGCTACGTATGTCGAGGAACACAAGAATATTGTACGGTCTGCAAACCCGGGGAAGGATGACTCATGGATTAAACGCGAACACATGGAGACTTTCGGAAGTTGGTTGCAAACACGTCTTATAAATGACACCACTGTTGAAGATCAGCTATACATGTTGGCAGGGTCACCATCTTCGACTATTGGGAGTTTTCAAGGGTACGAGATAAATGGAAATACATTTTACACGAGCTCCCAAGATAAGAAGAGCACCAACCAAAACAGTGGTGTCCGCTTTGATACAACAAACGAGAATGGAAAAACTGACACATAATATGGTTACATAGAGGAGATATGGGAACTTGACTATGGACCTTCTTTTAAGGTCCCTTTGTTCAAGTGCAAATGGGTCAACCTGAATGGAGAAGGGGTAAAGGTAGACCCGCTTTATGGAATGACAACAGTGGATCTCAACTGTATTGGTTACAATGACGAACCATTCGTTCTAGCCAATGATGTGGCTCAGGTCTTCTATGCGAAGGACATGTCTTCCAGACCGAAGAAAAGAAAAAATAAGGGAACAATTTCATCATACGATGAGCCGAAGCGTCACATAGTTCTCTCAGGGAAAAGAAACATCGTGGGAATCGAGGACACGACAGACATGTCAGAAGATTATAATAAGTTTGTTGAAATTCCACCCTTCACAGTGAAATCTGACCCCACCATCCTGTTAAATAATGAAGATGCTCCATGGTTACGGCCGAAGAGATCATAAGCAAGGGACACGAAGAAAAGCTGGCAAGCATTATTGTTCCACCATCCCACTTTTCTGTTTCTCTCTCCTCCGTATGTTGGTGATGTGTAATAATAAGCGTGGAATACATGATCATATAGTTCTGTTTGATTAGTATTTTGTATTGACCGGTAAATAGCTGACAACTATGACCCATATCCGAATACATTTCGAAGTGATAGTACGGATAACATCCTGACAGATATTGCAGGATTATAACTACTTTTAAGATGTAGTATCTGTTGACACACGGTATGGAACAAGCGATTGTTATTCATTTGAGTTAACCACCATAAATAACACAAAAAAGTTTTGACTGACTGCTTTACATCGATAGGCCTTATGGGTGTCATATATTCCGCGCACATATTGCAGGCACACCATATTAATTTGAGGCATTGGAGGAGGAGAGATAGCTTTGCACAGGCTTGGCATCCACATGAAGACAGTGATTTCAGTTGAGATAGGTGAAGTTAATAGGAGGATTCTGAGGGGTTGGTGGGATCAGACACAAACTGGCACTTTAATTTAGATTGCCGACGTGAAGTCTCTCACTAATGATAGAATTGCATAATCTTGAAAAAACCTTTGCCTTGATCGTCCAAGATGTCCCAGTAGTGGTGCTCAGCGCCTTGTCTGCATGTTTCGCAGGACATGCCCATTTTACAGTGTAGAAACATCTACAGAAAAGAGCAAACATCTGTAAACTAGGCAGAGGAGAAGTAGAATCAGGTAGAGAAACATTAGAGCCGATGAGAAGTACAAATAGCATATGGAGAGAAACAAGGTTTAAAAGATATTGCTAGGTGCTTCCGGCCAAAAGATTATCAAATCAAAGTTTTGAAATTCTCAAATCAAACCATAAGTTCACAAAGCTTAAGCAAACATGGACCGTTACCAACCTGAGCCGCAAGGAGCAGTAGAGCAGAGCAGAGCAGACTCTAGAGGATGGACAAGCAGCCAGGACTGACATCGACTCTAGAGGATGAACAAGCCACCCTACTTCTACTATGAAAATGAGGCCCTAGCTCCAAAAAGTGTATGGGTGGAAATTTCCAGAAATTTGTATGACATAGAGCCGGAGTTTGTGGATTCTAAGCACTTCTGTGCAGCTGCTCAAGAAAGAGGCTACATCCATAATTTGCCAATTGAGAATAGGTCACGTCTCCTTCCTCTCGCTCCAAAGACCATATTTGAGGCATTCCCTCATTATGAGAACTGGTGGCCTTCCTGGGATCCTAGAAAGCAGCTCGATTGCTTGCAAACCCGTCTGGCAAGTCCAATTCTGATAAAACAGATCGAACGTACTCTTGCAGGCTCAAGTAATCCACCACCTCTAACTGTTTAGAGGTATGTTATGGACGAGTGCAGAAGATGGAACCTTGTTTGGGTTGGAAATAACAAGGTTGCCCCTCTAGAGCCAGATGAGATGGAATTTTTACTCGGTCTCCCAAGAAACCACACAAGGGGAGTCGCCAAGAGAGAGAGGTACAAATCTCTTGGCAATTCATTCCAAATTGATACTGTGGGTTGCCACTTGTCGGTGTTAAAGAACATGTTTCCCAATGGTGTTAATGTGGTGTCCTTATTCTCCGGTATTGGAGGAGGAGAGATAGCTTTGCATAGGCTTGGCATCCACATGAAGACAATGATTTCAGTTGAGATAGGTGAAGTTAATAGGAGGATTCTGAGGGGTTGGTGGGATCAGACACAAACTGGCACTTTAATTGAGATTGCCGACGTGAAGTCTCTCACTAATGATATAATTGCATCATTTATTGCTAGATATGGTCGCTTTGACTTTGTGATTGGGGGTCTGGAGGGCGAGCAACCTGCTTTATTCTACCACTATTCTAGAATCTTGAAAGCCGTTAAGTCATCTACAACAAGTCTGATGCTCCCGCTGCGTACACGGAAGTTACTATGTTTTCAAGCGGGGGTCGCTTTGAATTAGGAAGATCACGAGAGAAATAAAAAATTGTAACATTTTTATATTCAAATTATATACAAATGAAAAAATAATTAATAGTTTTAATAGTTAGAATAATTATTTAGTTAAACGAAAAATGGATTTAAATTAGTTTTGCAAATTCTAGCATTTTTCATGTTGGAATTTTTGTCAAATTTGGAAGTATATAGAAGTTGTTAATGTGCAAACTTAACACTTTTCAAATTTTGGCGCTAAAAAATTTTGGGCGCGCAGGGGTGCCACCGAAATTCGAAATTTGTTTTTGGTCCCGGGCCGTGGTACCAACCGGGACCAAAGGGGCTCTAGTCCCGGTTGGTGGCACGGGCCGGGACTAAAGGCCCAGGTGTATAAAAAGCGCGGCCCTCTGTCCAGGCCGAGCGGACACTCCAGGGGCGGGTACGAGTGGATATGGCTGGGCGAAGCCCTGCCGGCGGCGGGAACGAGTGGACAGATCCGCCGGCGTTCCACCATCGCCGGCGGGGATGGGGTAGGGACATAGTAGATTAGGGGGAACACAACTTATATTAAAATAAGGCCAGGGGCCTTGCTTACATAGGGGCGGCGCGGCCACAGGCGGCCGGCCGTACTTGCATAAGGGGCGGCGGCGCGGCCACAGGCGGCCGGCCGTTTCTTGGGGGGGGGTAGCTAGGGGCGTTGTCTACATAGAATAGGGGGGCGACGCGGCCACAAGCGACCGGCGCCGATCTAGTCGTCCTCGTCGTCGGAGAGGCAGTGGTAGGGGGGCGGCTGCCACAGGTGGGCAGGCGGCGCCTGGGCCGGGGGCGTAGGCATCGGGGGCATCGGAGGCGGGTACGGCGGTGGCGGGGGCAGCACCTCCTGCGGCGGCGGCGGCGGAGGGGGCAGCTCCTCCTCCTGCTCCGGCGACCCCGGCGCCCAAACGCCGCCGGTCCAGGCCCAGGTCATGCCGTACTCCAGGCCTGGTGGGAGCGGCTGCGGGTCCGGCTGGTCCTCGGACGCCTCCAGCTCGGCGTTCATCACCTGCCACCAGGGGGCAGCAGGCTCGTTAGGGGGTGGCGGCGGCGGCGGCATGGCGGCGGCGTCGGCGGCGGCGGCGGCCACGACCCGCTCCCACCGCTTGATTTCGTCGTCGACGAGGGAGCGGCGGGAGCGCTCGCAGGCCTCCTCCATGGCGGCCCGGAGCTCGGGGTCCTCCTCCCCGGAGAAGTCCTCCGGCTCGTCCACGAGGAGCCATAGCTCCCTCTCCCGGCCGGGCGCTGGCGGGGGGTAGTCGTCCACGTTGGCCTCGTGGGGGGCGGGGATGAAGGAGCGGCGGCGCAGCTCGTGCTCCTGCTCGAGCCAGGCGGCCCAGTAGGGGGAGCTGCGCGCGTACGCGCGCTCCCTGCGGACCGGGGCCGGCAGGAGCTCACGCCGGCGGTCGACCTCCTCAAGCAGCGCCTGGCCGGTCGGGACCGGCGGCACAGGGATCCGCTGGGGGTTCAGGTGCCAGCCGTCCGGGAGGTGGACGTCGGCATAGAACACCGGAGTGGCATTGTTCCAGTGCCACTCGGCCTCGTCCACCCGGACGTACCGGCGGAACCTCTTGCCCTTGGGCGCGGCGCTGGGCGGCGGGCGTGCAGCCGGTGGTGGCGCGGGGACGCGCGGCACCCCGCCGAGGCGGACACCTCCAGGGCCGTAGCCGAAGGCCTCCGCCGGCGGTGGTGGGACGCGGCCGGCGCCTCTCGAGGAGCCGCCTTCATTCCTGGGGCGCTTGCCGGAGCCGCTGCCGGAGCCGCTGCCGAACCAGCGGGACATGGTGGCTATGGTTGGTCTGCCTTGGGCGCGGCCGGGGTGAATGGGTTGTACGGGCGGCGGGGGGCCTTTAAAAAGGACCCGGGGTGGGCTGGCATGCCAACCGGCGGCCTGGACGTGGCGGCGGTTGCAGGCGGCCATGAATGCGCGTGGGGAAGTGGGGGCGCGGGAAGCCGAGGCGGGGCGGGAAGACGAGGCGACTGGCCCTTTGACCGTCCTGTACTCTTAATTTAAGGGACCAGGCGAGCCAGCCAACGGCCGCTGGCCAGTGGCCCCTACGAACCATTTGACTGACCACGCTGGCCAGTGGGCCCTTCGAACCGTTGACTGACCATAATAAAAGACGCGGGCCAGTGGGCCCTTTTGACAAAAAAATATGACCAGTGGGCTTAATAAAAGACGTGGGCCTGGACGCGGTTGGGGAAGTGGAGGCCGGCTCGGGATTGGGAGACAGGAGCCCAAAAGATCGGGCTCGGGATTGTATATATTTTTTTGTCAAAAAAGTATCCATCCCGGTCCCTTGAACGAACCGGGACGAACTCCCTGGGCCAGGTTCGCCACGTGCCCTATCCTTACCATCCCGGGTCCTGGCACAACCGGGACCAATGGGACGGGCCATTTGTCCCGGCCAGCCCATCCCGGTTGCACAACCGGGACAACTGGCCCTTACGACCCGGGACAAAAGGCCCTGTTTCCACTAGTGGTCTGCACCAGACTAGACCCGGTTCGAACAGGGCCTATAGTCTGGTTCGTAATACGGACCGGGACTAGAGGTGTTTCGCCCGGTAGGGCCACGTGCGAGAGCCTCTAGTCCTGGATGGAATCACAAACCGGGACTATAGGTTATGTGTTCCTATATATATTATTGCACCTACTCTCTTCCCCCTCTCCTCTGCTTTTCCATTTTAGAAGGTGAGAGGTGTGTGCTACCTTGTTGTTCTTTCCTATGCATAAGAGGTATTTGATGAAATGTCCGAGCTAGCCATCTTACTTCTCAGTTTTTCACCACGGACCTCGAGTTTATCCCCATTTTCTCCGCGGTTTGTCAAGATTTGGCGGCGCCCCTTCTATTGAAGTGTTCCCTGAGGCTAACACATAATTAATTACTAATTTTAGCATCGTGATTGCATATGATATACCTATACAATAATGTAGATGCACCGACAATGGATGTAGGTATTGTCCGACGCTTTGGCGAGTTCATTAATTGTGTGCATGATTTCCTCTATGTGGCTGATGCGAACAAGCGGAATGGTTTTGTATTTTGTCCACGTAGTGTCTGTAAGAATCAAAAGGATTACTCTGACTCAAAGATCCTTCACAGCCACTCGTTTTGGTCCGGTTTCATGTCCAACTATAATTGTTGGACCAAATACGTAGAGAGAGTGGTTATAATGGAAGACAATAAAGAAGAAGAGGATGGTGACAACTATCCCCCTGAATACGGTGATACTTTCATGGGGAAATCCGAAGGGGAAGCTAAAGAAGAGGCACATGATGAGCCCGCTGATGATCTTGGTCGGACCATTGCTGATGCACGGAGAGAATGCGGAAGTGAAAAAGAGAGAGAGAAGTTGGATCACATGTTAGATGATCACAAAAAGTTTTTGTACGCAAATTGTGAAATTGTCTGAAAAATCTGGGCATCACACTGGAATTGTTGCAATGGAAGGCAGAGTGTGGTCTATCTGATAAGAGTTTGGAAAAGTTGCTAAAAATGATAAAGAATATGCTTCCAAAGTACAACATATTGCCCGCCAGTACGTACGAAGAAACGAAGGATGTCTGCCCTCTAGGTGTATAGGTTTGGAAGATACATGCATGCCCTAATGACTGGATCCTCTACCGCGGCCAGGAGTATGAGAATTTGAATGCATGCCCGATATGCACTGCATTGCGGTATAAGATAAGACGAGATGACCCTGGTGATGTTGAGGGCGACCCCCCTCGGAAGAGGGTTCCTGCCATGTGTCGCAGTGGAGAGTTGTTGCGATGACGCAAAGAGAAACGTAAGTCGGACGGAATGTTGATACACCTCGCTGATGAGTCGCAGTGGAGAAAGATCGACAGAGAGTTCAAAGATTTTGCAGGTGATGTAAGGAACTTAAGCTTTGGTTTAAGTATCGATGGCATTAATCCTTTTGGGGAGTAGAGGTCCAGTCATAGCACCTGGCCAGTGACTCTATGCATCTATAACGTTCCTCATTGGTTGTTCATGAAGCAGAAATTCATTATGATGCTAGTGCTCATCCAGGGCCCGAAGCAACCTGGCAATGACAATGATGTGTAACCAAGGCCATTAGTTGATGACCTCTTATAGTTGTGGGATAAACCTGGTGTACATGTATGGGATGAGCACGAACAGAAGCAATTTTACATACGAGCATTGCTGTTCGTAACCATCAACGATCGGCCTGCTCTTAGTAATCTTTCAGGACATTCAAACAAGGGATACAATACATGCACACATTGTTTAGATGAGACTGAATGTCGAATATATACCAACCAGGGGTATATCAGATGGTAGTCTAAAGTGCCGGATTACCAGGGTGGCCTAAATGGTAATGGGCTATGGTCCGTTAGGCGGCCCAGTAAGCTGATGCACAGAAGCCGGATTCTAGAAGAACCCGGATCACAGCCCACGTGATCTGGCTTGGAGGAGAAGGCGGATTCCTTACTTTCCAAGTTAAATAGTTACCGTAGTCTTCTAGGTTTCCTACTCTGTATGCCCTAATACGGCTATTATATAAAGCCGGACGGGAGATATGATAGATAGACAAGAAGCTAAAGGCCAACTCGCCGAGAGGTTGATCCTTGACGAACAGCCTATAGAACCTCACGGTGTACTCTGTATTTCCAGGCTTTAGCCCTGAATAGTGAGATTGCAGGAGTAGGAACGTTGCATTACTGCGTCGTACCGAACCTGGGTAAAAACCTTGTGTCATTGTCCTACGCACAACCACGTCCCTCCGCGTCTCTACCGGTAGTCTCATGGCACCCCCGTCTATGCATTCTACCACGATGTCTCGACAGTTGGCGCCCACCGTGGGGCCAGCGACGTCAGGCGTTAAGTTTCGATCTAGGATACTCGGCGGGATCGGCAGTTCCATAACTGTCAGAAGCTTGGAGTTCGACAGCGACGTTGGACGCTTCATCGACAACGGATCCTACATACCGGCGCAAAATCATCTGGTAAGTGCCTGCGTATTACCGATTGGATTTGCAAATATCTTTATCGGATTAACCGCAGAGGCCATGGGGTTTTGCGGTGGAAGTAAATTTATCCCACCCGCCCTATACCCAGTCGAAGATGACTACGATACCGGGTTCTGCTCAGACCGCTGACATACAAGTGAATCACACTTTATCGGCATGGTGCAATCCGAGATCGCTGAAAACACGGATGACAGTAATCCCGTGCAAGAGGCAGAAAACAACACTCCCACAACAGAGGTGGAAGATCCGACATCCGTCAACATCACGACACACTCGGAAGCTGACTCTGTACTAGCCACCATTGAGGCGAGATTAGAATCGGAAACCGGATCGGATCACTTCGATACCGAAGAGGAAGACGAAGACGCTTTCGAAAGAAATGTCAAATCCTTCCAAGAGGGATTCCATGAAGTACTAATGGCAAAACCGGCTGAAAACACGGATGCCGACAGTCAGGAAAGACCTAGAACTCCTCCGCCAGAGGAAGAGAGAGAGGACGGAGAAACTTCTCCAAGATACCCCGATGTCAAGGAACTGACAGAGGAAAAACCAATCAAAAAACCTCCCTCTTCCAAGAAAAAGCATAAGGCCGCTAAAAAGCTCCAGTACAAACTCCGGAAGAATAAATTGGCCGATCCAGCCGATGAAAGCCCGGAAGAAGGAGGCGCAAGCAGAATAAAGCCCGCGGAGAAGAAAACAAAAGAAATCCTTGTTCCGCCAATGACGGAACAAGAAGAACAGGAGTTACTGCAAACACCAGTGGGATTGCATGAACCCCCTGAAGTGCTGGAAGCCAGGAGACAAGCTCTCCAGAGGCAGCAGTAACATCTATTCAGAACTCGTGAGCACCTCCAAAAAAACCAGGATGACATCAAACTCATGAAGGAAGAAATCGAGGAGTACGAGAGAAAGAATAGATCTGGAATTAAACCTACAAGGTTACCCGGAATTGTAAAACCGGAAGTACTGCCGCCAAAAGAAAGGTTTGACAACCCACCTTGGCAAAAGCAGGTAAACGGCAAAGATGCCAGAGGCGAACCAATATACAAAACTGCAGCAGAAAATGCGGAAGCAGCATTCGCCATCCTCAACAATGATATGTACTCCAATGGTGAAAAACTTCAAGGGGTGTATGCTTTCTTAGGAAAAGCATTGCAACAACAACAGCGAGGGAAGCAGCGATCAGGGAAGTTGCATGACGACTCCGCCCTATGTAAAACAGGTACATGCGCCGCTGGAGCACCCGGATCAGAAGAACCTGGAGATTCAAGTACCTCAAAAGAGAAGAAAGCAGATCCGAGAAAATAAAAGAAAAATCCCGACAACAAGGATGAAGCGTCTAGAACCCGGACACCCCCTAGAAATAAGGAAAGAAACAGGAGTAGAATTCCACCTTATCCAAAGGGGCAAGATCTCGGAAGAAATAGAGAGAATCCCGAAAAAGCGCGTTCGCGCCATAATGGAAAAGAAAGGAGCAGATCCCCTTCTGTCCATTCAGCCGGCAGGTACTCCGCACACATGGATAGAGCGGAAAGAGACGATTTATACTTTGGACCTAAATGCTTCACAGATAGGATCCGAAGGATAACCCTTCATTATGGCTTTGCCAAAGTCGGTCCAACATACCAAAAATATACCGGTAGTACAAACCCGGACACCTGGCTCTCAGACTACTATATAGCCGTCCAGATCAAGAATGGGACAGACTTGGAAGCCGTAAAGTTTCTTCTCCTAATGTTGCTGGATGGAGCCAGAGATTGGATCAATGGATTACCCTCCAGAACTGTCGATAGCTGGGATGATATGGCGCGAGTATTCACTCAGCATTTCTGGGGAACGTATAAACGCCCGAATACCATCAACCAGCTAAACCGTTGCACCCAATTTGAGGACGAACCATACGTGGATTTCATCTCAAGATGGACGGCAATGAAGAATAGTTGCTCTGGAGTAACTGACGTTCAAGCAATGCATGCTTTCGTCAATGGCCTAAAACCCGGACTTGTATCGTTCATGATTGGTTCCAAAAAGCACAAAGATCTCGGATCTATGCTTACAACTGCCAACGAACACGCTGCAGCCGAGGACGACATTAGGGCAAGAGGAGGCAGTATCGATACACTAATACAGGGCAAAAAGAACCCTCGCCCTGAGAAGAAAGGAACTCCAGATGCAACACAAAAACTCAAAGAGGTAAACATAGCCTTTGAAAGGGAAAATGGCAATATGTGGAAAGGACGCAATACCGAGCCAATAAACTACACCAAAGAAGAGTGGGAGAAAATAAAGTTGGAAAACTGTGTCCACCACTCGCAATTTGGGAAGCCTACTCATACTAACGCACAATGCCGCTTGAACAAGCATATGAAAGGCAGTGCAGGATCCGGAAACAAAGGGAAGAATTCCAAGAGGAAGTTTTCCAAGCAAAAGCCAGAAGCTGAGAAAGAAGACAGTGAATCGGACACTGACGAAAAAATCCAGGAACGGCAGCGAAAAGGCGAGCCTAAGTTTCCGAGAGTTGATGGAGAATGCAACCTAAATTTCCTGGCAACTCCCTCAGCAAAGGTGGCAAAGAGAACGCTTCGAGAAATAAACGCGGTTGTCCCTGCAACCCCGAAATTCTTGAAGTACTCAAACACACCAATTACCTGGGATCAGTCTGATCATCCCGGAAACATCCCTGAACCCGGCACGCAAGCTCTTGTTGTAAGCCCTATTGTCCAAAACACTAGGCTAAAAAGAGTGTTGATGGATGGAGGATCCAGCATTAACATAATGTACCTAGATACACTGAAGCATCTGAAGATTTCCGAGACCCAGCTCAACCACAGCAACATACGTTTTCACGGTATCGTCCCTGGCAGGCAAGCACGATCCCTAGGAGAAATTTCCCTGGATGTAACCTTTGGAGACAAAGATCACTTCCGGCAGGAAAAGGTATCCTTCGAGGTTGTCCCGTTCGAAAGCGTGTATCACGCGATACTCGGACGTCCAGCTTTCGCCAAATTCATGGCAAGATCATGTTATATCTATAACAAGCTGAAGATGCCAGGACCCAAAGGAGGAGTAATCACCATATCTGGAGACTTCAAATTAGAAAACGAGCTGGAAAAATAAAACGCCCTATGCGCTGAGAAAGTCATGGCAAAGGAAGAGTTGAAAGAGCTGGCAAAAGAGGTATCGCCGACAGAAATGCCAGCAGGAAAAGAAATCCGGAAGCCAGCAGATAGCTTCAAGGCGTCCGACAATACAAGACAGGTAATCCTAGATCCCAAAGATCCGACAAAATTTGTCGTAGTGGGAACTGGGATGACCGACAATTAGGAAAGCGAGCTCATCAAGTTCCTCCGTGACAACTGGGATATTTTCGTTTGGTGCCCAGCGGACATGCCAGGCGTACCCAGGGAACTTGCTGAGCATCAACTCAAGGTGATTCCAGGATCGAAACCCGTCAAACAAGGTCTCCGTCGATTTGACGGAAGAAGACGGAAGGCTATTGGCAAGGAAATTATCCGGCTTTTAGCAACAGATTTTATCCGGGAAGTTATACATACTGAATGGTCTGCGAATCCAGTATTAGTCCCGAAGAAAGATACTACATCCCTTAGAATGTGTATAGATTACACTGGCCTGAACAAACTATGTCCAAAAGATAGGTTTGCGTTACCGCTCATCGATCAAATAATAGATGCCACCGCAGGCTATGAGCTTTTGTGCTTTTTGGATGCATATTCCGGGTATCATCAAATACGCATGAACAAGGAGGATCAAATCAAAACCTCGTTCATAACCCCTTATGGGACGTACTATTACATAACCATGCCATTTGGCCTGAAGAACGCAGGAGCCATATACCAACGTTGCATGCAACGGTGGTTGCATAGCCAGATTGGCAAAAATGTCCACATTTACGTGGACGACATTGCTGTCGTTACCAAGGAAAAAGAAACACTTCTTGAGGATTTGCGAGAAACCTTCGAAAATTTACGCACTTATAAAATGAAGTTAAATCCATTAAAGTGCGTATTCGGGGTTCCCTCAGGAAAACTTCTGGGTTTTATCGTTTCTCATAGAGGAATAGAAGTAAACCCCGAAAAGATCAAAGCAATCCTAAACATCTCCAAGCCTACGTGCGTAAAAGATGTGCAAAGATTGACGGGTTCCGCCGCAGCCGTCAGCAGGTTTATTAGCCGGCTGGGAGATAAAGCCTTGCCACTATACAAACTGTTGAAGAAATCCGACAAATTTGAGTGGACAGAGGAAGCAGACGCGGCGTTAACCCAGTTGAAGGAAACTTTGATGAAAGCTCCGATTTTGCATCCCCAAAAGACGAAGAACCTATGTTATTGTATTTTACGGCTACAAACTGGGTTATTAGTGCAGTAATTGTTGTGGAAAGGAAGAAAGACGAACAAGGCATACTAGACCAGCATCCGGTATATTACATAAGTGAAGTTTTCTCCGAGTCCAAACAAAGGTACCCACACTATCAAAAACTGGCATATGGCATATTTTTCGCATCTCAAAAACTTCGTCATTACTTCCAAGGACATTCCATAACAGTGGTATGTAAAGCACCGCTAGGGGATATAATAAACAATGCGGAACCAACTGGCCGAGTAGCCAAATGGGGCATCGAGCTAGCAGCATTCGACATTAAGTACCAACCCAGGACGGCAATAAAATCACAGGTTCTGGCAGATTTTGTTGCCGACTGGACGGAAGCAATGGAAAAAACACCGATGCCGGAGTCCGAATACTGGATCATGCACTTTGACGGATCCAAGATGAAGGAGGGCGTTAGAGCTGGTGTAGTCCTAAAATCCCCTAAACGAGATACAATGGAGTATGTATTACAAATACACTTCAACGCCAGCAACAATGTGGCAGAATACGAAGCTCTGCTTCACGGCTTGCATATTGCAAAAGAAATAAGGGTCAAACGCATTTTATGCTATGGCGATTCAGATTTGGTACAGCACCAGCTCAACCAAACTTGGGACGCCAAAAGCCCTATAATGGCCGAATACCGGAGAACGGTGGACGAGTTTGCCATTTGTTTCTTTGGATTCGAACTGCTCCATGTTAAAAGGGAGGAAAATTGGAACGCGGATGCTTTAGCCCGCATGGGGTCAGAAAGAGTAAAAATCCTACCTCCGGGTGTATTCGTCCAACATTTGTACGAACCATCAATAAAAGGTGGAGATGTTGATTATCCTCTGGCTTCCGAGTCAATCGAAGTCATGCTCGTTAACCCGGATTGGACAATCCCATATTTAAACTTCTTAGTTGATCATAAGTACCCGGATGGAGCAGACGAAGTCTTGCAAAGACAGATTCAGCGTCGATGCAAAGGATACACGGTAATTAATAATTGCCTGTATAAACGCAGCACTACCGGAATTTTTCTGCGGTGTATTTCACCAGAAGAAGGACAAGAAATCCTGCAAGAAATCCATGCCGGAGATTGCGGACATCATGCTCAATCAAAAAGCATAGTCAAAAAATCATTCTGTGCCGGGTTTTTCTGGCTAACAGCCAAGACAGACGCTGAGCACATAGTAAACACATGTGCAGGGTGTCAATATTACGCCAAGCAGACAAATATGCCAGCCCAAGCACTCAAAACTATCCCCATTACATGGCCGTTCGCGGTCTGGGGGCTAGATATGATGGGACCATTCAAAACTGCCAGAGGCGGACTTACACATCTACTCGTTGCAGTGGATAAATATACCAAGTGGGTGGAGGCCAAACCCATCAAAAAACTTGACGGTGTAACTGCTAGAAATTTCATCATTGACGTAGTCATGAGATACGGCGTTCCACACAGTATAATAACCGATAACGGGATAAATTTCTCTATTGGATAGTTGGCAAAATATTGCCGACAAACGGGAATTCGCCTAGATCTCGCATCTATGGTACACCCGCAATCCAATGGTCAGGTTGAAAGAATGAATAGCTCAATCTTACAAGGAATACGCCCAAGACTCGAATCTCCTCTTCATAGAGCAGCTGGAGCATGGGTAGAAGAGTTACCTTCCGTGCTTTGGAGTATCCGAACAACACCAAACAGGTCAATTGGGCAAACCCCGTTTTTCCTATTTTATGGTGCGGAAGCAATTCTCCCAATGGACATGATCCATGATAGCCCAAGAGTGCAAGATTTCGATGAATCAGATGCCGAAAACGCACGACAGGATGCCGTCAGTCTCTTAGAAGAGGAACGAGAACTTGTGCTTCAAAGATCCGCCATCTATTAGCAAGGTTTACGACGTTATGATAGTCGGAAAATCAGACATCGTTCTTTTAAAGAAGGTGACCTAGTGCTAAGATTGGTGCAGCAAAGAAAGCACAAACTGGCCCCAGTATGGGAAGGACCATTCGTCATCAGTAAAGCCATGAAGAATGGATCATATTATCTTGTAGATATTCGCGATACGGAAGACGATCCCGAGAAGGCGAATCGCAAAAGAAAGAGAAAGATAGATGATGAACTAGGAGAGACAAAGAGGCCCTGGAGTATCCAGCAGTTACGTCCCTTCTATACTTAGTCAATTTCTATGTAAACATCTTTGAGATCATGAAATAAAGTTGTCGGAATTCTTACATCCATGTTTTTACAAGTTTATTATAGTACAAAGCATGATTCCGTCTCATCTATTTCCCAATGATATTACAAAATACTCAATGTTAACCCGAATTGTGCCTGCGTGCTCGGCGTATGAAAACTGAATGATTTTCAGCCTACTAAAGGTTAAAGGAAACTCGGATTGTGCCTGCGTGCCCGAGCTTCATTCAAAAAATTCCTTACTTTTCTCTAAGCATTATCTGATTGTTTATGTGCTGGGTCACTGGAGCTAGTAAGTAAAAATGCCTTTAGTATGATCCATGTTTCCAAGTTTAAACTGATCGGTTCTACCCAGTAACTTGGCGTGTAGATTAAAATACTACTGAGTCATTTTAAACGCTAAGGACAGTTAAAGCAGACAAACCAGAGAACTTGGAAGATAAAGGAATAGAAAACCCGGAAAACTTGCAAAGGATTTCATAAAAGTTAAACTGCAAAAGGCGGAGTGCTTGTTTATACGAAAGAATAGAAGCATTACAATATAAATTACATTGTAAAGTGCAGTAATGCTCCTATTTCCTATTCCCACCATCCAGGTTAAGAGGAAGTCTTCAAGCATCCGAGTCTTCCTCGCTGCTGTCGTTCTCAGGGGCTTTTGGAATCTCTTCTTCCGGATAGGTGATGGAGATGTTCACCATGGAGGCGATCTTGGTGGCGTGACCCTTAATCTCATCAAAGATGGTGGTCCGCTGGGTCTCCGTATATCCAACAGGGATACCGGACGCCACGCACCAAGATTTGGCACTAGGGTAATGCATACGCATAAGGCCTAAGGCCATACGTGCACCACCCCGTGCTGCGGAACGCAAGGTGGATTCCTTGGATTCCGCCACCTCCAGGATAGCTTCCGGAAGTTTCTCAACTTCCGAGAAGTCCCCAGTTCTTGCGGGAAGGTACTTGTTGACCAGCTGCATGCCTGCAGCTCGAATCGCAGTGAACACCTTCCCGAAAGCTCGGATTTTCTCAATTCGAGTAAGATCTGGGTCATCTCCTGTTTTTTTCAAGAAAAAATATCCAAAGAGTTAGCGGAAAAGCAGAGACAAAAGTTAAGACATGGAAAATCCGGTAAAAGTTGATAACTTACCGAGAATCTTGTCCATCTCGGAGCCTTCCTCCAGACGCAGGTTCAAGGCATTCTCCAAATCTTGGATAGTGGCCTTGTCTTTGTCCGCCTGTTGGGAGGCCTTGGATTGAGCAATTCCAAGAGCCATATTGCTGGCCTCCAGATCTTTTTGAGCCTTCACAAGTTCCTTGTGAAGGTCCAAATTCTCCTGGCGGAGATTCTCGGCATTGCCGGCATCTTCAGCTATTTGCTTGGCTTTCGCCAAGGCAGCTGAAAAGCAAGGAAAAAATTCCGAGATAAGAAAACTCGGAAAAGTACTTAGCAAAAAATTATGGACAAGGAACTACGGAGAACTAAAAGTATACCTGTTGTTTCCTTCAGCGCCAGCTGAGATGCTGCCAGCTCCGTTTCCTTAACTTCAAGAATAGAGAGAAGGCTTCTAACCACCTTATTCTTGACAGTTAGCTTGTTGAAAACTTCCATGTTTATGGTTTCAGCGGTTTGCTGAAATAAGGAAAACGAACCAGAACGCTTAAGTTAGAAACAAGCATGATAAAGATAAAAAGCATTAAGTGAAAATCATACATTCGACTTATTGCTTGGGGGCTAGAGATAATACCTGGCTCATCCGCTGTAAACCTGCCAAGTTTTCAGTGAACTCTTTTGCGTAGTCAGCAAAAAGAGTCCCAACTGTGCTAAGGCCCTCGTGGTATCTTTGAATTCCTTATCAAAGGTGGGAATCTCCTCCTCAATTATTCGAGAAGGACCTCCCACCTCGGGGACCGCCCTTTCCCTCGTGTCCGTTTCCAGCACAATGGGCTGGCTGGTCTGCTGGGACTCGGTGTTGGGGGCTGCAGCATGCTCTTCTGTTGCTGCGATTGGTGTATCTGGAGCGGTAGCAGGAGAAGGGTGTGGGCCTCTGCTGGCCACAGCCTTGTGCCTCTTCAGCTTTTTCGGCTTCAGAGTAGAAGGAGGCAGGCTAAAAAGGAGAAAAAGCCGGAAAGTTAAACTCCAAGGTAAAGGAAGAAAATCCCGACAAAGTAGAATAACCCAGATGTTCAAACTTGGAGGTGGCGACGGGGATCCCGTCAAGATCTATGACTTCCTAGGAAGCGGAAATCTTCTTTCTCTTACGTCCGCCGGCGAAGGCGGCGCGCAAGGCTTCCAGATCAGCATCGGAAGCAAGTTCCGACTCAGGAAGATCGGCAATCTGTTAAGAAGGCAAAAGCCGAGTTAAAAGCATGAAAACCGATTAAACGAAAAGAATTTAAGCCCAAAAGAAAAAAGTTGTACCTTGGGAGCCGGATTTTCGGTCATATACATTGGCCGGCTTTCTTCATATTGGTCGCGGGGTGCGACCAATTGATTTGCGCGTTTTTGCAAATCCTTTGTCGACCAAACCTTGTCGGTTGTCCGCATAGCATCGCCATCTCCCGAGTATTCGCATAGGAGGCGAGCGCCGTGATTCTCCAAAGGCTGAATCCGCCTGTCCAACCAGCAAAGGACTGTGTCCATGCCGGTTAGAGGCGGATCAGAAGCGACGAGTTTCGCGATGCGCCGCTTGATCCTGAGAAGATCCGGCGGCAGGGTTTGAACTGCCTCAGTTCCCCAGTTTTCTTGGGGAACAACGGCGGTGTTCGAGAAAGGTGGAACCCCGGCCGTTTTCCCAGGAAAGGGAACGTCGGGATGATAAAAGAAGGAACCCGTCCAAAATTTGATGGATTCCGATGTTTTAATCTTGGGGAACCAATCCTCCCTAAATCTCCGAAGAGTGAAGGAAATGGTCCCACAAGTTGGGAGTGCGCCCTCCGAAGAGTTCCGCTTAACCCCGAAACAATAAAGCCAGAAATCTAACCTAGGTGCTATACCTAGATAACCCTCGAAAAGGGCCTGAAATCCGGCTAAATAGAGGATGGAGTTGGGTGGCAGATTATGGGGTTGGATGTTATAATGGGCTAGGATTTGGAGGAAGAAGGCGGATGGCGGAAGGCCCATACCTCTCTGAAGGTGGGACGAGAGGAGGACGTGTTCTCCGTCCTTCGGCATGGGCTCGGTCTCGTCTTCCGGGAGCCGCCACTTCCCCTTCAGCACGAGCCCCTCCTTCTCCATTGTCGGAAGGAGGGATGGCGGAATACTGCTGGCACTCCAGTTGCCGGCAGTTTCCGCCTCTTCTTCGGCTCCGGCGGTGGCGGATGCAGCGGCCTCCGCGGCCGCGAGCTCGTCTTCGACGAGCGCGATTTTTTCCTCCACCCTCTCGGGCGCGAACGGTGGGGGAGGCGCGGAAGAAGATCCCGCAAGATCCGCGGAGGCGAGAGGGATTTCCTCGCCCTCCGCGCCGCCCGTGGTCTTCACCGGCTCGTCGCCGGAGGCACGCACTGGCGAATCCAGCTGCGGGTCCATCGTTTCGATTATCTCATATATGTCCTTGGCGACGGCGCGGGCTGGGGAAGATGCCGGAGATGCCATCGAGGGGCGGCGCTCGGTCGCTCCGGTGAGGTCCTGGGTGCGTTCGTGCGCTCGGGAAAGGCTCCGCGATGGCTTGGCACTGGGAGTGGTGCTGAGTGAGTGCGGAAGGTTTCCGAGGAGGACGAAGATGGCTATTTATAGCCGGAATCTCGTCACGATGCGTGCTAACGGTTCTTTTGACCGTTGGATGATCAACGCGTGTCACTCGCCGGAAATTCCAGGAAATGAAACGACGGGTGATTATTGCTATCACCTTGTTTCCCGCGAGAATCTGTCAGAGATATGTTTCTGGGTTTCCCAACTATAACCCAAATGCCCCTTACGTCAGCAAGGTTAAAGCGCTGACGTAGGAAGTTGCTTCTCCGCAAAGATTCGTGAAAGGAAAGCCGTATTTTCTGGATTCCGAGTTTTGCGTTGTAACATCCTTTGAGGAGAAAAAGAAGAATCAAGACTGCAGGCCGATATTTCCCGGAAAATATGCATTTGGCGAAAGACGGCGAGTCCGAGTCTTAATCCTTCTTGGGGGCTACTGTCGGATATATACCAACCAGGGGTATATCAGATGGTAGTCTAAAGTGCCGGATTACCAGGGTGGCCTAAATGGTAATGGGCTATGGTCCGTTAGGCGGCCCAGTAAGCTGATGCACAGAAGCCGGATTCTAGAAGAACCCAGATCACAGCCCACGTGATCTGGCTTGGAGGAGAAGGCGGATTCCTTACTTTCCAAGTTAAAGAGTTACCATAGTCTTCTAGGTTTCCTACTCTGTATGCCCTAATCCGGCTATTATATAAAGCCGGACGGGAGATATGATAGATAGACAAGAAGCTAAAGGCCAACTCATCGAGAGGTTGATCCTTGACGAACAGCCAATAGAACCTCACGTTGTACTCTGTATTTCCAGGCTTTAGCCCTGAATAGTGAGATTGCAGGAGTAGGAACGTCGCATTACTGCGCTGTATCGAACCTGGGTAAAAACCTTGTGTCATTGTCCTACGCACAACCACGTCCCCCCACGTCTCTACCGGTAGTCTCATGGCACCCCGTCTATGAATTCTACCACGATGTCTCGACACTGAAAGTATATATTTGGAACATTGTAATAATAGGAATGTATATCCGGGGCATCGTCGATTTCTTTTGGCCAGGCATCCCTTAAGAAAGAAAAGTAATCATTTCAACGGCCAGACATATCACTGTCCGAAGCCTGCAGAACGTACCGGTGCTGATGTATTTGATTTGGTCAAGGGACTAAAAGTAATCGTTGTAAAGAGTCCTGGGGGACAATCTGTTCCAAATAACACTAATAGACATGTACCCATATGGAAGAAGAAACCTATATTTTTGGGATCTACCCAATTTGAAATTCCTAGAGGTCTGCTCTGATATCGACGTGGTGCATGCGTGAACCTGTTAGGCTTCTTGGGCGTGTATGGAAAGAAAAAAGATACAATGGAAGCGCGGAAGGACCAAAAACGTAAGAAATACCCAGAAGGACTGCATCCAGAACGATTTCGAGGTCCTGCCATCTACGGTCTTACCAAAGCAGAGAAGGAAGTCTTTTTTGGATACATGAGCAGTATCAAGGTCCCATCTGGTTTTTCGTCGAATATGAAGGGAATAATAAATATGGCAGAGAAAAGTTCCAAAACCTAAAGTCTCATGACTACCATGTGATTATGACAGAACTACTTCCGGTTGCATTGAGGGGGCTTCTACCGAATAATGTTCGAGTACCAATTGTGAAGATATGTGCATTCCTCAATGCAATCTCTAAGAAGCTCATCAATCCAGAAGATCGACCACGGTTACAGAATGATATGGTCCAGTGTCTTGTCAGTTCCGAGTTGATGTTTCCACCATCCTTTTTCAATATTATGACGCACCCCCTGGTTCACCTAATCGAAGAGATTTTCGTTCTCGGTCCTGTATTTCTACAAAATATGTTTCCCTTTGAGAGGTTCATGCGAGTGTTAAAAAAATATGTTCGTAATCGTGATAGGCCAGAAGGAAGCATCGCCAAGGGCTATGGAACATATAAGGTCATTGACTTTTGTGTTGACTTTGTTCCTGACCTTAAGTTGATTGGTCTTCCTCAATCGCGACATGAGTGGAGACTGATTGGAAAGGCACGCCCGGAAAGAAGCATTCTTTCACTCAAGGACACTACACAGTTCTAGAAAATTCCATATTGGTGGCTCCGTACATCGAGGAACAGAAGAATATTGTAGGTTCTAAAAACCCTGGGCAGACTAACTCCTTTGTTTCACGGCTCCACAGGACGACTTTCGGCTATTGGTTGCAATCACATCTAATAAATGACAAGGATGTTGGAGATGAGATGTATTTGTTGGCCATGTCACCATGTTAGACTATATTGACTTTCCAAGGTACGAGATACATGAGAATACATTTTACACGATCGCCTAAGATAAAAAGAGCACCAACCAAAACGGTGGTGTCCGCTTTGATGCAAGAAACAACAATAGGTAAAAGGACACATAATATGGTTATATAGAGGAGATATGAGAACTTGACTATGGACTTTCTTTTAAAGTCCCTTTGTTTTGGTGCCAATGGGTCAAACTGGCAGCGGGGTAAAGGTATACAACCTGTATGGGATGACAACAATGGCTCTCAACAATCTTGGGTAGAGAGAAAAACCATTCGTGCTAGCCAAAGATATGGCTCAGGTATGTGAAGAACAATTCGTCCTGACCCAAACATCCTATTAAATGATGAAGATGCTCCATGGTTACGGCCGACGCGATCGTAATCAAGCTATATATATGCGAAGAAGGTTCATGAACTCCAAGGAATTTTAGGAAACAAGTGATTCTATGTATTAAATGTGTAGAAATTTATTAAACCTTTTATGTAACTATGTTCTGAAAAATCGGAAGAAAACTCTAAACACTGAATTTTGGTTCTGAAAACTCCAACGACTCACACACTGAGTGCCTAACATGTCCAAAATATGGGCTATATATATAGGGTCGTGTTGCCAACGAAGTGGTCGTGATAGTGTTCATCCAACTGCTCACAAGCACTTAAGAGAAACAAACCCCTGATCCAACGGCGCTCGAAAGAAACACATAATCTGTGTAATTCTTTTTGATTGGTGGGATTCAGACGCTCCGGAATCCCTCTCCGGCGAAACCCTAACCCTTTAGTCCCGGTTGGTAAAATTGTGCGTGCCCTTTGAACAGGCCAGGACTAAAGTTCTTTTTCTTCCCGCGCCACTGTGTTCCCGCCTTTTTTCTTCCCACCTCCGTCTTCCCGCCATTTCTAAATATATATATGTAGGCTTGGCCGCCATTTTCATATCACATCTAAACTCATATCGGCAACCTCGTCATCACTCTCTCATGGTTTCTACTGTAGCCACTCTAACCTACCCGGAGGCGGAGGCTCTTTGCACCTCGAACTACCCATGTCCGCCCGGCTACGGAGTCCCTGCCGGCTGGAGGCGTGCCGGTTCCTCCTGTCCCTGGAGGTGTGGTGCGCCGGGCGGCCAGCACGAACCACTACTACCTCGAGCTCACGCCGGAGTAGCGGATGGATCCCCGTTGAGATCCCAACTACCGCCCGACTTAGGACGCCTTCTTCATTTATCGGTGTGAGAGGGTGCTCGCTAGGTTCGAGGAGGACGGACCGCCTCCTTCAAACTTCAAAGAGGCCAGTCGGCGGCTATGGTGGAGCGTTCGGACTCTCCAGAGTGTCATGGACTACATCAGAACCAGCGATAACCCCTCCCCCCCCCCCCCCCCCCCCCCCGCATGCGCTACCATCACTTCCAGTCCAAGCGTGCTCACCCTTCGACGTTCTATCCCTGAGCGCCATCCGACGATAGTGACGACAATGGCGGAGACTATGACGACTACGAGGACAAGTATTATAGGCCTAGGCGGAAATATGACTAAACCTGAGATTCAAATTTTTTATTCTGTACTTCTTGTCTATCTACCTGCACCCGCCTCATGTCAGCTTGACCCATTTGCAACCGTGAAAAATATATTCCCATTTATCTCGTACCCTTTGGAAATCAATGTAGTCGAATATGGTTTTGGATTATTCATTCAAATTCATACACTTTTCATGTTGAAAGTTTTGTCAGATTGGAAAGTAGGAAAAAGGTGGATAATTTAAACGTTTAAACATGCAAAAATGATCAATAGTTTAAATAGTTAAAATAATTAGTATACAAAACAGAAAATGTTTTGGATTAGTTATACAAATTTAAATACTTTTCATGTTGAATGTTAATGCAAAACGTGGATAATTCAAATGTTTAAATATGCAAAATGATTATTAGTTTGAATAGTTAAAATAATTAGTTTAGAAAACAGAAATTGGTTTTGGATAAATTATACAAATTCAAACACTTTTCATGTTGAAAGTTTGTCAGATTCGAAAGTATGCAAAAAGTGGTTAATTCATGGAAATTTGACATTTAGTCCCAGCTAGTATTAAGAGCCGCGACTAAAGGGTGGCTTTAGTCCCAGGTCTTGCCAAAAACCGGGACTAAAGGTCCTTTACTCCCGGCCTGTGCCACGACCCGGGACTAAAGGCCACAGCTATATAAACCGCACCGCGTCGATCGTCCACTCCATTGCTCCAGACAAAGGCGACGAGGCGCAGAACAACAAAGACGACAAGATGCTGCCGCCCAGCGTCGTCGTCCAGCGCCGTCCCGTGCCGCCTCGCCGTCTGCTGCACGGATCCGGTGATGCCCCTTCTCCACTCCTCCACCCGAGCCACTCCGGCCGCCGGCGCCTCTTCCACCGGTGAACCACTCCGGCCACCCCTTACATTAGTAGTATAAATGTTAGCATTTTTTAGTAGTTATGTTAGTGTTAATTTTACTTAGTGTTAGTTTTACTTTTAGTGTTAGTGTTAGTTTTAGTGTTAGTGTTAGTTTTAGTTAGTGTTAATTTTAGTGTTAGTGTTAGTTTTAGTTATGTAGTGTTAATTTTAGTTAATGATTATTTTAGTAGTGTTAAATTTAGTTAGTATTAATTTTAGTTAGTGTTAGTTTTAATAGTGTTAGTGTTAATTTTAGTAGTTTTAGTAGTGTTAGTGTTAATTAGTAGTGTTAGTGTTATTTTTTTAATAGATAAAATTTTTAGTAGTGTTCATGTTGGTAGTTTAGTAGTTTTAGTAGTGTCAATGTTAAGTGTTAGTATTAATTACTAGTGTTAGTGTTAATTTTAGAATAGATATAAATTTTTAGAATAGATCGAAATTTTAGAAGACATAATTCTTCCTAGAATAGTTAAGTTATTTCTTACTCTTTTTTTCTAGCTTGTTTTACCTTTTTTTGAAAATAGTTAAGTTATGGATCGCACAAATGATCAGAGCGAACAGGTTATGTGGGACATTATAAGAGGTGATGTTGAATAATATAGAGAAGACAATGATGTAGACGATGATGAGATATCGTAATTTCTGAACCTTCTATCCGGTGCTCGGGGAGTGGAGGAAGAACTGGTGGATGAAGGGCAAACCAACAATGATGATGAAGGAAATGTCAGCGTTGATCCCTTGACAACAACCGCGAGGTATATATATATATATATAAGTGATGAATGTTTCTTTTCTCTTAGGCCTCCACATCGAGCAAATCTTCCAAACGAGGCCCGAGAAAAAAGTTGGCCGCATCTACGCATTATACATTTGAGGTCATAGCCCCTACCGATGAACCGAAGGAACCCAAGAAGGTTTCCGATGTATTCAAGAAACAATAGGGAGTTTTGGTTAGGGATAAGTGCTACGCTTTGATGGTGTGTTGGAAACCCCAAGAGGAGGGTTTAATGAGCACAGCGGTAAGAATTTCCCTCAGTTAAGAACCAAGGTTATCAATCCAGTAGGAGGAAGAGGATATCGGGAAGGTTGATGCCACTGACAGTGGTGATGGCGCCTCACCGGTGTCAGCAATAACGTGGAACCTGCACACAACACAACCAAAATACTTTGTCCCAACGGTACAGTGAGGTTGTCAATCTCACCGGTCTTGCTGAAAACAAAGATTATACGTATAGTGTGGAAAATGGTGTATGCTTGAAGTAAGTAAAGAAAGCAGAAAATTATAGTGGTTTGTTCAACAGGGTAAAAAAATGTACCGGTGTTCATAGGTTCACTAGTGGTGTATCTCCATAAAGATAGCATGTTGGGTGAACAAATTACAGCTGGGCAATTGACAAATAAAGGTTGCACCGTAGTGCACATTCATGACATGATGACTACTATGATAATTACTGCGGGCATTACAACAATATACATAGACCATAATCCAACTGCATCTATGACTAATAATCCACCATCAGGTTATCATTCGAACCCCCTTAGGTATTAAGTTGCAAGCAACAGATAACTTCATTAAATAAAGTGTGTAAGTAAGCAATGATTGTACACGCGGGCACTCACACCGTTGTTTTCTCCCTAGTGGCAACAACACATAATCTCCCGTCACGTTTCTGTCACTCGAGCACAGGCGAAAAGGAGGCATGAACCCACTATCTAGCATAAATACTCCCTTTTGGAGTCACTAGCAACTACTTGGCCAGAGAGACCACTAGCAACGGAAAGCATGCAAGATCACAAATAACATACGCAATAAAGACTATAATCAACTTGGCATAAGTTCAATATACATCGGATCCCAGCAAACACAGCATATAGATTACATAAGATCAATCTCGATCATGATAGGCAGCTCACGAGATCTAAACATGGAGGCATATGAGGAGGAGACAGCCATCTAGCTACTGCTATGGACCCATAGTCCAAGGATGAACTACTCACGCATCACTCCGGAGGTAGGCATGGTGACGGAGAAGCCTCCGGTGATGATTTCCTCTCCGACAGGGTGCCGGGAGACAGCTTCAGAATCCCCCTGATCTAGGGTTGACGACAACGACGGCTGCAGAACTTTTCGGGGATATTTGATCAGGTTCCTAGGGTTTTCCATCCGGGGGGAATAAATAGGCGAAAGGGAAAAGGGGGGAGGGCGCCCCACCCCCATGGTGTGGCCCTCCTGATGCCCGTCTTCGACTCTTTTTCGGTCTTCTGGATGCTTCCAGGGAAATAGGCACTTCGGGCTTTGTGGGGTCCAATTCCGAGAATGTTGCCAGAACAACTTTTCTAAAATAAAAAACAGCAGAAAACAGGGAACTTGTTGGATATATACCGATTAGGGGTATATCCGGCATTTTCCAAAAGAGCCGGATTACCAGGGTGGCCTGAATGGTAATGGATCATGGTCCATTAGGTGGCCCAGTAAGCTGACACGCAGAAGCTGGATTCTAGAAGAATCCGGACCACGGCCCACGTGGTACGGCTTGGAGTAGAAGGCAGATTCTTGCTTTCCAAGTTAGAAACTTACCGTAGTCTTCTAGGTTTCCTTTCTGTAAGCCGTAACCTCGCTATCTATATAAAGCCGGACGGGAGAGAAGAAAGAACAGACAATAAGCTAGAAGCCAACTCGCCGAGAAGTGGATCCTCGTCGAGTTAGCTAATCCAAACTCACATTGTACTATGTATACCTCAGGCTTCAGCCCTGATTTAGTGAGATTGCAGGAGTAGGAACGCCGCCTAGTTGCGACGTACCGAACCTGGGTAACTTTGGTGTCTCTGTTTGTCATACTACCACGTCCCCCCCCACGTCTCTATCAGTAGTCTCATGGCACCCCCGTCTATCAACTCTACTACGATGTCTCGACAGTTGGCACCCACTGTGGGGCTGGCGACGTCAGGAGTTATGTTTCAATCGGGGATACTCGGCGGAATCGGCAGTACCATAACTATCGGAAGCTTGGAATTCGACAATGGTGTCGGACGCTTCCTCGACAATGGATCGTACATGCTAGCACGGAATCATCTCGTAAGTTCCTGCGTTTTACCGATCGGATCTGCAAATATCCTTATCGGATTAACTGCAGAGGCAATGGGATTCTATGGTGGAAGTAGATTTATCCCACCCTCCCTATACCAAATTGAAGAAAACTATGATGCCGGATTTTGCTCAGATCGCCAATATCCTGTTGAATTTGTTGCCTCTTCGGACATGCCCGCAATGAGATCACACTTTATTGGTATGGTGCAATCCTAGATCGCCGAAAACATGTATGAAAGCAATCCCGTGCAAGAGGCAGAGGAAAACAATACCACAATAGAGGTGGAAGACCCGGCATCCGTCGATACAATAACGAACTCGGAAGCCGATTCTGTTCTAGCCGCCATAGAGGCGAGATTAGAGTCGGAACCCGGATCGGATGAGCTCGATTCCGAGGACGAAGATGAAGATGCTTTCGAAAGAAAGGTCAAATCTCTTCAAGAGGGATTCCATGAGGTGCTTATGGCAAAACCGGCTGAAAACACGGATGCCGAAAGCCAGGAAGACCCTCAAACACCTCCGTCAGATGAGGAAAGAGAGGATGGTGAAACCAGTCCAATTTACCCTGATGTCAAGGAATTCACAGAAGATGAACCTGGCAAAAACCTCCCTCTTCCAAGAAGAGAAACAAGACTGCCAAGAAACTCCAGAAGAAAAAACTGGTGGATACCGCCAATGAAAACCTGGAAGTAGGAGGAGGAAGCGGAGTCAAGCTTGCGAAGAAGAAAACGAAGGAAATCGCTATTCCCCCAATGTCAGAACAAGACGAACGTGATTTACTTCAAACACAAGTGGAATTGCACGAACCCCCTGAAGTGCTGGAAGCCAGGAGACAAGCTCTCCAAAGGAAACAACAACATCTATTCAGAACTCAGGAAAATCTGACATTAAGTTGCAGCAGGAAGAAATTGAGGAGTACGAAAGAAGGAATAGATCTGGCATAAAACTTACACGGTTACCCGGAATCGCAAGACCGGAAGTATTTCCGCCAAAGGAATGGTTCCAAAACCATTCCTGGCAAAAGCAAGTAAATGGCATTGATGCTAAGGACGAACCTGTATATAAAACTGCTGCAGAAAACGCGGAAGCCGCATTCGCCATCCTCAATGATGATCTGTACTCCAATGACGAAAATCTTCAAGGGGTGTATGCTTTATTAGGAAAGGCATTGCAACAACAACAACGGGGGCAGGCAAGATCAGGGAAGTTGCATGACGACTCGGCCCTATGCAAAACCGCCACATGCGCCGCTGGAGCACCTGGACCTGGCGAACCTGGAGATTCAGGCAATTCCAAAGAGAAGAAAGGAGATCCGAGAAACGACAAGAAAATTCCAGATAACCATGATGCAGCTTCCAGGACAGGAACCCACCCGCCGAAAGGTGGAATTAATCCCCGAAATCGGAAGGAACAAAATCGGAAAGATGAAAAAGCAATGCCGCCTCCGAGACGCCCTGCTGAAAAAGCCGGAATACACGATATTCCTCACAGGCATGAGAGATCCCTTACTCCCCCTAGGAATAAAGAAAGGACAAGGAGTAGAACTCCACCTTATTCCAATGGACACGACAACGGAGGAAATAGAGATAATCCCGGAAAAGCGCACTCGCGCAACAATGGAAAAGAAAGGAGCAGATCCTCTTTTATCCATTCAGCCGGTAGATATTCCGTACACGCTGATAGAGCGGAAAGAGATGATTTATACTTTGGACCTAAGTGTTTCACTGACAGGATCCGGAGAATAACTCTACACTCTAGTTTTGCCAAAGTTGGTCCAACATATCAAAAGTATACCGGCAGTACAAACCCGTATATCTGGCTCTCAGACTATTATACAGCCGTCCAGATTAACAAAGGTATAGACCTAGAGGCGGTAAAATTCCTCCCCCTGATGTTGCTGGATGGAGCCAGAGATTGGATCAACGGGCTTCCGTCAAGAACTGTGGATAGCTGGGACGATATGGCTAGAGTTTTCACTCAGCATTTTCGGGGAACTTACAAACGCCCCAATAGCATCAACCAGCTAAATCGCTGCACCCAGTTTGAAGATGAGCCATATGTCGACTTTATCTCAAGATGGACTTCAATGAAAAACAGCTGCTCTGGAGTAAGTGACGTACAAGCAATGCATGCTTTCGTCAATGGTCTAAAACCCGGCCTCGTACCATTCATGGTTGGTTCAAAGAAGCACAAAGATCTCGGATCAATGCTTACAACCGCAAATGAGCACGCCGCGGCCGAAGACGACATCAGAGCGAGAGGCGAAAACATAGATGCTTTGGCTCAGGCCAAAAAGACGCCTCGTTCTGAGAAGAAAGCTACTCCAGAAGCACAGCAAAAACCCAAAGAAGTGAATTTAGCCTTTGGAAAGGATAATGGTAGCAAATGGAAAGGAAGAGACACAGAACCCATCTCCTACTCAAAGGAAGAGTGGGAAAAGATTAAGTTGGGAAACTGTGTCCACCATTCGCAATTTAGGAAACCTACCCATACCAATGCACAATGCCGGCTTAATAAGCACATGCGTTGCAGGATCCGGGAATAAGGGGGAAAATTCCAAGAGGAAGTTCTCAAAGCAAAAGCCAGAAGCTGAAAAAAAGACAGTGAATCAGACACTGACGAAATAATCCAAGAACAACATCGAAAAGGCGAACCAAAATTCTCGAGAGTTTATGGAGAATGTAACCTAACTTTCGTGGCAACTCCCTCTGCAAAGGTGGCAAAGAGGACACTGCGAGAAATAAACGCAGTTGTTCCACCAACCCCCAAATTCTTGAAGTACTCGAACACACCAATTACCTGGGATCAGTCTGATCATCCCATAAATATCTCAGAATCCGGAACACAAGCTCTAATTGTAAGCCCGATTTTCCAAAACACTATGCTAAAAAGAGTGCTAATGGATGGAGGATCCAGCATCAATATAATGTACCTGGATACACTGAAGCATCTATGAATCTCTGAGACCCAGCTCAATCATAGCAACATACGTTTCCACGGCATCGTTCCTGGCAGACAAGCACAATCCCTAGGAGAAATTTCCCTAGACGTAACCTTTGGAGAAAAAGAGCATTTTGACAGGAAAAAATTTCTTTCGAGGTCGTGTCGTTCGAAAGTGTATACCACGCAATACTCGGACGTCCAGCTTTCGCCAAATTCATGGCAAGATCATGTTATATCTATAACAAGTTGAAGATGCAAGGGCCAAAAGGAGGAGTAATCAACATATCGGAAGACTTCAAATTGGCAAATGAGCTGGAAAAAGGAAACACCCTTTGTGCAGAAAAAGTTATAGCAAAGGAGGAATTGAAAGAGCTGGCAAAAGATGTATCGCCGACAGAAATGCCGGCAGGAAAGAAAGCCGGAAGCCAGCAGATAGTTTCAAAGCTTCCGAGAATACAAGATAGGTTATGCTAGATCCCAAAGATCTGACAAAATATTTCGTAATGGGAATCGGGATGACCGACAAATAGGAAAGAGAGCTCATCAAGTTCCTCCGTGAGAACTGGGATATCTTTGCCTGGTGTCCTGCGGACATGCCAGGTGTACCCAGGGAACTTGCTAAGCATCAACTCAAAGTGATTCCACGATCTAAACCCGTCAAACAAGGTCTCCATCAATTTGATGGAAGAAGACGGAAGGCTATTGGCAAGGAAATTATCCGGCTATTAGCAGCTGATTTTATCCGGGAAGTTATACATACTGAATGGTCTGCGAATCCAGTATTAGTCCCGAAGAAAGATAGTATTGTTCTTAGGATGTGTATAGATTACACCGGCCTGAACAAATTGTGTCCAAAAGATAGGTTTGTGTTACCACAAATTGATCAAATAATAGACCTCACTGCTGGCTCTGAGATTTTATGCTTTCTGGATGCTTATTTCGGGTACCATCAAATACATATGAGGGAAGAGGATCAAATCAAAACTTCCTTCATAACCCTGTATGGAACATACTATTACATAACCATGCCTTTTGGCCTGAAGAACGCATGTGCAACTTACCAGTGTTGCATGCAACGTTGTTTGCATAGTCAGATTGGCAAAAACATTCACGTTTACGTGGACGACATTGTCGTCGTTTCCAAGGAAAACGATACACTCCTTGAAGACCTACAAGAAACTTTCGAAAATTTGCACACTTACACAATGAAGTTGAATCCATTAAAGTGTGTATTCGGGGTTCCCTCGGGAAAACTTCTGGGTTTTATCGTTTCTCACAGAGGAATAGAAGTAAACCCGGGAAAGATCAAGGCAATCTTAAACATCTCAAATCCTACGTGCTTGAAAGATGTACAAAGATTGACGGGTTCTGCAGCCGCCGTCAGCAGGTTTATAAGCCGGCTAGGAGACAAAGCTCTGCCATTAAAAATGTTGTTGAAAAAATCCAAAAATATTGTATGGACAGAAGAGGCGGACAAATCATTAACCCAGTTAAAAGAAACCTTGATGAAAGCTCCGATTTTGGCATCGCCAAAAGACGAAGAACCCATGTTACTGTATCTCACGGCAACAAACAGGGTTATCAGCGCTGTGATAGTTGTGGAAAGGCGGAAAGAAGAGGAAAGCATACCACATCAACATCTAGTATATTATGTCAGCAAAGTTTTTTCCGAGTCCAAACAAAGGTACCCACACTATCATAAGATGGCATATGGCGTGTTTTTTGCATCGCGAAAATTCCTCCATTATTTCCAAGGACATTCCATAACAGTGGTATGTAAATCACCACTAGGGGATATTATTAGCAATGCGGACGCAACAGGCCGAGTAGCCAAATGGGGCATCGAGTTAGCTGCGTTCGACAATAATTACGAACCCAGGACGGAAATTAAATTCCAGGCGTTGGCAGATTTCGTCGCTGATTGGACAAAAGCAATGGAAAACACACCA
Source organism: Alopecurus myosuroides (assembly GCA_028641055.1). Lineage (NCBI taxonomy): Eukaryota > Viridiplantae > Streptophyta > Magnoliopsida > Poales > Poaceae > Alopecurus > Alopecurus myosuroides. The sequence goes on from CM054059.1 coordinate 8,652,483, forward strand.
ATGCCGGAGTCAGAATACTGGGTCATGCACTTTGAAGGATCCAAGATGAAGGAAGGCGCTGGAGCTGGTGTAGTGCTAAAATCCCCAAAGAGAGTTAATACGGAGTATTTATTGCAAATACACTTCAACGCTAGTAATAACGTGGAAGAATACGAAGCTCTGCTTCATGGCTTGCACATTACAAAAGAGATAGGTGTCAAACGCATACTATGTTATGGTGGCTTAGATTTGGTACAACAACAGCTCAACCAAACATGGGACGCCAAAAGCCCCATCATGGCCGAATATCGGAGAACGATGGACGAGTTTGCCATTTGCTTCCTGTGATTTGAAGTACTTCATGTCAAAAGGGAAGAAAATTAGAACGCGAATGCATTAGCCCGCATGGGTTCGGAAAGAGTGAAAACCCTACCACCAGGTGTGTTTGTCCAACATTTGCATAAACCATCGATAAAAGGTGGAGATGTTGATTATCCTCTCGTTTTCGAGTCAATTGAAGTCCTGCTTGTTAACCTGGATTGGACAATCCCATATTTAAACTTCTTAGTGGATCAGAAGTACCCGGATGGAGCAGACGAGGTCTTGCAAATAAAAATAAAACGTCGATGCAAAGGATATACGGTAATTGATGGTCGCGTGTATAAACGTAGCACTATCGGAATTTTTCAGCGATGTATTTCGCCAGAAGAAGACCGAGAAATACTGCAAGAAATCCATGCAGGAGATTGTGGACATCATGCTCAATCAAAAAGCATAGTTAAGAAAACATTCCGTTCAGGGTTTTTCTGGCTAACAGCCAAGACAGATGCCGAACACATAGTAAATACATGTGCTGGATGTCAGTATTATGCCAAGAAGACGAATATGCCAGCCCAAGCACTCAAAACTATCCCTATTACATGGCCATTTGCGGTCTGAGGGCTAGATATGATGGGACCATTCAAAACTGAAAGAGGTGGACTCACACATTTACTCGCTGCAAGAGATAAGTATACCAAGTGGGTGGAGGCAAAACCCATCAAAAAGCTTGACGGTATAAGTGCCAGGAATTTCATCATTGACGTAGTCATGATATACGGCGTTCCACACAGCATAATTACCGACAACGGGACAAATTTCTCAATTGGAGAGTTGGCAAAATATTGCCGACAAACGGGAATACGCCTGGATCTTGCATCTGTGGCACACCCGCAATCCAGTGGGCAGTTGAAAGAATGAATAGCTCAATCCTGCAAGGAATACGCCCAAGACTCGAATCTCCTCTTCATAGAGCAGCTGGAGCATGGGTATAAGGGTTACCTTGCGTGCTTTGGAGTATTCGAACAACTCCAAACAGATCAATAGAGCAAACCCCGTTTTTTCTCGTTTATGGCGCAGAAGTAGTGCTTCCAACGGACATGCTCCATGATAGCCCAAGAGTGCAGGCTTTCGATGACTCGGATGCCGAAAGTGCACGACAGGATGCCGTCGATCTTCTAGAGGAAGAACGAGAACTTGTCCTTCAAAGATCCGCCATTTATCAGAAAGGATTACGACGCTACCATAGTCGTAAAATCTTGCATCGTTCTTTCAAAGAAGGTGACCTAGTGCTAAGATTGGTGCAAGAAAGGAAGCACAAGTTAGCCCCGGTCTGGGAGGGACCATTTGTCATAAGCAAAGCTATGAAAAATGGATCATACTATCTTGTAGATATTCGGGATACGGAAGATGATCCCAAAAGACCGAATCGCAAAAGAAAGAGAAAGATAGATGTCGAACTAGGAGAGACCAAAAGACCCTGGAGCATCCAGCAGTTACGTCCCTTTTAAACTTAGTTCAATTTCTATGTTAACATTTTTGAGATCCTGAAATAGAGTTGTCGGAATTCATACATCTATGTTTTTACATGTTTATTATAGTACAAAGCATAAATTCGTCTTATCTATTTCACAATGATCTTTCAAATACTCAATGTTAACCCGAACTGTGCCTGCGTACTCGGAGTTAAAAAAAACTGAATTATTTCCAGCCTAAGGAGGTGTAAGGAAACCCAGATTGTGCCTGCGTGCCCGAGTTTGAAACAAAATTCCTTCTTTTTTCTCTAAGTATTATGTGATTGTTTTTATGTTGGGTCACTGGAACTAGTCAGTAAAAATTCCTTTAGTATGATCCATGTTTCTGAGTTTTGACTGATTGGTTATACCCAGTCACTCGGCATGAAGATTATATACTATCGAGCCATTTCAAACACTAAAGACAGTTAAAACATATAAACCAGAGAACTTAGAAGATAAAGGAAGAAAACCCGGAAAACTTGCAAAGACTTAATAACTTAACTGCAAAAGAGGAGTACTTGTTTATACAAAAGAATAGAAAGCATTACAATAGGTGTTACATTGTAAGAACATTAATGCCTCTATTTTCATATCTCCTACTCAGGACCAGGCAGCTTCTTCAGGCATCCGAGTCATCGTCTTCGCTATTGGATTCCTCGGGAGTTGTCGGGATTTCCTCCTCGGGGTAGAAGGTGGAGATGTTCACCATGTTGGCGATCCTAGTGGCGTGACCTTTGATTTCATCAAAAATGCTGGTCCGCTGAGCATCCGTGTATCCTTGTGGGATGTCGGACGCCACGCGCCAAGATTTGGCAGTAGGGTAGTGCATACGCATGAGCCCAAGGGCCATGCGTGCACCACCGCGAGCTGCAGAACGGAGCAAGAACTCCTTGCGATCCGCCACTGCCACGATAGCTTCCGGAAGTTTCTCAACTTCCGAGAACTCCCCAGATCTGGCGGGAATGTACTTATTAATAAGTAACATCCCCGCAGCCTTGATCGCGGTGAAGACTTTCCCAAAAGCACGGATTCTTTCAATCCGGGTAAGCTGGGGGCTACCTCTTGTTTCAATCAACAAACAAATGTTAAGAAAAACAGAAGAAGAGGAAACAAGGAAAATCCGGTAAAAGACAAGTTACTTACCGAGAATCCGATCCATCTCGGTGCCTTCTTCCAGGCGGTTGTTCAGGGCGTTCTCCAGGTCTCTGATTGTAGTTTTGTCTTTCTCGGCCTGGTTGGAGGCCTTAGACTCGGCAATGCCAACAGCTAGTTGACTGGCCTCCAGGTCCTGCTGGAGCTTCACATTTAGCTTGTGAAGATCCAGGTTCTTGCGGCGGAGGTCCTCGGCGTTACCGGCATCTTCAGAAATTTGTTTGGCTTTCGCCAAAGAAGCTGAAAACCAAGTAAAGGAAGAGTTGAAAAACTCGAAAAATTACTTAGAAAAATCACAACTGAAAGCAGGGAAATATTTTACCTGCTGATTCAGTCAGCTGTTGCTGAATGGATGCCAGTTCTGCCTCCTTATCTTCAAGAATAGAAAGAAGGGTTTTCACCTCTTTGTTTTTGATGGTAAGTTTATTGAAAACTTCCATGTTGATGTTCTCAGCAGATTGCTGAAACACGGAAAACAGACAAAAAAAGTGCTTAAGTTAAAAACAAGCATAATAATGAAAAAAGCGCTAAATCAAAACTATGCATTCGGCTTATTGCTTGGGGGCTAGAGATATTACATGGCTCATCTTGATCAAGTTTGCCAAGTTTTCATTGAATTGTTTTGCATATTCTGCAAAAAGAATCCCGACGTTGCAAAGGCCGTCATGGATGAGCTGCCGAGGTGAAAATACGAAGTTATTCCTTACAATAAGCCCGCCTTGCGGCCAAGAACGGATTAAGGGTGCTGGGAAAAAAGAATTTGGTCGCCCAGAGATGCATATATCCGTGTTCGTAAAATGGTTCCTCCTTTACCTTGAAATCCTTGTCGAAAGTTGGAATGGGCTCCTCCTCTCGAACTTGAGAAGGACCACCCGCCTCCGGTACCGCCCTTTCCCTCACGTCCGGCTCGGACGCAAAAGGTTGGCTGGTCTGCAGGTTTTCTTCGTCCCTGGTAGCCGAGTTATCCTCCGCAATTGTGACCGGAGTGTCGGGAGCAGCAGCAGGAGAAGGCTGTGGCCCTCTTCGGGCGACAAACTTGTGTTTGTTCATCTTTTTTGGCTTCAATGTTGTTGGAGCCAAGCTCGAAAGAAAACATCTGAGAAGTTAGAATTTCGAGAAAGGGAAAGAAATTCGGAGAAAAAGTAAACCCGGATGACTAACCTGGATGTAGCGACGGGAACTCCGTCAAGATCGATTATTTCTTGGGAAGCGGAAGGGTTCTTGCATTTCCGTCCGCGTGCAAAGTTAGCACGCATAGCGTCTAACTCGGCATCGGTCGCAAGATCTTCCTCGGGAGGATCAACAATCTGTCAAGAAAGACAAAGTTCAAGTTGAAATAAATATCCGACAAAGAAGAAATAAAGAATCAAAGCCCAAAAGTAATAGCCATACCTTTGGAGTCCGGCTTGTCGCCGTATACATTGGCCGACTTTTCGCATATTGGTCGCGAGTTGCGACCAACTGGTTAACGTGTTTCTTCAAATCTCTGGCCGACGAAGATTTGTTCGTCGTCCGCATTGCGTCTTCGGGTCTCGAGTATTCTCTCATGAGCCGGGGACCGCGATAGGCTAGAGTCTGAATCCGCCTCTCTAACCAGCACAGGACTGTGTCTATGCGAGTAAGAGGGGGAGACGTGGAAACGAGCTTGGCGATGCACAGCTTGATCCTTAGCAGATCCGGCGGCAGAGTTTGAACTGCCTCCACTGCCTAGTTGTCTTGGGGAGAGGCGGCAGAGTTAACGAAAGGTGGAATTCCCGTTTCCTTTCTAGGAAACGGGGCGTCTTGGTGGTAGAAGAAGGAACCCTTCCAAAACTTGACGGATTCCGAGGTTTTGATCTTGGGGAAGCAATCCTCCCTAAATCTACGTAGGGTGAAGGATATGGTCCCGCAAGTCGGGAGTGCGCCCTTAGACGTGTTTCGCTTAACCCCGAAACAGTACTGCCAAAAGTCTAACCTAGGTTCTAATCCTAGATACCCTTCAAAGAGGGCCTGGAACCCGGCTAGATATAGAATGGAATTTGGAGGAAGATTGTGGGGTTGAATGTTGTAATGGTTAAGGACCTGGAGAAAGAAGGCGGAAGGCGGAATTCCCATACCTCGGCTGATATGCGAGGTGAGGAGAACCTTTTCCCCGGCTCTCGGAAAAGGCTCGGAGTCGTCCTCCTCGTGTCGCCATTTCCCCTTTAGAATCAGTCCCTCCTTCTCCATTGTTGGAAGAAGGGAAGAAGCCAGGTTACACCGGCTCCAATTCTCGGACATCTCGCCTTCGTCCTCCGCTCCGGCGGCGGCCGCAGCGGCGAGCTCCTCACCGATGAGGATGATCTTTTCTTCCGCCGTTTCGGGGGCGAATGGCGGAGGTGGCGCAGAAGATGAGGCCGCCAGGTTCTCGGCCCCGAGAGGAGGATCCTCGCGGGCCTGGCCGCCGGCAGTTTCTTCCGGCGCGTTCGCGGCGGCGTGGCTCGGAGAATCGAGCTGCGGATCCATGTTGTTGATAATCTCGTCGATGTCAAGAGAGACGGAGTGTTCCTCTGTGGCGCGCGGTGAGTCGTTGATGGCCATTCGCGGGCGGGGCAGAGAAGATCCCGAACCTTCGATGACGATTTTCCGAGGACAGTGCGGAACGTGCACGGGCTCCGCTTGCACTAGTGAGACTTTGGCTTGAGAGAAATGGCGCTTGAGGGCTAGGAGATGGTGTGAGAGCGGAAGGATTACCGGAGGGCTCGAGGAAGGCTATTTATAGCCTGAAAATCTCTGAGATACGCCACAGCGGCTCTTTTGACCATTAGATCTTTGACGCGTGTCACTCGCCGGAAAATCCGGGAAATGAGAGGACGGGTGATTATTGCTATCTCCTAGTTTCCCGCGAGAATGTGTCAAAGATACGTTTTGGGGTTTCACATTTAAACCCAAACGTCCCTGATGTCAGCATGATTTTATCGCTGACGTGAGGAAGTTCCTTCTCCATGAAGGCTCGTGGAAGAAAAAGCCAGATTTTCCCAAAATCCGAGTTTCGAGTTAAAGCATGATTTAAGGAAAGAAGAATCGAGACGAACCGCCAGCATTTCTCGGAAAAGAATACAAATAGACGAAAGACGGCAAAATTGGAGTCTCAATCCTTCTTGGGGCCTACTGTTGGATACATACCGATTAGGGGTATATCGGGCATTGTCCTAAAGAGCCGGATTACCAGGGTGGCCTGAATGGTAATGGATCATGGTCCATTAGGCGGCCCAGTAAGATGACGCGCAGAAGCCGGATTCTAGAAGAACCCGGACGACGGCCCACGTGGTACGGCTTGGAGTAGAAGGTGGATTCTTGCTTTCCAAGTTAGAAAATTACCGTAGTCTTCTAGGTTTTCTTTTCTGTAAGCCGTAACCCGGCCGCCGGACGGGAGAGCAGGAAGAACAGACAATAAGCGAAAGGGCAAAGGGGGAGGGCGCCCCACCCCCATGGTGTGGCCCCCCTGATGCCCGTCTTCGACTCTTCTTCGGTCTTCTGGATGCTTCCAGGGAAATAGGCACTTCGGGCTTTGTGGGGTCCAATTTCGAGAATGTTTCTAGAACAACTTTTCTGAAATAAAAAACATCAGAAAACAGGGAACTTGTTGGATATATACCGATTAGGGGTATATCCGACATTGTCCAAAAGAGCCGGATTACCAGGGTGGCCTGAGTGATAATGGATCATGGTCCATTAGGTGGCCCAGTAAGATGACACGCAGAAGCTGGATTCTAGAAGAACTCGGACCACGGCCCACGTGGTACGGCTTGGAGTAGAAGGCAGATTCTTGCTTTCCAAGTTAAAAACTTACCGTAGTCTTCTAGGTTTCCTTTCTGTAAGCCGTAACCTGACTATCTATATAAAACCGGACATGAGAGAAGAAAGAGCAGACAATAAGCTAGAAGCCAACTCGCCGAGAAGTGGATCCTCGTCGAGTTAGCTAATCCAAACTCACATTGTACTATGTATACCTCGGGCTTCAACCCTGATTTAGTGAGATTGCAGGAGTAGGAACGCCACCTAGTTGCGACGTACCGAACCTGGATAACTTTGGTGTCTCTGGTTGTCATACTACCACGTTCCCCCCACGTCTCTATCAGTAGTCTCATGGCACCCCCGTCTATGAACTCTACTACGATGTCTCGACAGAACTGGCACTTGGCATCTTGTTAATAGGTTATTCCCAGAAAACAAGTAAAATTGCTATAAAGAAGGGAGAAAACATGTAGTAATTGGTATAATATTATCATGGAGCATCAGAAATTATAGATACCTTGGAGACGTATCAAGCATCCCCAAGCTTAGTTCCTACTCGTCCTCGAGTAGGTAAACGATAAAACACAATAATTTCTTAGGTGACATGCTACTATCATAAACTTGATCATTATAATGTAAAAGTATATGTACGCTGAGATCATAGAACTTCAAACACAAACATGATAAATAGAACTTTAATAATAAAGCATAGTAATAACTTTGTATCATGAAGAGTATCTTAAATAAAGGTTCATGGATAATAATGCAAAGAAAGATAAATGTTTGTTTCAGGTATAGAGAAAGCATGGCAAAGTGGTATTTTGCTAGTCCTTAAGAGCGGGACAAAACATAAATGCCAGGACACCCCAAAGTTCATGAGTAAGACTAAAGCAAATAATTTAAGAACAAATAATATCACCTCATGAATCAATTATTGATGTTTATGGGACAAATGCACATATAACTAAGAATGAAAAAAATGCTCTGTCAACTGTGCATAAAGTTAGAAGACGGACACTCAACATAAAAGTAAAAAAAAGGCCCTTCGCGGAGGGAAGCAGGGATCACTCATGTGCTAGAGCTTTTTATTTTATTAAACATAGGTATTAAAAGTTTGACACTCCTCCCATCCATCTTTCACAAACCATGGCTAACCGAATCCTCGGGTGCCTACCAACAATCACATATCGTGGAGGAGTGTCTATATTTTAGGAGAGGTTTATGTTAATGTCAACGAATGGTAAACATACAATACAGTACGTCACAAGCTAACTGGATTCACAAGAGCGGCTCCCATATGAAGGACGCATCTGGATAGAAGGTCATCCCTCTTTCTCTTTTGTTTACAAAATTATGCTTTGACTGATAAATCAGGGGCAAAAATACTAAAATAGTGAAGAGAATTTGTTTGTATTAATTTGGGGCTGGGCACCCCGCTGCCAGCTCTTCTATCATTTGGATAAGATGATGAGGCCACTAGTCCAGAGTGTGAAATCCAATCAACAAGAGATATAAAGATTCTCTATTGACGTCCTCATGAGCAAAAACAAGAACACAAAACAGGAGTAATTTTGAAAATTTTAAAGGTAACACATGAGCAATTTACTTGTAGTGGCGGTGAAATACCACATGTAGGTTGGTATGGTGTACACAATGGGAAAACTTTGGTTTAAAGGAGTTTGGATGCACGAGTAGAATTCCATACTCAGTACAGGTGGAGGCTAGCAAAATACTGGGAGCGACAAATCAAGAGAGCATAAGAGCCATAATCATGCATAGCGACATAAACATCATTAAATAAAGCATAAGAGGTATCACAAGTTAAAAAACTAAGTGCTAATGGAGGAAATTCGTGATTGGTTCGTAGTCATGAACATGGTGTGAGCATGCGCCAAGTCAACCAAATAAAACATTCGAAAGAGAATACCATAAATTTATGCTTTACTATGAAAAGAACAACTCATGAATCTCTCAAGGCATATTAAACACTCTCAGCTATTTGAGTCTATTCATGCTACTCAATAACCACAAGGCTTTAAAATTAAAATAACATTTAGCATGGCATGAAAAAGTTCTAGCCACAGTCTATACAAGCTTCTACTTGCGTTGTTATAAATTCTACATCAAGCAGCAATTTCTTTTCCCAACAAGTACCATACAATATATGTTTTAACAAAAAATACTCTTTATGATACAGCAAGCAAACATGAGAGTACTCTTATAACACTACTAAAACTAAAAGCTCTGATAAGAGATGCATGCAAAACAGGAGCTAAATAAATGCAGCAGCCAGACAAAGATTAAGAATACAAAGTATTCCCACGAAAAAGCGGAGCGTGTCACTCTCCAATAAAAGAATGCTGGGGTCCAACCAAGCTTACTGTAAAAATAAAAACAAACTGAAAGAAAAAATAAAAGACGCTCCAAGTAAAGCACATAAGGTGTGACCGAATAAAAATATAGTTTCACTAGAAGTGACCTGATAATTTGTTGATGAAAAAGGGGATGCCTTGGGAATCCCCAAGCTTAGACGCTTGAGTCTTCTTGGAATTTTCTGGGATGTACCACCGGGGAATCCCCAAGATTAGGCTTTTCACTCTTCTTGATCACATCATATCATCCTCTTCTCTTGACCCTTGAAAACTTCCTTCACACCAAACTTCTCACAATCTTCATTAGCAAGGTTAGTGAAATTGAAATAATAAATTCACATGGTTCAGTTTCAACAAAATCCTAACACTCTAAAACACATTAGTTACTGTCACAACTTTTTTTTAAACTCTTTTTTCTCAAAAGAACACCAAAAGAAAGAGGTTAATATGCAAATGCAATTATTGGCAGAAATCTGTCAAAACGGGACAGCAGGTAAAGATGATTTTTTCGAAAATCTTATGTTGCTCAAATCAAAAGTGGTAAACTAAGAAACGTTGTGTATACAGCCCAGGATTACGCACAAAAAATCTCAGGTCATTTTGAATTTTATGTGATTTTATCCGAATTTAACAATGGACAGCAGAAATCTGTTTCCTGCGCAGAAATCCGAAATATAGTCTCAACTTTCCACTATAGGCTTTAATTGGCTCAACAAAAACATAAAAGAAAAGATACAGCAGGGTTGCCAAGGAAAGAGACAACACCCAGGTGCAAAGCACACAAAAGAAAACAAAGGAAAACTGGTTGAAAACAGAGAAATAAAACAGGTTGTCTCCCAGTAGCGCTTTTCTTTAAGGCCTTCCAGCTAGGCATAGAAAGAAACTTAACTATTTTCAAGTGAAGAAGCATCAGCATCATAACTTTCTCTAATAATAGAGTCAAAAGGTAGCTTCATCCTATTTCTAGGAAAGTGTTCCATACCTTTCTTGAGGGGGAATTGGTATTTAATACTCCCCTCTTTCATATCAATAATAGCACCAACAGTTCTAAGAAAATGTCTTCCCAAAACAATAGGACAATAAGCATTGTATTAAATGTTCATAACAAAAAAATCAACAGGGACAAGGTGATTGTTAACCATAATAAGAACATCATCAATTCTACCAAGAGGTTTCTTCTTAGCATTATCAGCAAAATGAATATCCAAATAACAGTGTTCCAACGGTGGTAGATCAAGCATATCATAAAGCTTTTGAGGCATAACAGAGATACTAGAACCAAGATCACACAAAGCATTACAATCAAAATCACTTACTTTTATCTTAATGATAGGCTCCCAACCATCATCTAATTTCCTAGGGATAGATGTTTCAAGTTTCATCTTATCTTCCCTAACTTTCATGAGAGCATTGGTAATATGTTTAGTAAAGGCCATATTCATGTCACTAGCATTGGGACTTCTAGCAAGCTTTTGTAGAAACATAATAAATTCATAGATATTGCAATCATCAAAATCAAAATTATTATCATCAAAAGTAATGGGACCATTATCTCCCACATCTCTAAAAAAAATTAGCACTTTTATGAGAAGCAGTTTCAGCAATTTGAGGCAATTTAGCACGTTTCACTGAAGGGGTGGGGACTTTGTTAACACCAACTACTTTACCATTGATAGTAGGAGGTTTACTAGCACTTGGAGCTTCAGTTTTACTAGTGGTTGTGATAGTGCAAAATCTAGCAATATCATTCTTTCTAGCCAATTCATCTTCTCTTTCCCACCTAGCACGTAATTCAGCCATCAACCTAACATTATTACTATTCGAACTTGGATGGAATTTAAAGTTTTACTTTGTTTAACATCTTGTGGCAAAACGTTTAGTTTTATAAAATCAACATCAATAGCTAGGTTGTCCACTTTAGAGGAAAGAACATCTATTTTACCAATCTTTTCCTCAACAGATTTATTAAAAGCAGTTTGTGTGCTAATAAATTTTCTAAGCATGTTTTCAAGATCAGAGGTAGAGCTTTTATTATTATTGTAGGAATTTCCATAAGAATTACCATAACTATTATTAGGAGGATAGGGCTTATGATTGTTTCCACCAAAATTATTTCTATAAGCATTGTTGTTAAAATTATTATTTCTAATAAAGTTTACATCAACATGCTCTTCTTGAGCAACCAAAGAGGCTAAAGTAACATTATTTGGATCAACTTGAGCTGTACCATTAACAAGCATAGACATAATAGCATCAAGCCTTTCACTCAAATAGGAGGTTGCCTCAACAGAATTTACCTTCTTACCTTGTGGATCGCTCTCAGTGTGCCACTCTTAATAATTTATCATCATATCATCAAGAAGCTTTGTTGCATTTCCCAAAGTGATGGACATAAAGGTACCTCCAGCAGCTGAATCCAATAGGTTCCTTGAGGAGAAATTCAATCCTGCATAAAAGGTTTGTATAATCATCCAAGTAGTCAGTCCATGAGTGGGACAATTCTTCACCATAGTTTTCATTCTTTCCCAAGCTTTAGCAACATGTTCATTATAAAATTGATATAATCTTAGCAGGAGGATAATATTTTCCAATGAAAGCATCTTTACACTTAGTCCATGAATCAATACTATTTCTAGGCAAAGATAGCAACCATTCTTTAGCTCTTCATCTCAAAGAGAAAGGTAATAATATCAGTTTAATAATATCTCCATCCACATCTTTATATTTTTTCATCTCACATAGTTCAACACAATTATTAAGGTGAGCAGCAGCATCATCAGTACTAACACCAGAAAATTGCTCTTTCATAACAAGTTTTAATAAAGCAGGTTTAATTTCATAGAAAGAAGTAGTAGGAGTTGGTGGAGAAATAGGTGTGCTAATAAAATCATTGTTGTTTATGCTAGTTAAGTCACACAACTTAGTATTCTCACAGGAACTCATTTTAGCAAAATGATAGCAAGCAAATAAATAACACCTATAAAGTAAACTAATTTTGTGTGTGTTTTTTATATAGAGAAGCAAAACAAGGCAAAAATAAAAACATGAAAATAAAAAAATAAAGAGGTTGAGAGTGAGAAACTCCCCTTGCGAGAAGACTTCTTCCTCCCCGGCAACGACGCCAGAAATTTCTTGCTACGCTTTGATGGTGTGTTGGAAACCCCAAGAGGAGGGTTTGATGAGCACAACGGTAATAATTTCCCTCAATTAAGAACCAATGTTATCAATCCAGTAGGAGGAAAAGGATCGCGGGAAGGTTGATGCCACTGACAGTGGTGATGGTGCCTCACCGGTGTAAGCAACAACGTGGAACCTGCACACAACACAGCCAAAATTCTTTGTCCCAATGGTACAGTGAGGTTGCCAATCTCACTGGTCTTGCTGAAAACAAAGATTAGACATATAGTGTGGAAAATGGTGTATGCTTGCAGTAAGTAAAGAAAGCAGGAAATTATAGTGGTTTTTTTTTACCAGTGTAAGAAAATGGACCGGGGTTCATAGGTTCACTAGTGGTGTCTCTCAATAAAGATAGCATGCTGGGTGAACAAATTGCAGCTGGGCAATTGACAAATAAAGGTTGCACCATAGTTCACATTCATGACATAATGACTACTATGATATTTAGTGCGGGCATTACAACAATATACATAGACCGTAATCCAACTGCATCTATGACTAATAATCCACCCTCAGGTTATCATCCGAACCCCCTTAGGTATTAAGTTGCAAAGAACAGATAACTGCATTAAACAAAGTGTGTAATGTAAGCAATGATTGTACACGCGGGCACTCACACCGCTGTTTCTCCCTAGTGGAAACAACACATACTCCCCCGTCACGCTTCTGTCACTCGAGCACAGGCAAAAAGGAAGCATGAACCCACTATCTAGCATAAATACTCCCTCTTGGAGTCACTAGCAACTACTTGGTCAGAGCAACCACTAGCAACGGAAAGCATGGATGATCACAAATGGCATATGCAATAAAGACTGTAATAACTTGGCATAAGTTCAATATTCATCGGATCCCAGCAAACACAACATAGATCAATCTCGATCATGATAGGCGGCTCACGAGATCTAAACATGGAGGCATATGAGGAGGATACAACGATCTAGCTACTGCTATGGACCCGTAGTCCAAGGATGAACTACTCACGCATCACTCCGGAGGAAGGCATGGTGATGGAGAAGCCTCCGGTGATGATTTCCTCTCCGGCGGGGTGCCGGGAGACAGCTTTAGAACCCACCCGATCTAGGATTGAAAGTGACGGAGGCTGCAGAACTTTTCGGGGTTATTTGATCAAGGGCCTAGGGTTTTCCATCCGTAGGGATTAAATAGGCGAAAGGGAACAGGAGGTGGAGGTCCAGGGGCCCCACACCACCCCTGGCGCGGCCAAGGGGGGGCGCGTCACCCCATGGTGTGGGCCCCCTGATGCCCCTCTTTGTCTCCTCTTCGGTCTTCTGGATGCTTCTGGGGAAATAGGACTTCCGGGCTTCGAACTTTCCAAGTCCGAGAAAATTTCCAGAACAACTTTTCTGAAACTAAAAACAGCAGAAAACAAGGAACTGGCTCTGTGGCATCTTGTCAATAGGTTAGTCAGGAAAATCGATAAAAAATGACATAAAGAAGGGAGAAAACATGTAGCAATTGGCATAATATCATCATGGAGCATGAGAAATTAGGGATACGTTTATGATGTATCAAGCATCACCAAGCTTAGTTCCTATTCGTCCTCCAGTAGGTAAATGGTAAAACAATAATTTCTGTGGTGACATGCTACTAACATAAACTTGATCAATCTAACGTAAAAGCATATGCACGCTGAGATCATAAAACTTTAAACACAAGCATGATAAATAAAAGTTTAATAATAAAGCATAGAAATTACTTTGCATCACGAAGAGTAACTCAGATAAAGGATCATGAATAATGATGTAAATAAAGGTAAAGGTTTGTTTCAGGTATAGAGAAAGCATGGCAAAGTGATATTTCGATAGTCCTTAAGAGTGGGGCAAAACATAAATGCCAGGACACCTTCAAAGTTCATGTGGAAGACTAGACCAAATAATTTAAGAACAAATGATATCACATCATGAAGTAATTATTGATGCTTATGGGACAAATGCACATAGAACTCAGAATGGCAACAATGCTTTCTCTACTGTGCATAAAGTTAGAAGATGGAGACTCAACATAAAATTAAAAGAAAGCCCCTTCACAGAGGGAAGCAGGGATCACTCATGTGCTAGAGATTTTCATTTTATAAATCAAAAGTATTAAAAGATTGGAATTTTTGGAGGAATGTCTATATTTTAGGAGGGGTGTATGCTAGTGTCAACGAATGGTAAACAGACAATACAGTACGTCACAACACAACTGGATTCACAAGAGCGGCTCCCATGGTGAAGGACGCAACTGGTGTAGAAGGTCATCCCTCTTTCTCTTTTGTTTACACAATTATGCTTTGACTGATATGATCAGGGACAAAAATAGTGAAGAGAATTTGTTTGTATTAATTTTGGGCTGGGCACCCCGCTGCCAGCTCTTCTATCATTTGGATAAGCAGATGAAGCCACTAGTCCAGGGTGTGAAATTCAATCAACAAGTGAGATAAAGATTCTCTATTGACGTCCTCATGAGCAAAAACAAGAACACAAAGCAGGAATACTTTTGAAGGTTTTAAAGGTAACACATGAGCAATTTACTTGGAGTGGCAGTGAAATACCACATATAGGTAGGTATGGTGTACACGATGGGAAAAACTTTTGTTAAAGGGAGTTTGGATGCACGAGTAGAGCTCATACTCAATACAGGTGGAGGCTAGCAAAAGACTGGGAGCGACAAATCAAGAGAGCATAAGAGCCATAATCATGCATAGCGACATACGCATCATTAATTAAAGCATAAGCGGTATCACAGGTTCAAAAACAAAATGGCCATGGAGGCTATTCGTGACTGGTTTGTAGTCATAAACATGGTGTGAGAATGCGCAAAGTCAACCAAATAAATCATTCGAAAGAGAATACCATATATTGATGCTTTGCTATGACAAGAACAACTCATGAATCTTTCAATACATATTAAACACTCTCAGATATTTGAGGCTAATCATGCTACTCAATAACCACAAGGCTTTAAAACTAAAATAACATTTAGCATGGCATGAAAAAGTCCTAGCCACAGTCTATACAAGCTTCTACTAGTACTGTTATAAATTCTACTTCAAACATCAATTTTCTTTCTCCCAACAAGCTCCATACAAAACATGCTTTAACAAAAATACTCTTTATGATACAACAAGCAAACATAAGAGTACTCACATAACACTACTAAAACTAACAGCTCTAATAAGAGATGCATGCAAAACAGGAGCTAAATAAATGCAGCAGGTAGACAGAGATTAAGAATACAACGTATTCTCATGAAAAAGCGGAGCATTTCACTCTCCGATAAAAGAATGCTAGGGTCCAACCAAGATTATTTAAAAAGTAAAAACAAACTGAAAGCAAAAGCAAAAGCAAACTGAAAACAAAAAAAAGACGCTCCAAGTAAAGAACATAAGATGCGACCGAATAAAAATATAGTTTCACTAGAAGTGACCTGATAATTTGTTGATGAAAAAGGGGATGCCTTGGGCATCCTCAAGCTGAGACGCTTGATTCTTCTTGGAATTTTCTTGGATGTACCACCAGAGCATCCCAAAGCTTAAGCTTTTCACTCTTCTTGATCACATCATATCATCCTCTTCTCTTGACCCTTGAAAACTTCCTTCACATCAAAATTCTCACAATCTTCATTAGCAACGTTAGTACAATTGAAATAATAAGTTCAGATGGTTCAGTTTCAACACAATTATAAGACTCAAAAACACATTAGCTACTGTCACAACTTCTTTTAAACTCTTTTTCTCAAAATAACACCAAAAGAAAGAGATTAAGATGCAAATGCGATAAATGGCAGAAATCTGTCAAAACAGAACAGCAGGTAAAGATCAATTTTTTCAAAAATATTATGTGTCTCAAATAAAAAGGTGGTATTCTAAGAAAAGTTGCGTATATAAATCAGGATTAAGCACAAAAAATCTCAAGTCATGTTGAATTTCCTGTGAATTTAACGGAATTAACAGTGGACAACAGAAATCTGTTTCCTACGGAGAAATCCGAAATATAGGCTCAACTTTCCATTACCGTCTTTACTTGACTCAACAAAAACTCAAAACAAAAGATACAGCAGGGTTTCTAAGGAAATAGAAAACACCCTGGTGCAAAGCACACCAAAGAAAAAAAAGAAAAACAGAATGAAAATAGAGAAATAAAACGGGTTGTCTCCCGGTAGCGCTTTTCTTTAACGCTTTTCAGCTAGGCATGAAAGGGCAACTCAAGTATTTTCAAGTGAAGAAGCATGAAAAATAAGCTTAGAAATATCCTCAACAATAAATGGTATTTCATCTATAGAAATTTTAGATGTCCCTTTATCAGCACTTTTAGGCATGCTACTTTCATAAAATGGGTTTGCATGAACAATTCAATAAAAATTCTTTTCCAGAGTTTCATGCATTCCTACCAATTTAAAGTGTATTGGTATTTTAATTTCCTTATCATTGGCTTTACCCCGTGTGCTATTAACATCTACACATGGGCTTGACATCTCAAATCGATTAAAAACTTTTCTAGCCTCAATTGCAACATCACCAAATACTTTAAACAAAATTTCTAGGATAAACTCTCTTTTTTCGCTATGCTTAATGATATGAAGGTTGAGGAACATTTGTTGTATTATGGGATTAAGGTTAACAAATCTAGCTTCCAACATACAAACTAGAGATGCTGCAGCGGTTTCATAATCTGTAGCAAGTTCAGCTAAGGATCTATCCTCAAATTCTTCGTGCTTACTAACATAATTAAAGAATTCTACAATATTATCTTTCCCAATTATATCACCGCTACCTATTGGTACGTCTTTCAAGGTAAACTTGGGTAGAATCATGATTAGAGATTAAACTAAGAGCAGAACAAGCAAAAATAAGAGCAAGCAAATAAATAACATCTATAAAGTAAACTAATTTTTTGTGTGTTTTTAATATAGAGAAGAAAAACAAGATAAAAATAAAAAACAAGACAATAAACAAAATAAATAGGTTGCGAGTGAGGGACTCCCCTTGCTAGAAGACTTCCTTCTCCCCGGCAACGGCGCCAGAAAAATCCTTGGTGCGCTTTGTTGGGAACCCCAAGAGGAGGGTATGATGAGCACAGCGGTAGGAGTTTTCCCCTTAGTTAAGAACCAGGATTATCAATCCAGTAGGAGAAAGAGGTCATTCGAAAGGTTGATTCCACTGACGGTGGTGCTGGCGCTTCACCGGTGTCAGCAACAACGTGGAACCTGCACACAACACAACCAAAATACTTTACCCCAACGGGACAGTGAGGTTGTCAATCTCACTGGTCTAGCTGAAAACAAAGATTAGACATATAGTGTGGAAAACAGTGTATGCTTGCACTAAGTAAAGAAAGCAGGAAATTGTTGTGGTTTGTTTAACAGTGTAGAAAATGGACCGGGGTTCATAGTTTCACTAGTGGTGTCTCTCCATAAAAGATAGCATGCTGGGTGAACAAATTATAGTTGTGCAATTGACAAATAGAGGTTGAACCGTAGTGCACAATATGACATGGATATTACTATGATATTTAGTGCGGTCATTACAACAAGATACATAGACCGACATCCATCTGCATCTATGACTAATAATCCACCCTCAGATTATCATCCGAACCCCCTTAGGTATTAAGTTGTAAGCAACAGATAATTGCATTAAGCAAAGTGTATAATGTAAGCAATGATTATACACGCGGGTTCTCTCACTGTTGTTTTCTCCCTAATGGCAACATCACATCCTCCCCCTTCATGTTTCTGTCACTCGAGCAACGCAACGAGGAGGCATGAACCCACTATCAAGCATAAATACTCCCTCTTGGAGTCACTAGCAAGTACTTGGCCAGAGCAACCACTAGCAACGGAAAGCATGCAAGATCACAAATAACATATGCAAATAAATACTATAATAAACTTGGCATAAGTTCAATATTCATCGGATCCTAGCAAACACAACATATAAAATTACATAAGATCAATCTCGATCATGATAGGCAGCTCATGAGATCTAAACATGGTGGCATATGAGGAGAAGACAACCATCTAGTTACAGCTATGAACCCGTAGTCCAAGGATGAACTACTCATGCATCACTCTGGAGAAAGGCATGGTGATGTAGAAGCCTCCGGTGATGATTTCCTCTCCGGCAGGGTGCCGGAAACAGCTTCAAAACCCCCTGGTCTAGGGTTGACGGTGACAGCGGCTGGGAACTTTTTCGGGAATTTTGATCAGGTGCCTAGGGTTTTCCATCTAGGGGATTAAATAGGCGATAGGGCAGAGGCGGTGGAGGTCCAGGGGCCCCACACAACCCCCTGGAACGGCCAAGGGGGGGCCGCGCCACCCCACGGTGTGGGCCCCCTGATGCCCCTCTTTGTCTCCTCTTCGGTCTTCTGAATGCTTCCGGGGAAAATAGGACTTCCGGGCTTCGAATTTTCCAATTCCGAGAATATTTCCAGAACAACTTTTCTGAAACTAAAAACATCAGAAAACAGGGAACTGGCTCTGTGGAATCTTGTCAATAGGTTAGTCCGGAAAATCGATAAAAATGATAAAAAGAAGGGAGAAAACGTGTAGAAATTGGCATAATATCATCATGGAGCATCACAAATTAGGGATACGTTCATGAGGTATCACGCGCCACCCCATGGTTTGGCCCCCCGGTGCCCGTCTTCGACTCTTCTTCGGTCTTCTTGATGCTTCTGGGGAAAATAGGCCCTTCGGGCTTTGTGGGGCCCAATTCCGAGAATGTTTCCAGAACAACTTTTCTGAAATAAAAAACAACAGAAAACAGGGAACTGGCACTTGGCATCTTGTTAATAGTTTTGGTCTCGGAAAACGAGTGAAAATGCTATAAAGGAGGGAGAAAACATGTAGCAATTGGCATAATATCATGGAGCATCAAAAATTATAAATACGTTGGAGACGTATCAATAACATCCCGATCACCGTTCGAAAGTGGAATAAGCGCAAAGGGTCGGACGATAGTGACTATGTCGTCGACAGGTACAAAGATGGCCTTTGGAATGACCTAATGTCTCATTTCACCCTGCCAGTATGTGAGGATCCTGCCGACACTTCAAAATTGAGGGAGAAAGTCAAGCAGTGGCCTCTCAAGAAGATGGCCGAACTCTTCTTGGTGTGGAAGAAAAGAATATGGCATGACTATCAGAAGAAAAATACTGCTTCAGTATTCGAAGGCTATCTAGCGAAGCGGGAGAATCACTGGGATGAATTTAAGAAGTACAAGATGTCAGAAGATGCCAAGGCCCTGTCCGGAAAGAACAAGACAAATGATGATAAGAAGCAATATCACCATAAGTTGGGGCCTAGGGGCTACAAGATAGCCATGCCAAAGTGGTATAGAAAATAGGAAGTGCTTCTTGATAAAGGGATCACCCCTGACCGATGCGTGAAGAATGCGAATTGAGGGCAAGAAATTTGTTCCTCGCTCATGGGGGTTCATACGACGAAACAACATGGGATCTTGTTTGCAGTGACGGGATTAGGGTACCCAGGGAATATTGGCTTAGAATGGTGAAAGAAATTAAAGAGGGGAAGTCAAAGTTCCGGCCCGATATAGAGAAAGACTTGCTGACAATGGTCCCTTAGGAATGATGAACACGGAGGACGAACACGAGGCCTTGCCAAGACTCCATGGTGGCTTGCGTTTGCCAAAGATATAGAAACTGAAACGAGAGCAAAGGAGAGACAGCAAGCGAAGGTGGAAGAGAAGTTGAACCAGCTGGTTGACAGAATGCACCACCAGCAGCAGTAGATCGATGAACTAAAAGGATTAGTGTGAATGCAAGATCCTGCACTCGATATTACCGTCGACCGTTCTCAACAGAAAAGCAGTGTGGCTGACTCGGAGGTCCCGGCCGACAATGCATGGAGGATAGAAGGCGGTCCCGGCTACCCCGTGGATGGAATCAAAGTTTCAGTATCTTGTGGGCTCCATAAATGAAGAACATATCCATGAAGGTGGCGGTCGGATATGCTTTACCTTGTCCACCCGACGCACGCTGGCATGGCCATGAGATTCCAGTTGGCAATAGTAAAATCGGGGTGGATGAGATCGTAACGGGGTTTAATGATCTGGATCTTGACATTCGTGGATCTGAAGATCACACGACACTCAGATAAGTACTAGGGGGCATCATTCTATTGGACAAGAACCACATCAATCTTCTAGGCTCGACACCAAGGACAATACCGCCTCTAAGTCGTCGCAGGTCACCTCCACCTCCATCACCTCCGAGAAACCCACCCCATGACTACTCCCACCATAGCGCGAGTCCATCTTGATCTCCTCTGCCAGACTTGGGTCGGCCCTCTTCGCCGTTGCCACCTTCCGCCGTTAAGGAAACTAAGCGGAAGCGTGCCAAAAATGCTCCGTCGATGAGTTCTAGCCCAAAGAAAAAACGTTCGCCCCTCCCAAAGGTACCTCGTCTGAATCTTCTAATCAGACCTTACGATCTAACTGACAAGCAAAACACTGTGATTGCAAAGGCCAACATAGATGCGCAATTGCAAATGAAGAAACCCGAGCCCCGCCCGGTATACACCGAGCAGCAGAAAAATATGCAACTAGTTTTTTGAGCACAAAATCTCAATATGACTTGCACCATAAGCCAGATGACTATCTACGCACTCTTAATAAGAAAGTGGGCAAGAGAAAAGCAAGTGGAAGTGCGAGCTAGAGCAGATCAACTAAAAAACCACTTGAGAAAAGATCAGACGTTACACAGCTCGGACAATAGGCCAAATAATCGATCCCACAATCTTTGTGTTATCCGATAGGGCTAAAGGTGTGCAGATAAATATGTAAGTAGTTGCAAAGTTGGCGGCCGATATGGGTGTGAGTGTTGCTAGCTTGCTAGGTTCCCAAGACGACAAGTTACCCAAGACTGTTGTAGGCCCTAAGCCTAAATATGTCTCAGGGTAGCTGATGGAGGGATGATAACCCGGTAGGCCAACACCAAGGTGTAACTCGGCCCAATGGACGCTGCGCAAGATCCGGCTAAGGATAAAGGAGATTCTGGAAGGCCCAAGTTCGTAGGCCTCGTAACCTGGATTGTGGGTTACGGTAAGGAAAGTTAGGGTTTCTTGTATGCGGTGTCCAGGTAGGGTTCAGGGTGCGCCTTGGAGGGCAAGCCAGGGCGTCCGGGTGCTTTATAAACCGGCCCCTCGGTCTAGTTTAGAGATCCAAGAGTTCTAGCAAGATCGTTTGGTATCGAGCATCCAGTGTAACACGAGAGTTGAGTTAATACATCGAGATCCGAGACTCGGCGACTTGATTGCCGGCTACCAGATCGAGTACCCTCATGTTTTCCTCTGAGCTAAACCCTCTCCCAAACGCCTGTGTCGTCTTGCCCCAAGATCAGTTACCCCCGGTAACATCTGCCGTGATTATTCCACGACAGTTGGCGCCCACCGTGGGGCCTGCGTCCAAAGGTGTTTACATCACGGGAGAAGCTCGGAAGAACATGGAGAATCTAGTCATCGGCGAGATCTACATCGACCACGAAGGAGAGAAGATGGTGGACGATTCCGGCTGGGGGCCAGAGTCGGATCACCTCGAATTCGGATCTATCATGACAATCGGCCAGATCAACGTCTTCATCGGTATGGTACGTACTTCCGGTTCGATCCCTGACGACTTTGGGTTTGATTCTGTGTCAGGGAAAACCACCTATATCCAATCAGATGGAGAAGAATCAGTTGGGACAACAAACCCGACAGAAGAGCCCACCGCGAAGTGGGAACAGCCGGAGGAGCCGGCATGGACCCCGCGTGGCCGGGTCGAGAAAGAAGATGATACCGAATCTATCCTGCATCTACTGGAGAACCGGTACAAGGAAAACAGCAGCGAAGAGGAACAGTATGGATTCGCGCCAAGCATGGTGCGCCGGGTTGCGGTTTACACGGCTCCCGCGACCAATCTCAACCAAGAGAACGTAACCGCGGCCGCAGCCGGGGCAGCACAAGCATTGACCCGGCAGCAAGGACCGGCTAACGGAAACACGGCTTTGGCCCAGGTTGACGGAGAGTCGGCATCGGTTACCAGTCAAGCGCCAGAAAACGAGTTACACGCGAACACGTTTCGATTCCTAGCAAACCGGACACCAGGAGCGGGTCCTTCCAACCCTCAACACCCGGCCCTGTTCGACAACTATCTGATTCTAGACCCCACAGTTCTCGCCACCGTTATTACTCCAGAAAACGCGGCGGAACGTGTTAGGGATCTGGACGTAGCCCGTCGCGCATTGGAGCAGCAGAGAAGGCAAGTAGAAGCAGAAAGACAAGAGATGGCCACGCGACAACGCGAGCTGGATGCACTGGAAACCCGGCTCCGAGAGGAAATGACTAGAATACATCAAAGGCACCAAACCAGATTGCCAGCATTGGGAGGAGTCATAAACCCGGCTGCGCTATTTATCATGCCTTAGGATCAGCCGATCCCAGCGGCGAATCAAGGGACCGCCCCTCAGCCGACAACCGGAGGAGTACAACCGGTAGACACGCAGGCCGGGTTACCCGTACCACAGACTGGAGTTACTACCGGCAATACTGTACCACCATCACCACCACCACCACCATCACGTTTTCGCACACCAGCGGGTCATTACAACAATCCCATGGACAACGTATACGCGGCAACGCTTGCACTGAATCAAATCCCCGTGAGAGAGTCACCCCACGCAGAGGAGACCCGGCGGGTGATAGATATGCTGCGCACTGCGGTGGCACAACAAGTTAATTACCCGGATCACAGAAGTGGAATGCATGGGACACCATATGTCAGCCAACAGCGAGGTAATGCCGGCAATATCCAGACAAGTTCGGCACGGCGGAGGGAAGAGCAGCAGCCAATGCCGCCTCCTCCACACATTCAAGCAGTACCAGCAGCATCAGCAGCACAGGCCATCGGGGACAGTTCCAGAGCCAGGAGAGCCGTGGCCGGGTCTGCGGCACATGGGCCACCAGCAGCACCGCGTCCAGCTGTACCCCCTGCAGGATCACACGTTTCCCGAGTAAGACCAGCTTCGACCATTCTTGCAGGACCTAAGTGTCTTTCGGATAGCATCAGGGCTGAACCTTACCCGGAAAAGTTCAAAGAACCGGGTAAAGTAGTGAATTATGAGCCGACTATGGATCCGGAAACATGGTTGAGCAGTTATGAGATGGCCATGTCGATTCGCAATGCGTCCGAGAATCTTCAAGCCAAATTCATGTATCTAATGATGTCATAGGGAGCAGCAAAGTTATGGTTCACCAATCTACCGGAAGGATCTATCAAGTCATGGGAAGAATTGAAAACTGCGTTTATCAAGCACTTTCACGGGACGTGCAGAAAGTTATTCACTATTGATGACCTAGAGCGATGTGTTCAGAAGAAGGGAGTATCGGCGCGCAGCTGGGTGCGCCGGCTTATGGAAATACTTCATTCATCTACAGATATTCAGCCCAAGGATGCGCTGCAAGCTATGGCAAAGACCTGCAAGTACACACCTTTAGTACAAAAGCTAACTCGCATGAAATCTAGTCGGAATGCTTCAGAGGTTACGATGGGAGAACTGATGGATGCATGCAACAAACACGCCGCAACGGACACTACGGAAGAGGAAACTGACGATGAAAAAGCAAAAGTAAACACAAGTAATAATGGAAGAACCGGCAATGGATCAGCGCCGGGTAACAACGGAAACAGCCAGAACAAGAGCCCGTTTGAGGGAGGCTCCGAGTTTGTCGCCAACACTGAAGCCGGATCTTCAAGACCCAGGGCAGAAGGAAATTTCAATACTGGAAATCACAATGGAGGAAACTATCAAGGGCCACCAAGGCCGACTAATAATTGGGACATCTTCAGAATGGCATGCCCGAAGCACAGCAGAAACGGTAGGCCAGCTAACCACTCCTTGGAGCAGTGCGCCGACCTACAGAGGTGGAAGAATGAGGAAGTGAACAGAGCCATGCGAGGTGCAGGTCGGGGAGGAGGACCGGGTCCAGGTGGAAACCCGGGCAACGGCCCACCCCCAGCCGGTAACCCGACAGCCGGAAATCAAGGTAACAACCAAGGGGGAGCTGGAGGTTTCCAGACCAACCCCAAGCAGTTGGGTCAATATCACGTGCATACTACAGGAAGTTCCAACAAGGACAAGAAGATACTGAAACAGGCTGTAAACTCGGTGTCCTCGGCTGTTCCAAGATACCTGAGGTGGTCAGAACAGGACGTAACATGGAGCAGAAGGGATCACCCGGAAAGAATAGAACACCCGGGAGTTTTAGCATTGGTAGTTGCGCCGCAGGTCAATGGGTATGAACTGAAAAAGGTCCTGATGGACGGTGGAAGTAGCATCAATATACTATATTGGGAAACCTTTCTACGCATGGGTCTCAAGGAGTCTCAGCTACAAAAAAGTTCAACAATTTTTCATGGGATAGTGCCGGGTCACTCAGCGTGCCCCGAGGGAAAAATCGCATTGGACGTAGCTTTTGGGGAATCAAAGGATAATTATCGAGTTGAGTGGCTCACTTTCGAGGTGGTCAAATTGCGCAGTCCTTATCACGCGCTATTCGGAAGGCCGGCTTATGCTAAATTCATGGCTAGGCCGTGTTACGTGTATCTACAGCTAAAAATCCCGGGTCCTAAACAGACCATCACCATACATGGAAGCCGGGACATAGCGGCTGAGTGCGATGAAGGAGATGCAGCAATGGCTGAACAAGCTTGTAGAAAAGAGGAACTCAAATATTACCGGGCTCAAGCAGACTCGGATGACAGAACAGCCTTGAAAAAGCCGAGTACTGAAGGCGAAAGGGCAAAACTCAAGGCAGCACGAGATACCAAGATGGTGGCTTTCATCAAGGGTGATTCACTCAAACAATCCACCACAAGAGAAGAAATTGCGCAGCCGTTCACAGCCAGCCGCGTCATGGAAACGCCTTATCCGGATTGGCTGGCAAACCCGGTACTCATAGTAAAAAAGATCAACAAGTGGAGATTGTGCATCGATTACGTCAGTTCCGGACAGAATCCCAAGAAGAACTAAAACAATGTAACGGGCAGCAGGTTTCAGACGCACTCTTTTCCTATCCAGGGTACCTAAGGGGACTGGAAGCTTTTTAATGAGGCGGCCTGCTGACCCAAAACTTTCTCGTATCAATAAAGAGATGGTTATCAAGTCTTATTTTGTTATGATCTTCACTCCGGTTACAGATAAGTATTATTTATTGCTACTAGTACATCAGTATCATCAAGTATGTTGCATATATATAGGTCTTGAGGGCTGATTGCTTGAATAGCACAGTTACAAACTCAAAGACCCGGCCTTGATGCCTATGAGTTATAAGGGACGATTACTCGCAAACGAGTACGGCTGCAATCTTATAACCGGACAAAGGAGCCAAATTTTCTTGACTTTTCTTACTTAAGCTCGATGGGACTCGCACTAAAGTGGCATGATTTGCTCGCTTACGATTACAATCAGTCATGAAGCCCAATGGGACTTGCCTGACCCTGTTTTCGTATAGATGTAACAACATGGTATCCACGCGAAAGCCGGCTTACAGTACAAGATAGTCAAAAGGGTCATCTAAACCACAAGTTATGCAGAGTACAAGGCTAATAGCCGGAAACTCAACGTTTATCAAGCATAACTTCATTACCTATGTGAAACGGCTCCGGGTTTGGGCTTAGCAACAACAAATTTGTTCTCTTTGAAAAAACCACATATCCCAGACTCGGAAATTCGAGCCTTGGGGACTGGGGATTTTGAAACAGAAACAAGTTGTTACTAAGCTCGAAAAACCCTAACATCCGAGTCTGGGGGACTTGGGGACTTAGCGAAAAAGTCCGCCTGTCAGAACCCACGATGCTCGGAAACCGAGTCTCACAAAAGGAACCATAAAGAAAGTCGGATATCGAGAATAAGCTCAAAAAGCAGATAAGTATCAAGTTCATCCAGAGGCTAGAAGAGGCACGAGGTATATCAAGGAATTAAAGTACGTCACAAATCTCGGTACTAGTATCAAAGGTGCATAGGTGCACCAACAAAATAATATCTGTTTCAAACAAGAGCATCGAAACGGCCAAGGTATCGTAATGGCATTTGTTTACTCGGCTTGTTGAATAGGGTGCCCACCCTTGCCCTTGCACTCCGGGTCTTGGTCCTGGGTTTGCTCTACAGCTCTCCCGGCATCGTCACCCGGATTCTTCGCATCAGGACGGACAGGCGGGGGGACAGCCGGTGTAGAGGTGGTTGGCTCTGATCCTAACTCGGCCTCCCTCTTCGCGGTTTCTTCCCTCTTCCTGGATGAGTCGGCTGCCCATTTCTCCAAAATGTCGAAGGGTGGGGGTGCTTCCTCCTTCACGATTTTGTCTTCAGCATCGTACGAACTCATAAGCGTACGAAGATCCATACTATCGGCCAAAGTGGTTGCCGAGTGACGCACCGCGGATTGTACGGCCTTGAAGTCCTTGGGCCCAAACTTGGAGCCATCCGCTTTGAATTCTGGAAACCCGGATATAACATTTGCCGGCTCAAGCTTAGGGAAGTAAGCCTTAGCTAGCGCAAAGGCCCGGGTCATACCAATCCGACATGCCGAGCGCTTCCAGATCTCGATCCATGCAGGCACGGTGGAGCAGGCTTGGATAAGATTTTCTTCACCCGGATATACCTCAGTTGGCCACTGCACGGCATCCAATATCCACTTGGTGCCGGCAAAGAAAGTCCGGAGCACAGTCTTTAAAGTTTTAGCCTTGGCAACAACATCTTCTTCTGGGGTTGCAAGGTTAGCACCTACAGTTAAAAGAAAGAAAGGCCATATCAGTAATTCCGAGTATCATGTAAGAAAATAGAGGCATGAAAGCAGTCAGCAGCAAGAAACTTACTAAGCAAGATACGATAAGTATCGGTAATTTGATCCGACAGCTTTTTCAGGGCGGTTCGAGCAGTGGTGCACCTTTTCTTATATTTGGAAACATTTTTCTTCAAAGTTTCCACTTCATCCTCAAGGGCCTCTCTCCGCTTTACCTCGGCAAGCAGCAGTTGTTCGGTCTTGAGCAAAAGTTCATCAGACCGGGTGGCCTGTGCCTGTGAGAAACCAAAGTATGAGAATTAGTCGGGTATCATGGCAAGCCGAGTATCGCGCAGAATACCGAGCACAATTTCAACAAATTATACTCGGCACTTGGGGACTAGATGGATAAGAAGATATTAGGTTACAGTACCTGGTGCTCCGCTGCCATGCGCTCTAGCACATCTCTCTCCGAGGCCTTCATAGCAAGGAGAGCGCTCATCATCTGGTCAAAAGTATCATTGCCCAAATTAGAAGACCCGGGATCTTGGGGACTTGGAGAAGGGGCTCTCTTCTTGAAAGAGGGTATCCGGGTCGTCCGAGTATCGGAGTCTGGTGCCCCTCCTCCCGTGCCCAAGCCTGCAGTTTCTTCCTCCTCGAGTACGTGCGAGGCTATGGGATACTCGGCCTCTCGGTCGGCCGGGTTTATTGGTGGCACTTGTTGTTCTTCTCCGCCAGCTGCGACATGCATATCATCAGTCGGGTTCTCCTTACCCGGGTCGTCAGTTTCCATATCATCTTGGTCGCTGACAGTGATCGTGGCCCTACGGGCAGTATAAGTAAAGCAGTTAGCGTACAATTGGGAAAAAGTGATGAAAAAACGATAAAGCATCAGGAAAGGAATTTTTACCCGGGATTCACCATATAGTCCGAGGGGAACTCGCTGCTGGACCCGGACGAAACTGAAAAACATCGAGTGAGATGTGGAATTGTCCCGTAAGGGGATGGTTCGGGAAGACTTTGATACTTAAGAAAGGATTAAGAGAATACCAGCGCGTCGAGCCGGAGACGACGGAATACCCGGATTAAGAGTGCCATCACCTGGAAAGTTCCGAGTTATTCGGCGCTTGGTCACGAGCGGTTCCTTCAAATACGACCAAGTGGATAATTTCCGGTTTAGCTCGTGTATGTTATCAAAGAAATATGGTTTAGAGGCAAGGAAAAGGTATGGAACCTTGAAGACGACCCCTTGGGGTTTCCTCTTTGTTCCGGCCTTGACCGTCAGCTCAGCTTCTTGCTCGTCGCTGGCGGATTCTACCTTGCCTTCAGCTTCTTCTTCTTCGTCTTTGTCCTCTTGTTCTGAAAATTATCAAGGTTTATAGTTGTAAAATGACGAAAGAGCAACGACGAGCT
Source organism: Alopecurus myosuroides (assembly GCA_028641055.1). NCBI lineage: Eukaryota > Viridiplantae > Streptophyta > Magnoliopsida > Poales > Poaceae > Alopecurus > Alopecurus myosuroides. The sequence continues at coordinate 8,680,942 of CM054059.1, forward strand.
TCAAGTAACTAAGTAAAACTCGGAATGTACCTTCATCCGAGTTAACGGCGTCCTCTTTCTCCTCTGGGCGCTCAGAGTTAGGGGGAGTATCAATCTTCCAAAAAGCATCATCGGCCTGAGATGAAGACGTAAGAATGGAGGTTAACAACAGTATCAAGTGGAAAGTGTGAAGGTAAGAGTATGAAAGTCGGATATTTACCTCAGGCGCCGGGTTCTCACGAGTGAAGGGTTCTAACCCGGCTATATTCCGGATTACCTCCAACTTCTCTGTCAAGAAGCTCTTGATAGTCTTGTTGGTGTCTCCAGCTGCAAAGCTATTGGTGGAGTATCGGAGCGAGTCCGTGGTATGCCCCGAATACTCGCACATTAACTTGGTGCGGATGGAGTTGGGTTGGATCCGGAAATCGACCCAAGTCTTTACCAGGTTGAGCCCAATGAGGCCTTGGGCCGAGAGAACAGTTATTTTGGCCAATAAAGGTTGAATTGCCTCCCTGTCCGAGTCAGGGGCAAAGGCGTTGAAGGTCTCGGAGATATCGAGGAGGCCCTCTGAGTAACCCGGCAACCTCTTTTCGCCGGGTGGGGAGGTGTCCCGGCAATAAAAGTATGAGAGTTGCCAGTGTTTGACGTGGGAGTTAAGAGTAAGAGGTGGCATTAGAGAATTCTTGCGGCGCTGGATAGAGACCCCGCCGCAAGCAAGAAGTGCTCCGTCACCGCTTTCGCGGCACGGTTTGCACTGGAAAAGTTCGATGAAGAGAGCCAAACTTGGCGGAATGCACAAGTATGACTCGGAAAGAACAATGAAGTGGGAAATATTTAACACAGAGTTAGGCCCTATGTCAAATACCCGGAGGCCATAGTGGCTCAGAACATCTCGAAAGAAAGGGTGACCTGGAGGACGGAACCCCCGGGTCACGTGCTCTACAAAACATATTACCTCATCGTTGGCAGGCGTGGGCCGGGTCTCGTCACCCGGCACCCTCCAATGGATATCCTTTTGAGAGGGGAGGACTCCTAATTCGGCCAGTTCTTCTAACTTGGCCTTCGTAACAGTGGATCGCGCCCAGTTGGCGGATATGGAGTTGGTGGTCTTGGCCTTGGCCGGCGTTTTCCCCTGCCTCTTGGGAGCCATGGGATTAACCTGCAAAGCACAAGATAGAAGGGTACAAGAAATAAGACTCGTAAACCATGAGTCATCCGAATATTTGCGAGTGATATCGAGAAAACATGGAAGCAAAGAATTATCCGAGTATCGTTCTGTGGAGCAAGGTTACAAGTTATCCGGGTATCAAACGTCGTTACAAAAACTATGAAGTGCTTACGTGTTGAGAGGTGTTTGGGGAAGATGGATGGTTACCCATGTATCTACTGCAAACAAAAGAGCCGGAAGAAGAGAATTTGCCGGGTGTCAATGGCAAGCGCGGAAATTTTGGGCGGCCCGAGCCTAGATTGGAGATTTCATTTCCAAATTCATGGTGAAATTAATGACTATAGGCAGTAGGGGAATGAAATGGAATCTATATTCAATCCATTGGATGAGCTAAAGCGAATTTGAGCGACCTAATTTGGCGTGGCGAGAAAAATGACCGGCGGGTTGACTTAGATCCAATCTGAAATAAATCTAGAAATTGCGAGGTCAAGTTAATGGATACAGGAAGCTTACTGGAGGGGATTGGAGTAAAGCCCGGCGGAGGCAAATAGCACAGTCTTGGTGCCCCTTTGTGACTCCCGGCGGGCAAGCCGGGGGCGCGGCGGCGGATCTTGGCGGCGGCGCGGGGCGTGCCGTGGCGGAGCGCAGCCGGCGACGGATGGGCTCCGGTGACGCGCCGTGAGGTCTCCGTGATGGTGCTCTGTGAACTTGAGTGCGGGAGCGAAGAGAAAGAGGAAAGGGGGGAATGAGCCGTCGGGGTTAGGTTTGCCCCCAAGCACTTATTTATAAGGGTGCGGATGGATAAAACCTGGCTCAACGAGTGGGAACCGAAAATTTCGGAGTAACGGCCATCTGCACGGATTTTGCGAGATATGCTTTAAGTGCTGGACGAGATATCCGGACAGAGATAAGAAGGAGATCTTCTCAACAACATTAGGGGCAATTATCGAGTAAAGAAAATCGGATCTTTAACATTCTTATTAGGGCGTTGACCCGGAAAGCTAAATAAAGGACTTGGAGAAAGCCGGGTTATTATATGGCCACCGTCGAGTTAGGCCTAGCTGCTTATCAAAGCGATTTAACCCGGCCTCCATTGAGTTTGTAAGTTTGATAATTTTGCAGGGAATAGCGTGCGCTTCAAAGAGAATCTCGTGAAGCCCAAGCTATTCTGGGGACTACTGATGGAGAGATGATAACCCGGTAGGCCAACACCAAGGTGTAACTCGGCCCAATGGACGCTGCGCAAGATCCGGCTAAGGATAAAGGAGCTTCTGGAAGGCCCAAGTTCGTAGGCCTCGTAACCCGGATTGTGGGTTACGGTAAGGAAAGTTAGGGTTTCTTGTATGCGGTGTCCAGGTAGGGTTCAGGGTGCGCCTTGGAGGGCAAGCCAGGGGGGTCCGGGTGCTTTATAAACCGGCCCCTCGGTCTAGTTTAGAGATCCAAGAGTTCTAGCAAGATCGTTTTGTATCGAGCATCCAGTGTAACACGATAGTTGAGTTAATACATCGAGATCGGAGACTCGGCGACTTGATTGCCGGCTACCAGATCGAGTACCCTCATGTTTTCCTCTGAGCTAAACCCTCTCCCAAACGCCTGTGTCGTCTTTGCCCAAGATCAGTTACCCCCGGTAACATCTGCCGTGATTATCCCACGACAGCAGCCTTTGGTCAGCAAAGAGAAGTTGCAACAACTTCCAGCACGTATGCGCAATTTGCATGAATGGTACTTGAAAGTCGGGAAACAAAAAATTATCGTGGCGAAAGTTCCACGGGAGTACTACTTCTGACCCGAGGAGATCCATGTTGAATTACAAGAACACTTCCAGATGTACAATTTTGAAGCCCTGGACAAATATCTCATGAGTTGCTATTGTCTATAAGTTGATGGATTCACTATCTTCATATAAGTTGTTCAGTTCATTGCATTTAATTATCCTCATTATACACTGTTTACTCTGTTATGCAGAATGAAGATCGAGGTCTGTAAAAATAGGAAGATCTTAAATGTTGGGTTCATTGATCCAGATAAAGTACATATAAAGACGCTAACGAGTTTTCCCGACGAGACGGCGGGAAATATTTTTAAGGTTTCTAACGGAGCAAAATTTCTGTGAGCACATACTGTTTCCTTACAACTTCAGGTGAGGGTCTTATCTGTTGTGTGTCCATTCACTTTTTCTCTCACTCGATGTTAAGTGTGTAATTGATGACTTACTGTTGTATATATAAATGTGTGTAGCTTCCACTGGATTTTGCTAGACATCCAAATTGATAAGGGAATAGTTGAATTGTACGACCCATTAACGAGAGACATGGAAAAGTTCCGCGACATGCAGGACATGCTCTAGAGGCAATTTCAATCATTCTCGCTCTATGTCCGTCTCTTTTGATGATTTTCTGAGATATCAAGTAATGAATAACTCATTCATTTACTTTCCTTGTTGGTCAGGGTTTGGAAGAAGTTCAGCAGTGTGACTAAGTATATCTCTCATGAGAAGCTGACGTTTAAGAGGACATCGGTAAGTAGTATGAGATAGGGTCGCCCATCTCTTCACTTCTAGTTTTTCAATACAATTATGATGATAGATTATTATGTTGATTGAATTATATTCTCGTAAAGTGCGCACAACAGCCACCGGGGACGCATCTATGTGGATACTACGTTTGTGAGTTCATTCACACGTTCTTTATTTTATTACTGTCACTTTTTGTTACCATGATTGATATTCATATTGATCTCCTTTTCTTATATAGTTCGCGGACATGCGGCATCGTCTACTACGAGAGGAACGACTAATAGGAATTGCAGAGAAGCTGGCGGGTTTTCTGCTGACAGATATGATAAACAACACCGGACTATTTAGTATAAATAGTTGTCGCTCGTACTGATGATCCCCGTGTAATTGAATAGACGGGCACTAGTCCCGGGAATTATGTGATCTCCATATAACTATATCAAAATTGTATATATTGGTATGCTCAATCGTAATACATAGTGATCTTATATGCTCAATCGAATAGACGGGCTCTAATCCCGGTAAGTGTGTACGGTATACATTTAGCAGCGGAGAGAAACGAAGAAAGAAACAGAAAAAAGAAAAAACATGAATCCTCTGCCGTGGCACAGAAAGTGGCCAATTTTCTGCCGCGGCAGAGAATCAGTAGTCCTGGTCCGTTACACTGGCCGGGACTAAAGCGTGTGCCCCCAGCGCGATATGTGGCAACCACGTAGAGGGACATTGGTCCCGGCCCGAAGCAGGTCCGGAACTAAACGTTTCGCCTTTAGTCCCGCCAGGCCTGTCCCGGTTGGCCAATCGGGACTAAAGGCTCTTACGGGCCAGGACTATTAGCCATGTCTCCGCTAGTGGTGCTGCTGAACTGCGGCACCGAACTTGAGCTGGGACCGCAGGGGAGAGGACCACAACGCAAAGTCGGCATAGGCGAGTGGGCGTAGCAGGACGGGGAGTAGCCATAGGGGACGTTGAGGTTGGCGGCGAACACGGGCGCGGATAGAGGGGCGCGTGGCGCAGGACAGTGCTAGAAGGAGGTGTTGGGGTTGACACCGCCGAGAGGATCGCTGTCGACGTAGTCCGGCGATGGGGAATACCTCCACACCTGCGGCGAGAAGCTAGCCGCCGGCGAGACGACGCTCCGCTGGCTTCGCCACACCCCGTGCAAATACGGGCTTGATGCCGATGGGGTGGGTTGATGGGCGGGCTGAGGCATTTGAGTAGGCTGGTGCGCGGCCGCATTTCTCGCCATGACGGCGCGGGACTCCTCCTCCTCTACCGCCACCGCGTCCCTGCTCTTCTTGGCAGCTAACCTTCTTCGCCTGTCCTCGATGACAGTCCTCCTGCGCTCAACGTCGGCTTTCCACTCGGCGTTCGGCATCCCCGCCGGCCTTTGCATCGACTTCCTCGTCTTCCTCGCCTTCGGCTGATTGTACGTTTTGGGCGGCATGTCGGGCGTCGGAGATCTGTGGAGGGAAGAAAGGGCGGAGCTGGGCGGGGAAGGAAGTAGTTGGGCGCAGTGGAGGGAAAAAGGGGGGAAATGGCGCCAAAGCGGTCTACACTCTCCCACAGGGCGAACCTACACGTGTTTTCCCTTCCGCCGAAGCCCCAAGAGCCCCCGGTGCAATGAGTTCGGTCTAGATTGGCCGAACGATAATTTGATCCAAACCGACGGTATTACATGATCTGGAGGCGCGACTGAGCGAAAAACGGCGCAAAAAAAAGCGATCTTAGAGGGGCACCTTGGGGGACGGGCTTGAGATGCTCCAAGCTAGCTGAAATATGGCTCCTTGTTGCCGCCGCTCATAAACTTTGGATGGATCGATCCCATGTACTTGGAAGCATGGAAGTACTAGAACACTACTACTAGCTGAACTTGTACTAGTTGAACTAGTACGGGCACAGGCAGCGCCGCGTAGTACTTGTTGAACTACCACGGCCACGGTGCGTGCCCGGCCGTCTCGCATGAACGACCATATGTGGAGCGTCGCGAGTCTGAATGTCCAGACGACAGTGTAAAATTTTGCCAAAATCACAAAAAATCGGTGGCTGGAGTCCGCTTCTACGGACAGCGGCGCGGGGAGAAATCGGCGAATTCCAGCCAGTTTATAGCCTGTATACTGCCCTCTAACCCCTAGAATTGATGGTTGGAGGCTCACATTTTCGTGGACCGTAGAACGTTTACAAGTCAGTGCACATTTACATTCTCTGTTGTCTCGTTCTGGACACAAAATTAGTCAAAACTGTAAACCTGCCAGAATTTTACAGGTTTGGACTTTTTAAGGGATCTGCTAGAGTTGCTCCAAGAGTATCTTTAGCGGTAAACGTATCCCTCTGAACTGAAAACGGTATATACGGGTTGGGTTTTCGCTGTTTTGTCAGCTGAGAAAGCTCGGCAAAGAATAGACCCCGTATACTCAACCCATCAAATTTTAAAATCAGCGATTTTCATCTTCGCGCTTAAATCCGTTGTTGGCACCCTAATCGAAGCCCGAAACCCAGGGGTCGGGCGAGCGGCGCCGGGATGGGGCGGATTCCTCGGCGCTGGTCCGCGGTGGCTGAGAGAGAGCGGGCCCTAGCGGCACTGTGCTGGTTGTTGACGGGCCACAAGGTTGTAGGGGCATGGTCTCCGGCGGGGAAAAGGTTTGGATCTACGTGGATTGCTCGCAGGAGTTTATTCACGCGGGAGGTAGCAACGAGAAATCGGGGTAAGGGCAGCATCGGAGAGTTAGGGTTTGGAACTGAGAAACCCATCCCCGACCTATATACTGCTTGGAGGCGGGTTTGCTCAAATCCCGAAAATAAGTTTACGGCTAGATCTGGTATACAGACTCTGTTTCGGGCGAAGAACCAGTCCAAACCCGTGACACCGCCGGACTTTCCGAGTCCCGCAGGTTTTTTTGTTACTCCTAGAGATGTTGTTGGTATTTTCCAATTCTTTGTTTTGACATGTATTCATTTCATATATTTTTTTCCTATTTCATTATTTTTGTTAGATCATCGAAACTAAACAAACCTTGAAAAACCGAAGATGGGTCCAGATAAAGTGTCGCCAAAGAGGAAGAAGCTTGAGAAAAACATAAATCAAGCTTTCTTTTTCGGATTAAATAAATCGAACTGTGACGCGGCTAGTTCGTATGAATGAAAAACCGTGAACAAAGAAATTAAGTCGGACATATTAAAAAGAAAAAGAGACAGGAGGTAAAAGAAAGGACACACACATCTCACTACGTGTACATGATGCCTGTTATGCTAATGTTGTCGTATGCATATCAGTGCTGCCTGAAATTCTTTCACGGAGAAATCTCCCCGGAGCACGTGGCATGTGTCGAAAGAGTAACACTAGCCACAATGGGAGTAACATAGGTGACACCGGTGCCACCTAGGAAAAAAGATGATGTGACGCTCATTTAATGAGAAGAGAGGTGTTAGTGGTATCATAGGTAGATACCATAACATAACGTATTCCAAAACAAGATGAGTCTATAGGCTAATAAATATACTAGCATATGCAGGGCCGGTCCTGGGATTTTGGGGGCCCAGGGCGAAACGAAAATTTAGGGCCCTTAGTATAGTGTAGGTTAGCAAAATAGAGAGAAAAAAAAGAGACATAAATTCTTAGCAAAACTCGCCTTAAGCGCTCTTTCTTTTTTGTGATTTGATGCTCCAACTCTTTATCAATTGTTTTATGTTTAACCAATCTATTTTTAAGTTCGTTCCAAGAGATCAAGAGATCATGCTCGTAATATGCTCCACATTTCCTTCATGTTCTTGTAGACTGTCACTAATATGCTGCCAATCTCTATACCCATCATGCGCTAAACTACTTTTGCAGTTGATAGGATTGAACAACTTATAGGAAAAAGAAAACACTTCATCAACCTGTTTTGAATAAACTAACCATTTTCGATCACGTACCTCTCCGTTGCTCATTGTTCTAGAGTAATGGGCATATGAAAAATGTCTTCTCTTGCTATTTAAAGGAAAAGTAATATTATCTTCTCTAATAGGCCCCTTCTCAACTATTGTATCCTTTACTTTGTTATCAATACTAGCCCAATTTGCTGGATCATATCCACATGAATCGGTTCTTCATCAATACTAGCAGATTCCGCGGAGATGAATTATGGTCATGATCACTCACATTGTTATCGTCCGCGTTGATGTCAACATTGTCTTCTATATGGATATCATCTTCTAGATTCACATTACTTGATTCTCCCACAAGAAGCTTTTTTTAAGTGGCCGGGTTACTCTACAGAAACTTACGAAGAGATCCTCTTAGTGAATCTACCAATTTTTTATCTGCTTTCCTCCTTTTTCTTTTAGCGGCACCTGATTCAGGATTCATACTAATGTTGAATATAAATAAATAAAATCAAAATTAGGGCATAATCTACCCAAAAAAGTAAAAAGGAATCACTAAAAGTAATTAATACCAGTATGACGGCGTGCCCGGTAGATCTCGGTCTTGGACGACTGTAAAGATGTGAACACGAATCAACATAGGAGACGAGCGGCAGACGGCGGTGTGCGCAGTGCGCAACAGGCGGGGTGCGTGCAGCGAGACACGAGAGTCATAGAGGAATCCACCAATCGTGTTTGTCGGCGCGTGCAACAGTTAGCGATCGCGGCGACTGGCGTGGCCTGCGGCGACTAGGGAAGCCAACTTAAAAGCTAGCCCCAGGATCGATCGTTCCTTGTTGTGATGAGAGCTTTGGCCCATTTATCTGTTAGCCGAATAGGGCCTGGTTTCAATTTCTTTTTTTTTTAATCTATATACAATGCTTAGTGTACGTATATACGTAGGGGCCCCCAAAATTTGGGGCCCGTGCGGCCGCCCCCATGGAACCCCCCCAGGTCCGGCCCTGAGTATATGATACCACAAATATGTTACTATACATTGTGGAAGTGGTAACATAGACTAGTATCATATATGGTACTAGTATATGATAATCCCAATTGTGACAGTCTAAGTCCTAAGACCTACGGCATGCCGCCGCGAGAATATCCTCGATGACTTCCTTGCACTTTGGAACGAGATTGCCCGAGAGGGCATTGTCCTTAACCAGCAGTCGGCGGATACTATCTCTTGGTCAGGTTCCTTTGACGGCGCGTACTCAGCGAAATCGAAGGAAAGCTGTTAGTGGTAAACCCTATTGCCCCCGTTGAGAGTCGCCTCACGAGCTCCGTCTCCGCCCCTCTCCCTCTCGGTTTCCGGCAGCGATGCTGCTCGGCGGCGAGACGGGTTAGGTGGTTGGCTTCCCCACCCCCCCCCCCACCCCCTGTTTATACTTCGCAGTATTAGGTTTTTCGTTTTGCCCGATGTGGCGTGTGGGAGTAGGGCACTAGATCCTTGCGGCCGGATCTGGTGTACGCCATGGTTGTTCTTCCTTCCTCTGCAGGTCTGGTGGCAGGATCTGTTGTTGCGGAGGGTGATGGCTGTGGAGATCTCCGTCAATAAGGTTGCCCTCGTCTTCCGGAGCCTTTTCATCTGGCCGTTCGGGTGCGGCGTGAGATGGAGGTGGGGATGCTCTTCAGCCAAGCTCTCGTGGTGGGAGCTGGGCGGTGAAGGTATGGCCACCGGCTCGTTCTTCAATAAGCCCGGTTATCTAAGCTGGGGGATGGTGCTCTTGCTTGCGGTCTGGTTGTCTTGGTGGCGACGAGAAGCGGAAGGGGACCACAGAGCCACCCTGGTGGGAGTGCTTGAAGCTTCTGATGCGGGTGCTCTGCGTGTTGCGGATGTTTGTGGAGGCCTTCTTCTTCTTCCTGCTTGGTGTCGAGTCAACGGGCGAGCAGTGGAGGCGGCGACTACATCTGCGGCGGGCAGGGTGGCGTATTGGAGTGTTCAGCGGCTGCACTTAGGAGATCATCACACGGCTGGACTGTGTTGCCACCGTGAACCACGGCTGCAAGGGCAGCCTCTCCTGGCGTCCTCGACGGCGCTTCTTCTTCCTCCAGATGGGAGGTCTCAAACTGGATTCAAGCGGGCGACTAACACCTCGGTGGCCCCAAGTGGTCATGTCCCCGGCGGCGATCGAGATGGCCGGTCTTCGAGTCCAGAGCGTGGTGGCGGAGAACAAGGACCTGATCGCGTTCTTCAGTCGTTCTTCAGGGTGTTCCTTGTATTTCTTGAGGACTTGGTTGTAATTTTTACTTTTCTGTGTGTCCTCTTCATCTTGTACCCCCACCGCCGAAATTAAGCAGCTAGGCCCTCGGGCCACCCCTTTGTTCAAAAAAAAAAACTCAGCGAAATCTGCATACATCCTGCAGTTTGTCGGCCGTCAGCTTAGCAACATTCCGGATCTGGTCTGGAAACCCTGGGCTCCATCTAAGATTTTTTTTTGCATGGCTTCTTCTGCATAACAGGCTGTGGTGTGCGGATCGCCTCATGCAGAGCACTAGCCGAACTGCTATGTCTGCCCGCCGTACGTCCGAAACCTAGAGACGGCCTGCCACTTGTTCCTAGAATGCCCCTTTACCCGCCTGCTCTGGATCAACGTCTCGACCTGGCCACAGTGCTCAGGTCTCGCGCCTATTCATTGGCATACGTCTTCTTCACTTGCCCAGGCGTGGACCTCGATGATCGCAGCCACAGCGGATCAGCACCGCCAAGGTGTCAACTCCCTCATCATCCTGGTGTGTTGGCTTCTTTGGAAGGAGCGGAACTGCCAGTTTTTCAACAATAAGCATGCCTCCCTACGCCGCATTCTTCATTAGGTGCGCGACGAAGTGAAGGAGTGGGCCTTTACGGGTGCCAAAAAGTTACGGAATATGATTTGGGAGCCGGTTCAAATGGGCTATCGAGCCGGTTCAGTAAAGTGTAGAACATCGGTTCAAATTGTCAGAGCAGAAAGGCGAACCATGTTTGTGATTCGGTTCCTAAACTTTAAGTAGTATTTCCAACCTGACATGGTACAACAGCAAGAGATACAGGATGCATGCAGCTGAGCTGCTGAGGTAGAGTAAGGATGGCAATTTTAACCGTGGGTACGGGTATTCGCGGGTATTCGACCTGTATGGGCAGAGTATGGGTACACTTTTATACCCATGGGTAGTACCCGTACTCTACCCGTCAAGTCATGGGTAGGTCATGGGTATCATGTTATACCCGTGAGTATACCCGTACCCTATCCATTTATACTGACATGTGAGCCACTTTGGCCATATGTAGCCCAGTAGAAAGTAGACCACACTTGTAATCCTCTCGTCTCCCAAATCTCCCCAAACTGAAATCACTCTTTAATCCTCTCATCTTCCAAATACTCAAATTAAGAAAATAAATTCCCAGCGATGAGGCATACAATTGATCGAACTGATATTTTTGTGAAATATGCTATCGATGAATATAATAACTTATGTACCCGTTGGGTATCCAATGGGTACGGGTATCCGTCGGGTATGGGTATGGGTAGAGTTTCATACCCATGGGTACGGGTATGGGCAGAGTTATCTACCCGTTGAGTATACAGGTATGGGTATGGTATTTCTCTACCCGCCCCATACCCTACCCATTGCCATCCTTAAGGTAGAGAATCAGGGCAAGTAGATGAGACATATATTTATACTATTACATTGTAGGCCCACATGGATTATTGAAACGCTTCTATCTTTTTTTGAACAAAGGGTGCCTGCAATCACTTCCATTGATAATAAGACCAGCCACACTGTGGTGCCGGTTCAACCAAAAATACGTCAGAGCTAAGAATCGACACGAGTATGCTGCAGTGTATGAAGCCGCTGTCGATTCGTATGGTGATGAGTTTGTCAGTCATATAAACATATTCTATTGCATCATCCCTCCTCAAAACCAGCTTTTTTTTATCGCATGCAGCCCATCCGTAGCAGATGCAGGACCCACAATGAGTGCATGCTTTAGCTAGGAATCGGATCAACAAGTTGATTCGCTTTTCTTGTCGGAATCGTTGCATCGATGCTCTACACCGTATAGAACCGATTCAAATGGATGTTTGAATCGCTTTAGAGAGACAGGATTACAACTTTGTGATTAAAAAAGTCATCCTGGTAAAATAGAACATAACAAATACATCTCGGATGAACTAAAGGGAAAACATGACAATAATGCCGAAAAGCACAGCAGGAGCCTATCAGGGGGTCCGTCGAGAACTCGGACGCATAAAACCTGCAATTGTATTTGTTACACGCAATAGAAAATCAACGATGAAATTAAGCAAGATCAAACCAACGGGGACACGAGATTTTAACGTGGAAAACCCTTCCAACAAGGAAGAGAAAAAACGACGGGCGCCAGCCAGCAATACTTCACTATTTCGGGGTGAGGTTACAATCGCGACGGGATTTACAATATGTGGCTTATCCCGTGCGGCGGCTTACAAGAGCTATATAAAGGCGGTCCTGACCTAACTAGGTCGTTAACTGTGTATCCAACTCCGACTCGGTATCAACTCGTACCGTACCGTGGGGGGCTGCCGCCCCCCGCACCCCCCGCCGTGCACTCCACGCGACAGGTGGGAACCAGGATGGGCCGAAGCGTAGCGGAGGCCGAACTTTCCTTTATCTTCATATGAATTTGGATCACCATAAAATAACACTCCACCTTGAGACAAATTCCCTCTTGTAGCATAAATGAGAATCTTCACCTGAAACACACAAAGAAAACACCTTCGGCGCCAAATAGCCTCTTGGGATAAGCAGTGATACCAACTAAGCTTGAGCAAAACTCAAACTTAGCAATAGGAACTGGCTTTGTCATCATATCAGCAGGATTATCATGAGTACTAATCTTGCATACCTTCAGCTTACCTTGTGCAACAACATCACTCACATAATGGTACTTGACATCAATGTGCTTTGTTCTCTCATGGAACATCTGATCCTTAGTAAGGTAAATAGCACTCTGACTGTCACAAAATAGGTTAATGCAAGTATCATCTCCACAAAGCTCAGCAAACAGACCTTTCAACCAAACTGTCTCTTTGCATGCTTCAGCAATAGCCATATACTCAGACTCAGTAGTAGATTGTGCAACAACACCCTGCAAGGGTAGCCTTCCAGCTAACGGCACATCCACTAATCGTAAACACATAACCTGTGAGGGATCTCCTCTTATCCAAGTCGGCAGCATAATCTGAATCCACATAGCCTGTGAGTCCCTCGCCAGTCTTGCCAAATTTCAAGCAAGCTTTGGATGTGCCGCGAAGGTACCTGAAAATCCACTGAACAGATTTCCAATGTTCTTTACCAGGATTAGCCATGTATCGACTGACCAAACTCATAGCATATGATAAATCAGGCCGAGAACACACCATGGCATACATTAAGGAACCAACAGCACTAGCATAAGGAACTCGTGACATGTACTCAATGTCTTTGTCAGTAGTAGGACATTGCAATGCTGACAATTTGAAGTGTGACGCAATAGGAGTATTAACAGACTTTGCATCATGCATATTAAAACAATGAAGAACTTTCTTAATGTAATTCTCCTGACTAAGAAATAGCAATCTAGATTTTCTGTCTCTTGAAATTTCCATACCTAGAATTTTCTTAGCAGGACCAAGATCCTTCATCTCAAACTCACTACTCAATGGTTTCTTCAATGTAGTGATTTCTTTCATGCTCTTGGCAGCAATTAACATATCATCAACATATAGCAGCAAGTATATAGGTGATTCATCAACAAATTTAATGTACACACAGCTATCATATTCAGACCTCTTAAAGCCATGTGACATCATAAAAGAATCAAACCTTTTATACCATTGTCGAGGAGACTGTTTCAAACCGTAAAGAGACTTCTTTAGCTTGCACACGAAATCCTCTTTACCAGGCACTATGAACCCATCAGGTTGGTCCATGTATATCTCCTCCTCAAGTTCTCCATGCAGAGAACGCAGTCTTCACATCTAACTGCTCAAGCTCAAGATCATGCATAGCAACAATACTAAAGAAAGTACGGATAGAACTATGCTTGACAACAGGTGAGAACACATCATTATAATCCACTCCAGAAATCTGACTGAAACCTTTTGCTACTAACCTTGCCTTAAACCTTGGAGGCTCTCTTGGAGATAAACACTCCTTTCTCTTGAAGATCCACTTACAGCGTACGGTCTTCTTTTGTTTAGGCAAGCGCACGACATCCCATGTGCCATTTTTATCAAGTGATTGCATCTCCTCGTGCATTGCACCAATCCACTTGTCACGATCAACCGAAGCAATAGTTTCATTATATGTAGCAGGTTCAGCATCATTCTCCACCTGTTCTGCACAACTTAGAGCAAAATAAACAACATCACATTTCTCAATTAAACAAGTACAAGGCTCTTTATTCCTCTTCTCTCTGCGCTCTGTAATAGACAAATTTTCTTGCTGCACAATAGGAGGTGAGGGTGGCACAATATCCTCCCCATCAATTTCAGTTTCCTCCTCATCCAGGGGTTCTAGCTCCAACTGCACACGAACTCGTGGTTCGTCCTCATCAGAAGAATCTGGCACAACATCAGTCGACAAACTGTCCTCATACATAACAGATTCATTAAACACAACACTCCTACTAAAGAAAGTCTTTTTGGTTTCCGGGCTCCACAACTTATATCATTTTACTCCAGAACCATAACCAAGAAATAAGCACTTAACAGCTCTAGGCTCTAACTTTCCATTATCAACATGAGCATAGGTAGTGCAACCAAAAACTTTCAGTTGTGAATAATCAGCTGACTCACCAGACCATACCTCAATAGGAGTTTTCTTGTCAAGAGGGATGGATGGTGACCTGTTAATCAAGTAGCAGGCAGTGTTGGCAGCCTCAGCCCAAAAACGCCTATTCATGCGGGCGTTAGACAACATGCAGCGAGCTTTGGAGATGATCGTCATGTTCATCCGCTCAGCTACACCATTCTGCTGAGGTGTGTATGGGATGGTGTGATGCCTGACAATGCCTTCCTGCACACAATAATCATCGAAAGCATGCGAACAAAATTCGCCACCATTGTCAGTACGAAGCAACTTCACCTTTTTTCAGTTTGCTTTTCAATCATTACTTTCCACTCCTTAAAAGCAGCAAAAGTATCATCCTTAGTTTTCAGGAAATAAGGCCAAACTCTTCTAGAGTAATCATCAATGATAGTAAGCATATAACGAACACCACCATAAGAGGGCTTACGTGAAGGCCCCCACGAATCAGCATGTACATAATCCAATGTACCTTTAGTGGTATGAACGGAAGCATTGAACTTTAGTGGTATGAACGGAAGCATATAACGAACACCACCATAAGAGGGCTTACGTGAAGGCCCCCACAAATCAGCATGTACATAATCCAATGTACCTTTAGTGGTATGAACGGAAGCATTGAACTTAACTCTCTTATGCTTACCAAATACGCAGTGTTCACAGAACGGCAACTTACTCATATTGCAGTTCTTCAGAAGTTCTCTCTTCACAAATTCTGTCATACCATGTTCACTCATGTGTCCAAGTCTCTTATGCCAGAGGTTAGTTGTACTTGGATCATCATTAGTAATAACAGCAGCAGTACCAGGCAATGTGCTACCTCTAAGAATATATAACTTGGCAGAATTCATATCACCAATCATAACAATGAGAGAACCTTTTGATACCTTCAGGCGTTTATCCCCTCCGGCGTACTTGTACCCGTCACAGTCAAGGGTACTCAGCGAGATCAAATTTCTCGCCATGGATGGTATGTGTTTCACTCCCGTCAATGTACGTGTCATCTGACCATGGGTCTTGATCTGAACAGATCCAACGCCAACAATGTGACATTTGTTGTCGTTCCCCACACGCACAAAATCTCCAGTCTGCACAGCCTCATAAGAACTGAACCAATCTTTGTTACAGCAAATATGAAACGAACAAGCAGTATCAAGAATCCACTCATCATCACGGGTAACACATGCAGCAAAAACAGCTAGGCATTCACCATCCGAACTATTATCACCAGCAACAACAGCAGCCTTACCAGTACCATTACCATTACCGTCAGATTTATTTTTCGGTTGGTATGTGCCGTTCCTTTTCTCCTTGTTCTGCACTTTCCAGCAATCCTCAATGGTGTGATTGGTTTTCTTACAATACCTGCAGAACTTGTCACGTCCTTTGGACTTGGAACGATCCCTGCTCTTATCTCTGTTGTTGTTGTTATAGTTGTTATCTCGCTGCTCAGGTCTGCCTCGAACCTGCAATGCATCGCCTTTGGAGGACGATGGGTTAGACTGCACCATAACTTTCATCTTTTCCCTGGTCTGCAGGGCCTCACAAACTTCCGCGAGGGTTAGTTCATCGCGGCTTAACAGTATGGTATCACGCAGGTTTGTAAAAGAGCTAGGCAGCGAACATAACAGCAGAAGAGCTAAGTCTTCATCATCATATTTTACCTCCATCGACACTAGGTCGGACACGATCTCCTTGAAGATCGACAAGTGGCTCATGACAGAACCACCATCTTGCATCTTTAGCGAGAACAACTTCATCTTAACATGCATCTTGCTGGTTAGATCCTTCGACATACAGATCGATTCCAGCTTGAGCCACAACGCTGCTGCGGATTTCTCCTGCAGCACTTCTTGCAAGATATCATTAGATAGATGAAGTTGAATCAACGACAAGGCCTTACGATCTTTGCGCTTCTCCTCAGAAGTCCAATCCTTGGCTTCCTTATTCCCGAACTCATCTAGCACCTCATCAAGATCCGATGCTTGCGATAGAATCGCACGCATCTTTACCTGCCACAGAGAAAACCTCGTCTTGTAGTCCAGCAACGGTAGATCAAACTTCATCGATGCCATCGCGAATCCCTAATCTGAAACAGGGCTCTGATACCACTTGTTACACGCAATAGCAAATCAACGATGAAATTAAGCAAGATCAAACCAACGGGGACACGAGATTTTAACGTGGAAAACCCTTCCAACAAGGAAGAGAAAAAACCACGGGCGCCAGCCAGCAATACTTCACTATTTTGGGGTGAGGTTACAATCGCGCCGAGATTTACAATATGTGGCTTATCCCGTGCGGCGGTTTACAAGAGGTATATAAAGGCGGTCCTGACCTAACTAGGTCGGTAACTGTGTATCCAACTCCGACTCGGTATCAACTCGTACCGTACCGTGGGGGGCTGCCGCCCCCCGCACCCCCCGCCGTGCACTCCACGCGACAGGTGGGAACCAGGATGGGCCGAAGCGTAGCGGAGGCCGAACTTTCCTTTATCTTCATATGAATTCGGATCACCATAAAATAACACTCCAATTTGAGACAAATTCCCTCTTGTAGCATAAATGAGAACCTTCACCTGAAACACACAAAGAAAACACCTTCGGCGCCAAATAGCCTCTTGGGCTAAGCAGTGATACCAACTAAGCTTGAGCAAAGCTCAAACTTAGCAATAGGAACTGGCTTTGTCATCATATCAGCTGGATTATCATGAGTACTAATCTTGCATACCTTCAGGTTACCTTGTGCAACAACATCACGCACATAATGGTACTTGACATCAATGTGCTTTGTTCTCTCATGGAACATCTGATCCTTAGTAAGGTAAATAGCACTCTGACTGTCACAAAATAGGTTAATGCAAGTATCATCTCCACAAAGCTCAGCAAACAGACCTTTCAACCAAACTGTCTCTTTGCATGCTTCAGCAATAGCCATATACTCAGCCTCAGTAGTAGATTGTGCAACAACACCCTGCAAGGTAGCCTTCCAGCTAACGGCACATCCACTAATCGTAAACACATAACCTGTGAGAGATCTCCTCTTATCCAAGTCGGCAGCATAATCTGAATCCACATAGCCTGTGAGTCCCTCACCAGTCTTGCCAAATTTCAAGCAAGCTTTGGATGTGCCGCGAAGGTACCTGAAAATCCACTGACCAGCTTTCCAATGTTCTTTACCAGGATTAGCCATGTATCGACTGACCAAACTCATAGCATATGATAAATCAGGCCGAGAACACCTTTCCTTTATCTTCATATGAATTTGGATCACCATAAAATAACAGTATTTTTCGAGGGCCTCAAGGACGCTGACCAACCATAGAGCCAGCGGCTCAACCAGCGATTGAATTGGTCGGGGATTACGAGGTAGGAAACTGAGCTGTAGATCTGGAGGAGGCTTCACCGATCTTAGTTCGGGAGGTTCTTTGCTATTAAATCCGAGAAACCGCAGCAGAGACGATCTCATCCGCCTCCGGCTTGTCCCGAACAGCAAAGATGCATAATTGGCACGCCCAGTAGTTGACAGAAAAATTGATGTATGGCAAGTAGGCATACTAGATTGCAGCTCACAGGATGATCTTGGATGCGAGCAACCAAAAATGTTTAGGAGAATTTGCATCCAGTAATAACATATGGAGACGGTCTTTGTGATGTAACAATTACCTCCCATAGAGCAGATCACCTCAAACAGGGGAGGATCATCAATCGGACAGATCCTTGAGCTGGACATCTCCATCTGAAAATCCTCTTCCTCTAATTCCACAAATGATAAACCAGTAGCGCTGGTGGACTTGAAGTAATTGACCAAGGAAGATTGCACTTCAGTAGCCATCGAACTCTGCTTCCTCACTTCCGACAGCGAATCAACTCGACAGCGCACACCAGAGCCATTCCCTCGATGGCGGAATGAAGATGGCGACAAGAGCTCCGCATCAAAACCAAGGAAGCCAACCAGGGAACCCAGCTGGGAACCAGCTGCATCGAGCTTATTGAGAGAAGGAGCGATGGAACCTCGGCCCGCCGTCCTAGGCTCCCACCTTGAGAGCTCCACGGCAAGAGAGAGCAACACCGCCGGCGAGCCAGCACCGCCCGGAGGCACCGGCCACCCCCACCTCCACGACATAGCACCGAACAACAGTGAAAAACACCAACAGTTAGAACAAGAAAATAGGAAACTTCAAGCTAAACCTACTATGCACAAAAGCACACCGAGCACCTCACCCATCACCTCCCCATCCGGCGGCGACGGCAGCGAAGGATCGGGATCGGGCCGGGCGCAAGAACGACCACCCCTCTTTCGCCTCCTTATCCGCTTCTTCTACTGTAGCAGAGAGGAAAAAGAAACCCCCTCAACCGGTCCGCGCCGCCGATTGTTGGTAGATTGAAACGCTTCTCACACGGTAGCAAACCATATAGCGATTACCAACTCTGACGTATTTTTCGTTAATTCGGATCCTACTTCTCACACAGCAGGAAGGCGTGGATGGGGTTGAGATGGCCGAGTGTGCGGTGATGGACGGAGGCGACGACGCGGAACCTAGGACGATGACGCTACTGCGCGGGCCTAGAGTGTGTTGCAGCCTTACTGCTGTCACCGTCACGTGTGCCTGATCCGCTTAATCTTTTTGCGGAAAGATGTCAAGCGCTGTGGGAGTGAGTGCTGCAGCATAGGTGAAGTTCAAAGTCTTACCTTTCGGGGTGATAGACTAAGGTCTGGCCTTAATTGGTTGTGCGTGGCAATGGTCTTGCTGAAGGCATTTTTTTGAGAATGGAGACTATCTTCAGGGTGAAAACTTAATATCTTTAATCGGATAACAACGGCGTTTATGCACTATTTCCTTTTTTATAGGCCTTGCTTTTGAAGAAATTGGACATCGGATATTATCTCGGTGATGGTTGTG
Source organism: Alopecurus myosuroides (assembly GCA_028641055.1). NCBI lineage: Eukaryota > Viridiplantae > Streptophyta > Magnoliopsida > Poales > Poaceae > Alopecurus > Alopecurus myosuroides. The sequence continues at coordinate 8,700,217 of CM054059.1, forward strand.
TTGCTGCTCTAAGGACTGGGGGGCTTTATTTTAGTTTCTTCTTTTTTTCGGGCTGCGTGCATCCATAGTGCCATTAGAGTATTGAGTTGTTGTAGAGGATGCGCGATACTATTATTATGCTCATTTTAAAGAAAAATGTAGGAATAGCCGGATATCGCATATCCAATAGCAATACGAATATAGTTTGGTAGAGTAGAGCTACACTTAGATTGCTTTAGTCTTGAGTGCTTGCTACATTGGGGAGCTGTTTGGTTCAAGAATGGTAACGTAAACGTAATGGTAATCGGGTCACACTGGCATTGTAAACGTAATGAGAAAAATCGTGATAATGTTTGGTTCAACTCTAAGACGGGCGGTCATCAATTACAGCGCATGTTCAGATGGAAAGTGGTGGAATGGGCTGCAACTAGCACACCCGAGATCCAAAATTCAGTAAACAGATCGAAAATTCAGAAGAAGAGAAAAGAAGAAACCAAAAGATCGACGAACTCGCATCGGCCTTACATCGGTGGCAATCATATCGACTCCAGAACCAGCACCTAGCTCCCGCATCCAACAGTCTTAAGATCTTGAAGAAACAGCGCGAGGACGAGATTTGGCGAAAGAGATCAGCGGAGGACTCATCTTCTTATGTGGTGCCTCCATGCCAAGGAGGATATGATAGCCGGGCTGCCACCGGCGCCAGTCATGCTGCATGGCGGATCCATGGGGGAAGAGATTGGGGGAGGAGAAAACTCATCGCTGTTGGAATATATGTCGAATATGTGTACGAGTAGGGCTACGCTAGGACTTGTAATTAAACGAAAGGTTAGGTGTTTGAGTCGGACACGTGTAACCTGGCCTAATATATAAAGGCACCGGGAGTAGCCCAAATAGACACGACGAAAGCTAGTAGGCTAGACACAAGATCACGAGGGGACGGTCCGGCGCCCGTGGCAGGGGCGGCCGGACCGGCGTGGCGTTGAGATCTGGTGCGTCTGTATTGCCTCGGCGGGTTTGTCGTCGACGGTACTTTGACTAGTACATGGGGAGGAGCGCCCGTAGTCATGCCCCGCAGATGTAGGCGTTGAGCGCCGAACCGTGTTACCAAATCTCGGTGTCATGTTTGCTGTGATTGCTTGGCCTCGGTAGATCGATTAAGCGCCTCGGATTTGTAACAAGTGGTATCAGAGCAAGGTTGAAGGCCACGGATTATGATCTAGAGGAAGGAGGACCGATGGTTTTCTGATCAGGCGGCGTCCGTGTGAGTTGCAAAGAAGCGTGTGGACGAGAGGTGATCAGAATACTTGGGATCTCGTGCAATCGGAAAGTTTGCATGCGGAGCGGATGAACCGGCCGGACGAATCGCTGGCCTAGGCGTGACAGTATGCGGCGGCAGCACACGTGCAAGCTGATCGGCAAGGCGTGTGGCAGCGGCAGTGTACGGTGGCAGGCGATCGGCAGCGTACGGTGGTACGGACGGAGTTATGCCATGCATGTAATCAATGAGAAGCAGCGGCCTTTGGGATTTGTTGTAGAAAAAAAAAGTGATTTGTACCATGGTGTGTTCGCTGCATGGAGAGCAACCTGACAAGAGAAGGCCTTTGGGAAGTTGTGAGACACGTGCTCGTTGCTCCACGGAAGCTACCGGGAAGGCAATTTTTCTTTAAGAGGTTATGCTAATTGCAAACGATATTGTACCAGATGGTTTACAGTCACGACGTGCCCATAAGATTCAAAGGAGTCTGAAGTGTGGCATGTAGGGATCGTGTATCTACACGAGACAGAATACGGTGAAGATCGGCGATGATGACGTAGGAGCGTGACGGCTGATGGTGTCCGAATTCTGTGGCGTGGCAACACGCGGCGCATGGTTATGCGCGCTTCGACGTGGCACGGGGTGGACTGATCATCTACCATGGAGGCATGTCGAAGGTGGAGCTGGAGTCTGACGATTCCACTCAGCTGATGGAGGGGCTACGGCGTAAGTATACAGAGAGTCGGAGCTTAGTCGGCGGGAAGGCGAGAAGCACGTTGGTCGGACTGGACGTCAGGGTTCGAGAGATACGTGGAACTCGGGATCGGTCGGGTAGACTGATGGTTATCTGCAGTGGGGCCTGAGATGGTGTGGGTTAGCATCCCTTGAGATCTTGGCCAAGATTGTGGATACTCGACGCGGTAATAGCGGCGAGGAGTGCGGTAAGCACGGGACACGGCGATGGACCAGGGCACGGACAGTCGGACATGAGGTTTGACATGTGTGCAGGGGTTCTGAAGCAGTGTTGGCGAGTACCAGGTTCGAGTTGGTGACTGAGTCTATCGGGATTGACATCAAGTGATGGACATGAGTCGGCCATGGAGAATCTGCGAAAGCGGTGATGAGACAGTTGCGAATTTGACTGGAGATGACTTAAGGCAACGGCGAAATTTCTTCAAGTTATCAGAAATGCAGTCAACAATAGCGAGAATGATGAGGTCAGGTAACTCTTATTTCTGAGAGCTAATATGTGAGTTGTTCACTTTCACATGGATCAAGGACGAGGCTACCAAGGTGACGATGCAACGGCGTTGTCGATATGGTGACTTTATGATCGTTGTGTAATGGCGGTGGATGGATACTCCGGAGAGTTGGGAGCACAAGACAAGAGTGAGGAAGAACTTAATTTTCGTGGGAGCATTGACTGTGGTGAAACAAGGAAGGAAATACGGTTGAAGGTGGAGTCATATGGAGTCAAGGGAGTAGCAGCTGAGCTCATGATTAATGGTTCAAGTCCAGGTATACAAAGATTCGGCATGAGGGCTTCAAGATGGCGAAGGGCATATTCGCCAAGGTGGAGTTTGTTGGAATATATGTCGAATATGTGTACGAGTAGGGCTACGCTAGGACTTGTAATTAAACGAAAGGTTAGGTGTTTGAGTCGGACACGTGTAACCTGGCCTAATATATAAAGGCACCGGGAGTAGCCCAAATAGACACGACGAAAGCTAGTAGGCTAGACACAAGATCACGAGGGGACGGTCCGGCGCCCGTGGCAGGGGCGGCCGGACCGGCGTGGCGTTGAGATCTGGTGCGTCTGTATTGCATCGGCGGGCTTGTCGTCGATGACGACTTGATAGCAGCAGGCGCGCAAGGGAAGCAGGCGGCTTGTGCCGGCGACCACGGCGGCCGGTGCAGCGGTATCAATGGGGAGGAGCGCCCGTAGTCATGCCCCGCAGATATAGGCGAGTTCGCCGAACTGCGTTAACAAATCTCGGTATCGTCATCGTGCTGTGATTGCTTGTCCTCGGTAGATCAATTGTGCGCCTACGATTTGTAACAATCGCTGCGGGTGACAGGTCCACAGACGTATCGCTAATCGTTTACGAAGGGGGTGGGCAGTAACGGGCCGTCAACTGTGGCGTAATCTGATTACGCGGTACCTGTTTCCGGGCCAGGCCATCCAAACAGGTTTAAGGGCATCACGTTACGGTGTAATCAGATAACGGGCAAAATATGGCGAACCAAACACGTCCTAGGTGTACCGGCAGTCCGGCACCCCCAAAAATCAGAAGAGAAGGAAAGATATACACCGCAAAGAGAAGCGGCAGGCATTTGAATTTTCACATAGTAGGAGTACAAACCGGTTCTTCCCGCGGGGATATCAGCAAAATCGCACCAGGTCCAGGATAGAACACGAGGGCTCAAACACGTGAGCAGCAACACGCAGAAACGTGAGGCGACAGTGCGCTTTTCGTGTCCAACTCCTCGTGAAGATCGGATCCGGCCTCGTGGAATCTAGGCTGTTGGTCGTTGTGGTAGCAGACACAGAAGACGGCACGCCACCGTCAGGGCCAAAGGCCTTTCCGGACAGCAGGTGGGCGAGACGGCTGGCAGGTGGACCTTTTTTCGCCAGTATGCTTGTGTCTCTTTCTGCGCTTGACGGCTGCAGCCAGCCTTGTCCTAGGACTTTTGGTCGGGCTAATTTCGGCGAAAACCCGGTTAAGCGGCAGATGGGATGCACTCCACCGATCCATAGTGGATAAGAGCAATTAACCGTGTGATGGGATGCATTGGCCACCTATGTACACACTGGAGCGCGTGGTACGAGCAAGGCTCGTTCATGTCACGGCTATTGGCTCCATTTTTTTTTTTAAACGAGTCAAAAACTTTAGTTTTTATATTTATACAGGAGAAACAAAACAGGAGGACGAGGCCTAGAAAATAAAAAGGGTTCAACTCGAGTCGACGACCACGTCGCCCTAACAACCATAGACGACACTACTACGGCGGAGGCAACCTCACGCAAGACGAAACTCCGGAGCCGCCGCTCCGACATCCACGCCCGTCCTAAGGCCGCGCCCCTGATTAGTCGACGACCATGTCGCCCTAACAACCAAAGCCAACACTAAACACGACGGAGACAAACTCAACACAAGCGGAGCCGCCGCTCCGACCTCCACGTCGGCCCCAAGGCCGCGCCCCAAAACTAGCCGACGACTAAGTTGCCCTAGCAACCAAAGTCGACACTAAACACGACGGAGTCGACCTCAACGCAAGTCTTCCTGAGCCGCCGCTCCGACATCCACGCCGGCCCCGGGGCTGCGCACCACCTAGCCGATGACGAAGAGTCGTCGCCGCCGACCACCGTTACTCCACAGCTCCCTCTGGCCGATGGAACATTCAAGGCGAGGCCCCAATAGGCAAACGACGCAGAAACGCCGCCTCGCCCGATCTGCGAGGGATCTAGGGTTTCCCCCGGAGAACCCAGCGAGGAGAAACGAGAGCACCGCCTTGACGACGCCTTCAAGAAGGGAGGCGGGCGCCCGGAGGCGTCGCCGTCGTCGGCCTGGTCGAACACCGGGAGCAGGGCTTTCGCCCCGGGATGCATCACAAACCCCGCAAACCGCCCAGTGGGGAACGGCCAGACCACCCAACACCGGCATTCGCGTCACCTGCGACACCACCCGCCCCAGCCGCAGCTCCGAGGCCGCCGCCCCGGCTCCTCCTCCCCTACCCGCACCACCGGCACCTGCACCACCATCCACCAAAGTTTGGGCCCTGGAAACCGTCGATTCCGCATCAGGACCACCACCGCGCGGAGGCACCGGTCGGAAAGGACAGCGCCTCCCAGCACCATGCCGACAGGAGTTCCAACAACACCAAACTCCGGCCACCACCGGCAGCCACCTCCGCAACACACGCCGACAACCCCACCGGTCAGACTCTTATTTTCCTTTTCTTTTTTCTTCTTTTTTTCCGCCCAACCTTCTTCTCGGGGCCGCCGCCCCGGCGTCCTCATCTCTGGATAGCACCATCGACGCCCGCAGCTATCCATGGACGCGCCCACGCCCAGCAGAGGCGCTCAGGACGCGGCGCCGTCGCCCACTGCCTACCGGCCCTGACGGTCCCAGATGGGGCCCTTCGAAGCCCATCGGGCACGGGCGCACGCCGCAAGGGCGAAGACGGCGCCGCCGTCGACACCACGTCGCCCCCCGGCCTCTCGCCGGCCACCACCCGCCTCCGCCCGAGCTCGCAGGCTCGGCATCCACCTCCCTGGCCGCCTTCGCCCCCACGCGCCGGCCAACCACCGACGCGGACTGCCCCCTGACCACCTTTGGCAGCGGCGGGGTGCCGCCACCGCCGCGGACGAAGGACGCCGACGGCAGCGGCAGGGGGTGCGCGGGTGGGAGGGGCAGGGGGTGCACCTTTGGCTCCATTTCCATATGCGAAATAATATGCATATCTTTGTACTTCTACCTTTGCCATCTTCCTAGCACAGAATCATGCCGGAAAAAAACTTTGATCTCAGTTTTAAAGGAAAGAACACAATCATATTTCAACCCGATTGGATCTCTTTGTCAAATTGGTATCCAGAAGTTTATAGTTGCATAATATCCTAACTATACCTTTGTTTATTTGGTTTGATTTTAGTCTGACAATATTTATTAGAAGACTTTTGTGTTTCCCGGTTCATGCGAAATGATAAACCGACACCTAAGTATACAATATTACGGTCTTTCTAAATTTTTTGATTTTTTTAAAATGGAGGCTGAACCCGCATCCTCTGCACCCAAAGGATGGAGATGGTGTTTTTTATAAAATTATTCATCAGTGTCATACAAGATAATATACCTCAATCAAATTCAAAGCCACCTTCTCTTGCAACAAGTGTTGATATACCTAAAATTTTAATAATAGTGGTGGCCATATCAGTGTCGTGTGCCGTAACCTCAAATCTATAAACATCATCAAAACCGGAGTACCGATTCCTAGACCATTATCGCACACCGCATGTGCGTGCTCCAATAGTCACCGCTGTCGTGTTCCGCGGAACCATCTTCAAGATAGGGATCAAAGCATCGACCTTGTTAAGCCTACTATCAACGCCACGACGCCATAGAACGCCACCGTCCTGCATGTGTCCATCATCATGTGTTTGCCGACTAGGCCCCATTGCGCCATGCTGTCGAGCCATATCGTCTTCTACACGGAAGAAACCACACCGCTCCATCTCAAGACCCCTCTAGCCAGACGCAGCTCGAAAACGATTCCCCCAGTAAGGTGAGACGACATTGAGTGTCCCCATAGCCCGATCCGGTGGACCCAGATCTAGGGTTTCTCCTGGAGCAGTCGGAGTGCGAGATGATGAATGCAGTGATGATGCCTTCAGCAATGTAAAAACGTAAATACGCCGCCACCACCCGCCATGACCAAATTCAAAGCTCAATTTTCACGTGCATCAATGCCTCCCGATCTCGCAACCGATTGGATCACCGCCGAGACTCGCTGATCAGCTCCGCGCTAGCCCCTAACTACGCCATTCTACGACTGCAGGGCAACGAGATATGGCGAACAAGGCTTTCACGTTGCTAGGGTTTGGGGCCTGTCGTCTCCGCGGGGTTAGACAAGAGGGGTTCCTAGGGAGAGATGTGCACCAGTTTTCCGCCCATAGTTCTTTGGAACTAAACAAACTCCGCGAAATCAAAGAGGAAGAAACTTGAGAGAAAAAAAATCAAACTATGATATCGCTAGTTCGTATGGATACGCTAAACAAATCAAATAAGTGAGACATATGAAAAGAAAAAACGAGGCAGGAGGTGAAAGAAATGACACACATCTCACCACCCTGCTATGCTCTGCCCGAAATTCTTTCTTCAATGAAGAAATCTTACGGAGCACGTGGCCTGTCTCGCAGGAGTAAGTCCTAAGGTTGACTCTGGCTACAAGACTTGTCTTACAAGAGCAGACTACAGGGTTTGACTTTAATGTGCTGCTCGCGCGATAGTCTAATAGTCAAAGCCTGAAACTTAACTTGTACAGTAGAGTAAGCTCTTTTGAAAAGGAGGCACGTTGGCAACCCGTCAGCAGGCGAAAAAACTGCGCACGCAACTGTTCCGTGTTCCAAAAGAACGTGTTGCGGTCTACAGTAGAACAGGTGGAGGGGCAGGCAGGCAGGCGACAGGTGGCAGCTCAAATCCAATGGTATGTGTCATGAGGAGGTCCGTACGAAATATCCAATATATTTCAATTTCAGCCGGCTGCTGCTGTTGGGAAGCATTGGCCAGCAGGTTTTCGTTCCACGGAGAATATGCGTCGTCATCAGGCCTCCGCTCGTGCGTTTCAAGTTCAGACAGCAGAAATTTCGATTGAAGATCGGCGAAAACGACTGGTCAATTCGGGCGAGTGGATGGACTTTCGCCACATTTCTAGATCGGAGCTCGATCCAGATTCTTCCACGTACACTTGTATACTACTTTTGCCCATCCGAAATCACTTCTCCGGCGGACCGGTCGGTCTTTCTATCCACTTCGCCCATCACAAAAGTAAGCAAAAACTAGCATGGAAGCAGGGCAAAACAGGGGACGGGTAGGAGTCAGGAGGACCAGCAGCAAGCAAACAGTCCTAACAGCGCTCGGGTCCTACTAGGTAGGCCGTTCTGAATTTCTCCTAAAAAACGCCTCAAAATTCGAGAACAAATATCAGGATATGACACAAGTCTATGCACGTCCTAGGTACGAGCGTGCAAATTTTCAACATCAAATACCTCGTATATTAGGCTCGGCAGAAAACTACAATTGTTTCACATCGAATTTTACACAATTGTAATGCATTGTATTGAGTAGATCATGGTATTTGTTTTGAAGCTTCAAATTCGAGAATGTCAAAACATTAAAATAAAAGAGCTACCTAGAGCTTGGGAGCCGTACACATGCAATGGAAAATCGTCGCAACAACGTATTTTTACATGGACGAAAACAAGAGGCGCAAGGACGAATTCTTAAACATCCTGCCTACATTAACTGTTACCGAAGATGGATCAAGATTCATATGAATAGTTGTAGTATAGAAATTTAAGTTATGCCATGTAGTCAACCCTCGGGAAAGAGAAATATTGGAGGTTTCAATCCATAAGATTTATTCCCCTAAGAAAGTCTTTTTTAGCAGAAGAATAGTAACATATGTTGGGGTTATGGCGAATAGAGTGCCATTCGCCATAGTTCGTAAGTCATAGTGTCAGGATGGCCCAAGAGATCGTAAAGCAGGAGGCTTTACAGGGCGGTCTAGCAGGAGGAAGCACGTGAAGGGATATCCGGCGTTCCAGGAGACGGAGGGTCGAAGGCCCATCGAGACTCCGGCTCGAAGTCGGATATAATAGCCATCTAAGTTAGGTTAGATGAGATTTACGGTTCGATGTTCCCCTGTAAGTCCGGTCTGGCTATCTATATAAAGCCGGATGGATCGACCCCAAGAAATCACGCTAAGTTGTGACCCAAACTCGGCAAGTCTTCAAAAAATCCGGAAAAAACCCTATATATAAATTATGATAGCTTCTACCGGTGTGCAAAACAGCTTTTAAAAAATATTCTGCATTCCGTGCTTCATAAAAATGACTAAATTGTAGGTCTAGGATGGTGAACAGTGACAAGTTCAGAAAAAATCGAAATGTCAGAATTTTTCATTGTCGTGTAGGACAGAATACAAACTATCTCGAGTTGAAAATTTTGCAGAGAGATAGATCATCATGGCATTGTCGTCTTCTAGAATTGTTCCCGGATTTTTAGTTTTTGATACTTAAAAATGTTGGTTTCAAAAAAAAAAAAACAGGCTACATGTAGTTCATGCTACCAAGTGATTTTTCGTGCATAGATAGCGGTGAGTTCAATAATGTCGGCTATGCTCGTATTGCCGTATGCGTGTCCTTGCTGCCTGAAATTCTTTCACGAAGAAATCTGAAGTGGGGCCTGGCTCGCAAGAGCAAGTCCAAAGATTGAGTTTCCGTACAAGACTTGTCTTAGAAGAACAGACTCCAAGGTTTGACTTTACATGTACTGCTCGCATGATGGTCAAATAGTCAAAGCCTGCAACTTAACTTGTACTACAGCAAGCTCCTTCGAAAAGGGCGGCACGAAGTTTTTCCCGTCTGCAGCAGGTGAAAATTAAAAGAAGGCACGCCACTGTTCCCTCTGGCAAAAGAATGTGTGTGTACGTGTTGCTAGGGGCAGGCAGGCGACGGGTGGCAGCTCAAATCTAATGGTATGTGTCATGAGAAGGTCCGTACAATATATCCAATCTATTTCAGTTTCAGGCCGGGTTCGTTGAGGAATGATGTGGACAGCATGCATGGCCAGCCTGCTACTGTTCAAGCCGGAAAAAGTTGTTCCACGGATCTGTCCATCTTTCTATTCATTGCCCTTTCGCACGGGATATAGATTGCGAAAAGTGCGGTTTACAGGTTAAAAACTTATATTGGTCTCTGTAAACCTGGCCTGTAAAGCAGAATATTCTGTTTTACATGTTGGGTTTACGGTGATTGCTACGGCGCACGGGCAACCCGTAAACCGAAAAACTGAAACTATGATCATTTAGCATAATTCATCGCAATTTCGAGAAATGTTCAATAATTAAAATAGTTTGAATGCTCAATACGGCAAATAGGATGTACAACACGAACAGGAAAAACAATCTGAAACAAAATAGGCGCGGATAACCAAATCAAGCGACAACGCCACCGTTGCGGCCACCACCAGTAGCAGATGTCGTAATTATAGTTTGCTTTCTACGCTCGAGGATTTGTTGTCTTGCAATGTTGTGCCACTCTAGGATCACTTCATCCATTTCAGCGAGGTTCATCATCATGATCTTCGATGACAAACAACTTGGAAAGTGTCGTGATTTCCTCGGTATTGGCTCTTGACTCTTCGATGGCAACTTTGCGCTTGCTGTCCTTGAAGGCAACTTTGCGCAGCCCCTTTTGTCGTACTATTTTCCACTTCTCTTGTGCCCTTTTCTCAGACAATTCATTCTTTGCTTCAATAGTCTTGGACGTCAACGGCTCATTGTATTTCACCATATTATCTATCTGATCCCGCAAGCTTGCAGACTCGGCTTGGGACTTGAGTCTGTTTTTGGCCTTTTTCGTGCAATTGGGCCTCCCATTGTTTCCTCCCCTTTCATCGTCCTCGTCGCCGATAAAGTTCACTTCACCCTTCTTTGGTTCCATCTCCCTCACCTTACATTTTTTACTCCGTTGGAGCAAAGTCCAACTATGATCGAGTAGAAATGTTTGCCCTTCGAACATGGCATGCCTTTGTACCTCTCTTTTGCAATTCGTTCCTTCATAAACAAGTACGGTGTAAGCGTAACAACAACGATAAAGAAAACTAGAATGTCGAATCGTGCGAACTCACACAATCACCCTCATTTGTTCATTTGGAGGTGCATTGTGAACATGCTACAAGCATCCACATAACCGTCTCACTATCGGTTTGATCGTATCCCAACGACCTTGCAGTGTCTGATACGTGTATCGGGTACATGTCACCATTTTTCGTTTTGGTCAAATCAAGGCATCATATGTAAGAACTGATCCTCGAGCCTTTGCAAGTACCGCTTGCCGGTTTTATCCGTGCTGGTAGTGGCATCGGGAGAAACATCCTCCCAAGCTTTGATGAGGATCTCGTCTTCGAGCTACGTGTAATTCATCGCCCACGGATGTTTGCTCGCGGGGAACAACGGACTCCCCCCCCTCCCTGATCTCCTCGAGGTCGTCGTCATGCTCATCGTCGGCACCGTCAACCCCTTCCTCGGCCTCGTTGTAGACGAAAGTACCAATGGGGGTTTCATCAATATTGACGCTGACCTCGTTCAGCATGTCCATGTACGCGGCCGTAGGGGCCTCACACTCGGCCGAGCTACACAACCGGTACAATAATCGGCAAGAAACACGGCGGAATTGTACAAAAATCAAATTCGGGGAGGAGAGAATATGTACTTCTGCGTCGGCGTTGGAGTTACGGCGGCAGGGGTCGGCGATATGTTCTTCTTCGCCTGCGGCTTCAGTGGTTTCGCCGCCCTGCTATGGCGGCCGCGGCGAGCGAACCAACTCCACCTTCAGCGGCAGCAGCAACGGCGGCTTTAGCAGCTTACCCGGTGCCCAGCCGCTTGCGCTTCGCCAGAGCGGGAGCGGGCGCAGTCGCCACCGCGGCGGCCGCCGTGAGATCTGAATGGCCCACGGGATCGGATTGTCGAGCCGCGCACACATGTACGCCGATGAGGGAGATTTCTCACATGCCATGGCGGTGCTAGGAGCGAGAACGGTCGGAGCAGGAGACGAAAGTCGGACTGGTGGCGGCGGCGGCTTGTAGCGGGAGCTAAATTTTCCGTCCCGTGAAGCCTTTCTTCGCGGTGGAGGGCACCCTCGGGTCGGCGTCGAAACCCTATGATTCACGGGTTGGAAGAGGAAATTCTCGGCCGCCCAACAAAAAATTATGGGCCCGTGTGGTTTAGGGTCTGCTATTTCCAAATATTTCGCTCGCAGCCTGTATGCGGCGGTTACTTTTCATGTCCAATCCTATTACGAACTCTGCTAGAGATGCTGTACTGATACGAGGAGCAGTGGCAAATAGTCCTAATAGGGTTCGGGCCCTAGGTAGCCTGTTTTGAATTTTCCCCAAAAACATTTCAAAAAGTTGAAAGAAAACATCTTGACATAACCCAACTCTTGTTGGAATATATGTCGAATATGTGTACGAGTAGGGCTACGCTAGGACTTGTAATTAAACGGAAGGTTAGGTGTTGGAGTCGAACACGTGTAACCTGGCCTAATATATAAAGGCACCGGGAGTAGCCCAAATAGACACGACAAAAGCTGGTAGGCTAGACACAAGATCACGAGGGGACGGTCCGGCGCCCGTGGCAGGGGCGGCCGGACCGGCGTGGCGTTGAGATCTGGTGCGTCTGTATTGCCTCGGCGGGCTTGTCGTCGATGGCGACTTGATAGCAGCAGGCGCGCAAGGGGAGCCGGCGGCTTGTGCCGGCGACCAAGGCGGCCGGTGCAGTGGTATCAATGGGGAGGAGCGCCCGTAGTCATGCCCCGCAGATGTAGGCGTTGAGCGCCGAACTGCGTTACCAAATCTCGGTGTCATGTTTGCTGTGATTGCTTGGCCTCGGTAGATCGACTAAGCGCCTACGATTTGTAACAAGTGGTATCAGAGCAAGGTTCGGACGCGCTGGAAATCGAGCTAGAGGGTGCTGCAAGATCGAGCGGAGGTGGTTCGCTGTTTTTCGTTAGAAGCGATGATCGTAAACTGATCGGAATCATTCACGATTGAAGCGGACGGAACATCGTGATCAAGGCAGCAGTATGGCGATCGGAGACAGCAAGAGGTTCAGAATTTGGCCACGGTTGGCAGCGTACATATCAGATGGTATGTGGCCTGACTAGGCAGGGGCCTCGCACGTGAAGCAAGGCTCAGCATGACGGGTCAAAGCTGGCGTGCGGTGTTTCACGGGCTGATTTGCACTTCTCAAGTGCATGGCAGTGAACGTACGAAAGAAGGCCAAGGAAAGCTGGACATGATGGCACACGTACCGAGATTTGTATTAAAAAAGAAGACCAATTTGCACCATGGTGTATTTTATGCATGGAGGAGCAACGTAATCAAGGGAATAGGCATTGGGAGTTGTGGAGGCTAGGTGCACCCATGGAAAGCTACCAGGGAAGCAAAATTCTTTTGCGTACGTTGCTAATTGCATAGGAGATACTACCAGGTGGTTGTCAGATTGGCGAGCTGCGCATAAGGCGTCGCAGTGGATCATGCATATACGAGCGCCGGACAGTGCACGGCAATTTGGCGGGTGTACTAGGCGCAAGGTGGAGCATGATTGCAGTCGGATGCGTTCGGCTGGGTTGGACTGGACAGTCTGACGGGACAGAAGACGGTGAAGATCGGCGACGACGACGTAGGAGCGTGACGGCTGATGGTGTCCGAATTCTGTGGCGTGGAAACACGTGGCGCATGCCTGAGGGCTTGCGTGCTTCGACATGCGGCGGCGCGGTTGATTCAAGATGGTGCACATGTAATATCTTGAGGTCGGCGGGGCGCGGGGTGGACTGATCATCTACCATGGAGTCATGTTGAAGGTGGAGCTGGAGTCTGACGATTCCACTCGGCTGATGGAGGGGCTACGGCGTAAGTACAAAGAGTCGAAGCCCAGTCAGTGGGAAGGCGAGAAGCACGTTGGTCGGACTGGACGTCAAGGTTGAAGAGATACGTGGAACTCGGCATCGGTCGGGTAGACTGATGGTTATCTGCAGTGGGGACTGAGATGGTGTGGGTTAGCATCCCTTGAGATCTTGGCCAAGATTGTGGATGCTCGACGCGGTAATAGCGGCGAGGTGTGCGGTAAGCACGGGACACGGCGATGGACCAGGGCACGGACGGTCGGACATGAGGTTTGACATGTGTGCAGGGGTTCTGAAGTAGTGTTGGCGAGTACCAGGTTCGAGTTGGTGACTGGGTCTATCGGGATTGACATCAAGTGATGGACCTGAGTCGGCCATGGAGAATCTGCGAAAGCGGTGATGAGACAGTTGTGAATTTGACTGGAGATGACTTAGCAACGGCGAAATTTCTTCAAGGTTTCAGAGATGCAGTCAACAATAGCGAGAATGATGAGTTCAGGTAACTCTTCTTTGTGACACCTAATATGTGAGTTGTTCACTTTCACATGGATCAAGGACGAGGCTACCAAGGTGACGATGCAACGGCGTTGTCGATATGGTGACTTTATGATCGTTGTGTGATGGCGGTGGACGGATACTCCGGAGATTTGGGAGCACAAGACAAGAGTGGGAAAGAACTTAATTTTCGTAGGAGCATTGACTGTGGTGAAACAAGGAAGGTACTACGGTTGCAGGTGGAGTCATATGGAGTCAATGGAGTAGCAACGGAGCTCATGATTAATGGTTCAAGTCCAGGTATACAGAGATTCGGCATGACGGCTTCAAGATGGCGAGGGCATATTCGCCAAGGTGGAGTTTGTTGGAATATATGTCGAATATGTGTACGAGTAGAGCTACGCTAGGACTTGTAATTAAACGGAAGGTTAGGTGTTGGAGTCGAACACGTGTAACCTGGCCTAATATATAAAGGCACCGGGAGTAGCCCAAATAGACACGACAAAAGCTGGTAGGCTAGACACAAGATCACGAGGGGACGGTCCGGCGCCCGTGGCAGGGGCGGCCGGACCGGCGTGGCGTTGAGATCTGGTGCGTCTGTATTGCCTCGGCGGGCTTGTCGTCGATGGCGACTTGATAGCAGCAGGCGCGCAAGGGGAGCCGGCGGCTTGTGCCGGCGACCAAGGCGGCCGGTGCAGTGGTATCAATGGGGAGTAGCGCCCGTAGTCATGCCCCGCAGATGTAGGCGTTGAGCGCCGAACTGCGTTACCAAATCTCGGTGTCATGTTTGCTGTGATTGCTTGGTCTCGGTAGATCGACTAAGCGCCTACGATTTGTAACAACTCTATGCACTGCGTACTGAGTGTGCAAATTTCCAATGTCAAATACCTCGTATTTTAGGCTTGACAGAAGAAGAAAAAATTCAACATTTCCTACTGCACTATTCAGGCCACAAGACCGGTATACTCGCTCCGTCTCAAATTAAGTGTCACAAAGTTTGACAAAAGTGAATGTATCTAACACTAAATTATGTCTAGATACTTCACTTTTGTCAAACTTTGCGACACTTAATTTGTGACGGAGGGAGTACTTTTTTTTTCTTTTGAGTTTAAGATACACTCATTTTGCACCGAAAGTTGACACGCTTGTAGTGCATAGTATTGACTACATCATGGTACTTGTTTTGAAGCTTCAAATTCGAAAATTTTCAAAACATTAAAATAAAAGAGCTAGCTGGAGCTTGGGAGCCATACACATGGAATTAAAAAATCGTCGCAATAACACCATGAACGGGAACGAGAGGGGTAAAGATGTGAATTCCGAAGCATCCTTCATACCGAAGATGGATCAAGATTCATATGAATGGTAGTATAGAAATATAAATTATGTCATGTAGTCAACGCTCGGGAAAGACAAATAGAAGTATAAGGGCCTCTTTGGATTGAAGATTTTTCACGGACCCCCCCCCCCCCCCCCCCCTAAGAAAGTCGTTTGTAATGGAAAGAATACCACCTCTTAAAAAAAATGGATTGCCTACACCCGGATTCCGTAGAAATTTCAACATATGTTGTAATCTCCTTTTTACACTCGGTTCGCATAAGATTGAGATATTTTTTCCTATGATAATCCAATCAAATTTCCGAGATTTTGAAAAATGTTTACCACCTTTTATGTAACTTTATCTTTAAAAAGTGTCTACTGTTGTAGCATTAGTTTTGGAGAAGGAGACACGTAGTTCAAATGAACAACAGTGCCGTGCTTGTACAAAAAAAAAAAACAGTGCCGTGTGCCAAAGAAAGTGTAAGTACTGTATGGGCTTGGAAGCAGTTGGAGGAGCAAGCAATCGACGAAACGAAAAGAAAAAGGCGAGCAAACGGATGGCAGCTCACATGTAATTGCATGCGGGTGTTAATTATGAGGAGGTTTGGGGTTTGGCCGGCGTGCAAACAGCGAAACCGCGGGGCGACCGTCGCCTAATCCATGGCCACTATTGAAAAAATGGGTTTGGTGCTCCGCGGATTGGCCGGCGAGTTTATTCCACGGAGAAAGAATATGCGTCGTCATCTCGCCTAGTACGGGCGTGCGCTTCCGTAATCTAAAATTGGGGAAAACGACTGATGAATTTTTGGGTGGATCAACTTTCGCCACCTTTCTAGAGACTAGAGAAGACGGAGACTGGGGGATCGATCCAGCCTGTTCCACGTAATGCCACTACGCTTGCCGTCTAAATTCTCTACACTGACAGACCTGCCTGTCTACCTGTCCATTTCACTCGCCTGTTTCTACAGAGGAAAACTATTGTAACTCAAAGTGAATGAATGAACTTCTTGCTTTATTGATCATCAGCATGGGGTATATATACATGTGATTCCGACTGTTCAGAAGTCGGTTTACAAGGAAGAGGCGCCTCTTAGAGGCGTCGGTTTGTGTAGAGGCGTCCGTACACGAATAGACGCCCCTACGAGCTTTGGGCACTACTAACTGCCAGTTATATCTATTTCTAACACTCCCCCTTGCACAAAGCTACGTATGTCTTGTATGTCTTGTATCCTTGTGTAATCTCGAAAATACTCCATGACTTGATGATCTTTGAAGTTGATAATTACTCCCCCAAAAACCCCGTGGGAAAAATATGAGGAGAATAGTATTTGATATGTTGTTAAAACTCCTTTAAAACCCGGTGGGAAAAGTAAGGAGAAAATGATACAACATATAATGATTATTGCCTCTTTGATAACTTATATGAGAAAACCTTGGAAGGATAAAACTCATTGGTAAGTTTAGAGGACAATTAATATGTCTTGTATACTTCCGTTAAAAACCCCGGTGGGGAAAATAGGATGTATGACATATATTCTTGTGTTGATATTACCTCATTAAAAACCTTGATGAGAACCATGTGAGTAAACTCATAAAGGGAAAAAGAGTGTAATATAATGTTTGAATGGGTTATAGTTCAGAGAGATACTCCCCCTGATCCTTGCAAATCACGAAGTCTTCTCATACCAATGCCGTGAACATATTTCTCAAATGTTGAAGCTGGTAGAGACTTCGTGAACAAGTCGGCGAGATTATCGCATGATTTAACTTGCAAGATGTTTATCTCCCCACTCTTTTGTAATTCATGAGGGTAAAACAATTTAGGTGCAATATGTTTAGTGATATTGCTCTTTATGTAACCCGTTTGCATTTGAGCAACACAAGCAGCATTATCTTCATAGATAATGGTTGAAGATTCGATAGAACCTTTACCACATGATTGTTGTATGTGGTTCATCATTCTGCGAAGCCACACGCATTCGCGTGATGCCTCATATAATGCGATTATTTCAGAATGATTGGTGGATGTAGCCACTAGAGTCTGTTTGGAAGACTTCCATGAAATGGCTGTCCTACCGTGTAGGAACACAAAACCGGTTTGCGATCTGGCATTATGGGGGTCTGATAAGTAGCCAGCATCGGTATACCCAATCATATCAATGTCCAAATTTTTCTGAAATTGATAGAGTAGGCCAAGATCCTTTGTGCCTTGGAGATATCGAAAAATATTCTTGACTCCCGCCCAATGGCGTTTAGTGGGAGCTGCGCTATGTCTAGCTAGTAAATTCACTGCAAATGCAATATCAGGCCTGGTGCAATTTGCAAGATACATGAGCGCTCCAACAGCACTGAGATATGGAACTTCTGATCCCAGTATCTCTTCTCCATCATCTCTTGGTCTAAATTGATCTTTCTCTACGTCTAGAGATCGAACAACCATTGGAGTTTTTGATGGATAGGATTTGTCCATATTGAATTTCTCCAATATTTTCTGGATATAGGCGGTTTGATGAACCAAAATACCTGAGGGAAGGTGCTCGAGTTGTAATCCTAAGCAAAATTTGGTTTTACCCAAATCCTTCATCTCAAATTCCGTCTTTAGGTGATTGCATGCTTCATCAATATCTTGTGTGTTGCCTATGATATTTAGATCATCGACGTACACTGAAATAATGCAAAATCCGTTCACGGACTTTTTGATGAAAACACAAGGACAATCATCATTATTGGAGTATCCCTTTTTCAACAGGAACTCACTAAGTCGGTTGTACCACATGCGTCCCGACTGTTTTAAGCCGTATAGAGACTTATTTAATTTTACACAATATGCGTTGCGTTTTGCATTTGGATTCGGGACTGAAACTCCATCAGGAACTTTCATGTATATGTCCGAATCAAGTGAGCCGTAAAGGTAAGCGGTCACTACGTCCATCAACTGCATAGATAGACGATTTTGTACTGCCATTGAAATAAGATATCGGAAAGTAATACCACTCATTACTGGAGAATATGTTTCATTGAAATCAATGCCTGGTCTCTGCGTGAAACCTTGGGCTACAAGCCTTGCTTTATATCTCACCACCTCATTGTTTTCATTCCTCTTACGAACGAAAACCCATTTGAATCCCACAGGGAAAACTTTGGGAGGTGTAGGTATTGCTTCAGTGAATACCCTTCTTTTATTGAGCGAGGCTAATTCTTCTTGGATTGCATCCTTCCATTTAGGCCAGTCGGAGCGTTTCTCACACTCTGCCATGGTCTTTGGATCATGATCATTTAGAAGGTTGTTTGCAACTGTAGTTGAGAAATATATGTCGACAATTGTAGACTTACGATTGTAAGATTCTCCAGAATCTATATAGTTTGTGGAAATTTCATTTACCCTTGTTGACTGTTCGTGATTTCCCAATACGATTGAGCCAGGGTTTTCCGATGTCCCAGTCATTGAGTGCACAACTGAGCTGGGTTGTGAAGGTTGTCCTTCCACTGGGTGTTCATTGCCCATTTGATGATTATCAACACTAGGTTGATTTACATTTACTGGTTCAGAGGGTTTCTTCCTCTGTTTCCTTTGTTGCTTGCGAGAAGCTGAATCATGTTCTATGGCCGTACTTCTCCCCCTCTTCCTTTGAACAGGGGGTTGAGTGGTTTTTCTTGGTACCTCCACTCTTTCGGGCGCATTTTTGGCAGGATTATAGGATTTTGTAACACCTTTATAGTCAGTAAATGAATCTGGCAGGTTATTTGCAATGTGTTGCAAATCAATTATTTTCCGAACTTGAAGTTCAGTTGTTTCTTGAGTACGTGGATCAGAGAAGGAAATGCCTTGGGCATTCCAATCGATTTCCGGGCATTCTTTTTGGTACTTGATGTCTCCCCCTAATGCCGGGAAATGATCCTCATTGAAGATGCAATCAGCGTGACGGGCTGTAAATAGATCCCCTGTAAGGGGTTCAAGGTACTTGATTATCGACGGTGATTTGTACCCCACATAGATCCCCAGTTTTCTATGTGGGCCCATGGATGTACGCTGCGGTGGTGAGATGGGCACATATGTGGCGCATCCGAATTTACGCAGATGGGAAATATTTGGTAGATTTCCACGTACTAATTGCAGAGGGGAAGTGCTGTGATATGCAGTTGGTCGCAATTGAATTAAGTCAGCAGCGTGTAAAACTGCGTGACCCCAACATGAAGTTGGTAAGTTGCAATTCATTAGCAAGGGTCGTGCAATGAGCTTAATTCTCTTAATTAGAGATTCTGCCAATCCATTTTGTGTGTGGACATATGGGACCGAGTGTTGAACTTCAATTCCTAGGGCCATGCAATAATCATTGAAGGCACGCGAGGAAAATTCAGCAGCGTTGTCCACTCGAATTGATTTAATTCGATTTTCGGGATAATGAGCTTGTAATTTAATAACTTGCCTCACTATCTTGGCAAATGCATGGTTTCGTGTGGATAATAGGCACACATGAGACCATCGTGTAGATGCGTCAATTAGAACCATGAAATACCTAAAAGGTCCAGACAATGGTTGGATAGGACCACAAATATCGCCTTGAATGCGTTCAAGGAATTGTAGTGGTTCTGCTTGTATTTTAAGATAAGAGGGTCTTAAAATGAGTTTCCCAGTAGCACATGCGGTGCACATGAAATCCGAAGATTGTGGGAATTTAGCTTCATTTAATTCATGACCATGAGAATTGCAGATAATTTTTCTCATCATCCCGATACCGGGATGACCAAGGCGATCATGCCAAGTTTGGAATGCATTGACATTCTGAAAAATTACCTTATACGCAACGTGTGCTACGGGTTTTATGTATGTGTAGTACAATCCAGATGATAAAGAGGGAATTTTCTCAAATATTTGTTTGCCATATCCGTTGTCTTTGGTAAAGAGGAGAAATTCCTCCTTGTTGTCTTCATGGGTTTCAATGTGAAAACCATTTTTGCGGATATCTCTATAACCTATGAGGGTACGAGTTGAATCGGGATACAATAAAGAATCCTCAATTATAATTTGTGTACCCATGGGGAGGGTAAATATGGCACGTCCAGTGCCAAAAATTACCGCATCGCGTCCAGCGATTGTTAAAATATTTCCATTTAACTTTTTCAGGGTTTGGAAATACTTTATTTCCCTAAGTATAGAGTTTGTGGTACCACTGTCCACAAGGCACATTTCCTCCTCCATTTGGATCGACTCCCGTAGAAATCTATATATTGAAATGTGGAATTTCAGTAATGAAAACCTTTCACGAATATATAGAATACATACAAATTTATTGGTATCAAAGTGTTGATACAATATATATTGTGCTTTACAATATAGGTTGACGACAACAACAATAATAATATGTTTTTATTACAACAATAGAACCAGAGATTTATAAATTTTACGTGCATGTAAATTAAAATCATCATGATTATGTTGTAATAAAATTTGCAAAATTGTGAGTTCAAGTGAAGACTTGAAATTTGTTTGGTGTCACTACACTTTCACGATATCACCATTTTAATGGTGTCCGTCGCGTTTTGAGATATCAACAAATGAAGTCCGTCTCGTTTCGAGATATCAACAAATGAGGTCCGTCTCGTTTCGAGATATCAACATTTGGAGTCCGTCTCGTTTCGAGATAACAAATGAGGTCAGTCTCGTTTCGAAGGTAGTCACTTCACAATTTGTGCATATCAATTCAATTCGAATTAAGTCATGATGTGCCTTTTAGACAATTTTAGACTTAATTGATTGTGAGTTGATATTTATTTATTTGCAAGAAAAATAAATCTCATTTGCAAAATAATATTATTGTACCATTTGTATATGTTATAGGGATTGCAGAATGCAAACACATCGAACATATAAACATTTATAGACACAGTATTGTCTAAGACATCAATATATTCGCACTGATTGAGTACATTTACGCAAGGTCTAACATACGACAGTAAAATGTACTAGTACTAGTGTTACGTGGCCAATACTTTGATAAAATGCTAAAGCATACAGCTATTAAAGAAATATATTTGCTGGTGCTTGGTAGCCACACGTCCACTGCGTAATTGAGGCTAGCCTAGAAAGAACTAGTCTGCCAAAGCGAATGGATAAGGAGCAGACTGAGCGAACCCAGCTAGCTCATCCCCAATCCCGTGACTAACACAGAGAAGGCCTCATCGACGCACGGCCGGGCGGCGTCCAGAGGAATACTCCCCGTGCTCTTGCTCGTTGGAGAAACCAAGGGAGCCAGGATTCCATGTGCCCATGCGGGAGCCAGTCTGGCGGGAGGCCATGGCCGCCGCGAATCGGCGCAGGATGCGGCGAGCTTCGGGTGGGGGCGTTGGTGGCCCAGCCTGCTGTGGCGCCTGAGTCGGAGGCGACGCCGGAGCCGCAACAGACAACTCCTCGTCCTCGGGCTCGACCTTGACGTTGAGGTCAAGGGCGAATGGCGCAGCAACAGCAGGAGCTTCGGCGTCCACGTCCTCGGCCTTGACGTTAAGGTCGAAGGCGAATGGCGCAGCGGCGGCAGGAGCGCCGGTCTCCTTGGCCGGTGGTGGCGATTCCAGTCCAGGGATCGGGCCGTATCCCGGCAGGAGAAAGTGCTCCGGGTCCTCGTCACTTGGCGTTGGCGTCGGGAGGTTCAGGTATGCATCCACCTCTGCATCCGCCTCTGGACCGTACCCCTGCGAGAAAACGAACTCGGGGAGGTCGGCGGACGGCGTTGGAGACGGCGGATTGAAGACCGCGCCAGGGAAGTATGCCGGGAACGGTGGTGGCGCGTTGGCGGCGCCGAAACCGTCCTCTTCCCCGAGGAACGGAGCCGCCGGCCCGCCGAGGAGCCAGTCCATCGGCGGTAAGTGGAACGCCGGTTGCAGAGGAGCGGGCGGGCTTGGTGATGCCGCTTGGGCAGCCTCAAGGCCATGGGCGTTCACTGCGACCGCCGGAGTACCGCGTCCAGTGCGGTTGCCGCGGAGGCGGTTGCCTTGGAAGCGGCGGTTGCCTTGGAAGCGGTTGCCGCGGAGGCGGCGGTGGCCACCCGGTCCAGCGCGGCGGCGGAGGATACTGCCGTGGCCGTGGCGGCGGAAACCGGCCGCCGGGCCGTGGCTATGGTAATCAGCCGGACGGCGGAGGCGACGGGAAACAGTGCCGAAGCGACGACGGCGATCGGCGAAGAACGGGCGGCGACTCTCGCGTCGAAGAAAGCGAGCGAAAGAGGAAGCCAGGACGTGCAGGTTCAGGCCTGCCATTTTTCTTACCTTTCCTTGTTCTTTCCTTCCTTTCTCTCCGGTGATTGCTCTCGGTAGAGGCTAGTGCATGATAACGTATTGTAACTCAAAGTGAATGAATGAACTTCTTGCTTTATTGATCATCAGCATGGGGTATCTGTTCAGAAGTCGGTTTACAAGGAAGAGGCGCCTCTTAGAGGCGTCGGTTTGTGTAGAGGCGTCCGTACACGAATAGACGCCCCTACGAGCTTTGGGCACTACTAACTGCCAGTTATATCTATTTCTAACAAAAACTAGCCCCGGAGCAGTGCAAAACAGGGGAACGAGAAAATATCTAAACAAAGAAGCACGACATATGCATGCCATCTGAAAATCGCAAGGACAAATTCTCCAGACTCAACTTCATCTGCATATACCACTTCGATATACCAGGCAGGAACAATTAATATCGCCCATCCATTTACCAACAGGCTCGCTCTCTCTCTTTTCTATCTCTCATCTCACACTCTCATCTCACTAAAAAAAATATAAAAAACAAAAAACAAAAGGGAGGCGTTGCCCGCTTCTCCGGGCTCCGTCCACGTTGCCCCACCTGTCACACAGCACTACCACAACCAACTCCAGGAAAACACGGACACAAGCACAGAAATTTCCTGACACGAAACCGCTGTGGAAAAGCCGGAGCCTGTCCAGCCGGCCGCCAGCCAGCCAGCCAGCCTGGAGTCGTCGCCTTGCCTTGTACTCCTCTGCACAAACCCCGCACGCAACCCTCGTCGTCGGCGGGCGGCGGCGTAGTCCCCAATTCCAATTCCCCTTTCTCTACATCTAGAATAACTGACAGCTAGTAGCACACGGGCATCAGGCCGGAAGCGAACGGGGGAAGGCGGCCGTGGTTGAGGGTCGGCGGCGGGGACGGGGACGGGGACGGCGAGGGCGACGGGGTCTTCTTCGGGCGCTCGATGGGGCCCACCGGGGAGCGGAAGCCGACGGTGACCGCGTCGCGCACGCACCAGTGGAACGCCGGCGCGCGCATGGTCGCGGCCGCGGCCTCGCACTCCGGGCAGGGCGTCGCTGTCGCGGAGTCGTACCAGAACGCGGCCGGTTCCTCGCGCTCCTGCATCACCGCCGGGAGGTACGAGTCCACGGCTGCCGTGCTCATCAGGTACCACTCGCGCTGCCGCTGCAGCTCGCGGAGCTGCGCCTCGTAGTCCCAGCCGCCGAACGAGACGGGGGCGGCGGAAGCCAGGGACGCCAGATCCGAGGGCGGGAGGCCGCGCTTGAGGATCGTCATCTCCGAGGACGGCGCCAGCAGCGGCGGCGAGAGCGCGGCGCCGGCCTTGCGGTCGCGCCTGGAGCGGCCCCCGCGGCGGTCGCGGCGGGAGCGGCGGAGCGTGGCGAGGACGTAGCAGCCGGCGCCCTCCCGCGCGACGGCGGCGGCGAGGTCGGTGCCCTCGTCGAGCGGCACGCGGCGCGGGCGGCGGGGCCGGGCCAGCGACGCCGAGATCTGGTGCGGCGCCACGCCGACGCGGTCGGCCACGACGGCCTGCAGCTTGCGCACGCCGAGGGAGGGCTGCACGGTGACGGTGCCCAGGTCGACGGACCGCTCGCCGTCGACGAACACCACCTGGAGCACCGCGGACGCCATGGCGGGGGGCGGGGGCGGCGAGGTGGACGCGAGCTCGCCCATCAGGAGGAGCCTCTCCGGATCCGTAGACTGCTGCTCGCGAGGGGCGCCACGCGCATCGGATCCGGCGACTGCGGGGGTGGAGTAGAGGCGGTCTGAACTTGTGAAATTGGGATTGGGGGAGGAGGAGGAGACGGGGGGAGGATTTTATACAGAGGCGACGGGGAAGCAAGGAATTAAAGGCGGTTGGGTTGGGCCAATAGTAAATTCGAGGTAAGGCGGTGGGGCCGCTCGCTCGGGGAAGAGTGGTCGCTCTCTTTCCTTGGGAGCCAAGGCAAGGCACGGCACCGGATCCAGCCCCAGGGACCAAGGTACTGGTCCGTGGGCCCCGCAGAGGAGCGGGCCACACTGACTGACCGGGGTCGCAGGGGGCCACGTCGGAGGGGGGAAGAAAACGTGGGAGCAGGCCGTTACGCGGCCAGGCTCGTGCCAGCGAGGCGCGGCCGGCACGTGCGGCGCCAGAGAGGCGCGCTGGTCTGGTCTTCCGGGGTGGCGTGGTGGTGACGGAGGCCGCGGGTCTTGTGATGCCGGGCATGGATTCTGCGTGACGAGCTAACGCGTCGCGTCATGGATGTGGATGCCACGCAAAGCCGTTACCATCATTTCGCCGTCTCATCATCCAGCCCAGACCGGTACATAATTAGTGAAAATCACGTCGAAACCAGTACGGATCAAAGTTTTCTGTATTTCTTCTCAAAAAAATATACTCCCACTGTTCGTAAATATAAACGACATTCTGGGAGCAGCATATTGAGGAGGTCACGCTCTACGAGCGTCTAAAACTTGCAAATTCAAAATCAAATTCATTTATCGCATAGCTTGCACAATTAACGGGTAAGCAATTCAAAATCTGAGAAAATAAAATCTTCTTTGATTGTGACAAAAAAAGGGGCGAAATCCTTACAACATGTTAGGAATAAAATTTGGCAATGAATACTAACATCAAGAAAAGCACAACTAATACGTTTTCAGAGGAAAAGCAGCATTGGGCCGGACAACAAAACTATTTTTGTTTACGGTGTTCCAACCTCAGGTTTCACGTGAGGCGGGATATCCCGCTACGCCGCGACGCCGCACCGCGAGTTGGCTCGCGTAACGTCCGCTGGGCTGCCAGTGTAAAGTATTGCGGACCGAAGCGGTTAACCCGCATACTCCATCATGGCCCTGATGCTGGAGTTCCACCGCCGCTTCCCTTCACTGGTCCAACTCCGGGCCCCTCCCATTCCCCTGTACCAGCCAATGTTCGTGCACCCAATCCATCCCAAGCTGAAGGTAACCCCCTCTTCCCTCTCCAGCTTTCCAATATTTCTTGGATTGTTGATGTTCTATAGTGTCCACCACTTGTTCTTGTTTAATTCTTGAGACTTTGGTGTTCCAGATCATAGAATTTGAAGTCCAATTAGTAAATAATAGGCATAATTAAAAGGGTGGAAATCTTCTGTAAGAAATTACTGAAACTGAGTTGGTATACTTTTGGCTTTCCCGGTTGCACAAGAGATCTGTTAACTAGGTTGTTTAGTTAGCTAGCTCAATCTGCACTATCTAATGTTTGCAATGCCTTTGATTTTGTACTAGTTGATGTCGTGAAAGTTATGCGCTGCTGCTAATCTATGTGCCATGGGTGATGTTATTGCTCAAGCTTGTAAATTGTGGCATGCTTTTCTGACGGGTTGTATACAACATGATTGTAATTGTTCTATCCACATGCATATTTGGAGAGAAGTATAAACACTACAACTTAATGATGAGTCTCGTTTGGCCGGCAATAGTGGGATGCATCAAATATTCTTACATGGTCTGAATCATAACATTTCCTGATTATATAAATCGTTCGAGCATCAGCTAAAATATTTTTACTTCCCAGAACCTTTAGAAGCCAAATGCTTTTTTTTGTTTGATTTAATAGGCCTAGTCCTATATCTTTGTCTTATTTCTTAATGTAACAGACTTTAAACTCGTTGGTTGAATAGTTATGCCAGATCTACTAATCCGATGAAGTTAGTGGAAATCAAGGATGATCTCAGGAATGTGATGGCCAATCTTTTTTTTTTGCTGCTCTTCTCTTAACTTATTAGTATGCAGTGGATAGTGATCATTGTTTCAGTTTTTCCTTGTGTGTAGCAATTGGAGTAATGCAAGGTCTGGGTTAGTTTGATTGAATGTCTCAATACATAAACATTGCATTTTAATTCCAAACTCTGGTCAGTTAGAACATTCCTATCGGTGGAGGATTCATGTGTTCGATGATGTTATATTGCTAAAGTTTGATAAACGAGGGTAGTAGTGCATGGTTCAAATACTTCCCTGGTACATCGCTCGTGTCTAGATAATGTTTTGAGTTGTTTTCTGTCTAAGATCGTGATGGTATCACACTTTCCAGGATAGAATTATTTGATAGTGCTCGTGTATCTAATACTTTGGTGTTGTGTGTAGAGCACTCGCATAGTTTCAAACATTTTCGTTGCATAGTTTAATGCCTGGAGAAAGTCCTTGTTTTCTGTCAAGATGTGGAATGTATATAGCTTTTGTTTAGAACCGTGCGTATTTGCTTCTTCAGAATCATGTATAGAGCTAACTGCTTCTGAAGTGTGTACAATATGGTACAATTTTGTATTGTCTGCAGATTACGTTGGTTTGTTTCATTAATACATGAAGCTGTTATTTGTTAGCCTATGCATCAAATATGCATACAACCTAGTTTCCACACTAGTAGGAATAGCAATAATTCTTGATTGGTTCTTGGTTATATTGCTTTAATGAACTCATATTCCTGTAGCTCTCCTTTTTACTGTTTTCGATGGTTCCATCAGCACCCCCAATTCAACTCTAGATTACATATTTTACGAGAAAAGAGAAGAACCTCAAAATCTCCGCCAACGAAGAGGCTGAGGTCACCAGTCGTGCCTATGGTGGGATCTCCTGGGCTTAATTATCTGTTATCTCAAGCATCGCCGAGACCAGTTGGTGTCAAACGGCCAGCGCCTGCACAACCTCAGATTCCGAGTGAGTTCCCATGTCTATTGTGCACATATCTCAAGTTTTTCTTTGCCAACTATATGCATATCTAAATAGCAAATGTCTTAGCATAATATATTTGTTCCTTTCAAAGTCCGCAGGTCTTTCTCATAGATAAAAAAAGGAAATTAAAGTCTAAAATTTGGAATGATTTTTATCATGTGTATGATGGTAACAAACTAAAGGAAGCGAAGTGTAAGCACTGTCAGCGAGTTTATATACCTACGAGAGAAGCTGGCACCAGTCAATGCATGAGGCATTTGTTAGTATGCGAAGAAAGAGCCCAGGTCAGTGTGTTCCTTGATAAAGTAAAATCAGCCATGCATGCCTCTGTCAGAAAATGGAAGTATGACCCTGATAGAGCATACTGGGAGTTGATAAGGATGATTGTGTTGCATGAATTGGCTTTCAGAATAGTAGAATATATGGGTTTTAGGAAGTTTGTGCATAGTATGAATCCCACTTCCCAGTTGGTATCTAGGGCGACAGTAAGACTTGATTGCATCGACCACTTTAAGGAACAAAAGATAAAGCTTCAAGAGGTTCTGCGGGAATTGAACTCTCGTGTATGCAGACATGTGGACCTCGAGGCAAATAGTGAGTTATATGCCACTTTTCGATGAGAAGTGGAGATTAAGGAAAAAAATATTTGGTTTGCCGAGGCAGAAACACCCCATGCTGGAATAAATTTGTTCAACATTATGTTGGAATGCCTAAAATATTAGGGCTTGCAAAAGAAGATCTTTGGCATTACTCTAGATAATGCATCCAATAACAATTTGAGTTTGAGCTACATGAAGTCAAATCTGCTTGGGAAGAATTTGCTGCCTTGCAAAGGAGATCTCTTACATGGAAGATGTGGAGCACATGGGATCAACCTTATTACTCAAGATGGATTAGAAGTCACTTGCAAGACGGTGGATAATATCCGCGAGAGAATAAAATATGTTAGAAGCTCGCCTCCTCGGAAAAATAAGTTCCAAGAGATGATTGTACAAGAAGAGGTCTCTTGCATGAAAAACCTTGCTATTGATGTTGGTTCACATTGGAATTCAACGCATTTGATGATTAAAACAGCTCTTGATTATAGGAGGGCATTCGCCGCTTTAGAATTGCAAGATACCTCATACACATATCTACAAACAAATGATGAATGGAAAACTGCAGAATCAGTTTGCAACTTGCTAAAGGTTTTTCTGGATGCAACTATGGTGGTGTCAGCTATACTATATCCTACGGCCCACCTGTATTTCCATGAGTTGTGGAAAATTCATCTAACATTGGAAAGAGATGCTACAAATGCAGATGTTGTCATTAGATCAATGGTTGAGGCTATGAAGAAAAAGTTAATGAAATATTGGAAGATGTCGTATTTGGACATCTGTCTTCCGGTCATACTTGACCCAAGGTTCAAGTTCAAGTTCATGGATTTTTGCTTGAAATCTGGACTTGAAAGTGAGGCAACAAAATGTCTTAGCAAAGTGAAAAAACTTCAAGGAACTATTTGTTCAATATTCTTTGCAAGACGATGACGGTGCCACCAAAATGGAGATTGACCGAGGAACCAATAATGTTGCGACAACATGCGATAGTACATAGGATAAATGGAATAAGCATGTGAAGACATAAAAACAGAGTCGAGCAAAGTTGAGTGAACTCGATATCTTCTTAAAGGATGATGTCTGTCCACAAGTTGATGACTTTGATATACTATCTTGGACACAAATATCCGGTGATATCTCTCATAGCAAAGTATGTGCTAGCTGCACCTGTATCAACCATAGCATTCGAGTTCACTCAAGCCTTCTTGACCGGAGGAAGAATCATAAGTGATTATAAGAGAAGATTGCTACCTAGCACCATCGAGGTATTGGTTTACCTACAAGATTGGATGCGTCCACGTGGTAACTGACTATCTAATTCTCTCTCTCTCTCTCTCTCTCTCTCTCTCTCTCTCTCTCTCTTCTTAGTGGTAGTATTTACCATGGTTTGGTCATTAACTACCTCTTTCTCTATCTTCTGTTATTTCAGGAACCACTGATGTTAGCACAATAATAAGTGACGTTGTTTATGCAACACATTCCAATATCTATGGAGAAGATACTGATGTCTTTGCTGATGATTGAAGAATTTTGGCCAAAGTTTCCTGGTGAGTGTCATTTTGTTTTTAGATCTCTTACATGGAAGATGTGGTCACTGAAAGTATACATGTACTTTTGAGGGAATAGGAGAAAGCTAGTCATGGTGGTGGAAATTTTTGATAAGTTTACAAGTAGCACCTGCAGCGATTCTATACACACGTGTCACTGTCAGTATACCTCTGTTTTATGTTTTGTTCTGCCAAGTGTTATGGAAGAATGCTTCCGATCTTGAATGGAGTATGAAATGTGGGACTTCTATATAGGCGCTTTCTGAGATGGGATGGTCTGATTCCACTGTAATATGTATGCTGCTTTTGCATGCTAAATCTTATCTGTCGCAAGGGCACGCTTCTTGAGTTGTAGTTTTTCTTTTGGCAAAATCACGAGAAAATGCGGTAGTTTTTTCTTTTCTTTCTGGAACAAAGAACTCAACTGTAGCCTGTCCCATTGGCATCAAGGGAAGAAGTGTTGAAAACCTTCTTCGTTCAAGCAACACATTAAGCTAGTAAGGCACGGGAATGAAAAAAAAATCCACCGTGGCAGGTGTATGCAGGCTCAAATAGGCTGCCGCACCATCCCGCTTTGTTTCTAGCGGCTTGTGGTGGACAGCCGGAACGCCCCGCAACCCACACAGTGTCCTGCAAGTGGTCTGTTGTGAGCGCCCGCGACCTACCCCACCTGAAATCCTAATTCAACCCTTAATACACGCTGCAAAATTGGCTCGGGTTCGCTGCGGATATGGCGGTTCTAGAGTGTAGCGTGCGATCCAAGCACGTCGATTTTCTCTACTTACGTTCATAGTTTGCACCTTTAGTTTTATTCTCCCTAGTCCTTTTGGGTATTTCTTTTGTCTCGCATAGATCTAGATACCCCGTAGTGGAGAAAATTACACATGAACTCGATGATCGAGTAAGCCCTTGTTTGGTTGACATGTCAGGTTAGACGGACCTGGATTCTTGCTTTGCCAACTAGAGGTGATCCATGCCAAACATGCTACATATAAGCATGCGTGAAATTATAGGGGTAACCTGCTAATATATATGGTGGATGAGGAGGCACAAAATGCGTTGAGAAAATGCCCCCCTTCGAAAATTTGTGCAATCGTTAATCACGTGATTAATGTCTAATTCTTTTCGATCTTGGACTACAATATATCTAGTGCTACCACCTATGAACAGTGTCAAAAAAGCAAATTAGACATTATTCACATATGGACTTGTCTTTTTTTTGGTCTCTGGATGTGTATTTCAGTTTAGGACCTCAAATTTTTGGTGACTGTAGACGCATTCCGAACATTCACACTGTTTTGTAGAATTTTTGAAAACATTTCAAATTGATTTTTAAAATGGGAGCACATTAGCACCTAAAGAGGTGGTAACACTAGATATATCCTCCTAAAGTGGAGTAGTATCGTCCCCTAGCTAGATTTTATTATTTAAGTTGTAAGTTATTGTGGCAGTCCATGACAACGTCAAGGTAGGTGTTATGGGGCGATAATCTATAACGCAAATGGGAGATTCAGATCATGCGGTTTTTTTGGAGCACGTGGAGTAAGTTGCTATGGCGGAAGTGATGACCATTCACAATGGACTGGAGTTGGCTGTGATTATGGATGTAATGCGGTGCAACCTGAGTCTGATATGGTAGAGGAGATTGATGCACGCAATTACAATGACATGTGGTGGAGTTCGGCTATTGGTGTGTAATATGCAGATTGTTTTAGTTCAATAATATATTAGGGAAAGTCATACTTTAAGAATTCTCTTACAGGGACAAATTAAATTGCTCATAATCTGGCCAGGCAACGTGTTGATTCAAAAAATCCTTGTGACTGGGGTCGGTGAATCCGTAGCTGCATTTTGAGCAAACTCCTAGATGATATAAATGTTATTTTATATTAATAAACTTGTTCTGGCGGCTTTCCTTAGAATAATTCTAGTCCCTTCGTAATTATGTTCACTAGTAGAAAAAAGGCCTTCCACACGCCCCCATCAGTCCCCAAACGTCGCGCCCCGTGACTAATGAGTCTTTACTCCCGGGTCGGGAGGAGACCCGGGACAGAAGGTCATACGTCGCGGGTTGGGAAGCGCGTTGAGGCGCGTGGAGAGCATTAATTCCGGTTGACCTGGCCGCCCGGGACTATTGGTCCTTTAGTCCCGGTTGGCGTGGCCGCCCGGGACTAAAGATCAAACTTCTCGCCTCCCGCGCGGCGGTTTTTATTTCGCGAGCGAGGCAGAAGGGCGTCATTCCACAGCGCGCGTCTCGGAGTCTCTGTTTCTCTTCCTCTCTTCTCTGTACTCTGTCTTCCTCCTCATCTCTCGATCGATCTTCACCAAGCACACACCATGGCTGAAGTTTGGGAAGAATACAATGGTCCCACACCATGCGGCAAGATTCTCGACGTGTGCTACACCAACAGTTGTGAGCGGCTGCCCGGTGCTCTTGGTTATTTGACCGATCTCTATGACGCCTCTACCGATGAACACCGGTTCTTCGGGCTTGATCTGGAGTATACGGCGAATCAGAGGGATGTTGCCGTCATCCAGATTGCATTCAAGGAGTCCGTGTTGATCTTCCAATGGTCAAGGTATAACGCACACGTATTGCATCTTCGATTTTTTTGTTGCATGTGATCATACATGTGTTGCAACATGTCTAACACGTATCAATTTTTTGTTGTTGCAGTAGTTCAAAGTATTGTCCGGCCCTTGTTGATTTTCTTGTCAACAGGGGGTTTGACTTTTGCAGCGTTGACATCACGCAAGACCGTCCGAAGTTGATGCGGTTGGGTATTAGGATACCTGAAGATCACTACATTGATCTTCAGAATCTTATCCAGTTGAAGGGGCCAAAGACCGGGATGGCTGTCATGGCAACTGCCTTGATCCACGAGGGATACGAAAGGATGAAGTCCGATTTCCCCTCGAAGAATCACCGTTATTGGGAGAAGACCCCACTGGACTTGACGAACGTCAAGTATGCATCCATAGATGCATTTGTCTCCTACGAGTTGTTCCGCATCTACTCGACGGAGCCATAGATGTATATATGCATGTAATGGGTTATCTTAGTATATATATGTAATGGATATCTTTTGTTATGTAAATGTTCCGTATTGTGAGACTTATGTAATGGATATCTTTTGTTATCACTTGTCTTTTGTCAAACACACGTTTCAAAACAAGCAAAAACAAGAACACATCAAGAAAACAGAACAGAAAAACTACAGATTCTATATATCTGTTAACAAAAAATTAGTATTATTGTTCTTCATTTTTTGATATATTATTTGTATTATTAAGATTTTAAAATGAATTAGTATTATTGTTCTTCATTTTTTGATATATTATTTGTATTATTAAGATTTTAAAATAAATTAGTATTATTGTTCTTCATTTTTTGATATATTATTTGTATTATTAAGATTTTAAAATGAATTAGTATTATTGTTCTTCATTTTTTGATATATTATTTGTATTATTAAGATTTTAAAATGAATTAGTATTATTGTTCTTCATTTTTTGATATATTATTTGTATTATTAAGATTTTAAAATGAATTAGTATTATTGTTCTTCATTTTTTTGATATATTATTTGTATTATTAAGATTTTAAAATGAATTAGTATTATTGTTCTTCATTTTTTGATATATTATTTGTATTATTAAGATTTTAAAATGAATTAGTATTATTGTTCTTCATTTTTTGATATATTATTTGTATTATTAAGATTTTAAAATGAATTAGTTCTATTTTTCTTAATTTTTTGATATATTATTTGTATTTTTAGAAATAATACAAATTGAAAGTTAAAGTTTATTTATTTATTCGAAATAATTAATTACATCATTACTTTTGTTTATTAAAAGATTTATTTGAAATTCAGAAAACAAAAAAAATGTGGCATCGAGTCTCATGTTAATAGGATTGATATGATACTAGTATCACATACATGCGTGCGAAACACTTGGATGCGGGACGGGATGGAACTCGGAAGTTAAGCGTGCTAGTGCTAGAGTAGTGGGAGGATGGGTGACCGAGCGGGAAGTTTGACCATGAGTAAGTAATTTGACTAGAGATAATTGTAGTTAGACACTAAGCAAATAATACAAATTCTGAAAAAAAAAGGGAGTGGAAAAAAGGGAGTGAAAAAAGGGAGTGAAAAATAATTAGAAACCAAATGAATGAAAAAAATTACGAAATAAATCTAGTCCCGGTTCATGTGGCCAACCGGGACTAAATGTCCTCCGCCTCCCGGCTCCGCCACCCGCCCACGTGGACGGGGCTTTAGTCCAGGTTCGCAGTCTGTCGCGACTATAGAGTGGGGTTTTAGTCGCGCATTGCTAGTCCCGGTTGCTGGGTCGGGACTACAGGCCCTGGCGAACCGGGACTACAGCCCTATTTTCTACCAGTGGTTGTGGCATCCTTTTTTAATAGAGAGAAATAAGAGGCTCATCTTGTAAATTTTAGAAAAAAATAAAGTAAACAAATCCTGTTTATGTATATTTAATTTTTTTCTTCCCACACAAATGAAAATGAAATTGAACTTTAAATTTTGAATGTTTATAAAACATCACACATTTATAACATACTATATATACATATATATTTTATTTATATATATATATATATGTTGTTGTAAGAATATTTAACAAGTTAAAACATGTCTTTCACTATATTTTCAATGGAATTAGGTTTTTTGCCGAATATTTTTCTTAACATGTGCATATATTAACATGTCGACTCTGAGTACTTGTTGAGATGTCTTGTTTGTAGTGAAGACACACTAGCATCTTTTCGGTGACATCCAGGTATGGTTGGTCTTATGGATGAAGTGGGAGGCAAACAACATCGTGCTGATGTCGATAAATCATCTTATGTATCCGAGTATGGGAAAATAATTGGATGATTCGCCTTAAACTAATTTGGAAATCGAGTTTGATCGCTTCCATATATCTCCTAATAGCCTCATCTATAAATAATAGTCTCCATTTTGTTTTGACTGCATTTAATTTTATTTTATCTTCAACCTTTCTATAAAAAATACTTTTATCTTAAACTTATCATATGCTACGATTGCTTACCTTCTGTGATAAATTAAAAATCTTGCGGTTGTGTTTGATCTCCGCGTTGCACCTAATTTGTGGTGAATAATAAATCACTAAAGTCATAAAAATTACTTTCTGATGACATTAGTATTTGTAGCAGTTTTGCGAAAGGAACATGTTTTCACTATCACTAAAACAAAGAAACTTATGCGGCATAAACATTTTATCTTGTTTTTTAACACATATGTTGTAGAAATTTATACTTTCTTGCCCATCCTAAAGAACACAAACATGTATATGTGTACAAAAGTTTCTATTTTTAGATTTGTACATTTGCCCATCCAGAAGCCTGTTCTCTGTGGCACCTGAATATGTACTTACCTATGTGTATTTCAATCTCATGACCATGCTGGTTCTTTGTACCCTATATAGATATACTTGGTAGCTCAGCCTCTTGATACTTTGTTACATAGTGCGGGGGTGTGAAATGCTAGAAAACTCTCGATGTATGTGCTTTCTCTAGAGTCCTCCAATAAAATATGTAGATTGCTTCAAGTAAATCCTAAATATTTAGTTTTTTCTGTCTAATTCGGGGTTTTTCCAATTCATGCTTCCATTGTTTATGAAATTTTGATGTGCTTTACTTGTTATACAAAACGTGTTTGAGGCTATTACTATTCGCCGAAATTACAAAGTCATGTCATTGATGTAGAGAAACAATGTTGTAATCAATTTGCTCTTGTAAGACAAGTCTTGTAGGGAAGGTCAACCTTAGTACTTATTATTGTGAGATAACCAGACATGACATGTGCTTCACCCATGACACTAGTAGGAAACTGCCTTTCCATGGAATGCTTTCTATGGCGCACCAGAGAGTGGTGCGCCATAGAAATTTAATTCTGTGGCGCACGCCAAAATATGCGCCACAGAAATGTTGGATTCTGTGGCGCACGGGGGAAGGGTGCGCCACAGAACATTTGCAGGCGAGCATTTCTGTGGCGCACGTAATCTGGTGCGCCACAGAAATGTGGTATTCTATGGCGCACGGGCTTTGGTGCGCCACAGAATCCAACATTTCTGTGGCGCATCAGCCACAGATTTTTTTTTCTTCTCTCCACACCCCCCCGGGAACGCCTTTTCTAGTTTTTGACGGAAGAGTTGACGGTCTAAAAGCATAAAAAAATAAATCCCTTATAGATGCACGGAGAGTTTAAGGTCTACTTTTTTATCAAATTTTGAAATATGAATTTCGACTTTCTGAGCAAAAGTTCGTTAAAAAAAAGTAAAATGGGCATAACTTTTGCATACGATGTCGAAAAAAAATGATCAAGATATCAAAAAAAACTAGAGAGAAAAAGGAACCCAACCTCACTCGTCTTCGGCCTGTGAGGTTTTTTTAGAATCGCCAAATTCCAAAATGAACAAAAGTTATGGCCGTTTGAAGATTTTGACTAGAAAATAAAAAAAAAAAGAAAAAAAAAATCTGTGGCGCACCCCTTCATTTGGTGCCACCCCCCACTCCTCTTCTTCCTCTTCTTTCCCTTCTCCTCTTCTTCCTCTTCTTTCCCTTCTCCTCTTCTTCCCTTCTCCCCTCCACTTCTACTCCACTTCTCATCTTCCCTTCTCTCTTCTACCTCTCCACTTCTCTCCTCTCCTCCACCTACTACTCCACCTCTCCTTATCCACCACCACCACCACCACCACCACCCCTCCTCCTCCTCCACCACCATCTCCGGCGAGCTCATCCTCCTCCACCACCACCTCTCCTCCTCCTCCTTCTCCTCTCCACCAACTCCGGCGAGCTCCTTCTCCTCCTCCACCACCACCTCTCCTCCTCCTTCTCCTCCTCCACCACCACCTCTCCTCCTCCTTCTCCTCCTCCACCACCACCTCTCCTCCTCCTCCTCCTCCTCCTTCTCCTCCACCACCACCACCACCACTACCACCACCACCACCTCCGGCGAGCTCCTCCTTCTCCTCCCCACCAATTCCGGTGACCCCCATCCTCCACACACCAACTCCGGCGAGCATCCGACGAGATCCGACGAAATTTCGAAATTTCGAAAAATTCCCGCGGCCAGATCTGGCCGCCTTTTTTTTTGAAATTCAAAAAAAAAATCTGTGGCGCACCCCCCTTGGTGCGCCACAGAATTGCAAATTTCTGTGGCGCACGGCCACGGTGCGCCACAGAAAAAAATTCTATGGCGTGAATTCTGTGGCGCACCCCTCTGGCCCCTAGTTGCGCCACAGAATTGGAAAATGGTGCGCCACTGATAAGGCTTTCTGTACTAGTGTGATTTTGATTGAAAGAATTTCAGCTAGGACAAATATTTCTCGATGGTATGGACAAGGTAGGAGTTATGTTTGTTTCATGTTTTCCCGAAGTTGCTGTTTTTCTTTAAAGGGTCTTGTTTGCAAGGTTGGAGGACGTACTAGTAATTTCCTTTTTTATTAGGATCTTGCACGTTAAGAGAGGAAATTTCCCGTGGTGGTTCTTTTTATTAGAATTCTCTTTTGTTTTCTGTGCTTCCAGTGAGACAGTGTGAGCGAGGAATATTAACGTTCCTGATAGGACAGTGCCGGGCGTCCCCGGGGGATCGAAATTTTTCATCCCCGGGTCGCCGTGCTTCCACGTGTAGCTTTTCCCCCCTAAATTTCCTATTTGCTCTGTGTAGCAAAAAAAAACACCCCGTTTTTGCTCCTATGTAGTAAAAAACGATTCGTGAAAAATTAAAATAAATATCAGACATCACCGGAGACCTGCCGGAGACCTCGCCGGAGTTACTATAGCAAAAAAATCGTGCTACTGTAGCAAAAATCAACTTCGTCGGGAACATTGTCGGAAAACTCTCGCCGGTGAACTGGCCGGACAATCTTATAGCAAATAATTTGTACTATTATAGCAAAAACAAAAACGTACTGTAGCAAAATATTTATTCTATTATACCAAAAACCGACCTCGCTGGAGATATCGCCGGAGTTTAAGTAGCAAAAAAATTTGCGAAAAAAAGCAAAATAAAAATGAGTATGTAGCAAATGTCGCTGCCGCCGGCTGTAGCATCTCCGGCGACGATGTGTAGCAGCGGCGCTAGCCAACCGTAGCACCACCGCCAGGCGTATGTAGCATCTCTAGTGGACGCTAGGTCTCCGGCGACAACATGTAGCAGTGGCGCTGGCCGTCCGTAGCACCACCGTCGGCTGTCTGTAGCAGCGGTGCCGGCCGTCTGTAGGAGCGGAGCCAGGGCAACGGCGGCGGCGCGGTCCGTCC
This sequence comes from Alopecurus myosuroides, assembly GCA_028641055.1. Taxonomy (NCBI): domain Eukaryota; kingdom Viridiplantae; phylum Streptophyta; class Magnoliopsida; order Poales; family Poaceae; genus Alopecurus; species Alopecurus myosuroides. Next base: position 8,737,842 of record CM054059.1, read on the forward strand.
TCACCATCGGCGCAGATGCAGCTCCGACCAAAGTCGCGGGCTTCACCATCGCCGTCCGTCACTCCTTGTGCACTGCTTCGTCGCTTTTCTCCTTGCGAGGATTGACAGCGGCGCCGGACTTCGGGGCGGTCGGAGAGCGGGCGCCGAGAGGAGCTCGGATCTGGCCGGAGTCGTGGCAGAGGAGGCCGGTGCGAGGAGATCAGGCTGGCGACGCGCCGTTCCTGGATATGGCCATGGACGCGCAAGACCCTCCCGTCCGCTCAATCTCTCCCGATCGGTTCTCCAGAGGATAAGACGGGGGTGGGGGAAAGCAACGTGGGTGGGAGCCACGCTTGCTGCGCGCGTGGGATGAAGCTGGGGGTGCGAGGACGCGCCCCCCCGGTTGATTGCAAGTGTTTTCCTTTCTGATATATCGAAGAAGATCCACGCGTTGCTACGACGATTTCTCCTGCTAGCCTTTCCCCTGTGTATCTCTGTTTCAAGGCTAGCTTTCCAATTTCAAAATTAAAAAGTAAAAAGCTAGTCGAAGCAGATCGTTTTTGTGTAGGCCGAGGTGGACAGACAGACAGTTCCGTCAGAGATGTTTTCAGATGGCAAGTACGTGGAAGAACCTGGATCGAGCTCCGATCCCCAGTCTCCCTCGTCTACTGTAGAAAGGTGGCCAAAGTCCATTCACCCGTAATTTGACCAGTCGATTCCCCCGATTAAAATAAAATAAAAGTTCCGCTGCTTGAAAGCGCACGCGCCGGCGCTCCATGACGACGCATATTCTAGCTCGTGGAATCAAAGACCCGCTGGCCAATGCTTCCGAACAGCAGCAGCCGGCTGTCTTATCTTACCTAGTAGTAGCTGCAAGAGGTTTTGCTGTCACCTAGATATATTGCAGGGACCTCCTAATAACACATACCATTATATTTGAGCTGCCACTCTGACTAACTGTTCTAGAGCCCACATTCGTTTGGCACACTGACGTGCCCTGTTTTGTCACCTGCTAGCTGCTGACGAACCGAAACAACGTGTCTCATTTTCAAAACAGCTTCCAAGTTAAGTTTCAGAAAACGAGGAGGAAGAGCAAACTGCATGGTGGTACCTTAATCACGAATCACTCTTCTAAGAGAGGCCACGTGTTTGGCAGAATGGGACACGCATCCATCCGGGCCCTACTTATACTGGTAGCGAGATGTGGGAGAGCTTGGTTTTCCCTTCCCTTTGGCAACGCCGCAGATCGAGACGTCCATGTCCATGCACTACACTAGTCAAAACTGCTGCACCAAATGGAGGATCGGACATGAAGCATGGTACGCCGTTCCGGGCACCAAATGGCCTTGCTTCTTCTTGCACCGCTTCACCCTCTGCTTCTCCTTCCTCTTTTGCAACGCCGGGCCTTGAAGGAGCATCGCCCGGTGAGGTCGGGGATACGTCTCCATTTTCTGAATTCCGATACACTCAAGTGGTGCTGCGTGCACATGATTTTCCTATTCCATGTTTACTGGCGCCAAAACAGTAATGAGCTATGCGCTTATGCCCTGGTCTGGTCTTGCTTGGGCTGCTACTGCCATTCTCTGAAGCAGACAGGTAGCTGGACGGCGTGAAGTCGCGACCCGTCTCGCGATGAGATAGCCTGATGAGTAGAAAACTAAAGCAGTGGTCAATTCTCCGAAGTGTGACTGGCTGATGGTGTTGTGCGGGAAATAAATCTTATACGACCCTGGGCGTGGACCAAGCCGGGAGATCTATAGGATTAGTAGATGGTAGCAGCAGCTATAGGCGTACAACCCTGCACGCGTGCGTTCACAAATCACAAATTAAATTGGTTCGGCTGTCCGGACCAAAAAGATACTCGTACTAGCAAAGAACGCAGCGAAAAATAAAGCTCTTTTTTTTGCGAGAGAGGGTAATTCAGGATGCCGTTCCATGATTTATTTCTCGACAGACAAGGACATATGTACCCGTCAAGCGTATTAATCCCATGATTAAGTATGAGAGGATCGATATCTCGCGGGCACCTTGACCTAATGACCTGACACAACGAGCACTTCATGTTCTAGCGCGATGTTACCTCGGCGCCAGTGCATCTAGCACCCGAAATAACCCAGCTGAAAATTGTCCAAAACAATGGGCGAAGCCGTTGCAGGGAGAGCGACTTCGCAGTTGCCAAAAAAGAAACAACCTGCCTTCCGCCACCCGTCGCTCACCCTGCTCCTCCAGCTGTCCGGAAACGGAACTATGGCGTGGCGTGGCGTGTTCTCTTGGCAGTTGCTTGGTGCGAAACCGAGCAGCGTGGCATAGCTTCCACGAAGGAAAAAGAGCCAGGCCAGATACTATATGCACGAGAAGGTCCACCTGACCTGGCATGGTGGACACGAAAGGCACACACTGTCCTCATCTTTTTCACTTGCTGCTGCTCACGTAGCAAACTTTCTATTCTGGATTTGGTGGAATTTTGCGGATATTTTCGCGGAATGCAACCGGTAATTCGAACTTCGGTTGGCAGAGAGGTTCTGTCCATACGGACGCAGTTCTCTTCTCGTGTCGTTTCGTGCCAATATATCAATTGTTCAGTCTTGTAGAGGACACAAATACTATGCATGGTGCACATGAAATGAAGACACTAGCCTTAGTGGCATATATTTTTATAGTAGAAGTGCTACTTATTGAGAATTCTAGAAAATCGTCCCCGATGAGACTCGAACACTGGTTGTTGGTCAAGCCACTCCAAACACAACCACCGGGCCTCTGCTCCGTTTCCATGCATGGTGCATTTCGATAATCAGACCGTAGCTATCAACTCTGACCCACACAATCAATAGCATGGTGCATTTCGTCCTTTTTATAGGTCTAATTGAAAGATGACACCTCAAAATACAATTGTTTACCAAATATGGTTTAACTCAAAACTTGGGATACTTTTTATAGGTGGAGGGAATGGAATTTTTTTCAAACGGGAGGAGAAGTCTTAATTGTGCTAGGAGGGAGCTTGATTTCGTTCCTCCTTTTCTTTTTAGGGTCTTTTTAGCAAAGTTGGAGAACCTTAATAATAATTTATGTTTTTGTTACGGTGTTCTATGTACATCTATAATTTTTGTGGGTCTATTCTCCATTTTGTTGGAATTTTAGCCCATGTGAGTGTGCTGAAATATTGGGCCCATATGTGGGTAGCCCAATAGACAAATCCTGAAATCTCAAAATGGCCCATGTGTACAAGTGAGTGGTGGGAGTGGGAAGTTTAGTCCCACATTGGAAGTTTGAGGAGTTGCACACCACCTTATAAGGTGGAGTGTTGTAGGGATGGTATGTGAGTGAGAACAAGAGAGCCTCTCGCGCACTCCTCCTCCTCCGCTGCCGCTCGCTTGTCTCGACACGACACATCGCGATCACGTTTCGTGAATCGAGGCTCGAGCCGAGACAATAATTATCTTTATTTTGCTGTTTTGGAAAACCGATTTCGTAGTCGTGACGGACGCGTCACAGCTGAGGCGGTTCGGGTCGCTCCCGTATCGCGTGCTGCAACCGACTCGGACGTGCGGCGTGGGCCTCCCACGTCGCACGCGTTAGGGTTTTCCGAACCGCATTACAAAATACGCGCACCGTGGGCGTTGTACACACACCGAAACCAATCTAGGTTTGCCACCTCGTTCCTTGCGCCGTCACCTTGACCTAATGACCTCACACAACGAGCGCTTCATGTCCAGGCTTCATGTGCAGGCAAACGCAGATCACGTTGTTTAACCGGTTATCCGCCGAAATAACCCAGCTGAATATTGTCCAAAACAATGGGCGAAGCCGGTGCGGGGAGAGCGACTTTGCAGTTGCAAAAAAGAAAAAGAAAAACCTTTCAAGCTCCTCCAGCTGTCCGGAACTATGGCGTGCCGTGCCGTGTTCTTATGGCAGTTGCTTGGTGCGAAACCGAGCAGCGTGGCATAGCTTCCACGAGTGAAGGTCACCTGGCCTGGGATTTGAAAGATGACATCTCAAAATGCAATTTGAAATTCAATTAGAGATGCTCTAATTAGACACTCTAATTTAATTGTTTATCAAATTATGGTTTAACTCAAAACTTGGGGTACTTTTTATAGGTGGAGGGATTGGAAATTTTTTCAAACGGGAGGAGAGAAGTCTTAATTGTGCTAGGAGGGGGCTTGGCCGCACCCCTCCTCCTAGCCCAACTCGGATCGGACTAGGAGGGGGCTGATTTCATTCCTCCTTTTCTTTTTAGGGTATTTTTTGCAAAGTTGGAGAACCCTAATAATAATTTCCGCTTTTATTAGGGTCCTCTATGTATATCTATAATTTTTGTGGGTCCATTCTCCTTTTAGAAAGAAAAAGTTGCTCGTGGTTGTGCCGTGTGACAGGTGGGGCAGTGTGGATTGGAGGAGTTCGGCGAACCAGGCAACATTTTTTTTGTTGATAAACTGATCGACATCTTGGGAATTCTTTCTGTCCTTTTGTTCATTTATAAGACCGTGTGAGACAGATAGAGATATAATTGTTCATGTGATATATCGAAGTGGTAGTCCTGCCATGACCAAATTTGGCTGGTGTCTCTCGTTTGTCCGTTCACATTTCATAGCGCGCGAGATCAAACAGACGCAGAAAACGATCGGCGGCGAAGAAGACTCGGGTGTGTGGCTCTGACGATGGCAGCACGCATATATTGTTTTTTCCTTGTGATTTTCTCCTCCTATCCTCTCCCTGTTTTGCTTTGCTTGGAGGCTAGTTGTTGGAATTTTACATGGGCTCCATCATATGGGCTCACTTGGCTAGCCCATTAAGCCCACTAAAAATCCTGAAATTGTCATGGCCCATTCATGAATAATAAGTGGAGTGAGTGGGACTAAAGTTTAGTCCCACATTGCTAGTTTGAAGAGAGTGGAAGCACCTTATAAGGTGAGTCATTCATAGCTCATGTATGAGTAGGCAAGGCAAGAGGAGAGGTGTGCCACACGCGCGCTCCTCCTCCGCCACGCCGCGCCGCGCCGCGCCGCGCCGCGGGTTGCAGGAATGAGCCGAGCCGAGAGCGTTTATTTTGTCGATTGGAAAAATTTAATGAGTCATTTAATTTGGTAATTGACGGACGCGTTAATTCCAAAACCGTTTCCGTTTACGCCCACGTCATACCGTTCCAAAAACCCTAGCCGCCACTTCGTCATACCGTTCCAAAAACACTGCGCCGCCAATTCAAGTCTTCTCCATCCCTCCTTCCGGCGTGCACCGCGAGAAGGGACAGCAGGCCTCCGGAACCCCGCCTCTTGTGATCCTGTACGGGAGAGGGGCGATCAGGTTTTTGGGGAGCGCATGAGCGCGACTGCTGACGGCGACCACTTCCCCAACGACGATTTCTTCCCCGACATCGGCAACCTCTTCATCGACGACATGGCCGACGTGGACAACAACAACGGCGGTGCCGCTACCGCTCCATCGTACGTAATTCTATTTCATCTGTATGAGATACTCCTGGAATTCTTATGTCTAGTTCTAGCTATAGATTGGATCAGTTTGTCTACTGTACTAGATCTAGATATTTGCATGATTACTGTATTTGCTACTGTCGCAATTCATCTGCTGCTATTTCGAATTAAATCATGTGCTAAATTGCTAATATATTCAACACTAGTTTCCCTGTGTAGTAGTAGTAGAAGGCTAGAAGCAGAACATGTTTGTGAACAGACAGAAAGTTCTGTGACAGAAATGTTTATGGCAAAGCTACTCGAGTACAGTACGTGGACGAACCTGGATCGAGCTCCGATTCCCAGTCTGGTCTAGAAAGGTTGCCAACGTCCATTCACCCGTAAATTGACCACTCGTTTTCTCCGATTTTCTTAAAATAAATTTTCCGCTGTTTGAAATCTCACGCGCGGGCGCTGGATGACGACGCATATTCTAGCTCGTGGAATCAAAGACCCGCTGGCCAATGCTTCCGATTAGCAGCAGCCGGCTGTCTACCTAGCTAGCGGCAACAGGTTTTGCTGTCACGACGCCCAACACAACCCTAAACTAAAATCGATTAGATATTCTAGGAACCTTCCTAATGACACATATACCATTAGATTTGAGCTGCCACTCTAGCTGTCCTAGAGCCCACACACACACATTCGTTTGGCACACGGAACTGTGACGTGGCCTGTTTTTTCACCTGCTTGCTGACAAACCGACCAACGTGTCTCCTTTTCAAAGCAACTTCCAACTCGAGTTTCAGAAACCTGCAGGAAGTAGTACAAACTTCCATGGCGGTACTAGTATTTTTTTCCTGGGCGTTGACTATTTTATTTGATCATCGTGTGAGTTCGTAGGGAAAAATCAAGTCATGGAATCTGTTCTTGTAAGACAAGTCTGGTACGGAAAGTCAATTTTAGGACTAGGTCTTGCGAGACAGCCCACGTGCTTCGGCAAGGGTATTTGGTTTTCTCGAAGAATTTCGGGCAGGACGGAAATGTGCCGCTAGCATGAACAAGGCATGCGTTCTGTACCGGAAGTGAGATGTCTGACCTTTATTTCTCCTCCCTCCTTGTTTTTTAATTGTCTGACTTAATTATCTACTCACTCAGTATCAAGATGTAAGATGTTTTAACATTTTATATTTTGATACGGAGAAAGTAGTAATGTTAGTAGTAGTTCAATTTTCTTCTCTATTAATGAAAATGGTAAAAAAAAAAATTGCTTGGATTAAAAAAGAATAGTTCAATTTAGCTGAAACTTCTTCCGTCGTCTCTTGCGACACTAAAGCCATCTTTAATGGGCTAACCCAGCGGACCATGGCTGTCCGTCATGTCCACCAGACAGAGGCGTGCTTCAACGGGCCACCCTAAATGGACCGAGTTTCACGTGCATCCATTTCGAACCAGTTTGCCCAAATTTGAGAAGGTTTTCCAGTCGTGGAACCGTGCCCGCTATGACCACCACTTGTCTTCCGCGAGCCTTTCTATGCCGCCACAGTGCGCCCACTTTCTCTCCGCCATACCGTGGTCACTTGTGCCATTCCTGGCCGATGCCCGTACCGTATCGACCCGCTTTGGCTGTTGCTAGCTTCAGGCCAGACCTTCTGCCGATGTTGTTTGAACGCATTTCTACCCATCCCCATCCCCGTCCCGCGTCTTCTTCTGGGGCCGCCACGGCTACCTCAATCGGTGCAACACTTAATCTTGACCAATCTTCTTGCTTTGTGGGGGCTTGTTTGGTTCGCATGGTTATAAATGCTAAAGCAATAAGAAAACACAAGAATGTGATAGCAATGCCAATGCATGTCAAGACAAAATTATAGACGACATTGCTATGCTAACGACGTTCTTTGTCCGACACTTGTACAACAAAGCAATCCGACGGACCAACTATGGTCAAAGCAAATTTTTCTTTATTCTATCTGTTGGAACTAAATAGTTGAACAAAGGAAAAAAAATGTAATCCAATATTATCGCTTCATATTCCCTTCAAAATAAAGAGGCCCGGAGCAGCTTATTTTTAATACTAGCTTTGCGAGATAAGGCTATGGTTTATTACTACTCCCTCCGTCCGGAATTAAGTGTCACAAAGTTTGACAAAAGTGAATGTATCTAACACTAAATTATGTCTAGATACATCCACTTTTATCAAACTTTATGACATTTAATTTCGGACGGAGGGAGTATTTAGTTGTGCCCCATAATTATTAGGCGACGTCGATGATCGCGCGGAGGTTTTGTTGTCCGCTCCAATTCGTTCCTCACCCACTGAACTCAGTACGCAAGAAGTTAAAACCGAATATTGTAGGGATCCACTAACGACGCACACAATTATTATACTCGAGCTTCCATCTGGTCCTCCAACATAGTACTACTCTCTCCAATTGTCTCAAAGTTAAAAGTGGATGTATCTAGACATATTTTATTTTTATTGTTAGAACAATATATTTTTGTCAAATTTTGAGACAATTAATATGGGACGGAGGGAGTACTGAATAATACACACATGCTGAATTTCGGACAAAAAAGAGGAAAAATACTTGCAAGGCGGAGTAGTATGTTTTTCTCGTGCCCGGGCGTCGGCTATTTGACTAGTATCATGGTACATATGGGAAGTCAAACCTTTGGAATCCAATCTTATCATACAAATCTTGCTCTAGTAAGAGTCAACCTTAACTACAAATCACAGTTCTAAGACTGGCCACGTGTTTCAGACAAGACGATGATGTGTTTGACAGAATGGGACATGCATACAGAATGATTCCTCCCCCTCGCTCTAAATATATGTTCATTTTTTCCCCCACACATGGATGGAATGGAACCGCTCCATCCCAGCTTTGATTTTCGTTTCCCTTGGCTTGGCACCAAGTGGCCGTGCTTCACACTCCGCTTCTTCTTCCTCTTCTGCAACGCCGGGCGATTGACGGAGCATCGCTGGTGCCTGGTGAGGTCGGCGATACGTTTCCATTTTCTGAATGGTGCGTGCACATGATTTTCCTATTCTATTTTTACTGACGCCGAAACAGTAATGAGCTATGCGCTTATGCCCTCCTCCTGGCATTGGGTTGGTACTGTAGTACTGTGATTCTGTGAAGCAGACAGGTAGTGTACGGCGTGAAGGCAACCCGTCTAGCAACGAGATAAGACCGAGTAGAAAAGTAGCCGGTGGTCAGTTCTCCGAAATGTGGCTGATGGCGTTGTGCGGTAACCTCGGGGTTTCAGATGGTAGCAACAGCTATAGGCGTGAGTTCAGATAACTTTGGTTCAGCTGTCCAGTCCTCAAAGATGGCGAAATGCAACGAACAACTAATGCTTTTATTTTCACGAGAAATGTGTAATTTTTAAGATGCCGTCCTGCTGTAATTTATTTGTCGACAAGGATATGCATGGACGTCAATTGACCCTATGGATTAGAGATGATTAGCTCCCTACCGGCCACCTGACACTGACACAAGGAGTCTTCAAGTTGAGGCAAATGCAGATCACGTCCAGTCCAACGCGACATTTCGAACCATTTTATAGCAGCCGCCGGTCCTGTTCTTGTTGTTTAATCGGTTCTTCGCCGAACTAACCTGACCCGAAATTTGAAAACGATGGATGGATGAAGCCGTTTACAAACGGTTGCAGATTGAGACGTCCTGGCGACATCGCGCTTGCAGAAAAGAACAACCTGCCTGCCACCCGTCGATCGCCCACCTGCTCCTCCAGCTATGGCGTGCCGTGCCGTGCGCTTTTGGCGGTTGCTTGGCGCGAAACCGAGCAGCGTGGCATAGCTTCCACGAAGGAAAAACGAAAAAACACAGGCCAGATATGATCTACACGAGAAGGTCCACCTGGTCAGCTGGTCTGGCATGGTGCACACGAAGGCACGCTGTGTCCTCACTTTTGTTTGAGGATGAAAAGATTGAGAGAATGAATGGATGATTTCATTGATGATTGAGAGGCTTATATACCCCTGGAACAGTCGCCAGCAAAGGCGGTTTACAAGGTTGCGTACGACGCGTACGCTAGAGGCGTCCGTTCGCCTGAGGCGGTTGGACAAATCCTAACTGCTAACTAATTTATTCCTAACACTCCCCCTTGGACAACGCCGTTTCTTGAAAATGTCTTGTATAGTCTTCAAAAATCTTTTTGCATAGTCTCGAGAGTGTTCTTGTGTATCCAGGATTATGTCCTTGTAAACAACCATGTAATTTGTAGTTTCAATCATCTTGAAATTCTTTATCTTTAGAATCTCTCCCCCAAAAACCCTGTGGGAAAAAATACGAGGAGAATAATATTTGATATGTTGTTAAAACTCCTTTAAACCCTCTGGGAAAAATAAGGAGAAAATGATACAACATATAATGAGTAATGTCTCATGGACAACTCATATGAGAAAAACCTAGAGAGGAAAAATCTCATTAGTGAGTTTAGAGACCAATAAATATGCCTTATATACTTCCTTTAAAAACCCCGACGGGGAAAATAGAAAGTATGACATATGATATTGAGAAGATATTGCCTCATGTAGAACCTTATATGAGAACCTTGAGAGTAAACTCATAAAGTGAAAAAGAGGGCAATATGATGTGCCACAAAAAACTCCTTTAAAACCCAGTGGGAGAAAATATAATGAGAAAGCAAAATGGCATATCCGAACACTTGTATTAATATTGTCTCATTAAAAACCTTTTATGAGAAACCATTAGGGGAAAACTCATCAAGGGAAAAAGAGTACAATATATATGTGATCATTGACGGGTTATGATAAGGGAGTTTACTCCCCCTAAACTTTGCAAACCTCAACAAATTTCTTTGCAATATTGTTCTCTATATAACCCATATGCATTTGAGCAATACAAGTGATGTTATCTTGATAGATAATGGTAGGTTATTATGTTGAATCTTAACCACATAATCTTGAATGTAGTCAATCATTTTGTGAAGACATACATAGTTTACGATGCTTCGTATAAAGTAGTTATACCAAAATGATTAACAATAATAGATATTAAGATCTATTTTGAATTGTTCCCTTAATAGGATATTTCACTAAATTCAGTCATTAATATGGCATTTTCAGGATCAGATAATTATAGCCAATATATGTATATCACACAATGGTCAATTATTGATGTTCCCGAGGGAATTGATCAAGATCTTTTTGTGCCTAGTACATATCGAAGGATATTATGTACACCAACCAATTAGTTGGGGTCGACACTTAAAATAATAGACAATACATTTCCATGGTATTCAATATGGAACTAGAGGTACCGATACCATTTCATCATTGATACAATGTATGGATGAATTTGCAACCATGTTACGGATAGTATAACCATATGTGTATTTAATATGGTCTATCCATATTTTTAATGTTGTAATATATTATGGATATACACAGACTGATAGGCATGTATCACTTAGTGAATAGTCTCAAGTTGTAAACTTGATTAAAATTTGGTTTCATCCGAATCTCCGTCACAATATGATTGCAAGAAACTTTGATGCATTGTATATACTCAGATGATAAAATCACCGACATATACATAGGTCATGTAGAATCCAGTGAGGGATTTTGTTGTTGATTACATGTAAGCAATCATTATCCGAGTAATCCTTTTGAATAAGGAACTCATATAGTCAATTGTACTACAATTTTTTTGACTATTTTAAGTCATGGAGTGACTTTTGATGTTTTACACAATATACGTTGTTATTTGATCATTAATTCAGATTTCAAGCCTTTTAGGGACTTATATATAGATATCTGAATTGGGTGGTCCATATGAGTATGTAATCACCGAGTCTATCAACTGCATGGATTGTTTATTTGTAACTGCCAATAATATTTATATCGAAACATAATTCCACTTATACCAAGAGGGTATGTTACATCATAATTGATGTTGGGTCTCTGCATGAACCCTTGTGCTACAAGCCTCGCCTTTTCACCACCTCATTTTTTTTTGATTGAAAATTCATTTGTCTTCCAAAAGGGAAGATACCTATGAGGACAATGTATTTACAGTGGCATATACTTCTCTTTTGTTGAGCGAGTGATATTCTTGTTTAATTGCTTCCTTCTAGTTGAACCAATATATGAATGCATTAGGCATTCTGCCATGGACTTTAGTTCAGGGCCCTAAAGGTTTTAGCAATTTAAGAACAATTATATGTCGACATATGTAGTCTTATGTTATATGATTCTTTTGAATCAATAGAATTTGTGGAAATAATATTTACATCTTTTAACTCCTCATGATTTCCCATAAAAATGGAGTAAAGGGGTTTCGATGTCCCAACACTTTAAATTGTGTGCACATATGTTGGGTTTGGATGATGAGCATCCATTATCTGTTATTCAACTTGAGGTTGAACTACATTTACTAGTTGAGGATATAATTTCCTCTATTTCCGCGGATGCATATGAGAACTCATTCCTCATGTGACAATGATTCTCCCCCTTTTGCTCTCATTTGGGGAGAATAGTGGTTGTGTGATGTACTTCCACTTTGCATGGCACATTGCTTGCATGCATAATGTGATTTCATGACGTCTTTGCCATGAGTAAATGTATTTGGCAGGTTTGCAAAGTGTCGCAAATATATGATTGAACTTTAGGTTCAGATTTTGAAGTACGTGAATATTAGGACTGAATGTTTATGACATTTCTAATTTCTCGGCATTATTTGTGGTACGAATCTCCCCCTAATGCCGAAAATATCCTTATCTTAAATATGATCAGCGCAAGGGCAATAACTATATCTCCTGATGGAAGTTCCAAATAATATTTATGATTGACGGATAAATAAATAGTTATAACTCACATGAATCTCAAATTTAATGTGAGGGCCCATGTACACTGGAGTGGTGATATCGGTATATGACCGAATTATTGCAGATGGGAAATACTTGTCTGATTTCCACGTACTTGCTGCAAGGGGAAGCAGTATGATATGCAGTTGCTACGATCTAGAATAGATCTGCGGCGTGTAAGACCGCATGTTTCCAACATGATGTTGGCATATTATAATGCTGTAAAAGTGGTCATATGATTCGTTTTATTCTTTTGATAAAGAATTTAGCTGCACCATTTTAGGTATGTACATGAGGCATTTAGTAAAAACCATACATGCTCGTGAAAGCGGCATTCAAGTGGGTTTAATACATATGCCAGGATAATTTGCTCTTACTTTGATAATTTGAGCAATTAATTCAAAATTTCATGGGTTTGTGGAGATTAGAGACTCACATTAGATCATCTTTTAGATGTCTACTAATACCATGAATAAATGTCCTAGAAATGGTTGAGTAGTCCACATATATTCTTGGACGTGTTCAAGAAATTTAAGTGGCTAATTTTTGAAATTTAAGATGAGAGTGTCCTAAAAATCAATTTTTTTTGGCACCTGTGGTGCACATAAAAATCCGATGACTCGAGAATTTTGCAGCTTTTAGGTTGTGACCAACAAAATTGTCACTAATTTTCCATACCATCCCTATTTTTAGGGTGACATAGGAAATCATGCCAAAAACTCTTAAAGTTATAAAGATTCAAAATATTAGTTTCTACGCAACAAATAAATAGTATGAATGTTATTCATACATTCAAATGGCATGTGAGTCAAACATGATATAATGGACAGCATGCCACATGAAGTAGTATTCTTATAGGCTGATGGCATGTGGGGATAGTTATGAGACTAAACGAGGTCTCCGAAATATCTTGGGAATTTTATCCAACATGCAAATTGTTATTGCAAAAGAGGATATATCTCCTCTGAACAGAGACTTATGTTCTTATTCTGATGAATATTATAAGTACTGTCCATACCCAGATTAAATTATCCCATTGAACTCACATTGATAAATGAATTTGAGGAATAACCAACCAAATGCTTGAGAGCATTTATACGTATGATAAACTGATAGTTATATTATCACTTTTGGTAGGTCTCCTACGATTCTTTTTGTCATTTTACCTCCACTTCAAATTAATTTCTCGTGGTTCTTTTCGAGACCATTGAGATTCTTAGTATATGAGTACTAATATGAATTCCAATATAGTGTGTATCACCCGTAGGGTGTATATGTTGATTCTTCATAAGAATAAATTCTAATCCTGCAAATGGAGATAATAATGTTATTGCATTATCATCAAGAGAGGATGTAAATTGATTTATAGATTTGTATCAGATCTATTTCTCAGCTATCTGATCACAAATTATCAACTTGGAGTTGACTTGATACACAAGAAGAACTATAAGTTGCAATGGACTAGAAGTCCAACAAAATAAATAAGTGAATATTCAAATTACGTGTATGGAACATATATCTCCTTGATGGAGATTGAGAAAAATGAATGTTCATCCAATTTTCTCTTATCAAAATTGAGTTCATGAATTCCTTTGTGGAAATTCGAGCCATGTCTTGCATGAGATGATCATGCAATTCATTCACCGTGGTAGTAAATTTAAATAAAAATTTGCTTCGACTGTGTACATTAATGGTCAATATGAATCCATGATGACCATAGGCTATCCATTCAATGTTGATACATTAAATGATATTTCTATCGATGCTTTGGACTTTATTCCCAGAGGGGTGGGTGATGCTATATTCACCTCCAAAACATAGATATTTATTTGACATTGGTTAGTCATGGTGAAGATAATCACAACATGATGTAGGACCTATATCAGTTTGGATGAAACTCAACCATTGCTATATATGATGTACTCTTATCGTGATAGATAGAAAGTGCAATGGTCATAATGATATAGGCTCCACTACTTTTATGTTATACCAATGTGACAGAAGCATGAAATGATCATGCATGAATTGATTTACTATGATAGTAAAATTTATTTTGGTAAACAATAAATTTTGTTTTGGAGGAACAATTTAAACTTTTAAGCTGATGCTTTCATATGTGTAGATCATCGAATATCAAGTTAACGCATTGTAGATAATTTCCATTTTATGGAATACATCTCTTAGTAATAGGAAGCATAATCTGACATATGTCAATAGATGCCTTATCCTAATACCCAGTGTTTATACTTTGACATTAATATATTTGTAAGAGCACTTTGGAGACAATCATTTATCATAATGACAAATAAATATATCTCGCAGTGATGGATAATCTGTATCAATACAGTAGATGCCACCACCTTGTCATTCGCAAATATGATTCGAGATAGTCACTAAAATCTCATATTTATTAATGAGAAATTTTGCAAGAAATGAAATTTCAATTGCAAAAATTGTTGTACCAAATAACATGTCATAATATGCTGAAGGCAAATGTGTAACATGTACTATTTCATATTTGAATAGACATAAGGTTTGTACAATAGAATACATTGTCGAACTAAGCAAAGTACGAACTGATGGTGCTAGACATTAATTTAAAGCACACTATGTACAGATAAAGTGGCAGATTTGCAGCTTTCCAGAAATATACGGATTGTGCTAAATCGCCCAAATAAATCAGCATGTTATTTATTTAACACTAGCATGGCAGCGTAAGGCCTTTTGCCCACAAGCCTGTGTCGGCACCGCTTAGACCAGCAGGTCAAAAGGGGAACGGCGAGCACTGGATAAGGATCAGGCTGATGACCGTCTCCTCCACTGATTTTCCTATCGCCCGTGCCTGCTCCGTACCAGCACCATGGCCACCAACGAATTCAGCGTCGGCTTGTCCCCTCGGAAGGGTCGTCGAGGCGCAGTTCTCCCAGGCGGTTGGTGAGGCCGAGGAGCGCCGGAGATTGGCGGCACGGCTCGAAACCATGGCGCGGGCAGTAGTATACGGCGGAAAGTGTGCCGCGACTGCGAGTCCGCGCTGCCGGAGCCGCGCACGGGCCGTCGTCGAACTCACGCTCTGGGTCGTCGATGAGCCATCCGGCGCTGGATCCGCCCAGCGGCCACTCTATGGACGGAAGGGCGAACTCAGGCTGGAACGGCATCAGTTCATCAACGTCCGCGCTGAAGTTGGAGGCAGAGGCCTCATTCTTGTCCAGAGCGTCAACCATCTGGTCGGCGACAGCGTTCGACACCGCGGCAGTTTCCGGCGCGGCAATGGCCTCCGGAGATATGACCGAGGACTGTTCCCGGGGCACGTCGGCCCTGGTACGGGCGCTGCACCAAGCGGTTGCCGCTGTGATTGGGTCGAGGCGCCAAGCGGTTGCCGCGAAGGCGGCGGCGGTCACCAGGCCCGTAGCGGCGTTGGGGTAGCCAAAGGTGTCCGCGGTGGCTGAGGCGGCGGCGGAGGCCGTCGTTTCTGTCTGGGCGACCGCGACGGCGAAGGATTTAATGCCCGGCGACAGTCGATGTTCCATCGACAAACGACACCTAGAGCGAAATTCCGGCGAGGAAAACAAGAGTGACGATGCTCTCTGGCCACAAACCGGCAAGAAAGCATCTTTTTCTCACCTTTCTTCTCCGATCTCTCCAGGCTATTTGCTCCGGTTAGAACAGTGCATGATAACGTGTTTGAGGATGAAAAGATTGAGAGAATGAATGGATGATTTCATTGATGATTGAGAGGCTTATATACCCCTGGAACAGTCGCCAGCAAAAGCGGTTTACAAGGTTGCGTACGACGCGTACGCTAGAGGCGTCCGTTCGCCTGAGGCGGTTGGACAAATCCTAACTGCTAACTAATTTATTCCTAACAACTTTCACTTGCTGGATTTTTTTTGCTGATATTTCAGGGGAATCGGAGAACAAGCAATTGCGGAGGGGCTGGGCGCCTCCTCGCGCTGTCCACGTTGAAAGTGCACTATGGTCAACTAGAGGGGGGGCGAATAGGTTGACTACCAATTTTTCTTTTTCTTTTCTTTTTAGTGGGGCTTAGCAAGATAAAGTAAGGTTCTCTAGATGTGCAACTAGGTGAGCAACCTATGTGAACAAAACGATATGCGCAACGGAAGTAAAGCGTAAGGTAGTAAAGCAAACAACAAGTGTAAACAAGGAGACAAGGATATGATTCACCGTAGTTCCTTCTCAAAGAGAAGTACGTCTACGTTGGAGAGGTGGGGAGCCACCTAGGCGCTCCTCAATAGCACGGTTGTGCACACCTTGTTCTCCTTGAGCTTCTCCGGTGAGGGAGATGCTCGTTTCCACTATGAGGTCGACTTGAAGGCGTTGACCAAACCCTTACAAGGACTTGAGGTCACTCCACAAGATGGATGGAGGCTCTCAAGCAATCCGTAGCTTCTTGCAACAAGGTGGAAACTACAAGCACGAGATCTACTAAGGTTTCTAGGCCTCAAGTAGGATTCTAGATCTACTAGGTTGTGGTGGATGGATTTGAGATTCCTTTGGTGGAAGTGTGGATCTAGGTCTCCTCTAGCTCTCCACCAAGTTTGGGAGTGTTTGGGTGGACGGAGTGGGAGATCTAGGTGGTTGAAGCTTTCATTAATGGCTAGGAGAGAGAATGGGAAAAGCTTGGCATTTAAGAGGTAGGGGAAGGGGTATTTATACCCCTTGCATTTAAGTGGCCGTTGCAGTCCATTTCCACCGGAGGCTCCGGTGGTTTCACCGGAGGCTCCGGTGGTCTCCTGTTCACTGCGCAGTTGCGCAGTGCCCTAACTTGCACGGGGTGGAGAACGGACCGGAGGCTCCAGTGGAGATTGCGGAGGTTCCGCCCACCGGAGGCGCACCGGAGGTTCCGGTGGAACCTCCGTCCCGCGGTAACAGAAGGGTGGTTTGGCGGAACAACCACCGGACTCTCCACCGGAGCCCATTTGCACTGGACCATGGGGTCCACCGGATGTCCACCGGAGGCTCCGGTGGCACCTCCGCCCTTCTGTTACCACAGGGCGGAGGTGCCACCGGAGGCGCACCGGACCCTGCTTGCGCGTGAGCCAAGTGTTTGACGGATGGCGGAGCCTCCGGTGGAATTGGCGGAGGTTCCGCCCACCGGAGATCCACCGGAGGTTCCGCTGTAGGTTCCGTTCTGCTCCAACAGAGGGGTGGTTTGGCGGATCAACCACCGGACCTCCACCGGAGCCTCCGCTCCTGCATATTTGGTTCCCTGGCTCCCTTTCACCTAGCACTTTTCATATAGATCGAGCATGTGCCCCATAAACTTAGTGAACCTAATAACCTGGGCATTTTCATCCATTGAACAAACATTAGATCAAATGGTTATGTTGTCATATGATTACCAAAACGGACGATGATCTTTCATTCTCCCCCTTTTTGGTAATTGATGACAACATAACAATTTGCATGATTGTGGACACAATATGAACGGAGCTCCCCCTAAAGATGTGCTCCTTTCATATTGATATCATCTAAGGCATGATATAAAATAGTAATATGACAATGATAGCACAAATAGTAATATGACAATGATAGCACATAACACATAAATAATATCACGAGGTTCACACACGAACATAACATAACGAGGTTCACGATAGATACGAATAATGGAAACAAACGAAGTTCCAAATAGTTCAAATAAACTCCCTCAAGAGAAAGATGCAAATCGAGAGAGCTTGAGGGAGACCCATGCAAATGCCCGTTCCTAATATAAATCTCTCCCCCTTTGGCATCAAGATACAAAAAAGAGAGAGAGACTAAGATGCAAACGTCCCAAATCACTCGGAGGAGGAAGAGGCTTCCGGAGCCGGGGAGGGATCACGGTGGTGAGAGCTAGTGGCTTCATCTCCTTCTTCCTCGGACCATTCAATGAGCTTGCCCTTGGAGTCCTTTGCTTGCCATGCATCCCAATCTGTGATGCTATCAAGAGCCGGGGATTCAATGGAGAGACCCTCTTCACAGAGACGTTCACGAGATGCTTGAGCCTTTTTGCGGTCCTTGAGTTCCCGATCATAATGTGCTTCCCATTGATGTTGCTCTATTTTCTTGTTCAACCGAAACACTTTCTTGAGAGCCCGTGCCATCCATTTGAAGGCATTGCTAGAGGGAGGAGGTTGAGATGGACCCTCGGCTTCTTCCTCATCAACAATGATGCAAGGCCTAGCCTTGTGCTTGCGGACGGCGGGAGTGGGATGCACAACGGGTTCGGTGTGATCTTTTATGAGAAGCCTCTTTTCCGTGTGAGAGATCCAATTTGCATCATCAAGAGGTTCATTCGGAAACTTCTTATTCCATACGTCAAGGATAATCCTCATGATAAATGGCCCAAAACAAGCATTCTTCCGGTTGGCAATGGCATACCACAACTCATTCCAAATATAATCCAACACATCAAGCTTGCGTGGAGGGTCATCCATCCGGTGTTGGTGAGTAAGGAGCATAAGGTTCTTCAAGAAGCCTTGAATCTCATCCACATTGCCCGCCTTTGGGTTGATGGTCTCGCGATAGATGCGCAACATGATGTCATATGTGGGATAGAGGCCCTTCACAAACCCAACGGCGTATTTCTTCCAATGATAGAGAGGAGTGAGTCCATCCTTGGGAAGTGAGGAGGTGTTAATGACATGAACTCGGAACCATCCGTTTGCAAATGCTTCTCCCTCAGCAAATGGACCAAAATCTGGGAAGCCACCAAGAATGACACCAACATCTTTCCAAGTGATGTCAAGCTGCTTATCCTTAGTCATCCAAATCATATTACGCTCGGTCTCATTGGAGAGATGAACCGTGGCAAGAAACTGACAAACAAGCTCTTCGTCGAAATCCTGTTGAAGAGTGATAATAGGACCAAGACCAAACTTTTGAATGATCCCAAGAGCCTCTCCAAAGTACTTGTGATTCCTTTCCATGTGTCCAATATTGATGGCGTGTTGAGGGACGACATTTTCCTTCGGCTTCCTCATCAAAATCTCATTGTAAATCTGTGCTTGGAAGATGGTGTGAAAACGAGGATCCTTACCCCGGAATTGGGGCATCAAACGATCCCGGGCAATCACATATGGGTTCGCACCCCTTTCCTTCAAGAACATAGCCTCGGACATCTTGGAGGCGGTTGGTGTGGTGTTCCTTCTTGGCAAAGTCTTCTCGACGGCCGGGAAGCGCTTGCGCTTGCCTTGAGAGCTGTCAAGTTCGGCTTGAACCTCATCCACGGGTGGAGGCTTGCGGCGGCCGGTGGTCTTGTACCGTTGCCCTTTTCCCTTGGAACCGGAAGCATCTAAGAGAGAAAGCAAGAAGAACATGAAGAACGAGTAAAGCTCGAGACGATAAAGCACGCACAAAACCAAGAAACCGATATACTCATGGTGTTAGGGATGAATAATCTAGGGTTAGGGCAAATGAGTTCCCCTACAACCACAACGATTCAAACCTAACATGCATTTTCTAGGTTGCTAGGGTTTGTACTAGGGAAATTCCACTCCTAAAATTCCAAATCCACAAATCTAGAAGGCTAGAACATGAACTCCTATGCATCTCATCTATCAACTAGATGAGAGAGAGAGAGCACGTACCGGCTGCATCCATGGTGAAAAAGGAAGGAGGGAAGGATCCCGGGGCGTCCCGCGGCAAGGAGAAGGCCTCCCCGCGGTGGAGCGCCCAAATCCGGCGGCGGAGAGCTTGGGGGCGGCGGCGGGTCGTGAGGAAGAAGATGGGGGCGGGTGGGGGAAAATGAGATTGGATCTCACTTACCCCCGCGCGCCCGCAACTTATCCACAGAAAATTTCCGCCGGCGGAGCCTCCGGTGGTTTCACCGGAGCCTCCGCTCCCACCAGCGGAGCCTCCGGTGGTTCGCACCGGAGCCTCCGCTCCCTGTCCGAAAACATTAGGTTTTGGCCCGCTGAGCCACAGGGACCCAGCGGAGCCTCCGGTGGTTTCACCGGAGGTTCCGCCCAACTTGAGTTTTGGCACGCCAAGATTGGAAAATCACGAGCAATACTATAGAAACAAGGGTTTGGGCAAGTGGGGCTTGGGTTGGAAAAACGTTACTGATATACGAGAGACATTACTCGACGGGGTCCGCAAGAAGCAATAAAAAGATAGAAGAGCGGACCCGCACGAGTTGTCAAGACGGAGATATGATAGGCGTGAAAGATCCAAAGCACACAATGGTCGGTGGCCGAGGCCACCATGTTTGAGTGTGTAACTTGGCACCGCGAAGATATATCTTGGGTCCAAAATTACTACTCACATTTAAGCACAATAAGTCACAAATGACTACATATGCAATGATGATTTATTTTTCGCATAATAGGAGGAGCGCATATTCATGAGTTGAGTAGTGCTCCCCCTATGTCCATGCCTACATCTAAACCTAATAGCATGCATAATGAAGGTAGATATGCAAGGTTTCAAGTGAAGTTGGAGGAATCTATGACATTTAGTTCATTCCTCAAAGCTCGAAATCTTGGTTCATCAAGGGCCTTCGTGAAGATATCGGCAAGTTGATCCGTTGTGGAGACATATGAGAGATCAATATCACCTTTCTCAACATGATCCCGAATGAAATGATGACGGATCTCAATGTGCTTCGTCTTGGAATGAAGAATCGGGTTGTAGGCGATCTTGATAGCACTCTCATTATCACAAAGAAGAGGCACCTTGTCAAAATGAATACCATAATCCTTCAAGGTTTGCCTCATCCATAGCAATTGGGCACAACAACTTGCCGCGGAGATATACTCGGCCTCGGTGGTAGAGAGAGCAATGCAATTTTGCTTCTTAGAAGACCAACATACCAAGGAGCGGCCAAGGAATTGACAACCCCCGGATGTGGACTTCCTATCCGTCTTCTCTCCCGCATAATCCGCATCCGAGTATCCAATGAGCTGAAAGCTTGAACCCTTGGGGTACCAAAGACCGAAGTTTGGGGTATGAACTAGATATCGAAAGATTCTTTTCACAGCTTCCAAATGACTTTGCCTTGGGGAGGCTTGAAACCTTGCACATTTACCTACGCTATACATGATATCGGGTCTAGATGCACAAAGGTAGAGCAAAGAGCCAATCATGGAGCGGTATACCTTTTGATCTACCTCTTTACCGTCGGGGTCGGGTTTCAAGTCGGTGGTTGTGGACATAGGAGTCTTCATAGGTTTGGCATCATTCATATTAAACCTCTTGAGCATGTCTTGAGTGTATTTGGCTTGTTTGATAAAAGTCCCTTCATAATATTGATTGACCTCAAAGCCAAGAAAGAACTCCAACTCTCCCATCATAGACATCTCAAACCTATCGGTCATAAGCTTGCAAAACTCCTCATTGAACAAGGTGTTAGTAGACCCAAAAATGATGTCATCCACATAGAGTTGGCATATGAACAAGTCACCTCCAACCGTCTTGGTGAAGAGGGTGGGATCGATTAAACCAACATTAAACCCGCGATCTACTAGAAACTCTTTAAGGTGCTCATACCACGCCCGTGGAGCTTGTTTAAGTCCATAGAGCGCCTTATCAAGTTTATAGACATGATCGGGGTGGTTGGGATCCTCGAAACCCGGAGGTTGCTTGACATATACTAACTCATTAATGGGACCATTAAGGAAAGCACTTTTGACATCCATTTGTTGTAACTTGAAGTTATGATGAGATGCATAAGCAAGTAAGATACGAATGGATTCAAGGCGAGCTACGGGGGCAAAAGTTTCACCGAAGTCGATACCTTCGACTTGAGAAAAACCTTGGGCCACCAATCTTGCCTTGTTGCGAATGACAATGCCATCTTTGTCTTGCTTGTTCTTGAACACCCATTTGGTGCCAATGACATTTTTGCAATCCTTGGGTCTTGGCACTAATTTCCACACTTTGTTGCGCTCGAAGTTATTGAGTTCATCATGCATGGCTTCAAGCCAATATTGATCTTCGAGAGCTTCATATACCTTCTTGGGTTCAATGAAGGAGACAAAAGCATGAGCCTTGCTAAAATCCGCCAATTGCCTTCTAGTGACCACTCTTCCACGAACTTGTCCAAGAATCATGTCCTCCGTATGACCCGCTCGTTCAAGATTCTCTAGCCTTCTTTTTGCTCTACGAGCTAGTATCTCCTCCAAAGATTCCTTGGATATTGATTGAGAATCACCTTCTTCATCGGAGACATGTCCATCTTCATTTCGTACTTGATCAAAGATGGGTGATGAATCACCACTAGGTTGAGCATTCTCAACAATAATAGAATCTTGATCATGATTTAGATGTGTTGCTTGGCCTTGTTCATTAGCTTGGCCTTGATAGTTAGCTTGAGGGCTTGGTGCATCTTGTTGGATAGCTTGATCATCAATGGGTGTAGTCAATGGCTCCACTTGAGTGGGGCATAGTCCTTCTCCCTCCGTCATCCGGTAACCCTCAATGGGAATTATTTCACCAATCCCCATTCTTCTTATGACGATGGGAGGAATTGCATCTCCTACAACACCATGATCTATACGCCCCCCTTGGGAGCCGTTGTCCTCATCAAACACTACGTCTATAGCTTCTTCAACTTGCCCGGTGGACTTGTTGTAGACTCTATAGGCGTGAGCATTCGTGGCATAGCCAACAAAGATACCCTCATAAGATCTAGTCTCAAATTTTGACAACCGTTTTCCTTTCTTGCGAATGAAGCACTTGCAACCGAAGACCTTGAAATAAGATACATCCGGTTTCTTTCCCGTGAGAATCTCATAGGGAGTCTTGTTCAAGATCTTGCGAAGATAGAGCCGATTGGTAGCATGACAAGCGGTGGAGACGGCTTCGGCCCAAAAGTTATAAGGAGAGGATAACTCCGCAATCATAGTCCTAGCCGCATCCATCAAAGTCCGGTTCTTTCTCTCCGCAACACCATTTTGTTGAGGGGTATAGGGAGTGGAATATTGATGAGGAATGCCTTCTTCACTAAGAAAACCCTCAACGGTGTAGTTCTTGAACTCCGAGCCATTATCACTCCGAATGGCCAAGATGGTAGCATTGTGTTGGCGCTCCACTAGAGTGATGAACTCGATGACCCTGTTTTGAGTCTCACTTTTCCTCTTGAAGAAATACACCCAACAATATCTTGAATAATCATCCACAATCACCAAGCAATACTTCTTTCCTCCGAGGCTATCATAAGATAGTGGGCCAAAGAGATCTAAGTGAATGAGCTCGAGAATTCTTGTGGTGGAGATGGTTGTCTTGGTTGGGTGTTGTTCTCCATGTTGCTTCCCAAAGGTACAAGAGCTACACACACGATCTTTAGCAAACTTAGCTTTGGTTAGTCCTAGAACGTGATTGCTACTTTGGAGGTCATGTAACATTCTCATATTGGTGTGGGCTAGTCGGCGATGCCAAAGCCATCCCACATCAACTTTAGCCATTAGGCATGTCGCGGCACACGTGTCTTCTTTAGAGAAGTCCACTACATACATGCCGTTCTCGACAAACCCAACAAAGGATACTTTAAGAGAAGTCTCCCAAGTGACAATCACACTCTCTTTATTAAAGAACGAGGTAAAACCACAATTTGCAAGTTGAAGAACGGACATCAAGTTATAGCCAAGGGACTCAACAAGGAGAACATTCTCAATTGATAAATCATTTGAGATAGCTACCTTGCCTCGTCCCAATACCTTAAGCTCGGACTTGTCACCAATTGTAACGCAATTGAGATGTGGTAGAGGAGGTTCAATATTACTTATTGTGTCATGGCTTCCGGTCATGTGTTGGGATGCACCACTATCCACTGTCCATCTATGTGCCTCGGAAGCGTTTCCCTACAAGAGATCAATTTCTTGATTTAGGTACCCATCCTTCAATGGGTCCTCTTTTGTTAGTCACAAGGGTCTTAGGAACCCAAATAGTCCAATGATAATCATCACCATAAGAAGTACCAACGTATTTAGCATAAACATGTCCATCTCTAGATTTCATAAGAACATAAGATGGGTTATATTTTCCGGCAAAATCATTATGAGTGATGCTCCCCCTAGAGGTATCACCACTCATAATGGCGTTGGTCTCCTTTTCTTTGGGCACCTCGCCCTCTTTCACAAAGATAACATTATTGGAGGGGGAGGTGACACTCTTGGATTTCTTCTTTGACTTGGAAACAAAGCCAAGTCCCTCTTTTCCTTTCTTGGCACCTTGAGAGCTTATTGCATCATTGAGAATTCTTTCCTTCCCTACAATGTTAGTTGTAGAAGAAGGGGTAGGCACAATAACAATGCTATTTGATGAAGATGCAACATGCTTATTAGATTGTTGAGCTAGAAGCTTGATTCGAGACTTAGCAAGTTTGTCATGGATTTCTTTAAGAGATTTAAACTCCTCTTTTAGTTTGTCATGCTCCTCGTCAAGTTTTTGGTGAGCTATTCCTAGCTTCAACTCTTCCTCTTCAAATTATTTAAGTAAAACAAGAGATTTGGCATGTTCTTTCTTAAGCTTGGCAAGAGATTTTTCGTTATCTTTTCTAAGCTTAGAAACACTAATAGCATAAGTCTCTTGTAGACTTGATAGTTTCTCTTCAAGAGAAGCTCTCATGGATCTCTCCTTTTCGAGAGCCTTGACGAGTTCGTCATCATGATTATCACGGCTACCGCCATGGTTCTCCAAGGTCGTGATGATCTCCTCCTTCTCATCAATGAGAGAGTTGACGTCATCAAGTTGCCTTAGGAGAGCTTTTACTTTTTCTTTAGTTTCACCTTCAAGACTACACAACCAAGATCCTAGGTTCTTGGCCTCCTCATCATCAACAATGTTTTCAACACAATCCAATCATGAGGGAGAGCTAGTGATAGTAGACTTGGAGGTGGAAGATATTACCGCGGTGGCTTTTGCCATGAGACATGTAGGTCGGATCGATGCCTTCTCATTGGGAGATTCGAATAGAGAGACCGATGAAGAGGAAGTCGTAGCTATGGCGACGTGGGCGACACCTACGAATTCATCTTCTCCTTCATCTCCGGAGTAGTATGTTTCCAATGTTGGGCCCTCTTGAACATATAGAGCCCTTGGGACTCTTCTAGCGAGGTTCTTGTTTTGTGGAGACTTGTTCTTGTCTTTGCGAACAAGCTTCCCTTCATTCTCTTCTCGTGGCTCAAAAGGACACTCCTTGACGAAGTGGTTTGCACTTCCACAATTGTAACAAGTCCTTGGCCTCTCTCCTTTCTTCCTAAAGGTCTTGTTCCTTGAGGGTCTAGGGGCACCGGCCTTGTGAGCCTCCCATCTCTTCCAATACCCTTGCATGGCAAGAGCAATACATTTGTGAGCACCCTTGTATGTATCCTCATAGTCCTCATCATCATCATCATCATCATCATCCACTTCTTCTATCTTGGCCATGGCCTTAGATTTTAAGGCAAGGTTAGGATACTTCCCATGGCCTCTTGAGCGAGCAAGAGCATCATCCGCGCTCTTGTGAGACAAAGATATGGCTATGAACTCACTAAGGACACCAATGGAGTTGAGTGAGTTGTAGTCGGATCTTGTTCGAATGCTAGTGGAGATATTCTTCTCAAACGGAGTTATGGCCTTGACAAATTTCCTCTTGATCCACTCATCGGAGATTTCCTCCTTTCCAAAGTCCCTTAATTGATTGCCAAGGGTGACCACTCTTCTATATAGCTCCTCGGGACTCTCATCTTCATGCATGACAAAGTTCTCGGACTTGTCAAGAGCAACATCGTATTTTGATGATTGGATGCTTGCATTGCCTTGGAACAAGGAGTCAAGCTTATCCCAAGCTTCCTTGGCGGTCTTGATACCGCGAATGTGTTCAAGATGTTCTCTTGGGAGGGCCTTTTGGATAGTCACAAGAGCGGTCTTGTTGAGTTGAAATTCCACATCCTCTCTTGGAGTCAAGTTGTTCGGATCGTGAGGGTGAAATCCATATAGAATGCTTCTCCACAATGCGGTGCAAGATCCTGAAATGTGAGACTCCATATCGAACTTCCAAGAAGAAAATTCGTTAGTGTTAAGCATGGGAGGAACTCCAACATTAACCATGTGTGGCATAGTGGCAATAGGGTGAATAGAGTCGTAATTGGGAGGTGGTGGAACTTTAGATTGAGACCCCGAACCGTTAGCCGATTGAGACTTGGAGCCCTCGGAGCTCACACCACCCTTAGCCTTTTTATCGGCTTTTGCTTTGGCTTTCGCCTTAGCTAAAGCGATGTTAGCTTCCATCTCGTCGATATCCGGAATGGAATCTTCGTCCGAGCTAACATCGTCGGTAGTGAGAGGTGGTTCCGTGGACTCCTTGGTTTTCCCCATCAGTGCCTCCATCATTTTCTTCATGCTAGACACATCCGAGCTAACACTAGAGCTAACCTTAGATAGTTCGGTTTGGAGAATTCCAACCGTATCTTGTAGGTTAGATATAGTGTCGGCCATTTTGGATATTTCCGCACTAGAACTTCCGGGGGCATTTTCATCGACCATCGTACTCTTGGGCGGTTAAGCCCTTAGTAAGAGCCGAGGCTCTGATACCAATTGAAAGTGCACTATGGTCAACTAGAGGGGGGGTGAATAGGTTGACTACCAATTTTTCTTTTCTTTTCTTTTTAGTGGGGCTTAGCAAGATAAAGTAAGGTTCTCTAGATGTGCAACTAGGTGAGCAACCTATGTGAACAAAACGATATGCGCAACGGAAGTAAAGC
This sequence comes from Alopecurus myosuroides, assembly GCA_028641055.1. Lineage (NCBI taxonomy): Eukaryota > Viridiplantae > Streptophyta > Magnoliopsida > Poales > Poaceae > Alopecurus > Alopecurus myosuroides. Next base: position 8,764,765 of record CM054059.1, read on the forward strand.
GTAAGGTAGTAAAGCAAACAACAAGTGTAAACAAGGAGACAAGGATATGATTCATCGTAGTTCCTTCTCAAAGAGAAGTACGTCTACGTTGGAGAGGTGGGGAGCCACCTAGGCGCTCCTCAATAGCACGGTTGTGCACACCTTGTTCTCCTTGAGCTTCTCCGGTGAGGGAGATGCTCGTTTCCACTATGAGGTCGACTTGAAGGCGTTGACCAAACCCTTACAAGGACTTGATGAAGGGAATATGCCCGAGAGGCAATAATAAAATGGTTATTATCTTATTCCTTGTTTATGATGAATGTTTATTTCTCATGCTAGAATTGTATTAACCGGAAACGTTGATACATGTGTGCTTAATAAACAAACAATGGTTCCTAGTAAAGCCTCTCTTTTAACTAGCTCGTTGATTAATAGATGATCAAGGTTTCCTGATCATGAACATTGGATGTTATTAATAACGGGGTCATGTCATTAGAAGAATGATGTGATGAACATATACCCAAAGATAATATAGCAATGCGATCAAGTCATTTAGTTTACATTGTTATATCAAACATACGAAGTAACTTATTCCTTAGACCATGAGATCATGTCAATCACTGATACCGGAAGAGTGCTTTGATGGCATCAAACGTCACACCGTAACAGGGTGACTATAAAGGTGTCGTTAAGTATTCGGAAAGTATTAGTTGAGGATCATGGATCAAGAGTGGGATTTGTCCATCCAAATGACGGAGAGATATACTCTGGGCCCTCTCGGTGATATCACATCGAAACCGCTTGCAAGCACGTGATATGATCACAAAGGATGTTATATCACGGGAACGAGAAAAGAGTACTTGTCGGTAACGAGATTGAACAAGGTATGGTTGATACCAATGATCGAATCTCGGACAAGTAAAATATCGCGAGACAAAGGGAATAGTTCACGGCGTTGTTGGTTCACACGATCACGACAGTCATCGTTGAATATATAGGAGTCATCACGGATCTCCAGATCCCGCTGTTGATTATTGATCGGAGAGGAGTCTCGATCATGTCTATCTTATTCGCGAACCGTAGGGTGACACACTTAAGGTTCGATGACGCATTTGAGAGGATACGGAATATCGGAGAAAAGTTTGGACAGCACCGAAATTGTTTCGGGGAATATTGAAATAGTCACCGAAATTGTTTCGAGTAATTTTGAAATAGTTCAAGGGGATTCTTATCAAATGGTTGTTAATAGATTTAACAACTAACTCAAGGGGTTATATGTTAATGTTTGTTAATGGAATTAACAAATATTAAAATAAAGAAATAAAATTGTTTTATTTATTTATTAAAGAAAACCCTTGGGATTTTGAGTGGGAATTCATGGAAGAATGAGTGGGTTGAGTGGAGACTCCACTCACATGATGAGGGAGAGGTGGAGGCAGCCAAAAATTCGTGGCTGCCATCCCCTCCTATAAAAGGAGGGGTGAGAGCTCCCTCTCCCACTACACACACTTGTGTCATCTCTTCCTCCCTCCTGCCGCTGCTCCACCACTTGTTCGTGCGCTTGGCGAAGCCCTGAGCAATGTTTTTCTCCACCACACCACGCCGTCGTGCTGCTGGAGTTCCGAGGGATCCTCTACTTCCGCGCCCCGCTGGAACGAGGGAACGGAGGTCGTCATCAACCGTACGTGTGACCGATCACGGATGCACCGCCGGATTGCGGTGCCATCTTCTCGCTATCGGGATCGGTGTGAGTACGACTACGCCAACAACGAGATTTGATCTCGTACCACTTTGAGTCTTCGAGGGTATGTGTTCTCCTTAACCCTCTTGTTGCCCGTTGCACTTCGTCTCCTAGATTAGATCTTGGCCTTTCGGGTATCTCTCGCGTAGGAACTTTTTTTTGTTTTCTATGCTACGTTCCCCTTCAGTGGTATCAGAGCCGGATCTATGCGTAGATGTTTTGTACGGGTAGAACACATAGGTGTATGTGGGCGTTGATGATCATGTTATTACCTCCTTGACTATTTTATGATCTTAGTGGCATAGTGGGATGAAGCGGCCCGGACTAACCTTACATGTCCACGTACATGAGACTTGTTCCACAACTGACATGCAACTTGTATTGCATAAGTGGCTTGCGGGTGTCTGTTTCTCCTACTATAGTTAAGATCTAATCTATGAAGGGTTGTTAAAAATGTGTTTATCAACGTTGTGGTTGATGTTCGTAGGTATGAACGGTTCTATCCTCGAAAGCCCTAAGCCACATAAAATATGCAAAAATAAATTAGAAGCGTCTAACTAGTTTTTGCTGGGCATGTGAATTGATATGGTCAATATTACAAATTTGATTATGAGATGATCTATTTTGTAAATTATTGATATACCGTAAGGTATCCATATGGTTGTCTTCTTATTGATGGACAAACAAGTTTGGGGTACCGTGGTACTTGGTACCACGCCGGTGGAATGATTGAGATCATACCATAATGCACATGATGGAGATCAAGTGCAAGAAGGACCATATCATATCACGTTATCCTTTCATGTGATGTCTGTGATGTTGATCCTTTTTATGCATCTTGTTTTGCTTAGATAACGTTGGTAGCATTATAAGATGATCCCTCTCACTTAATATCAAGATAATAATGTGTTCTTCCTTAAGTATGCACCGTTAAGAAAGTTCGTCGTTTCGAGACATCACGTGATGATCGGGTGTGATAGACTCAACGTTCGCATACAACGGGTGTTTTCAAGCCTAGCATGTACAGACATGGCCTTGAAACACACGCAATACTACGGTTCTACTTGGCGAGCCTAGCATGTACAGACATGGCCTCGGAACACGTAACCGAAAGGTAAAGCATGAGTCATATGGATGATATGATGAACATGTCGATGTTCGCCTTTGAAGCTACATCATCTCACGTGATGATCGGTTTTGTTGTAGTGAATTTGGTTCGTGTAATCACTAAAGACGACTAAGAGGGATGTTGTTTTTGAGTGGGAGTTCATGGCTTAATTTGAATTAACTTGAACTTATTTATCATGAACAACAAATCAAAGTGAATTTGCACAACTTGTAGTAGTCATTGGCATCCTCATAACTACCTTACACTTAGATTGTTAATTGAGATATAACTGTTATGATCTGGTAAATACCATTTAAGATTGGTACCGTATTAGTGAAATTTAAAATTGAGTCCTATTGTAGATTTTTGGTATTTCCTACCTAGCTCCATGTGGTTAATGATTGATTAATCTAGAGAGCAAATAATTCCTACTTAGAATCCAGAGTCATGGTTGCTTCCGTATTACTTTATCTTCAAAAGAATGTTTTGTTGATCAAGGTGATTTAGGGACTGAAAAGAGTTGTTTTCAGAAACAATCAAGTGAAAGATATATTGATATCTAGAAACTTATTTGTGGCAACATGACTGAGTATAATTTAGCGTGACAATGTTTGCTTATATTATCTGAATATATGCAATGATTGAAGACGCTAGGCATTTGAATATTCCAAGAAATTGGATGCTAAAAATTATCCTCTAAATTCCTTCCTTCGAGCTATAATAGCTTAATCATAAAATTGTTATGATGGGATGGATTAGAAGTATGGGTAAAGTAGTTTACCTTACTTGGAAATTGCTAAGAGTGGAATCTAGAAGAATGCTATTAATATGGTGATATTAGTAGAACAATCAAACTCAAAGTATGACTCAATGGGTGATAGTATATGACTAACACGCCAAAGAAAATGAGCTAGTAAGACTAGCATTGTTTGATGTTGAATGATTCTTCTATAAAGGAAAGGGAATATTGAAAATAGAATTACAAATAGATATATGGCAGAAAAGAAGATAACTGGAAAAGTCCAGCTCAGGAGTATATACTTGATATACAAGATATAGATGTATTACTAGTTAACAAAGTATTTTTGGTATTTTTGATACCACATTGGTTGGTATGAGTTGTCATACAAAGCAACGCAATGAAAGAAATACAAGGGCCTAAAAGGAACTAGTAATAGATGTGGAATCAATTATGACAATAACATAAATAAAGTGTTATTGTGTTCATTGTCGTATCGAACCAACCAGTCAAGATTTATTTGAAGAACTTAATAATTTGTTATTTTGTTCTAGTCTTTTGTGAGAACAAATAAGATTGTTCAAACTATGATCATATTCCATAATTGATGGATATGTTAATATAAATCATGTTGGTAAAGGAAACATCTATAAGACTAAATGCTAAACGTTGCAAGACGTTGAAGAGTTTCACTTAAATTGTGACACCACCATTTTAGTTCATATCGGAAAGGAAAACATGAAGGAACTCCATATTGATGGACTTCCGGAGTCATTTTATTGACGCTTGTGAGACCTCTTCCAAAAGATGACTAGAATTCCGTTCTTAGGCCAAAGTAGAATGGACGACTAATTTAGTGGAGATTATACATATTGATGTATATAGTCCATTATGTGTAGTCATGTATGGTGAATTAATTTTTCCTTCATAAAATTCTGTCGATGATTTAAGTAGATATGTGAGTATATCTATTTAAAGGGAACAGAGTTTGACATTTTGAATTGGTTCAAAAGGTTGTTAATATGAAGTTAAAATCAATGTAACAAGATAATCAAGTATTTATGATTGGATCATAAAGGATAAAGTTTGAGTTACAAGTTTAGCAAAACATCTGAGAAGTTGCAAAATTGTTCTACAACTTATACTTTTCGAATACCCCACATTAGATTGGAGTATTCAAAATACAAAATCAAACCCTGTTTGACATGGTAAGATTAATAAAATTGCCATTATATTTTTGTAGTTTATACATTAAGGACAACCGCTTTTACACTGAAAAGAGCACCATCATGATCCGTTGAAATTGACAACATATAAGATATGGTTTGGGTAATGACCTGAATTGTCATTTTTCTTAAGTTTTGGTATGCATAGCATGTGTAAAATGTTTACAACCAAAATAGGATAAATATATGTTTATAAGGTTATCCCAAATAAAACATTGGGTATTTATCCTATCACCGAACCAAAAGACAAATGTTGTTTGTCAGAAAGGGTTGATTTCTCGAGAAAGTAGTTCTTGCGAAACAAGTGAGTGGGAGCACGGTACAAACTCAACAAGATTACAGAATCTCCGTTATCATGTCAAGAGTAGCGCAGCACTGGAAGTTGTTCCGGGGTTTACTATTTTGACTAAGTAGAAGACACTACAAATGTTGTAGATACTTCAAATGAGTTTGCGAACTGTACCAGAAAAGTCCAAAAACTTTGTACTTTGAACAACTTGTGGTTTAAGTATAAAGTGTTGTTTTGACAACAAAGGACCTGGACCTTATAAAGGAAGCAAATGATGGGCACTGACTTCGTAAAATTGACTATGAGTCATTATATCCGCCATAGTATCCTTGTATGAATATCAAGTATGTGACTTGGTAGTCCTTTCAATAGGAATGATGCCTAACGATAGCAAAAGGGTCTATATAGCGACAAAGACATGGATACTTATCGAAAAGTTGTTTTCGACGAAGTTCAAAGAGTTCACTACTACAAGATTTTGATCTTCCGTAGTGATGCTTAGTCTTTGCAGATAGTTCTAGCAAAGTTACATATTATGATATGGATGTTGAATAACGAAACCAATTCTCCTCTCGAGGAAGTTTGTTCAAGGATGTGTACTTGACACAGTCTGAGAGTTTTGTAAAATTCAAAAGGTTGCTAGAAAGGCATGCGCACTTCAATGGTTGAAGTGAGCATAACGAAGTTGAAATCTTTACCTTAATGAAGTTATCAAAATAGTTTGATTCCATCATGAATGATAAAGATGCTTGTAGAGTTACAAGAAATTAAGTGGGAGCGTTATGACATATTTCCAATACTTTATGTAGATGACATATGGTTGATTGGAAAATATGTATTTTAAATTAACACGGTTAAGATTTCATATTGATGAAAGGCTTAGAAGATATTGGGCATCGATATCTATAAAAGATGGATTGAAGCGCCTGATATGATTGAAGCCAAATTACATAGATGAAATATTGAAGTAAGTCAATATACAATTGATAAGAAGGAGTTCTTGTCACATGGAAAATAATTGAGCAAGATTCATGTGTTTTGACACATGATGAGCATCATTGAAATTGAGATTTCTAAGTCATGTTTCCATGCTATGTACACAACCAGATGAGTCCTATGCTATAAAATGTTATAGTAGGATAATTCATATGATGATTAGACAACAGTGGGAGAGATCCTTGTGTCATTTTAGAAATGCTAAGGATATGTTTTCCTATATAGTAATGACAAAATAATAGTTGTAATATGTTACACTAATAGTCTTGTCATTTATTCAAGTAATTTTATCTCAATTAAAATATGTGATGAAGGGTAGCACAATAGGATGGAAGAAAGTTCCATGCTGGATTTGAAAGAGTTTCAAAATTAAAATATTGTGACAGATACTACAACAAAGGCTAAAGTATATCGTTGTGTTGACAACTAATTATAAGCGTATTTTGTGTCAAGGAGTTCTTTATTGAACTTGGTGAATTTCCAAGAATGCTGAAACTATGAAGCTACATTTTCACAATGTTAGTAACATCAGTTTAAGCTGAGGAATTAAGGTATCACCGGAACTTGGTGAGTTTCCAAGAATGCTAACACTATGAAGCTACATTTTCACAATGTTAGTGACATCAGTTTAAGCTGAGGAATTAAGTTTTCACGAATTGACTATATATATACAAAGCCATCTCATTAGAGAATGAGTGATGCGTGTAGACGCAAAGAACATGCAAATACAATAGGACCTGAACAGTTCAGATCTTTTTGATGATGTTTACCGCATGCGAAGCATGGTAATAACACTGGTACGCCATATGTGTTAAAGTGCTTACAGACTAGATTATTGACTCTAGTGCAAGTGGGAGACTGAAGGGAATATGCCCGAGAGGCAATAATAAAATGGTTATTATCTTATTCCTTGTTTATGATGAATGTTTATTTCTCATGCTAGAATTGTATTAACCGGAAACGTTGATACATGTGTGCTTAATAAACAAACAATGGTTCCTAGTAAAGCCTCTCTTTTAACTAGCTCGTTGATTAATAGATGATCAAGGTTTCCTGATCATGAACATTGGATGTTATTAATAACGGGGTCATGTCATTAGAAGAATGATGTGATGAACATATACCCAAAGATAATATAGCAATGCGATCAAGTCATTTAGTTTACATTGTTATATCAAACATACGAAGTAACTTATTCCTTAGACCATGAGATCATGTCAATCACTGATACCGGAAGAGTGCTTTGATGGCATCAAACGTCACACCGTAACAGGGTGACTATAAAGGTGTCGTTAAGTATTCGGAAAGTATTAGTTGAGGATCATGGATCAAGAGTGGGATTTGTCCATCCAAATGACGGAGAGATATACTCTGGGCCCTCTCGGTGATATCACATCGAAACCGCTTGCAAGCACGTGATATGATCACAAAGGATGTTATATCACGGGAACGAGAAAAGAGTACTTGTCGGTAACGAGATTGAACAAGGTATGGTTGATACCAATGATCGAATCTCGGACAAGTAAAATATCGCGAGACAAAGGGAATAGTTCACGGCGTTGTTGGTTCACACGATCACGAGAGTCATCGTTGAATATATAGGAGTCATCACGGATCTCCAGATCCCGCTGTTGATTATTGATCGGAGAGGAGTCTCGATCATGTCTATCTTATTCGCGAACCGTAGGGTGACACACTTAAGGTTCGATGACGCATTTGAGAGGATACGGAATATCGGAGAAAAGTTTGGACAGCACCGAAATTGTTTCGGGGAATATTGAAATAGTCACCGAAATTGTTTCGAGTAATTTTGAAATAGTTCAAGGGGATTCTTATCAAATGGTTGTTAATAGATTTAACAACTAACTCAAGGGGTTATATGTTAATGTTTGTTAATGGAATTAACAAATATTAAAATAAAGAAATAAAATTGTTTTATTTATTTATTAAAGAAAACCCTTGGGATTTTGAGTGGGAATTCATGGAAGAATGAGTGGGTTGAGTGGAGACTCCACTCACATGATGAGGGAGAGGTGGAGGCAGCCAAAAATTCGTGGCTGCCATCCCCTCCTATAAAAGGAGGGGTGAGAGCTCCCTCTCCCACTACACACACTTGTGTCATCTCTTCCTCCCTCCTGCCGCTGCTCCACCACTTGTTCGTGCGCTTGGCGAAGCCCTGAGCAATGTTTTTCTCCACCACACCACGCCGTCGTGCTGCTGGAGTTCCGAGGGATCCTCTACTTCCGTGCCCCGCTGGAACGAGGGAACGGAGGTCGTCATCAACCGTACGTGTGACCGATCACGGATGCACCGCCGGATTGCGGTGCCATCTTCTCGCTATCGGGATCGGTGTGAGTACGACTACGCCAACAACGAGATTTGATCTCGTACCACTTTGAGTCTTCGAGGGTATGTGTTCTCCTTAACCCTCTTGTTGCCCGTTGCACTTCGTCTCCTAGATTAGATCTTGGCCTTTCGGGTATCTCTCGCGTAGGAACTTTTTTTTGTTTTCTATGCTACGTTCCCCTTCACTTGAGGTCACTCCACAAGATGGATGGAGGCTCTCAAGCAATCCGTAGCTTCTTGCAACAAGGTGGAAACTACAAGCACGAGATCTACTAAGGTTTCTAGGCCTCAAGTAGAATTCTAGATCTACTAGGTTGTGGTGGATGGATTTGAGATTCCTTTGGTGGAAGTGTGGATCTAGGTCTCCTCTAGCTCTCCACCAAGTTTGGGAGTGTTTGGGTGGACGGAGTGGGAGATCTAGGTGGTTGAAGCTTTCATTAATGGCTAGGAGAGAGAATGGGAAAAGCTTGGCATTTAAGAGGTAGGGGAAGGGGTATTTATACCCCTTGCATTTAAGTGGCCGTTGCAGTCCAGTTCCACCGGAGGCTCCGGTGGTTTCACCGGAGGCTCCGGTGGTCTCCTGTTCACTGCGCAGTTGCACAGTGCCCTAGCTTGCACGCGGTGGAGAACGGACCGGAGTCTCCGGTGGAGATTGCGGAGGTTCCGCCCACCGGAGGCGCACCGGAGGTTCCGGTGGAACCTCCGTCCTGCGGTAACAACCACCGGACCCTCCACCGGAGCCCATTTGCACTGGACCATGGGGTCCACCGGATGTCCACCGGAGGCTCCAGTGGTACCTCCGCCCTGTGGTAACAGAAGGGCATTTTGGCGGAGGTGCCACCGGAGGCGCACCGGACCCTGCTTGCGCGTGAGCCAAGTGTTTGACGGATGGCGGAGCCTCCGGTGGAATTGGCGGAGGTTCTGCCCACCGGAGATCCACCGGAGGTTCCGCTGTAGGTTCCGTTCTGCTCCAACAGAGGGGTGGTTTGGCGGAGCAACCACCGGACCTCCACCGGAGCCTGAGCGGAGCCTCCGGTGGATTCACCGGAGCCTCCGCTCCTGCATATTTGGTTCCCTGGCTCCCTTTCACCTAGCACTTTTCATATAGATCGAGCATGTGCCCCATAAACTTAGTGAACCTAATAACCTGGACATTTTCATCCATTGAACAAACATTAGATCAAATGGTTATGTTGTCATATGATTACCAAAACGGACGATGATCTTTCACACGTGGACGTTTTGGGCTGGGCATGTGCATTCCGTTTTGTCTACACATTCCGTTTTGTCCTATTTTGTCTGCACGTTCGCTGGCGCAGGCAGTGCCGCCGCTTTTTTGTTTCTTGCGCTCGAGGGCCGCACTGGATTTCGTGATTGGGTTGTTTGCCTGCATGCTGTTTGGCCGCACAGGGTGCTTGATTCATTGCGAACGATTCGGCCGTTTTGCTGCACGCTGGTTGTGTGGCACTCGCGAGAGAGGGAATTGCTGGATGGACGTGGTGAACTTTCTGTACGTGCTCTGCCATCAGTCTGTGTCTAGCTGGGCCTAGCGGTCTATGCAGTTCGTTTCAACTTTGTGATGATTTCCACTTCTGAACTCTCCGAGATGGTGGACCCTCTCAGTTTTCGGACCCACTTGTCAGTCCCGTTTGTGCTCTAAGACCAGGTAGATGGACCAATATTCTCTCTGCACGCGTAAAGGCTTTAGCCGCTTGACATGTCTTTCTCTCTGTACCATACCAGATGTCCAGATCCAGACGATTGTTTTCGCTCTCGTTTCCTCTTCCTCTTCCTCGAGCTCTCCTTCGAAGTGAGCTGCTGGGATTCTCGTCCCTCGCCGTCGAACGATCTCGGATCCGCCGTAGTTTGGTGCACCATGGACGGATTTGGCTGAGGTATGCTTGTTCTATTTGGGAATTTTGTCTTCGTGTTCTCTGTATCCTAATTTTTTCCCTTCGCAGGCTGATGTGTATCGCGCTGCATTGGATCATTGGCCGGCTGGCCGCTGGTTCATTCATTCGCGTCATTCGAGGTATGGTCCTTGCTTTATTTGTTGTGTGTTTCATGTAAATGCTTCTGATACCTGACGGTTTCCGGTTCTGTTTCCCTTTAGATTAGCGTCGTCCGGCTGCATCTCTCGCCAGGTCGGCTGAGCGCTCGACCTCGCTAATCCGCACCCGGCGGAGGTCCCCGCGATCCTGCGTGGAGGCAGTTTCCGGCTGGAGGATGTATACTCGTTGATCATGGTAAATCTCAAGGGCTGGTCCTGGTTCTGGGCAGGACGCTTAGAGCCTGAGAGTGGATTGGGGTTTCTTTCTACCGTCGCCGGAGAAGCTTAACACGTCCGTAGTTATCTTTCTATTCCTCACTTCTTTAAATTAAGAACTGGTTTGCCTCGTATGTTTTTACAGCTTAGCGACATCTGAAGCGACAGCTGCCCATGATTTCCTTTTGCAGATATTCGATTGTGGATTTTTCCAAAATCACCTGAGCTCTGGACTGCTTACTATCTAAACTTGCTTCTTCATGTTTCGGTATGTAATTTTCTGTTTCTAACGTTTTACAGGGACTTTACAACATCTCTCTTCCTACCAATTATACTCCCTAGATTTGATTATACCACTAGATGGTGATCTGCAAAGCATTGGTTACCCACAAGCTCCGATACAGTATATGACTTGCTGCTTGCTTTTCATGCTGAGTGGGATCTTAAGACCTAATGAATAATGTAAGAACTTTTGGAGATGATGAAAATGACATTCCAATCAAGTCCTCTGCGCCTATCAACACTTGTGTGTCCTTTGTTGTTGAAAAAGGATTGGCGTTGAACAACTTAGGTATTTTTAGCAGAAATCATATGATCCTAAAGGCCGGTTATGTGAATACCAAATTGCCAATCTATTGTAACCTTATTGTGATCTCTGTAACTTTTTAGATTCACTAATATAAATTAGAAAGTATCATTAATTAACTGGAGTCGGTAGCCAATTTTTGTTTCTAGGTAACCTGCCAACTTGTGATATGTTTCTAGCTTTAGTTTTAGAACTGATTAGAGCAAGCAATCAGCAAAGAACACAACACCGCATTTAATTCAGTTTTTGGTGGAAGATATTTCCTTTCTTTCTAATCAGCTAGATCATGTGATCAAACAGATAGGTAGCTGGTTTATTGATGTTGTATGAATGTATTCATAAGTCATAACAGTGCACAGTAGTCATAACTATTATATCCTGTTAATTAAAAAAAACTATTATATCCTGTTTGGTCCATGTTAACTTATATCCATTTGTCATTGCATTTGTTTCAGTATCTTCTATTTCCGAATGCCTAGCAGTGCATACTACCAGCAATGTCTGCTTTGGGAATCTTAGTCATGTTATCATCCAATAGTTTATCGGATAAGCAGGTAGCTGGTTTACTGAACCTAACAAGTCATAGCAGCAGGCAATAGTCATCATTTTTTTTTCTATGTTGTTTTCTAGGTTTATCAAAGACTTCCAATGTCTTTTCAAAGACAAGGCCATGCTGATCCCAACACTACTAAAATGTTGAATGATAGAAAAAGTCACTGACAATGTCGTGGAAACTCGCTTAGCTCGATAATTTATTTAGTAACCTACCTATTGTGATTCTTCAACGTCTACCGAACCTGAGTTTGTCCTATTTTGTAGATCAAGGAATTGAACTTTTCAATTGCTCTGAAGAAACAACGAGTTTATATGTATTATAGCCGCCTTCGGCATACACACCTGCAAAGACATTGGCATGTGGTCATGTGGATATGTAATCCTGTTTGACACACTATCTTTCTTTACCCTACTTATTATGTACTATCTCTCTTGTCGGAAACTATTTTGTTTGTTTGTTATGATGTAGAGAATGCCTCTGGTGTACTTAGTAGACCCATGAGACGACGAAGTTGAGAATTATGTGGACTTTTAAGGCACACACCCCATGCCAATCTGCCATTTTGTCGAAGTTTCCTACAAATCTATAAGGCACTTAGTTTTATGTTTTTTGTCGAAGTTGACTAGGAAGGGGATACACTTTCATACTTATATAAGGAATCGAAGAAATTATTCTATGCCAATCATGGAGCTCTGCAATTGTTGGCTCCTCCAGATCCCCTCACCTCACCTTGTGAGGTGGTAGCATGTTTATACTTCAACATAAGTAAGAAATTCCCTCTACGCTCAGTCTATTTTGATTAAATTAGTCCTGAATATATGTATGGTCGATGTTACTCAGGTTACTGATGTTAGATTTTGTAAACTAGAAACATGTAGTGGTATTTCAGTTATGACAGTGGTAGTTGTTTGTTAATTGAGTGATTTATAAGATGCAATTCACCTTCATTGCTAATTTCTTTTGATGTGTTCTTCTGTTCTCCTAAACATCGATGCTTCTCATGTTTACTCCATTTTACTATCTTATTACAAACAGGTAAACTGTAGAAGATATGTGTTGGGAAGTTTCGGTCTAGCAAACAAGGGCATCCATAAAAACCAAACTGAGGTGGCACTTGCTACGAGGGGACTGAGCAGGACTCTTTTAGTCCGAGTGGCTTGTTGGCGCCATGTTGTCGTGGCTATATTATCATATTTTATGCTGTAGTTATAATTCGTCCAAATATCTGCTGGACTTAACTTTGTTATAAGTTATTCTTCCATACATGATCTATGTTTTTTGGTTCATTCCATTTTATTTTATGGTGCCCGCTCCATGTGTTCGGTTCAATGCCCCGAACTACCACAGTTAGGTTGAGGACATTTGGGGTGTGGGGATGGATAAATGATTGGTGCTCTATTGGGCTATGATTGGGCTCTAGAAGAACGGCCAGGAGGCGCCCAAAGGGGGCGCCCCAGCCTCTAGTGTAATTGCACTACTATACCAACTGTACCGCTTCTTCTTTCATCATGGTTAAGTATTCAGACCTAAGCAATCAGCTCGATTGCGGCACACCGTTTCGTTTGACTCTTGCACTCTTAATTTAGCACATGCGTTTTTTTTTGGTTTGTTGCATGCGTCATTGGGTACTCCATGCTTCTTCGTTTCTAGATACTCTGTCGTACTAGCAGGTAATTAAACATATTTTGCGGAACTCTATTTTCTCCAGAATGCACGCCAGCAGCAGAACTTCACTATATCGGGTCCAGTTACAAACGTTCTGATTTATAACTTGCGACTTTATCCCAATCGACGTCTTACATTAGGTATATAAATAGGTAAAACCGTAGATAAGGTAGACGTTGGATCCATCTTGGCAACAACTACGTGACGCTTCGCTCTACTTGTCAGAAGTTCAGTGTTTTATCAGTATAAATGAATCTGGATCACGGAAAAATAAGATCTCTTACCTCTTGCGCCCCGCCTGACTGGGACCGCAGCCGCAGTGCGACCGCCGACACATGTGTCCATCTTCCCTCGGACACGCCGCCCTTCACCAACTCCTCTTGACAGTCGTCCTGGCCGAGCCTCGTAAGCCACCCGGCCATGCCCCCGTCGAGGATGTCACCTCTGGCACCGGCTTTCCCCAAGGTCGGCCAGGGTCTCTCGCCTCCACCGGCCCTCTCGCCCTAAATCACCACCACATCCCAGCTATGCCAGCGAAGATCCGTCTATGTGGCCGTTAGATCGGCAACCTGCAAACAAAGATCTTTATAGGCGTGGTTGTTGCATCGTGGCGATGGTAGCCCGTGAGATGGAGAGCTACCGCGGTAGGTCGATTATCATCTGACCATAGTAGCGACCAGCTAGTTTCAGAATTGGCATAAATGTCTTGGCAAATGCAAAATCCACAAAAAAGTGAATTTCGAACCGATAATGAATGAGAATTTCGGAAAGTAAGTTTTACTTTATTTATGACGAATGTCATTGTAGAGACCGATGTGGTTTCTAGTATGACTTGCTCATAAAGTAACTTTGCTTACAAATTTAGTCTGACATGCTGGCGGTAAATTCTTCCACCTGATATATACTTTGCACCAAATAACCGATGAATCAAAAAGCACACTGCTTGTTCAACGAATAGCTCACGGGCTTAGAAAGCTGCTTGTGCTGTTGCGCGGAGCTCTACAAAAGGCCAGGCAACACACCACCGGTCAGACTAAAGAAACCCGTTTTAATCATACCACAATAGCCCAGAAAAGGTCGAAGAAAGAACCAGATTAACTTAAGCAGCTAAAGCAGGCGCAGCGAAGTGCACCCACTCCTTCTAATACTTTACTAGAACACACAAGTTATGTTTTAGAAATATAATTGTGAGAAAAGAACTTACAAGGGCGGTACTAGTAGCAGTAGCAATATTTTTCGCCCCCGTGTGTTGATTACTTACTATCTCGTCGGTACTTCATGGGGAAAGTCAAACCTTGGGATCTGCTCTTGTGGGATAAGTTTTGTAGTAGGAAAAGTCAACCTTCGAAGTATACTCGTGCGAGAGGGAAAGACCAACAGGCTGGATGGAGATGGCACATGTTTTGGCAGAGCGGACAGGCATTCCCTACAGCGTCCAGCAAGGCTTCCAGCAAGACGATCGCGTGCCGTGTTCTCAGCTTAGTGCAAGTGCAACATCGACGAACACCGTGGCCTGGCCACGGGAGAAGAAAGGGTCGGACCAGATTCGGATCTGCACGAGTTCTACCTGGTGGACACGGAAACCGCGGCGTCTCCTCGTGTTTCCGCAGCTCGTGTGTTTCAGCCGGCTGTGGGTGTTCTGGTCCTATTGAGCGAAAATGCTATCCCACCCGGGCACACGCGTACCCGGCTTATCACCAGCCATACAATCCAGCTTCGAGATGCATGCATGCACTTTTACAAATTGCATAGAACACCCCGCTTTAAATGGAAATCTTTCTGTCAGGTCCTTCCCTTTTTACAAAAGGAGGCCCTTGTTTGTTCCATATTTGGTATGAATGTTCGACTGCAGCAATGCATGCAGTACTCATCTCTCTGTTCAGCTGCCTGTCACTAGAAATCTACTGTACAAATATAGAACAATTACAAATGAAGTCTACTGTACTCATCTCTCAGCTCAGTTATAGTCCAGTAAATCAAGAAAAAAATTACAAATGAAGAAATAATCTGAACAATTTTATTTTTGCATTTCCCTACTATACAAATAAAGGAACAAATCCGAAGCATACTCTGTTTGGTCTCTATCCGTTTTTCTAGAAATGAAGAAATTTGGGAATCATAGGCAATCTGTACCTATCCTAAATAAATGCCTAAAACAATGGAATTATATTTCCATAATTTTAGGCACAATTAGTACATAATTGGTGCAGAATTTCTTCTTTGTAATGTACATAGTTGGTGCACAATTTATTTTCTTCTTAATCTACAAATTTTAGGAAGAATTAGTACATGCATTCTTTTGGCATAAACAACAGCCTCGCATGAGCAAAACTTTGTACGGAGGATTATAGGAAGCATTATCTTTGGCAGAAGGCACGCATGAACAAACAAGCAAAAAAGAAACGACCTAAAGAACACAAATATGGAGTAGGAAAGAATAAATTAGCACACACCGGCTGGGAATGGGATAATAGAAGAAATTAGTACACACAGTAGTGTCAATAAAACAGATCTGAACAAATAGTACTAGAACCATGTATAGGATATGATTAACGCTAGATCTAGGTACCACTCCACATACATGAATGGATGGCAGCAACTAAATCCAGATGGGGAAAAATATACGAACTTCACCAACAGGAAGAAATCTCGAACAGAAGAATAGAAAAAAAGATTTGTTTCAGATCAGGTCTGGCTTGATCCGCCGTCTCCGCCAGTGCCTCGCCAAGGTTCTGCGGCGCGGTGGCGGTGCGCGGCCGGCCGCCACCGACGACCTGGCCGGTGCGGATGGGCGCACGATGAGCTCTTCGAATCCAGTTGACCTTTTTCTGCCTCGGCTCCGTTGGTGATTTGTGGGACGAGAAGAGATAAGGAGAGAGATACGAGTGTGGGCAGGATCAAGTTGTACCGGGACACTTTGACCTCCATAGTAGTGTGAAGATGACCAATGTACAGGATGTTTCTGCAAAGTGTGCATGCACGAATCTCATCACGTCCGTGGCTGTTCGATAAGCCTGGGACGCGTGTGCCCAGGCGGAATTTCCGCGTCCTCCTATTGAGCCAGTTGCAATTTTGCATCAGCAGCAAATAAAATACGCACAGAGAGTTGACATTGACTTTGAGTATGGATTCCAGTCGACCCATTCAACAATCAGACATTTTTTTGCGAGTAGCACCCTCCGCGTTTCGGTCAGAAATATGTCTCTTCTTCGTCCATTGCATTTGCATCCATCCGACTTCAACTCCCATTGTTTGTCTCGTCTCGTCTCGGTCTTGTCCATGGCGACGACCCCGCTCTTCACCGTGACGTTCGACCTCACCAACAACGACGACGACTATGGTGCCTTCATCGCCGGGATCCGTGACAGGCTGGGTAACCCGAGGCACGTCTCCCACAACCGCCCCGTCCTCCCGCCGGTCGAGCCCGGCATCCCGCCGCGCCGGTGGTTCCACGTGGTCCTCAAGACGCCGGCGAGCACACTGACGCTTGCGACCCGCGCCGACAACCTCGACCTGGCGGGATTCCGCAGTGGCGACGGCACGTGGTGGGAGCTGGGCCACGGAAGGAAACGAGGGGTGATGTGCGCGATGCTCGGGCCACGCGGCGGCCTCATCCCTGGCGCCTCGTCCCTGGGCTTCGGCGGCACGTACCGTGACCTCGTCGGCGGCGCGCGAGAGGCGATCGACTTCACCGTCGGGCGGCAGCAGATGACGGAGGCCGTGGACGCGCTCGCCGTGCACACGGAGGCCGACATCGCCTCCGGCGCCCAGAAGCAGCAGCGGCAGGCGCTGGTGGTGCTCCGATACATGGTCCACGAGGCCACGCGGTTCCTGGACGTGTCGGTGGCCGTTGCCGGCGTAATGTGCCCAACAGACGCGGCGGCGAAGAGCATTACGATCACGCGGAAGGGCAGTGATCAGGAGGACCTCGGGTGGGAGTGGTCGTCCAGCTTGCTGCTCAACGCGGATTCGTTGTCGGGGAGACGGAGGGGGGACTTTGCCACATTCCCGGCTGCGTGGGAGATTGGGGATCAGTTGGACAGGGCGGTCGCGAGGGTGGCGATAGTGTTGTTCGTTGCCACGGAGTACGGGATCAAGGCCAAGCCGGCGCTGCGTCTGCTCAACGGAGACCTATGCCGCCGAACGGGAACGGACGGGGCGGCGGTCCAGGCGAAGGCGGACGTCACGTTCCTGGTGTCCGGCGAGGCCGTCGCGGCTCACAGGTATATACTGGCTGGGAAGTCCGTCGTGTTCTGGCGCCAGTTCTTCTACGGCATTAGAGACAAGTCTCCATGCGTGGAAGTCAAGGACATGGATGCGCCCGCCTTCAAGGCCATGATTCACTTCATTTACACCGACAAGGTGCCCAAGTTCGACCAGGAACAGCCGGACGCGGAGGCCGTGTCGGTGCTTGCCCACCATCTCCTTGGAGCTGCTCACAGGTACGAGGTTGACAGGCTGAAGCCGATATGCAGACGCAAGCTGCAATCCGGTGCCATCTACGTCGGCATGGCGGCGAGGACTCTTGCTTTAGCCGAGCAGCACAACTACCGGCGGCTAAAGGCTATGTGCATCGACTTCATTGTTAGCACTCATGAGACCCTTCATGCCGTCTTAGCCACGGAGGGATATAAGCACCTAGAAGCAAGCCATCCTGCCGTGCTAACTCAACTTCTCAAGTCAGTGCGTGTGCATGGGAGAGAGATGAAATGCTAGGTAGAATTGTAGTATGTTCTTTTTTTTTTTGAACAAGGAGGACCCCCGAAGGGGCTGGAAGCCTCATATCATACATATAGTGGGTGTACATGTAAACTTACAAAGGACCTCATAAAATTTAAAATAAAACATAGGCCCCTCAGATAAGCAGAAAAGCCCCTACTGGAAGATCTAAAAAAGCAATCGAGGCCATCTCTTTCCCCACCACCGAGCTCGAAGAAGATGGAGTCGGACTTGCCGTCGTCAGACACCGTCGCGGGGACCTGGCCACTTGCTTCAATGCCGACGCGCTCCACAGCAACAGTTGACTCCAAGGAAGGCCTCACAATGGAGGTTGAATTGGCGCTGGAGCTCACCAGCTTTTCCTGCCGGCCATCATCGACCGGAGCACTGCTCGAGAAGAAGACGGCTTCACTCCTCCAAGCCCGTTGCTCCGCCGGAACCACCTCATCTTCGCATCTTGATTCCACCCCCCTTGGTGGCTAAAAAGCTGCAAGAAGATAGGGAGGAACTGAAGAACAACAGAGCCAGGACTCTCCCCTGCTGTTCAATGATAGCGAGGCCGCCATCAGAACTCCGAAGCCTGCCACGGATCGGAGGAGGCAAGGCAAAAAAAATTACAGCAGCTTCGAATCCGATAGATGCGCTTTATGCAAGAGCCGGCGCCATCATCTCCCATCACCTCCTCCCACCTCGGAAGCAAATTCGGAAGAGACATCCGCCTCCGCTCGGCGCGGCGCAGAAACGCCAGAGCGAAAGAGCTCGACACAACCTTATTCGAGGAGATCTCCACGACCAGCACCGCGAGCATCCATCCCTCCTGCCACCGGAAGAACCACTCGCCAGAACACGATCGAGGCCCGCCCTGGATCCGGTTGGGAAGATCCAAAGCTCTACTCCAAAACGCCAAGAAGGACAAACAACAACTAGAACTATACCTACTGTACAGAAAGAGATCACCGACGCTTCTCCTCCGCCATCTCCGGCCGGCAGCGCCGCCGAAAGAGGCTCGGGATCGGCCCGGCAGCTCACGGGAGACTCTCAAGCACTGTAGCTCTAGCTACCAGAGAAAGGGGAAAGTGA
Source organism: Alopecurus myosuroides (assembly GCA_028641055.1). Lineage (NCBI taxonomy): Eukaryota > Viridiplantae > Streptophyta > Magnoliopsida > Poales > Poaceae > Alopecurus > Alopecurus myosuroides. Next base: position 8,784,061 of record CM054059.1, read on the forward strand.
CTCTCTACTCGTTCATGTGAATTGTAGTATGTTCAAGATTATATAATCAACCCATGCATGCGTGTTTATAATTGTACTATTATTATCAATCGCTGTGCATGTGCATTTATTTGTTCCTTTTGAACGCTGATTTTGTGCAGTTGTTAGCGCGTGCAGCGTCAATCTCACGGACGAGATCCGTCGTTGACCGATCTCGCGCTGTTTCGTCGGTCAATGGCAAATCTCGTCCCTAGGACAGGCAAAACGGACGGTTCAGATAAGCACAACGCATTGAGAAGAAGCAAGTGCGAGGGGCCTGCCGCGCCTCTGCCGCTATCCATGTGGCGGCAACTGGTTTGGCAATTCCGTTGTTTATCGTCGTCTTGCTGCATTAGTGGAGGCGAGACCTTTTGTCCCGACCCGTGAAGCGAATGAGTCCCGGTTGGCCAGCCGGGATAGGGCAGATAGGACTAAAGGTCAAACCTTTAGTCCCGGACCTGCTACCAGGCAGGACCAATGGCCCTCCACGTGGTCGCCGCAGAACGCGCTGGGGGCACCCATTTAGTCTCAGTCCGTATAACGGGCCGCGACTAATGATTCTCTGCTTAGAAATTTGGGCACTTTCTATGCCGCGACAGAGAATTATTATTTTTCTTATTTATTTATTTATTTCTTTATTTCTCTACGCTGCTACACATATACCGTACACAATTATCAGGACTAGAGCCCGTCTATTTGATTGAGCATATAAGATAACTTGTCTTACGATTGAGCATACAAATATATACAATTTTGATATAGTTACATGAAGATCACACAATTCTCGGGACTAGAGCCCGTCTATTCGATTACACGGGTATCATTAGTAGGAGCGCATGTTTACACTAAATAGTCTGGTGTCGTCTACCATATCTGTCATAAAAAAAAACCACCAGCTCCTCTGCAATTTCTATTAGGCGTTGCTCTGGTAGAAGTTTATCCCACATTGCCTCGAACTATATAAGAAAAAGGAGATCAATATGAATACCAATCATGATAACAAAAAGTGAAGGTAATAAAATAAAGTTGTGAATGTATTGCCTACGTGGACTCTATAATCTTTATGCTCAGAGATAAACGTGCGAATGAACTCGCAAACGTAGTATCCACATAGATGCGTCTCCGGTGGCTGTTGTGCACACTTTACAAGAATATAATTCAATTAAAATAATAATCTAGCATCATAAATGTATTGAAAAACTAAAAGTAAAGATATGCGCGGCCCTATCTCGTACTACTTATCGAGGCCCTCGTAAAAGGCAACTCCTTATGAGAGATACCCTCAGTCGCACTCTTGAACTGCTTCCAAACCCTGCCCGGTAAGGAAAATGAATAAATCAGTTATTCATTACTTGATATCTCGGGAAATCATCGGAAGAGACCGATATAGCGCGAGAATGATTGAAATTACCTGTGGAGCATGTCCTGCATGCTGCAGAACTCTTCCATGTTTCTCGTTAATGGGTCAAATACTTCAACTCTTCCCTTATCAATTTAAATGTCTAGCAGAATCCTGTAGAAGCTGCACACGTTCATATATACGTCAGTAACTCATGAATTACACTTAACATCGAGTGAGCAAATGTGAATGGACACAACACAGTAAGACTCTCACCTGAAGTTGTAAGGAAACAATATGTGGTCACAGAAATTTTGCTTCGTTAAAAACCTTAGAATGTTTCCCACCTTCTCGCCGGGAAAGTTCGTTAGCGTCTTTATATGTACTTTATCAGGGTCAATGAACCCAACATTAAAGATACTCATTTTTTTATAGACCAGGACCTTCATTATTCTGCATAATAGAGTATAAAGGATATAATTAGGATAATTACATTCAATGAACTGAACAACTGAAATAACTGAACAACTTATATGTCGACAATGAATTCAACGACTTACAGACAATAGCAACTCATGAGTGATTTGTCGAGGGCATCGAAATTGTTCAACTGGAAGAGTTCTACAAATTCGACATGGATCTCGTCGGGTCGGAAGAAGTACTCCTGTGGGACTTTCGTCACGATCATTCTTCTGCTGGCTCTCAAGTACCATTCACGCAAATTACGTATATGTGTTGGCAGTTATTGCAACTTCTCTTTGCTGACCAAAGGCTCCCTTGGGCATATCTAGGCTTAGGGGCTACAACGGCCTAGGATAACTTGTCATTTTGGGAACCGAGCAATTCAGCAACACTTACACCCATATTGGCCGCCCACTTTGCAGCTTCTTCCATATTTATTTGCACATCCTTTTCGGATAACACCAAGACGGGTGGGATCGATTGTTTGGTCTGTTGTCCGAGTTGTGGAACATCTGATCTTTTCCCGCTTGCACTTGTACTTGATTTGCTCCCGCTTGCACTTTCACTTGCTTTGTTCTTCCTCACTTCCTTCTGAATAGTGCATAGATAGTCATCTGGCTTATGGTGCAAGTCATATTGAGATTTTGTGGTCAGAAAACTCAGTCCATAGTTTTTCTGCTTCTCGGTGTATAATGGGCGGGGCTCGGGTTTCTTCTTTTGCAATTGTGCATCTTTATGGGCCTTTGCGATCGCACCGTTTTGCTCGTCAGTTAGATCATAAGGTCTGATGGGAAGATTCGGATGAGGTACCTTTCGGAGGGGCGATTGTTTTTGCTTTAGGCTCCGTCGGGTATAACTCATCGACGAAGCGTTTTCGGCACGCTTCCGCTTAGTTTCCTTAGTGGGTGGAGGCGGCAGCGAAGACGGCCGACCCAAGTCCGGCATCGGAGATCGAGATGGACTCGTGCTGTGGTGGGAGTAGTCATAGGGTGGGCTTCTTGGAGGTGATGGAGGTTTAGGTGACCTGCGACGACTCGGAGACGGTGTTGTCCTAGGCGCCGAGCCTGGAAGCTTGATGTAGTTCTTGTCCCATAGAATGATGTCACCCACTACTTCTCCGGGTGTCCTCTCATCTTCAGGTCTAGGGATGTCAAGCTCCAGATCATGAAACCCTGTTAAGATTTCATCCACCCCGACTTTAGCATAGCCAACTAGAATCTCACGGCCATGCCACAACTTGGTTGTTTTTGCGATTCATTGTCGTAGATATGGAAATTGATGTGTAGATTTGAAGAATTACAGTCGTTCAGAAGTATATTAGGATTTTTAATGAGTTCAACAAATTTGAAGTCAATGGATGGTTCTCAAACTAAAGACAGTTGCACTACATTTGCAAATACTGTCTCTCTAGATAAGAAATGTGATATCGAGTTAAATGATCTAATTTTGAGTTAAATATTATGCAGTTGACTTTGCCAGACGAACATTGTACACTATGGAGATGTTTTAGTTTGTTAGAGATGCAGATTGTTATCCTAATATGTATTTTGCTTATTTGATCTTATTTACTATGCCTGTGACAGTTGCATCAGCTGAAATAAGGTTTTCAAAGTTGAAATTATTGAAGAACTATTTGAGATCTATAATATCACAAGAGAGACTAAATTTTAGGGTATACAGAAAATTTTTGGTAACTCTATGCATCGAGAATAAATGTAAGGAGAAATTTTTTAGGGTATACAGAAAATTTTAGGGTATACAAATATCGTCTGTGGTTTTCCCGCGAGGGGTTTCCGCATAAAAAATATGTCTCATTTCTCTTATTTAATTTATATTTCATCAACATATCTATATATATGTCTACTTGTACTAAGGGACCCAAATTTTTGTCTCGCCCTGGGCCCCCGAAATCTCAGGACCGGCCCCGCATACCCTGTTTAGATAGGGGGAGAGGGGGTGTCATGCCCTGTTCGTGCCCTGGGTTGAACGTGTCCGTGCAACTAGGGATGTAAATGGACGCCCGTTTAATCCCGTTTGTGTCCACACATTTTATTCAAACAGTTAAAGGCCATACCTTTTTTTCTAGAAAAATGAACTATGGAGCTAAATACTTTGGGTCCCTTAGTACAAGTAGACATATATATAGATATATTGATGAAATATAAATCAAATAAGAGAAATGAGACATATTTTTTATGCGGAAACCCCTCGCGGGAAAACCACAGACGATATCGGTATACCCTAAAATTTTCATCCCTCGATACGGAGAGACAATAGGTATCCGTCGATATGAAGATGACGTGGAAAATAAGTTACAGCCGACGCATTGCGTTACTGAAAACGTACCATTTCTTCACTAGACCTAGCTAAGGCACAACGCGGCCGCTTAGCTAGGGACGCTAGGAAATAATTACAATCGGTTTTGGTAGTTCCGATAGAAATTCTGGCCGTTTCCTTGGCACCGCTACATAAACAAGCGACATACACTTGGGAAACACGCAACAAATTACTGATGATCGGGTTTTGACTTTAGCGTTTTGCATTGTACATGCCCTAACCACCCACTCCTCTCAAGCCACTTGTAATATCTCTCCGTCCAGCATATGTCTCAAATTGAGTCCCCTTTTTTTTTGGTTAGGGCCACTTTCGTAGTGCCAAGAAGAAAGTTTGAATCATCGATCGATCGATCGTAAGATCTTCGACTCATCCCAGGATCTTGTGTGTGTCGGTTATCCTCTATCTTTCTCGTACTATCTCTTTTGGACTCCCACAATCGAGCCGCGGAGAGCGTCCGCATGTCATTACAAGAAATTTATCGCTGTCGCCAAGAAGAAGAAACAACACGGTAGTGTGCGTCCTAGCTAGAGCCATTCCAATGAAAAAAGATCGCCTTTGTTAGGAGACTTGGACAACTTGGCCACGCTAGCACATTCTAACACCGGACAAACATGTTTTTACTCGAAAAATTGCATTTTCTATCTCGAAAAGATGATAAATTGCATTTTTCAGTGTAGCAAGCAAAGCATGTTGAGGCTAGAGGTAATGAAAACTCCCATTTTTTCGAATAGAAATCACGGTTCTCTTTTCTCCAAAGAAAAAGATGACCCGATCACCCTCTCGCTGTCACGGCCGGTTACGTCTTTCGTGTACCGCAACCGGTCCAAACCGGGCAGGTAGGCACAGCCCACCCTCCCACGGGTCCGGATGGCACCCACCGGGTTCGGGGCCGGGTCGGCGCCCCCCATACCCGCTCCATTTAACTTGTCGGGTCTCATTTCTTACCATACCCACGACCCAGCCGGGTTCGGGGCCCCAACGGGTACCTATTTAAGAAGCGACACCGACACATGTGAGGAATAAAACAATGGAATATTAGGATGAGGTTGGTGGGAATAGACACGTGTATACGTGTGTTGTCTCCGGGATTTCAGATTCCAACACGTCCATGTGATGTGTGAGGTTTATGGTCCATAGCTCGTGGACGTGTGGTTAGGCATAGGATTATTAATGATATGATTAGGACTTAGAGCGGGTCTGCGGGTATGTGGGTATGAGTTTGCCACCCACATATCCGCCCCATTAGAACTGGCGGGTCGAAGATTTTACCAAACCCTCCCCATTTAAGACGGGTACCCGTCGGGTTTGCGGGTTTCGGCCCCATTGCCATCCGTACCCACGGGCCACGCAGGCGGGCGACAGTTCCGCTCCGCTGCCTGCCCAGCCGCCGTCTCCTCGCTTTCCTTGTCCGCCTGGCAATCATTCCCTTTCACCTGCTTCCCCTCCCTCTCGCCCCCGCTTCGCTTCCTCCGCCAGCCACCCTCGCCGTGGGGTCCCCCTCCTCCACCCACCCCCTCCGCGCAGCCTCCCCGGATCCCTCCCCCAGATCCACTCCCCCCACCGGAACCATCCCAGCTACTCCAGCCAGCGCAGCATCACCAGCGTCCGGCGGGGATGGAGACCCTGGCGCAGCGCGCGGCGCTGCTGCGGGAGTCGCTGGGCCGGAGCCAGGCCTCCACGGACGCCGTCGTCGCCATCCTCGGCTCCTTCGACAGCCGCCTCTCCGAGCTCGACGCCGCCATGCGCCCAATCCAGCTCCGCACCCACGCCGTCCGCACCGCCCACGAGAACATCGACCGCACCCTCCGCTCCGCCGACGTCATCCTCACACAGTTCGACAGAACACGGGAGGTAACTAATCCTCACGCTCCCCTGCGCGCAATCGAATCCTCCTCCCCTTAGCTCGGACGTCGCGTGCAAGCTTAGTCTAAACACACTGTTCGGATCCCCCATCGCGCGCGGTTGTTGGGACTGTAGCTGACTGAGCGCAGGGAAAGATTTAGTGACTGCTGTGATCAGTTCGTCCATTCGGTTGTGCTTCCACAATCTCACGGTGTCCACTGCAAGCTTAGCTTTGCTGCTGGTGTCAGTTACTCGACTATAGCTTCCTTTTCCCCCTCTGAATCGTGATTGTAGTTTCTGGTAACCAAGATTATTGCAGGCACCGTTTAGTCTCTCGTGTGATCAGTCTGTTCTGTTCCACATCTTGAGCTATTTTCTACATAGAAATAAGGCACAACGACCCTGCTTTTTAGGACATATCAGGCTGTTGAGTGCACGTTTGCTGAGTTTCAAGGAACAAGGGTCAGTCATAATGTATACCTTCTACTACTAACTAAAACTGTCACTGGACTTGGATGTTCCTTTTGATGGAAAACTCAAGCTCCCCAATTAAGCAATTCTCAAGAAATGAAAAAGCTATCTTTTTTTTTTTGGGTAATGTATTGCTTTTTTGGGACCAAGCTAGACACGACCGGAACCATTGACGTCTCTACGTATGTACAGGCAGAGCGAGAGATACAGAAAGGCCCTCACGACAACCTCCAGAGCTTCCTAGACGCAGTAGATCGGTTGAGGAGTATCGAGCGGTTCTTTAGCTCGAACAGGAGTTACAGCAGCAGCGACCGGGTGCTCAGCCATGTGAACGCCCTCCTTTCCAAGGCCCTTGTAAAGATGGAGGGCGAATTCCAGAATCAATGTTCTCAGCGCAGGTCTGTGCCTCACTATTGAGTTAAATTGTCCTTTTTTGTCTCGACAACATCTGACTCTTGCATTGTGTGCGCCCAACCTGACTGATCCAGCAAACCTATGGAGCCTGACCGCCTTTTCGACTGCCTTCCAAGCACGCTTCGGCCATCATCCGAGTCTCGGGCTGAAGGTGGGAAACACCCACAATCCGATAACCAGGAGGCTGCCGTGTACAGCCCTCCTGCTCTTATCGAGCCCAAGTTTGTTCCTTTGCTCGCTAAATTAGCACAGCAATTGGTTCAAGCTGGATGCCAACAGCAATGTGCAGAAATATACAGGTAAGCAGAGCTGGACTAGTTATAGTTCACCTTTCTTGTTCATGCGTTTGTTCCTCTATATTGAACATAGAAACAAGATTGGGCCAGCTAGGCAGCTAGTGTCAGCGTTACTTCATTTTGTCTTGTTATATGTTTGCAATTTTTGTACATCAGTTAACTATATTTCCAGATTTAAAACCCATAACTAAGGTTAAAAAAATCTTGTTTGGAATAACTACACTATTACTAGTGCCCAGCTAGAAAAAGAAAGCTTTTCAAAATACAACTATATGCATTACTGAAACTGTGTGGCTCCTGCAGCAAGACTGAGTCTTTCCTGTTTCCATGTGCCTGTGTGGTAACTGACCCCTATGCAGTTGCAGTTCTACCGTTGAGAGTGACTTGCTGAAATACATTCTCCTTTTTTGTGCAGCGAAGCTCGTGCTTCAGCTTTAGAATCAAGTTTGAAGAACTTGGGTGTCGAGAAACTGAGTAAAGATGAAGTGCAGAAAATGCCTTGGGAAATTTTGGAGTCTAAAATAGGGAACTGGATTCATTTCATGAGAATTGCTGTAAGGATCTTTGTCAGACTTACTAAATGGTACTATAGTATCCCTCTGGTGACACATTCTACTTGAAACAGGTGAAACTTCTTTTTGCGGGGGAGCGCCAGCTCTGCGACCAAGTTTTTGAATGCAGCCAATCTTTGAGGGATAAATGCTTTTCCGCAATAACCAAGAACAGCTTGGCTACTCTACTCAGCTTTGGTGAGGCAATTGCTATGAGTAAAAGATCACCGGAGAAACTCTTTGTTCTGCTAGACATGTATGAGATAATGTGTGAACTTCAAACAGAGGTACATTTTGTTTAGACCATACTTGTTTTACTGGCCAACAACTGCATTTATGTGGATAATGACAATGGCGCAAATATACAGTTGTCTGTTTGCGGCTGCACAAATGCTTTACCCCTTAAGCTGCCTGAATTCTTTTCCTCCAGTAACTGTTTGAACAGCTTGGTTTGCTTTAGCCGGTGACATTTGAGCGATTATTAAATGTTCCATATGTTTAAGAAAACAACAGCTTCCAACTGCAGGTTATTCAAGCATGTGTCGCAGTTTGATACCATACTTCCATCATTAGACCATCTGTATTCGAGTTCACCTTTATGCATAAAATATGTTCTCACCATGGCATTGTAGTTCAGGCTCTCTTATCTCTGTTTTGATATCTACTATAACTTGACAAATCATGTAGGAAGTTTGGAGACTTGTAATGTCAATTGAATGTTTATTTATTAATATATGGTGGTAAGATATTGTACGGAAATAACTAAAAATTTCATCTTTTCAATTGAATGTGCAGATTGACACCATCTTTGTCGGAGAATCATGCTCTCAAATGCGTGACTCTGCACTCAGTCTGACAAAATGTTTAGCACAAACCGCACAGAAGACTTTCAGTGATTTCGAAGAAGCTGTTGAAAAGGATGCAACAAAGAATATTCATACTGATGGAACAGTTCATCCTTTGACGAGCTATGTTATTAACTATGTTAAGTTTTTATTCGAGTAAGTGCCTAATCATTTGCACTTTTTAAATTTTGTGGTGGTTGCACAGGTGTATGGTTGTACTTTCATGTGTTATCTCTTCAGGTTTATCCATTGGGTTATTTTGATATTTGTGTTATGCACCTCACTGCTGTTATATTTGGACCCTTTGGATAGCCTTCTAATTCACAAATACCCAGCTTGTTATTTTTTCCAACTGTTTTGGTGATCAGAACAGATAGATCATACCGCTTGTAGTTGTAGGTGAATGTCATTTTTACCTTTCCTGTAAAGGCCGCGTTAACAGAATTCCAATGTTTTTACCTTTTGAAAGTCCATTCAGGTTGTGTTGTTCTAACTAGTATGCTTCCCTATCCATGTTATGTGTCAAAATGTCGCTATTTTCTGCAGCATCACAAGATAAACGAATAATATAAATAAATAATGACACTAATCTGCTACTGTTTTTTGTTCAGCTATCAATCAACTCTGAAACAGCTCTTCCAGGAATTCAAAAGGGAAGATGGAACAGGTTCTGAGCTGGCATCAGTAACCATGAGTATTATGCAAGCTTTACAAAATAATTTGGATGCAAAGGCAAAACAATACAAGGATCCTGCCTTGATGCACATATTTCTAATGAATAACATTCATTATATTGTTAAATCTGTCCGTAGGTATGATCGTTATGAAGTACAAGCAAGCTCACAATAAGTTAGTGTGTGGGTTAAGCATAATTGGAATTTACGCTAATGCTGTCTTTCCTTTCTTTCAGATCAGAAGCCAAGGATCTATTAGGTGATGACTGGATTCAAAGGCATCGAAGGATTGTACAGCAAAATGCAAATCAGTATAGAAGGGTTGCATGGACAAAGGTCTGTTGGCCCGAAATCTTTGATTAAAACTCATATGTGCTAATTCTCTTACATTTTGATGTCATTTTATTGAAGCTTTTCAACCCCCTATTTCTCACTAAGAACGCCAGTCGAAACAATACTCGATATATACGCAGATACCAATAATGTATAGATGGGAGGAATCCAGAAATAATTGATGGTCCTGAACTTACTAATCTGTTTCGCAGTGCCCTAATTTTTTGTTGCTGAGCTATGATTGTGGATATGATTCTGTAGTGATGTAGGATTCGCTAATTCCTGAACATTGCTTTGGTGACTGATTTATCTATTACATGTAAAGTAATATAATATTGCTTAGAAAGTGGAAATACAGTCGCAAAAAATAGAAATGTTGAAGCAGTAAAATATTTTTTTGCATTGCCTTATTTTAGTTTTGTTTGCAATATTGTAGGTGTTGCAATGCCTCTCTGGTCAAGGTTTGACTTCATCAGGGGGTAGTGGTCAAGTAGGAAGCGAAGGAGGCAATAGCAGCGGAGCTTCAAGAACAGCTGTGAAAGAGAGGTTTGGTCCTATGCACCAACTGTTTTAGCATACTTTATCACTATGATGGCCCATGATCCCATTCTGAAACATTGTTTTATCCTATGATGCTATCAGATTCAGGTCTTTCAATGTGCTATTTGAAGAGATTTATCAAAAGCAGTGTGGCTGGTCTGTTCCAGATTCAGAGTTGCGCGAGTCATTAAGACTCGCCGTTGCTGAAATCCTGTTGCCCGCATACAGATCTTTCCAAAAGCGTTTTGGGTATTTTTCTTGGAACCTGACACCTCATACTTATAAACAATGAGTTTTAAGTTTATGAACCTGGACCTGAGGATCAAAATAGAACTTAAACTTTCTTGTTTCCATGGTTTTATGTTGAACCCTGGTGTTGGTAGCAGTATCTTAAAGCTAGCCCTGCTTTATTTTGTTTATGTTACCTGGTGATGGTAGAAACGTTTCTTGTTTGTGAAACTCTATGATTGTATCAGCATTAGAATAAAAATAGCCAGTTCGTTTATTCCTCTACACTGTTGGACTTGGGGTAGCCATTTATACCTGAATCCTGAACATTCAGGTTGGGCTCTCTCTTGCTTCGGCCGGAGTTTATGCTTGTCTATGGTGCGAATCATCATCACGTTACAAATTTTCTTTCATGGGTTGTTTCGTTATTCTTTTCCAACTCGTTTAATCTCGTGAATTAACCTTATTTGTATTTTACTCGTCGACGGATATGGATGGTCATGTCTCAGTTATTTTTTTTGAGAAGGGTTATAGCTCTATATGGTGCTTATTATACCGTTTTGTCAAACTGCAGGCCTCTCATCGAGAACAGCAAAGCGCCCGGGAAATACGTCAAGCACACGCCGGAGCAGCTCGAGATGTTCCTCGGCAATCTATTCGAGGGGAAACAAGAACGTACTTGATAGCCACGCCTCGCCGAGGTGACTTCGGCGGTATTGTTGTAAATTGGAGCCTTGGTTTATCCATGTGGCTGCTCCCTTGTTTGGGCGTGTGATTTGTACAGAGTGCACGGTTGTAGCTGTTTTTTTTAAAGAGAGGAGTAGGTGGTTCTGTTGAAATTCATTTTTCTTCTTCCCTTTTCTTTCTAGGGAGTGGAATGCTGAAAATTCTTGTTAGCCTATTTGGACAGCACCAGTAGTGTGGAAAAATGGTTCCAGCGCCCCCATGTTCGCTGTTTATTGACTAATAAAAAAAATGTAGTACTCCCTCCGTTCCAGTGTCAGCGTTACATTATTGAACAGAGGGAGTAGTTGCTAGTGTTCTCTGTCTGGCCTTTTAGTTCTCTAATGGTAATAGAATTGACCACACTGACAGGTGGCTCGGTTCTGAACCTTATGAGAGTTGACCACAGTGATGAGTGGCCTTGCTTCCTAATACTTAATTTGTTCTGGTATTCTTTGTGAACTATTTTCAGGCCCAGATGCAAGCTAGGGTTGTATCAGGTGTGAGATTTCGTGTGGAACGGAACAGTGGTAAATGCTAAATGCTGCCCAAATACATTTTTTGTGTTAGAGTTTGTGTGGAAATAAGCATTTATGTACATCGTCAACTGGAGAGATCTTAGAAAATGGTTTCCTGATTTCATTATGAAATCAAAACTACAATATTCAAATAACTCAATACGTGGCTCACTGCCATTGTCCATAAAAAAGGTGTCCGGTTAGAAGGAAAAAACTTGGAGAAGCTCATAAAGAACCCTCGAAGTCCCTTGTGGACGCGGGCTGCACAGGGAAAAGGTGGCAAAATGGACAAAAATAACCACGAGATGAAAGAAATTCACAAAATAAAGCCAAACCGAAACTATTTCTCGAAATAACCATATCGAGTAGCGTTCCACCCCAAAGCGCTACACTCTACGCTATAACGCCCTTGCGCTTAGGCGTTATGTGGCCTGCCAGCGCGGCGGATGCGGGACCAGGCCAGGGCCCACTCATGGTCAAGTACCGCCTGAGGCTTAGGGGCTACTCGCTTGTATGCTGCAAGTCGTGCTCCGTCACCCTCCCCTATTTCCAATCCTTATTCTCCAACCCCGAATAGAAGAGAGACAGCTCGAGGCGGCGGCTCCCTCTGAAAGAGCATGGTGCCCATGTGTATTTTTGGTAATCAATAACAATCACTATGGACTAATGATTGAATTGAGATATACTTGTAGAGTTTGTCCATAGGTCATGCTTGATGTCCATGTGTTGGATTCAATATGATAAAGTGATGGCCAAGGTTCTATTCATGGGAATATCTGAATATTGGTCATGAGATAGTTGAGTATATTGTAAGTATGTCTTGAAGAAGATTCCTTCAAGACATCATTATAACGAAGAAAGAAAGAAAAAAGATACAAGGTTGATTAAGGCAAAGTGCTAAGAGATGATTAAAGTTGATCAACACGCAAAGCTCTAAGATGTACCATGTGATTTTATGGTATGGTAAGTACTTATGCAATTAACTTTGTCAACTAACCCATGATATTTATGTGTAGTATATCTATGTGGGGTTAGGTATCTTTCCATGAGCTTGCATCAAAAGAAAGATTTCAGATAGCCCATGGTGGATGACGTCAAGTGGTGATCGTCATCAATGTTGTGAAGTGCAAGTTCGAGAGGAGCATCTCGACGAGATCATATGCTTGAAGCTTGCTACCCTTTTGGAGATTATGGCCAAGTGAAGATGGACTTAAGAGAATCTCTCCCATAGTGGCATATGGGAAGCAATCTATGTGTCTTCACCGAGCAAAGCAAAATCAATGATTCCATCCGGATGTGACCTGTTACGAACGAATCCTTTGAGGACCCCATTCATTCTTTAGAACAACATCATGTTGTGCAGGAATGCTGGCCCGAGATTGATGATATCATCCACGATATGGACCAAGAGATGGACTATAATGTCAAAGAATGTGGGCGGGAAGTACATATGAAGCTCGCATAGGATCATAACGATATCTTCCAGAAGTCTTCTGAGTTTCTTCACGGTGACAGACTTCCAAGTGATGACGTCGAAAAAGTTACACGTGCTAGTTAGCGTTTCACGGGCGTGAGGTTCCATTAACCATCGGATTGCAACCGGAAGTATCTGCGTCATCATCACGTGACAGTCATGAGACTTCATCCCGCTGAAGATTTTTTTGTTCGGTTCCAGGTATCTGCTTATCATCCCTGAGTAATCAAAGGGCACTTTGACTCGTAGAAGGCATCCAAGCATTTTATCGAGCTCGTTGCGACTTAAAGTGAAGTAGGAGGGGGAGCATACCCAGTCCTGCACCTTAACCCTTTTGCACTTGCAACCGTCCGCCTCCTCCTCCTCCTCCGACTGGTCATCTTTGGTCCTAGTTGACGGTAGTGTTTTAAGGTCTTTCCTGATATCCATGGCCACCATGTCGTATCTTGCTTTCGGCCCGTTGAAAGTGCATGGTGCCCCCATATGTGGTTTTGGTAATTAATGATAATCCTTATGGACTAATGTTTGCATTTATATATTCTTATAGATTTTGTCCATACGAAATACTGGAGTTCATGTGTTGAACTCTATTATCTTCCTTGATGGCCATTGTTCTATTCAAGGATTTATATGAAGAATGATCTTGGTTATAGTTGAGCTTATTGCAAGTGTCTTGAAGAAAAGGATCAGGTGATCTTTCATGATTATCTTCAAGACATCATCTAATGAAGAAAGAAGCAAAGATACAAGGTTGATCAAGCAAGTGATCAACACACAAAGCTACAAGATGTACCAAGTGGGATTGTGTATCTCGTGGTATGATAAGCATTTCACCATATAACTTTGTGAACTATACCATGATATGTATGTGTGTGTGTGGCATCTCTATGTGTGGTTAGGTATCTTTCCATGGGCTTGCATCAAAACAAAGATTTCATATAGCCCATGGTGTTCGTCGTCAAGCGTTGTTCATCATCAAGCTTGACGTAGAATCTCAGGTGAAGCATCTCGAAGAAATCCAATACTTGATGCTTGCCACCCATTTCATACTAACAATAGTTTGAACCAATTCAAAAATGTCAAACTCCATTCTCTTTAAATAGATATACTCATATATCTACTCAAATTATCGACGGAATTTTATGAAGGGAAAATTAATCCACCACACACGACTACACATAATGGACTATATACATCAATATGTATAATCTCCACTAAATTAATCGTCCATTCTACTTTGGCCTATGAATGGAATTCTAGTCATCTTTTGGAAGAGGTCTCACAAGCATCAATTTATTCAAAAATAAAATAACTCCGCATGTCCATTAACATGGAGTCCCTTCACGTTTTACTTTCCGATATGAACTAAACTGGTGGTGTCACAATTTAAGTGAAATTCTTTTACGTCTTGCAACGTTTAACATTCAGTCTTATAGATGTTTACTTTACCAAAACGATTTATATTAACGCATCCATCAATTGTGGAGTATGGTCATAGTTTGAACAATATCATTTGTTCTCACAAAATACCGGAACAGTATAACATCTTATTAAGTTCTTAAAATAAATCTTGAATGTTTGGTTCGATACGACAATGAACATAATAATACTTTATTTCTGTTCTTGTCATGATCGATTCCACATATACTACTAGTTCCTTTCAGGCCCTTGTATTTCTTGCATTGTGTTGCTTTGTATGACAACTCATACCAACCAATCTGGTATCAAAATACTCAAAAATACTTTCTTAACTAGTAATACATCTATAACTTGTATATCAAGCATATACACCTAAGCTGGACTTTTCTAGTTATCTTCTTTTCTGCCATATATCATCTTGTAATTCTATTTTCAATATTTGCTTTTCTTTACAAAAAGAATCATTCAACATCAAACAACGCTAGTCGTACTAGCTCATTTTCCTTGGCGTGTTAGTCATATACTATCACCCATTGAGTCATATTTTGAGTTTGATTGTTCTACTATTATCACCATATTAATATCATTCTTCTGGATTCCACTCTTAGCAATCTCCAGGCAAGGTAAACGATTTTACCCATACTTTTATCCAATCATAATAATTTTATGATTAAGCTACTATAGCTCGAAGGAAGTAATTTAGAGGATAATTTTTAGCGCCCAACTTCTTGGAATATTCAAACGCCTAGCATCTTCAATCATTGCATATATTCAAATAATATAAGTATACATTGTCACGCTAAATTATACTCGGTCATGTTGCCACAAATAAGTTTCTTGATATCAATATATCTTTCACTTGATTTTTTTTGAAAACAATTCTTTTCAGTTCCTAAATCACCTTGATCAACAAAACATTCTTTTGAAGATACATCAGAATTTCCTGCACGTTGGAATATGCAGCCCCCGAAGGAGATCAATAGAAATAATGTACTGGAAAATGACACTATGGTGGATATAAATTGGCAAGTCTAAACTACATGCATATCTGGCTTGGTGGAGTTTAGGCTATTTGCAAAAAGCAAGTTTTTCCCTAACACTTTTGAAAAAATAGTTTTCTTTTCAAAGATTGGCACCATGGGACACACCCATGAGCATCCAATTAATATTTCCTTAGCCAAATTTTACTTCTTCAAAACGGTGTTGAGATTCTTCTGTCCATCCTTGTCCAGCTGCTCGAAGTCGTCCATTACCGGGAACACGGCTATGATCATAGTTTCTAACTCTACAGAGGTTGTGCACTTTCACCCTTTGTTTTCAATTAGCCCAAACATCCTACACACGGAGTGCATCATGGAAAGGAGAGAATTGAGACGAGATCTTTCAGAAGCAATAATTCAAGCCAACCAGCAAGACCCGTTCCACCTATAATTATGCTACATCTTCATGTCAAGCATGGGCTGAACTCTCACAACTTAGTTGATCAAGACAGAGCCCATATGTCAAAGGGCTGCACGAGAAGCTACTAAACTTAGAGGACTTGGTAATATCTTTGTTTCCTAGGTGGCATTCCTCAAGTGAACTCCCCTCGGGGAGACACTCAACTCTCATCAACCAAACAACCAAATCCACCCAGGTGATTCATTGAAATTTATAGTTAGAATTTTTCCACATCATGGAGTAAAACAAAATTGTTGCAAGTCTAAGCATCTACTCTCCAAAATAACAAGTCTAAAGTATTTCTACACACTACTTGGGATTTTTCATAGCATAATAATAACTTAGTACAAATTCCCTATCATGCATACTACCCAAAAACACTAGTAATGCATAGTGAAAATATGGGATATTTGATGATGTGTCACTTGCCTTTGCAATAGGATGAACAATCACAACAAGTATAACAACAACAAGAGTAGACTTGCTCCTCTTCACAATCTAATACAAGTAAAACAAGACACACATATACATACAAAACAAACATAACATAGAAAACAAAATAACAATACAAAAACATGTATGCATGTTATGAAATGATCAAATAAATGCAAAAAAATCAGAATTAGAAAGAATTACTAATAATGATGTTCTCTGATGTTAATAACATGGTTATGATGCATGCAAAACAAATTAATTATCAAATTATAATTATTAGTAGTACTAGGGTTTTATTATAGGCTAATATGAAGATTAATAGGGTTTATGTTACAAATTGCACAAATAATTTTTCCAACGCTTCTACTGGATAGAGGACATCAAAACAAAACCATACCAATTGATTTCACCTAAAAAGGGTTTGTAGATTAAAAGTTATGCCCAAATTAGTGATTAATAGAGATCTACAAATAACATGTGAGTGCACGATTCAAAATTGAAATTTCAATAGCCCAGATTAATCTACACACTATGCTGATTTCAAAAATCCCAAGATCACCTAATTTTGGATTACAGAACTCGAGATATGAATTTTTGAATTTTTGGTTCTAATATATTTTATTTTGTTTTAATAAAAAAGATGACCGATCCGGGGCGAGGTAAAATGGAACACTGTGATTAGTCGAAAGTTTTTCGCGCGGATCGCGCGCGTAGATCGTTAGATCTAAAGTGCTACGGGCAGCCAGGATCTGAAATACCGGTTCGCTCGCGAGATCTAATCTTGGCCGTTGACGCGAATCGGACGGCTCACGAGGCCGGCGGCGGAACTCACCGGAGTTGAGCGGGAGGACGTCGACTGCGAGATCGGGTGTGGATGGCGCAGACGTCCGCGTGCTCCTCCGGCGAAGACGAAGACGGCGTCCGCTTCTCATCCTCGTATCCTTGGTGGCGTCTGCCGTGGATCGGAACGGCGACAACGTGGGCTTCTCGTGGGTCTCTCCAATGGCGACGGCGGCGACGGATGGATTCGAGGCGCGGCTAGGGTTCAGGGTTTTAGAGGGGGCGTTTTGAGGTGCGGACGTCGAGCGGCCTCGGCTTTTAAGGAGGTGGAGCCTTGGGCCAGGGGGTAGGTAGCGACGCAGAGGGGGTGCCAAGGTTCGTGTCCCTCTCGGACACGACGGCGGCGGCGAACCATGCGACAGGCGGAGTCCGTTGACGGGAAGGAGATGGAGGGGTGGGCCCCGGCTGTCAGCGAGAGTGGGAAGGGACGGGCCGCGCGTTCGGTCGCGATATTGGGCCGGCTTGTCGGCTGGCGGCTGCGCGCGTGCGAGAAAAGAGAGGGGCGAGGGAAGATGGGCCTGGGCCAGACCGGGAGAGACAGAGAGAGCTTGCGCTGGATTTTCTTTCTCCCTTTATTTTCCCCCCTTTTTCTTTATTTTCTTTTTTTAAATAAATTGATTCAAAAACATTTCAAAACCCAACCAAAACAATTCAGAAAATACATAGAAAATATGTTTTAAAAATCTTAGGAAATAAGGAACCTTTTGGTACTATTCTTTCCAAAAAATAAAATACTTTATTTTAAAAAAGATTTAAATCCAAAAAGTGGTTTAATAGGTAATATCACCTAAAATTTTGTGTCTAGCAATTTAAAAGCAATTTTTTATGCAATCAAAATGCAAGTATGCTATGATGCTCATGGATGCATGAAGGTTTCAAATTTTTCAAAATTGAAAAATCCTGTGATGTTACAGACTACCCCCCCCCTAAAAAGGAATCTCGTCCCGAGATTCGAAAAGGCTAGAATTAGGTCGAAAAAGGTTATGATGTGCGCTATCCCTCTTAAAAGAATATCGTTGAGATTGTACTTCCACCATGCAATTAGGGTGATGGAATAAAATGAGTTAGGGTTTACCATTCACCAACTCCATGTTGATATGATTCACATTCCATTTCTTGAATGGGTTGGGCTTGGCAGCTTCTGCAGTCTTCTGCTCTACGCAATCAGTTGCATAATTAATGTCCCTTGTTTCTGCACTTGAAACACATCACTTGACTAAGATCCCGCTTATTCTCATGATTGTGGTTGTGGTGTCCATTGCCATTTGAGTGAGCATTGTTGTTAACATTGGTTTCTTTGAGTCCCTCGATATGATTTTGATCATTATGAATGTGTCCATTCCCACCATTGTGACGGTTCTCATGTTTGTGAGAATTGTGTCCTCCATTGGATGTGTGCCTCTTATATGAGGGTCCAGAGTGGTATTTTCCACCATTACTGTACTTCTTCTTCTTGTTTTCCTCCTTCGTCATGTTGTTGTCCAAAGTAATGGCTTGATCCAACATAGTTTGATAATTTGGGGCATATGCTATAGACAAGGGTATCTTTAGGTCTCCTTTAAGTCCATTGAGAAAATTTTCCTTCCTCTTGGCATCAGTGTCAATGTCCTCTGGTGCATACCTTGATAAAGAATGGGAATCATCCATATACTCCTTTAGGGTTCTACCTTCCCGCTTCAGACTGAAACTCCTCGTTCTTGAGGTTCATTATCCCAGATGAGATATGTGCATTGCGGAATCCCTCCTTGAAATCATCCCATGTCATGCCTTCTAGTGGATGAGTCACTTGATAAGTTTCCCACCACATTGCATCAGGTCCTTCTAACAAATGTGCGGTGAATCTCACCTTCTCTGCATCCGTGCACTCACAAGTTACTAAGTCCATGTTGATTGTGCGAAGCCAATCATCTGCCTCAATAGGATCAGTAGCATATGATAACTTGTTAGGCCTAAGCCTCAGAAATCTAGTAAGTCTGTCCACTAGGGGTGGTGGTGGCGGATTGTTGTTGTTGGTGTTCATTACTGCTACAAACTGAGTCATCATCTGTAGAAGTTGGGCTTAGGAAGTGAGCATCTGTTGCATAGCATTGTTGTTGTTGTTGTCCTCATTGTTGTTGGGGTCACGACGAGGAGGCATCTGTGGGTTTTCAGCATAGATGAGTAACAGATAGATAGAACTATGAGGGGGGAAATTTCCTACCCATGCACAATACAACAAGACAAACAATCAATGGATACCAACGACTTAAAATATTTTATCTCTAAACCAAATTTCAAAATTTGGACTTATTTTTTTACAAACTTAAGAAAAACAACTTAGTTGCAAACCAAAACACTCTAGCATTGCCATATCACAAGTTGATAGGTCAATACTCAAACAAAAAGTCTAGCTAACACGTTCTTCCATGGTGGTCAACTATTGGGATGGATCATAACTCTTCACGATGATTTATATGTTCTTGTAGATCTTCAACTCCTTTTCAAGGGCGTTGATCTCTTCTTTAGCTTCCTGGAGATTCTTCTGAGTGTGATAAATTCTCCACGTAAGTATTTCTCCAAGTTCTGTGATTGCCTCCCATGCAGCGCATCAGGCTGACTCAAAAAATGATGTGTATTGTTGTGGGTTAGTGAAGATGCAGTCCCCTTCTATCTTGTGGTCATACTCCTTGCTTCTGTATAGGTGAAGTTGCACCCACCAATACTCTTGGCCATCTTCAATGAAGGGAAAACCTTTGAAGAGTGATGCTCCTCCAAATCCTAATCTTATCATTAGGTTCTTCAATGCCTTTGGAAATTCAGTCTCACATTCTAGAGTCATGGTCATCAATGGGCCCTTCTTGAGTGATTAAATTAGGTTGGTCATCTATAAGTTAGATAAGACGTTAGAAAATTGAACCATAGGTAGAAGTACTAGAAGAAAAGTTATTCTAGTTATGTTAGAGTGGAATAGATGGTCAATCCTAGGGTCATGTACGTGGGCATGTAATGTTGGTCCGGGCTGCTTCATCTCGCTATGCCGCTAGGATCCAAAAATACTCAAAGGAGTTAATAAATTTGATCAAAAGGGTTTTCCAATCCTAAGGGCTCGAACCTATAGGGAACACTTTGCTCTGATACCATTTTTTAGCGCCCTCACATTTAATAATGTAAGAACTACTGTGTTAAGTGCTAGTCCCTGGATCAATGCTAGCACCACAGAACAAAATGTAAAGTATCATTGCACAAGTATCAAAATTGTTACAAATGATCCAGAATAGCCAAGTATAGCTTTATTACAAAGTGCATAGTCTTGAAAGACTAGCAAAACTCAGAGTTCTAAACAGAATAAATAAAGATAGCAATGAGCCTCCATCTTCAATCATGCGCCACAGTAATTACATGTTGGGTGTAGACTCGAGTCCAAGCACTTGATTAAACTTCATCATCAGAATTTCCTGCACGTTGGAATATGCAGCCCCCGAAGGAGATCAGTACAAACAATGTACTGGCAAATGACACTATGGTGGATATAAATTGGAAAGTCTAAACTACATGCATATCTGGCTTGGTGGAGTTTAGGCTATTTGCAAAAGGCAATTTTTCCCTAGCACTTTTGAAAAAAAAGAGTTTTCTTTTCAAAGATTGGCACCATGGGACACACCCATGAGCACCCAACTAATATTTCCTTATCCAAATTTTAATTCTTCAAAACGGTGTTGAGATTCTTCGGTCCATCCTTGTCCAGCTGCTTGAAGTCGTCCATTACCGGGGACACGTCTATGATCATAGTTTCTAACTCTACAGAGGTTGTGCACTTTCACCCTTTGTCTTCAATTATCCCAAACATCCTATACACACGGAGTGTATCATGGAAAGGAGACAACTGAGACGAGATCTTTCAGAAGCAAGAACTCAACCCAACCAGCAAGACCCTTTCCACCTATAATTATGCTACATATTCATGTCAAGCATGGGCTAAACTCTCACAACTTAGTTGATCAAAAGAGAGCCCATATGTCAAAGGGCTGCACGGGAAGCTACTAAACTTAGAGGACTTGGTAATATTTTTGTTTCCTAGGTGGCATTCCTCAAGTGAACTCCCCTCGGGGAGATACTCAACTCTCATCAACCAAACAACCAAATCCACCGAGATGATTCATTGAAGTTTATACTTAGAATTTTTCCACAACATGGAGTAAAACAAATTTGTTGCAAGGCTAAGTATCTACTAAGGGCTTGATACGTCATAAATGTATCCCTAATTTCTGATGCTCCATGATGATATTATGCCAATTTGTACATGTTTTCTCCCTTCTTTATGTCATTATTATCGATTTTTCGGACTCACCTATTGACAAGATGCCACAGAGCCAGTTCCCTGTTTTCTGCTGTGTTTTTAGTTTCAGAAAAGTTGTTCTAGAAATATTCGCGGAATTGGAAAGTTCGAAGCCCGCAAGTCCTATTTTCCCCGGAAGCATCCAGAAGACCGAAGAGGAGACAAAGAGGGGCATCTAGGGGTCCACACCATAGAGTGGCGCCCCCCTTGGTCGCGCGAGGGGGTGGTGTGGGGCCCCTAGACCTCCACCGCCTCTGCCCTTTCGCCTATTTAATCCCCCCGGATGGAAAACCCTAAGCACCTGATAAAAAATCCCGATAAAGTTCCGCAGTCTCCGTCACCTTCAACCCTAGATCAGGAGGGTTCTCGAGCTGTTTTCCGGCACCCTGCTGATAAGTCGAAAACGTATCTGCTTTTCCGAACACGTTTCTTATTGTTTTCCTCTAAACTTGTGTGTTTTGGATACAACTAACAGGGACTAACGCTGTTTTCAGCAAAATTACCTTGGTGTCTTGTTTTTGTGCAGAAAAATCAACTTTCGGGAAAATGACCAGAAAAGAGCCCATTGGTGTTTTCACCCCGGAAGACCCCGTGAGTCGGAAGGGGGCCAGGAGAGGAGCCACAGGGTGTCCACAACCCCTGGCGCGGGCCCCCCTGTCTGTGCCAGCATAAGGTGTGGGCCCCCTAGAGCCCTCCCGCACTCCGACCCTAAAACCCGTGGGGGGTTCATGATATTCCACAAAAACACAACAGAGCGCCGCCGCCGTCCCGAACCGCGATTCGGGGATCAGAAGTTCCTGTTCTGACACCCTGCCGGGACGAGGAATTGGAGGAGATCATCGCCACCGTCATCACCAACGCCTCTCCATCGACCATCCATGTTTCCCCCATCCATGTGTGAGTAATTACCCGATGTAGGATGAAGGGGGTGGTAGGGATTGGATGAGATCGTTCATGTAATAATGTCATGATTGTTAGGGCATAGTGCCTAGTATCCTCTATTAGTGCTATTGACATTGTTGCAACTTGTTATGCTTAATGCTTTCCACTTTGGGCCCGAGTGCCATGATCTCAGATCTGAACATGTTATTGAATCATGATGATAATTATTGTTTCTTGATCATACCTGCAAGTTGTTTACACATATTGTTGTCCGGAACCCGAGGCCCCGAAGTGACAGAAATTGGGACAACCGGAGGGGATGGCTGTGATGTGAGGATCACATGTGTTCACGGAGTGTTAATGCTTTGCTCCGGTGTTCTATTGAAAGGAAAACCTTAATTACCAGTAGTTCCCTTGAGGCCCCGCTGAAACGGGCTGGTAGGACAAAAGATGTTGTGCAAGTTCTCATTGCGAGCACGTACGACTATTTACGGAACACATGCCTATGGTTACTTACTACTTGGATGCTTTATCTTATTTATCTGCAATGCCCGTGACATGATCATTAATTGAACTTTCTTATCCATGCAACGCCCGTTCATCCATCCCTATGCCTACAATATTTAATCCCGATGTTTACTTCAATCACCATTGCTGTTGTTTTCATACTACTGTTGTTGTTATTTCACTACTTCTGCTGCTATAAAATTGTTACTACTGATAAACCACTGCGAACTAGTCAACTTTCAGGTGCAAGTGAATTGACAACTCACTTGTTAAGGCTCACAAATATTCTTTGGCTCCCCTTGTGTAGAATCAATAAATTTGGATTTTACTTCCCTCGAAGACTGTTGCGATCCCCTATACTTGTGGGTCATCAAGACTATTTTCTGGCACCGTTTCCGGGGAGCATAGCTTTATTTATGAGCTCACCGGAGAGTACTATTATCTACTGCCAATCATTCACCATGGGTAAGTCTCGTGATGGAAGATTTCCTATATTACCATCCACTACAAGAAGAGGTACAACTCTGAACACCTCTGTTGCTCTTGATTCACCGTCTGTTATGAGTAAGCTGCTTACATCACCACATACACATGCTACTTCTTCTGAATCTGAAAATACTTCTGATACTTTTTATGATGCTTCTACTGTGCTTGATGAGAGTGGTTCTCTCAGTCCTTTCTTAGATTCTACTATTGCTAGAGCTAAAAATATTGCAAACACTGAAACTCCTGATAAAAATCATGTTACTCCTGCTTTTTCACCTGAGTTTCAAGAAAATTCTAGTGATGATTTAGATGATGCCTATATTGAACTTAGTGACGATCTTATTGATGAAATACATGCTATGAAGGATAAATATGCTGCTATACGTCTTATGGAAAGTCGTGCTGTTAAATATAAATTATCTCCTGATGCTATGTTTGCCACTTCTTCTATTCATATTGATAATGATTATGATTTCTCTCTTGATTTATCTTATATATCTATTGTTGAGAAAGAACCTTTTTGTGGGACTGAAAATAAAATTGCTATGAAACATATGAATGAGCTCTCCTCTTTGAGTAGTTTATTCTGTGATGATCTTAAGAAACGTAGCTACTTTGTTGCTAAAATATTCCCTTTCTCATTAAAGGATGAAGCTAAAACTTGGTTTAACAATTTGACTCCTGGATCTATTGATAGCCCTATTGGTTTGGTTAATGATTTCTTTCAGAAATATTTTCCTGCTAGTGCTCAACATGCTGCTTTACAAAATATATTTAATTTCGAGCAATTGGAAGAAGAGAAATTGCATGTATCTTGGGCAAGGTTCGGTTATTTAATTAGGGCTACACCTGGGCATAAGGTAGAAGATAATAAACTTCTTGATATATTCTATAATGGACTAACTGTTGAATCTAGGACATGCCTGGATAGTTGTGTTGGTTGTGTTTTCAGGCAAAGAACTCCAGAAGAAGCAGAGGAATTAATGGCTAAAATAAGCCAAAATCATGATGATTGGACTATGGTTGAGCCTGAGCCGACCCCTACTCCAGTACCAACACCAACACTAACACCCAAGAAGAGGGGAATGATTGAATTAAATGATGAAGAGGTGAGAGAAGCCAAGAAATCTCTTAAAGAGAGGGGTATTAAATCTGAAGATGTGAAGAATCTTCCACCTATAGAAGAATTATGTAAGCTAATCGCTCACTCATCACCCATTGAGGTACACTCTCTCCAATATTTTGATAGTAGATATATTCCCTATAGAAAACCTCCTGGTCAATTCTTAGATGAATTTGATAATTATGTTATTAAGCAAGATAATTTTAATATGAGAGTGCAAAATCACCTTATGGAAAACTCTAAAGCAATTAATGATTTGCATGGTACTATAGAAAGAACCTCCAATGATGTTAAAATGCTGGTTAAACATTTTCAAATGGTTCAAACTCAAATTGATCAACTTGCTAAAGTGCAAAAGGATTTGCTAGTTAATGCTTCTAAAGAAAAACATGCTTATGAAATAAGTACCAGAAGTGGTATTGCTACACAAGATCCTTTATATCCCGAGGGACATCCTAAAAGAATTGAACAAAATTCTCAGCAAACTAATAATGATGTTATTCATACTAAGAGGAAAAAGAAGAAGAAACATAAAACTGCTGTAGAATCCTCTGAACTTGCTAAAGATCCTAATAGTATATCTGTCTCTGATGCTGAAACTGAAAGTGGAATGAAAAGAATGATGCTTCTGATAAAGAAGAACCTCTAGCTGAACCTTAAAAGCAAGCTAAAACTACAAAGTACACTAATGAAGATTTTATTGCTAATAAACATGGAAATGAAAGAGAACCTTGGGTACAAAAACCAATGCCTTTTCCTAATAAGAAACACAAATCTAAGGAAGAAGAACACTATGACAAGTTTTGTGAATGGATGAAACCTTTGTTCTTGCAAATTTCTTTAACTGATTCTATTAAATTGCCTCCTTATGCAAAATATATGAAAGATATTATTTCTAACAAAAGGAAGATTCGTAATGAGGAAATTTCCGCTATGCTTGCTAATTATTCTTTTAGTGTCAAGGATCCTAAGAAACTTGGAGATCCTGGCATACCGACTATTCCCTGTTCTATTAAAAATAATTATGTTAGAACTGCTTTGTGTGATCTGGGAGCTGGAGTTAGTGTCACGCCTTTTACTCTCTATAAAAGACTCCTCCTAGAACAATTGATACCAACTGATATATCTTTGAAAATGGCTGATAAATGTACTGCTATTCCTATGGGTATATGTGAGGATGTTTTTGTTCAAGTTGCTAATAACTGTCTGATATTAACTGACTTTGTTGTGTTGGAAATGCCTAAAGATGATAATATGTCTATTATTCTTGGAAGACCTTTTATTAATATTGCAGGGGCTGTTATTGATTTCAATCAAGGAAAATTTACTTTTAATGTTAATGATAAAGATCACACTTTTTATTTTCCCAAGAAGATTGATAAGAAATATGGTCTAAATTCGATTGAAAATATTGAGACCATCAAGATTGGAGAATTTTATTGTCCCATTCCAGTACCACCAAAGGAATATGAAGTTATTATGATTGGGACTATGCCTATCAAGGTTGAGGTAACATAATTATTTAGTGATTAGCAATGTTTTTATTAATATGAAAATTTTTCTGGTAGCAAGACTTGATCACCCTTGTTAACAAAATGATTTTTAATGAAGAGGACATTGTTTTCACTATGTTTTCACCTTCCCCACTATTTTTTCACCATGTTTACTTCTGTTATTACATTGCTACTTGAGTACAATCATGTTTTCCACCATCCTTATGCATGTTTTCCTGGTATTTTCACTCTGATTTCTGAGGATATGCATGTTTTCACCATCCATACTTTTGTTTTCACCACTACCACCTTTGTTTTCTTTGGATATTCTTCCATTAGAGCATCATAGAACCTCTGTAGTTATGATTTTGGTTTTGTTTTCCACGTTTTGACTTTTGTTTTCCCGTTTTTTATTAATTATTAAAATTCTGGAAATACCTCAAAAATAAAGTTTCTCGAAAAATTCCAGAAAAATCATAATAAATTTTTTACGTAAAAAATGAGGCAGAAAGCCACCTGGGAAACCCCAGAAGGACCCCCTAGTAAGGCACACCATAGGGTAGCGCGGCCAGCCCCCTGGTGGCGCCAGCATATGGTATGGGGCCCCCTGGCCCTCCACTTACTCTCTTCACTTCCAAACTCTTCTCTCTCACCCCCAAAGCTGAAAACATTTCCTGGAACCCGTGTTCTTGCTGTTCTTCCTATAAATTTTCGATCTCCTTCTTTCGCATATCATTTGTGCTGATATTTGGTGTGTTTGATCTCCGGTATGTGACTCCTCCGATGGTCCAAGTAGAATTTTATTTAGTGAAGTATTTCTTGAGTATTTTGGTACTGTAGGTGACAACTTATGTGAGTTGCATGCTTGATTTGAGTAGAAATAATTTATATTTGATGTATGTTTAGCTCTCATATAAGTCCCTATGGTAGTCTCCTTCTTATAGTTGCTTGAAATTAATTTTTGTGATGATTGTTGAAAAATTTCAGAGATGGATAGTTATAATTTCAGAGAGATATTTAGGAGTGATGCTCCTAGAAGGACAAGGCCCTCACAATCATCCACTTCAGCGAGGCCATCGTATAATGAGGATGTTATGCGTCAACTAATGACGATGCAGAAGATGATGGTATCGTTTACCCATCTAGCTTTCCTTGCCATACATTTTTAAGAAGTGCAGGTCTTTTAGATGATTTTCTTATGCTTATTGATAGAGTTGGGCTAACCAACTTTATGAGGGATGAAAGACCTCAATATGCCACGCTCACAAAAGCTTTTGTTAAGAGCTTTAAATTTCAGAACAGTCAATATGGTCCAACTGTTGCATTCAAGCTATATGGTAGTCCTTTTTCTTTGTCCTTGGGAGATTTTTGTGTTATTATAGGTATCAACCCCACCGGGACAGCAAGCAGGATTCAAGATAGACCAGCAGACCTCCAGGGGATTTATCGAGAAGTCACCAACGATGACAGTCGCTCATCCCAGCGTGGGAAGATAAGGAACATTCAACTTCCTGCTCTTAGATACTTTGCTTACTATATTGGTACTAGTATCCTTGGTAGGGAGAACACTAGCAATATTTCTAGTTACCACCTTGCTTTATTGATGTTGCGCTGAACCGTAGCACAAAGTATAACTTTGGTGCACTTGTTGCACGCCGCCTTGTTGCTGATGGGCCTATTTTTGGTGGCATTATTGCTACACGTGCCGCAACTGCTTTGCACATTCCTATTGATCCTAATGATGAAATAATTGCTCCACATAGGCTTAACCTTGCTGCTATGAAATCCCATCAGTTTGTCACTTCTAACTCTACTATTGAACATTTAGTCTATAGAGTTTTATATATGGATCGAGAAGAGCGGAAAGTTACTTTGCCGCAACCTGTTTTGTTTAAGATTGACAGGTCACCATGGTTGCTCTCCAAGGAGCAGATAGACGAGCATCTGAGCACCATGGAGTTTTATCGGCAGCAGGAGAGGAGAGACGTGCCTCCTGAGGACCGCAACACGCAGTATACCGGCGCATCCTCGAGCACATATCAGGGGGAGGATTCCTCCTCGACATACTACGGGGGCAGTACCTCATGGTCCCCTTGGTGATTG
This sequence comes from Alopecurus myosuroides, assembly GCA_028641055.1. Classification (NCBI taxonomy): domain Eukaryota; kingdom Viridiplantae; phylum Streptophyta; class Magnoliopsida; order Poales; family Poaceae; genus Alopecurus; species Alopecurus myosuroides. The sequence continues at coordinate 8,812,169 of CM054059.1, forward strand.
ATCTCCACTTAGGCCAAAATCCAAAGCTTGGGGGAGGTATACCGACATCACGCTCATTTACATATCATGATTTGTCGGTTCTTTTTATATCCATGTTTTCTTTTCTTTCGTTTCTTTTTGTTTCTTTCGCTTGTTTTCGTTTCTTTCTTTTCTTTTGTTCTTATTGTTTTTTTTGCTTTCCAAAACACAAAGGGACCAAAAATATTTCTGTTGTTTCACTCTATTTGTTTTTTTAGTTGGTTTGCTTTATTCTTTAAGTTGCACTTTAATATTCAAAAACCCAAAAATATTTTATTTTGTTTGTTTTGTTTGCTTTCCTTTGTTCTTGTTTCATTTTGAAAACCCAAAAAGATTTTTACTTTGTTTGCTTGCTCTCTTTTTGTTCATGCCTTAATTGAAAAAAAACCAAAAATATTTGTTGTTGTTCTTTGGTTTTGTAAAGTTTGCTGCAGAGTTCAACAATCGTCCGTGATTCCATTGGAGCTTGGTTTTCATTATATATTATTCGAGCCACAAGTGAAGAGCAATAATGATGATCTTCGACAATTCAAGTGTGGTGAGAGGCTCGTATGTATTCTATTTGCTTTCACTGTTGTACATATATCCATCTATATGAACATGCTTAGTTTGTTCGTATAAGATATATGTGACTTAATGGCTACTTAATAGTTCGTGCTCTCTCATGTTTTGTTCCAATTTATTAAAAGTAAATGACATGTCGCATAAATATTTGTTCGCATTGTTCTATTCATAAGAAGAGTATGACATTGTGGTAGCCTCCTCTGACTGTTTCATTTGAACCGACTTGGCACATGCTCACGCATGCTAAGACTGAAAACAAAAAGTCAATAAGCCTCGATGATTTACTTTGCCTCAGAGTTCTAGTATCAATTTTATGCCTCAATTAATTTTACTTTGTCGCAAACATGATTATGATAGTTGTTGCTCTCTTGATTGTCGCTCCCTGTCTATTGCTAGCCTTCACCTGTACTGAGTATGAGCTCTACTCGTGCATCCAAATCCCTGAAAACCAAAGTTTGCCAAATGTGTCCACCATACCTACCTATATGTGGTATTTAACCGCCACCCCAAAGTAAATTGCTCATGTGCTACCTTTAAAACATTCTAAAAATTACTCCTGTTTTGTGCCACTGTTTTAGCTCATGAGGACGTAAATAGAGAATCGTTATCTCACTTGTTGATTGGATTTCACACCCTGGACTAGTGGCTTCATCCGCTTATCCAAATGATAGAAGAGCTGACAGCGGGGTGCCTAGCCCCAAATTAATACAAACAAATTCTCTTCACTATTTTTGCCCCTGATTTATCAGTCAAAGCATAATTGTGTAAACAAAAGAGAAAGAGGGATGACCTTCTACACCAGTTGCGTCCTTCACCATGGGAGCCGCTCTTGTGAATCCGGTTGGCTTGTGAAGTACTATATTGTCTGTTTGCCATTCGTTGACATACGCATACACCACTCTTAAAAATGTTTTCAATATCTCTGTTTAACAAAATAAAAAGCTCTAGCACATGAGTGATCCATGCTTCCCTCTGCGAAGGGCCTCTCTTTTAATTTTATGTTGAGTCTCCACCAAATTCTTTGAGCACTTTCTTGAGAGCACAATTATCATTCTTAGTGCAATATGTTTGTCCCAAAGCACGATTGATTGTGGTATTATCTTGATTCTTGCATCTTTGATATCTTACTTCTAGTCTTCCCTTGAACTTCAGAGGTTCCCTGGCATTTATGTTTTGCCCCACACTTAAGGGCAAGCAAGATACTACTTTATCAGATCCTATTATGAATACTTCAATCTTGCAAATAGTTATGCTTCATGTTGTTTATTATTAATATGTTGTTATCTCTCCATGGTTTGCATAGCTGTTAAGTGACAGTATCTTGCATGTATCTTACCATGAGCATAACTAAGTATCTGATCATATAGTGAGTATATTTACATCATATGAAACAATGTGTTCGTAAAAGTATTTTATTGCACTCAGTTGTTACTGAATTGCTTGAGGACAAGCAATAAGCTAAGCTTGGAAAGAGTTGATACGTCGAAAACGTATCTCCTTTTCCGAACACCTTTCTTATTGTTTTCCTCTAAACTTGTGTGTTTTGGATACAACTAACACGGGCTAACGCTGTTTTCAGCAGAATTACCTTGGTGTCTTGTTTTTGTGTAGAAAATCAAATTTCGGGAAAATGCCCAGAAAAGAGCCCATTGGTGTTTTCACCCCGGAAGACCCCAGGAGCCAGAAGGGGGCCAGGAGAGGAGCCATAGGCTGGCCACACCCCCTGGTGCGGTCCCCCTAGTCGCGCCAGCATAGGGTGTGGGGCCCTAGAGCCCCCTCGGACTCCCCTTTCGACTACAAGTAGCCACCAACCCTAAAACCCGTGGAGGGTTCGTGATATTCCACAGAAACACAACAGAGCGTCGGCGCCGTCCCGAACCTCGATTCGGGGATCATAAGGTCCTGTTCTGGCACCCTGCCGGGACGGGGAATTGGAGGATATCATCACCACCGTCATCACCAACGCCTCTCCATCGATGATCCATATTTCCCCCATCCATGTGTGAGTAATTCCCCACTGTAGGCTGAAGGGGATGGTAGAATTGGATGAGATCGTTCATGTAATAATGTCGTGATTGTTAGGGCTTAGTGCGTAGTATCCTCTATTAGTGCTATTGACATTGTTGCAACTTGTTATGCTTAATGCTTGCCACTTTGGGCCCGAGTGCCATGATCTCAGATCTGAACATGTTATTTAATCATGATGATAATTATTGTTTCTTGATCATACCTGCAAATTGTTTACACATATCGTTGTCCGGAACCCGAGGCCCCGAAGTGACAGAAATTGGGACAACCGGAGGGAATGGCTGTGATGTGAGGATCATGGAGTGTTAATGCTTTGCTCCGGTGTTCTATTAAAAAGAACACCTTAATTACCAGTAGTTCCCTTGAGGCCCCGCGTAAACGGGGTGGTAGGAAAAATGATGTTGTGCAAGTTCTCATTTCGAGCACGTACGACTATTTACGGAACACATGCCTATGGTTACTTAGTACTTGGATGCTTTATCTTATTTATCGGCAATGCCCGTGACATGATCATTAATTGAACTTTCTTATCCATGCAATGCCCGTTCATCCATCCCTATGCCTACAGTATTTAATCCCGCTGTTTACTTCAATCACCACTGCTGTTGTTTTCAACTTTTCATACTACTGTTGTGGTTATTTCACCACTTCTGCTGCTATAATACTGTTACTACTGATAAACCACTGCGAACTAGTCAACTTTCAGGTGCAAGTGAATTGACAACTCACTTGTTAAGGCTCACAAATATTCTTTGGCTATCCTTGTGTCGAATCAATAAATTTGGGTTTTACTTCCCTCGAAGAGTGTTGTGATCCCCTATACTTGTGGGTCATCACCTGCCGGAGAGAAAATCATCACGGGAGGCTTCTACATCACCATGCCTTCCTCCGGAGTGATGCGTGAGTAGTTCATCCCTAGACTATGGGTCCATAGCAGTAGCTAGATGGTTGTCTCATCCTCATATGCCTCCATGTTTAAATCTCGTGAGCTGCCTATCATGATCGAGATTGTTCTTATGTAATTCTATATGTTGTGTTTTCTGGGATCCGATGAATATTGACCTTATGCCATGTTGATTATAGTCTTTATTGAATATGCTATTTGTGATCTTGCATGCTTTCCGTTGCTAGTGGTTACTCTGGCCAAGTAGTTGCTAGTGACTCCAAGAGGGAGTATTATACAAACTTTTTATGCAGGGCTGTATTTCTCCTCAAGGAACCTATTGGATTCGGCTACTGGAGGAACCTTTATGTCCATCACTTAGGGCAATGCAACAAACTTTTTGATGATATGATGATAAATTATTCAGAGTGGCACACTGAGAGAGCTCCACAAGGTAAGAAGGTAAATTCTGTTGATGAAACCTCCTCTTTGAGTGAAAGGCTTGATTCTATTATGTCTATGCTTGTTAATGGTAAAGCTCAAGTTGATCCAAATAATATTCCTTTAGCCTCTTTGGTTGCTCAAGTAGAGCATGTTGATGTAAACTTTATTAGAAATAATAATTTTAACAATAATACTTATAGAAATAATTTTGGTGGAAACAATTACAAGCCCTATCCTCCTAATAATGGTTATGGTAATTCTTATGGAAACTCCTACAATAATAATAAAATCTCTACCTATGATATTGAAAACATGCTTAGAGAATTTATTAGCACACAAACTGCTTTTAATAAATCTGTTGAGGAAAAGCTTGGTAAAATAGATGTTCTTGCCTCTCAAGTAGATAGCCTTGCTATTGATGTTGATTTTCTAAAACTGAAGGTTTTGCCACAAGATGTTAAACAAAATAAAACTTTGAATTCCATCCAAGTTCAAATATAAAATAATGTTAGATTGATGGCTGAATTACATCCTAGGTGGGAAAAAGAAGATGAATTGGCTAGAAAGAATAATATTGCCAGAGTTTGTACCATCACAACCACTAGTAAAAATGAAACTCCAAGTTCTAGTAAATCTCCTAGTATCAATGGTAAAGTAGTTGGTGTTAATAAAGTCCATACTCCTTTGGTGAAACGTTCTAAATTGCCTCAAACTGCTGAAATTGCTTCTAGTAAAAGTGATGATTTTTTTAGAGATGTAGGAGATAATGGTCTCATTACTTTTGATGATAATAACTTTGATTTTGATGATTTTAATATCTCTGAAGTTATTATGTTTCTACAAAATCTTGCTAGAAGTCCCAATGCTAGTTCCATGAATATGGCCTTTACTAAACATATTACCAATGCTCTCATGAAAGTTAGGGAGAAAAGTTGAAACTTGAGACATCTATCCCAAGAAAATTAGATGACGGTTGGGAGCCTATCATTAAAATAAAAGTAAATGGTTTTGATTGCAATGCTTTGTGTGATCTTGGTGCTAGTATCTCTGTTATGCCTCAAAAGCTCTATGATATTCTTGATTTACCACCGCTAGAACACTGTTATTTGGATGTTCATCTTGCTGATAATGCTAAGAAGAAACCTCTTGGTAGAATTGATGATGTTCTCATTATGGTTAATAACAACCTTTCCCCTGTTTATTTTGTTGTTATGAATATTGAATGCAATGCTTCTTGTCCTATTGTTTTGGGAAGACCTTTTCTTAGAAATGTTGGTGCTATTATTGACATAAAAGAGGAGAGTATTAAATATCAACTTCCCCTCAAGAAAGGTTTGGAACACTTTCCTAGAAAGAAGATGAAGCTAAACTTTGAATCTATTAATAGAGAAAAATATGATGTTGATGCTTCTTCACTTGAAAATACCTGAGTTGCCCTTTTATGCCTAGCTGAAAGGCGTTAAAGAAAAGCGCTATCGGGAGACAACCCGTTTTATTTCTCTGTTTTCATTCTGTTTTTCTTTGTTTTCTTTGGTGTGCTTTGCACTTGGGTGTTTTATATTTTCTTATAAACCCCTATGTATCTTTTATTTTGTGTTTTTGTTGAGCCAAGTAAAGCCTCTAGTGGAAAGTTGACACTATATTTCGGATTTCTGCGCACAAAACAGATTTCTTCTGTCCACTGTTAATTCCGTTCAAAATCACAGAAAATTCAAAATGACCTGAAATGCTTTGTGCTTACTCCTGAGTTATATACGCAACTTTTCTTAGTTCACCACTTTTTTTATTTGAGCAACAGAAGATTTTCTAAAAAATCGATCTCTGCCTCTTGTTATGTTTTGACAGATTTCTGCCAATTAGTACATTTGCATCTTAACCTCTTTATTTCGGTGTTCTTTTGAGAAAAAGAGTTTTAAAAGAAGTTGTGACAGTAGGGAATGTGTTTTTATTGCTAGTATTGTGTTGAAACTGAACCATGTGAGTTTATTATTTCGATTGCACTAACGTTGCTAATGAAGATTGTGAGAATTTTGGTGTGAAGGAAGTTTTCAAGGGCCAAGAGAAGAGGATGATATGATGCGATCAAGAAGAGTGAAAAGCCTAAGCTTGAGGATACCCCGGTGGTACATCCTAGAAAATTCCAAGAAGACTCAAGCGTCTAAGCTTGGGGATGCCCAAGGCATCCCCTTCTTCATCGACAAATTATCAGGTCACTTCTAGTGAAACTATATTTTTATTTGGTCGCATCTTATGTGCTTTACTTCGAGCGTATTTCATTTTTGTGTTTCAGTTTGTTTTCACTTTCATAATAATCTTGGTTGGACCCCAGCATTCTTTTATTGGAGAGTGACACGCTCCGCTTTTTCATGAGAATACGTTGTATTCTTAGTTTCAGTCTAGCTGCTGCATTTAATTAGCTCATGTTTTGGATGCATCTCTTATCAGAGCTGTTAGTTTTAGTAGTGTTATTTGAGTACTCTCATGTTTTCTTTCTGTATCATAAAGAGTATTTTTGTTAAAGCATGTTTTGTATGGTGCTTGTTGGGAGAAAGAAAACTGCTGCTTGAAGTAGAATTTATAACAATACTAGTAGAAACTTGTATAGACTGTGGCTAGAACTTTTTCATGCCATGCTAAATGTTATTTTAGTTTTAAAGCCTTGTGGTTATTGAGTAGCATGAATAGCCTCAAATATGTAAGAGTGTTTAATATGTACTGAAAGATTCATGAGTTGTTCTTGTCATAGTAAAGCATCAATATATGGTATTCTCTTTCGAATGATTTATTTGGTTGACTTGGCGCATGATCACACCATGTTTATGATTACAAACCAGTCACGAATAGCCTCTATAACCACTTAGTTTTTGAACTTGGGATACTGCTTATGTTTTAATTAATGATGCTTATGTCGCTATGCAAGATTATGGCTCTTATGCTCTCTTGATTTGTCGCTCCGAGTTATTTGCTAGCCTCCACCTGTACTGAGTATGAGCTCTACTCGTGGATCCAAACTCCCTTAACCGAAGTTTTTTTTCCATTATGTCCACCATACCTACCGACATGTGATATTTAACTTCCATTCCAAGTAAATTGCTCATGTGTTACCTTTAAAACCTTCAAAATTATTTCTGCTTTGTGTTCTTTTTTTTGCTCATGAGGATGTCAATAGAGAATCTTTATCTCACTTGTTGATTGGATTTCACACCCTAGCTAGCGGCTCCATCCGCTTATCCAAATGATAGAAGAGCTGACAGCAGGGTGCCCAGCCCCAAATTAATACAAACAAATTCTCTTCACTATTTTTGCCCCTGATCATATCAGTCAAAACATAATTGTGTAAACAAAAGAGAAAGAGGGATGGCCTTCTACACCAGTTGCGTCCTTCACCATGGGAGCCACTCTTGTGAATCCAGTTGGCTTGTGACGTATTGTACTGTCTGTTTTCCATTCGTTGACACTAGCATACACCCCTCCTAAAATATAGACATTTCTCCACAAATGTCAAACTTTTAATACCTCTGTTTAACAAAATAAAAAGCTCTAGCACATGAGTGATCCCTGCTTCCCTCTGCGAAGGGTATTTCTTTTACTTTTATGTTGAGTATCCGACCTCTAACTTTATGCACAGTTGAGAGAGCATTTTTGTCATTCTGATTTCTATGCGCATTTGTCCCATAAACATCAATAATTACTTCATGATGTGATATCATTCATTCTTAAACTATTTGTTCTAGTCTTCCTCTTGAACTTTGATAGTGTCCTGGCATTTATGTTTTTCCCCACTCTTAAGGACTATCGAAATATCACTTTGCCATGCTTTCTCTATACCTGAAACAAACGTTTACCTTTCTTTGCATTATTATTCATGATCCTTTATTTGAGTTACTCTTCATGATGAAAAGTAATTGCTATGCTTTATTATTAAAGTTTTATTTATCATGCATGTGTTTAAAGTTTTATGATCTCGGCGTGCATATGCCTTTACATTAGATTGATCAAGTTTATGTTAGTAGCATGTCACCTCATAAATTATTGTTTTATCGTTTACCTACTCGAGGACGAGTAGGAACTAAGCTTGGGGATGCTTGATACGTCATAAACGTATCCCTAATTTCTGATGCTCCATGATGATATTATGCCAATTTCTACATGTTTTCTCCCTTCTTTATGTCATTTTTATCGATTTTCCGGACTAACCTATTGACAAGATGCCACAGAGCCAGTTCCTTGTTTTCTGTTGTTTTTTAGTTTCAGAAAAGTTGTTCTGGAAATATTCTCGGAATTGGAAAGTTCGAAGCCCGGAAGTCCTATTTTCCCCGGAAGTATCCAGAAGACCGAAGAGGAGACGAAGAGGGGCATCTAGGGGCCCACGCCATAGGGTGGCGCCCCCTTGCCACGCCAGGGGGTGGTGTGGGGCCTCTGGACCTCCACCGCCTCTGCCCTTTCGCCTATTTAATCCCCCCGGATGGAAAACCCTAAGCACCTGATAAAAAATCCCGAAAAAGTTCCGCAGCTGCCGTCACCGTCAACCCTAGACCGGGAGGGTTCTGGAGTCGTTTTCCGGCACCCTGCCAGAGAGGAAATCATCACGGGAGGCTTCTACATCACCATGCCTTCCTCTGGAGTGATGCGTGAGTAGTCATCCCTAGACTACGGGTCCATAGAAGTAGCTAGATGGTTGTCTCCTCCTCATATGCCTCCATGTTTAGATCTCGTGAGCTGCCTATCATGATTGAGATTGATCTTATGTAATTCTATATGTTGTGTTTGCTGGGATCCAATGAATATTTACCTTATGCCAAGTTGATTATAGTCTTTATTGCATATGCTATTTGTGATCTTGCATGCTTTCCGTTGCTAGTGGTTGCTCTGGCCAAGTAGTTGCTAGTGACTCCAAGAGGGAGTATTTATGCTTGATAGTGGGTTCATGCCTCCTCGTTGCCTTGCTCGAGTGACAGAAACGTAAAGGGGGAGGATGTGTTGTTGCCATTAGGGAGAAAACAGGGGTGAGAGTGCCCGCGTTCATAATCATTGCTTACATTACACACTTTGTTTACTGCAATTATCTGTTGCTTGCAACTTAATACCTAAGGGTGTTTGGATGATAACCTGAGGGTGGATTATTAGTCATAGATGCAGATGGATGTCGGCCTATGTATCTTGTTGTAATGCGCACACTAAATATCCTAGTAATCATCATGTTATAATGTGCACTACGGTGCAACCTTTATTTGTCAATTTCCCAGCTGTAATTTGTTCACCCAGCATGTTATTTTTATGGAGAGACACCACTAGTGAACCTATGAACCCCGGTCCATTTTCCACACTGTTGAACAAACCACAACAATTTTCTGCTCTCTCTACTTTCTACAAGCATACAACTGTTTTCCACACTATACGTCTAATCTTTGTTTTCAGCAAGACCGGTGAGATTGACAACCTCACTGTACCGTTGGGGCAAAGTATTTTGGTTGTGTTGTGTGCAGGTTCCACGTTGTTGCTGACACCGGTGAAGCGCCAGCACCACCGTCAGTGGCATCAACCTTCCGAAGGTCCTCCTTCTCCTACTGAATTGATAACATTGGTTCTTAACTAAGGGGAAAACTCCTACCGCTGTGCTCATCACAGCCTCCTCTTGGGGTATCCCAACGAGTGCAAGATCTGATGGATTGCCACACACTACTTGGGATTTTTCATAGCATAATAATAACTTAGTAAAAATTCTCTATCATGCATACTACTCAAAAACATTAGTAATGCATAGTGAGAATATGGGAGATTTGATGGTGTCTCACTTGCCTTGGCAATAGGATGAACAATCACAACAATTATAACAGCAACAAGAGTAGACTTGCTCCTCTTCACAATCTAATACAAGTAAAAGAAGCCACACATAAACATACAAAAGAAACATAACATAGAAAACAAAATAACAATACAAAAACATGTATGCATGTTATATAATGATCAAATTAATGCACAAAATTCATAATTAGAAAGAATTACTAATAATGATGTTCTCTGATGTTAATAACATGGTTATGATGCATGCAAAACAAATTAATTATCAAATTATAATTATTAGCATTACTAGGGTTTTATTATAGGCTAATATGAAGATTAATAGGGTTTACGTTACAAAGTTGCACAAATAATTTTCCGAACGCTTCTACTGGATAGTGGACATCAAAACAAAACCATAGAAATTGATTTCACCTAAAAAAGGATGTAGATGTTTTCCCGATCTTTCACCGCAAGAACCACCGAGATAAATATTCTCCCAATCACGTGAGCGATACACGTAACCTGAAGAACATGGATAGATTTAGGCGAGAAACGCACGAACTCTCTTGGCAGATCCAAGAACACTCACACCTTTATTTCACACCAAGCTCGACAAGTCTAGTCAGATCCAAGAGCCCCCTAGCCACGCACGAACCCCCTTGGCAGATCCAAGAACACTCGCACCTTTATTTGCAAAGATAACTGACGAACGTCCGAGACGCCGCCTACACGCCGATCCCCTAGGGACGGTGGTAACCTGGAACTTTTAGTTCTACATAATTTTCAACCTGTCTAAAACCCTAGGCCTTGGCTCTCTTTATATAAGAGGCCAACCCCTAGTCGGTTGGACAAACCCAAACCGAAACTGACTCGAACCTAAACCTAGTTGGACTCAAACTGGATACAAACCGGCCCATTTAGAAGGCTCGGCCAACACATGCGGCTCGCATGCCTTAGACATTATACATCGTAGTTTATTGTCCTAGCGTGCTAACCAGTAGATGCCCGTATCATCCTCCCTTTCTTCAAAAGGCGTTGTCCTCAACGCCAGAAGGTCTTCTCCGGCGCTTGTGGCGTCAAATTATCATATCGCCACGCTTCTACATCCTCAAGTCTTGCTTGCCTGCCACACAACATCCTCCCTCTCGGCTAGCTAGACTTGTTCTTGGCGCCATCCATGTTTGGCACCACCAACATGATTTAGACACATAATATGTCAAATTGCATCTGTAAACGCACCATGCAAACCACCACTGACACAGCAGGACAGACTTCTGTACCCCAAGGATCCAAGTAAGCTGAATACGCTCACAGATGCAATCTGAAATAGTGGAGGTCAACCGAGTGCATCACCCAAGACAAACAGGACAAATTCCTGCACCCATTGAATCCAAATGAACCAAGTTCACCGCGTGTAAAAATATATACTGGTGTCTCTTTTTATTTTGTCCGCGCACAAAAATAGACTTAACCAACTGTCCACGTTTCTTTTTCTTTCCTGTCCGTGCTGTCCAATAAACCATGTGTACTTTTCTTTTCATACACAGACATAGCTGTACCTGTAGCGTGTAGTAGATAGAGTCCAAGGTATCACGTGACGGATAAAGTCCGCGTACAAATAATATCTAATCCAAGTAGTAGCTTTAGGCGACTCTTTTTTTTTTAATACCAAGCTATGCACGTACCAACTCTCTCCTTCTACTAGTACTAAATTGGTGATTAATAGAGATCTACATATAACATGTGAGTGCATGATTCAAAATTGAAATTTCAATAGCCTATATTAATCTACACAACGTGCTAATTTAAAAAAAGCCCAATATCACCTAATTTGGAATTACAGAACTCGAAATATGAATTTTTAAAGTTTTGATTCAAATCTGTTTTATTCTGTTTTAATCAAAAAGATGACCAATCCGGGGCAAGGTAAATGGGACGCTGTGATTGGTCGAAAGGTTTTCGTGCGGATCGTGCGTGGATCGTTAGATCTAAAGGGCTACGGGCGGCCAGATCTGAAATACCGGTTCCCTCGCGGGATCTAATCTCGGCCGTTGACGCGAATCGGACGGCTCACGAGGGCGGCGGCGGAACTCACCGAAGTTGAGCGGGAGGACGTCGACGGCAAGATCGGGTGTGGACGCCGCAGATGTCTGTGTGCTCCTCCGGCGAAGGCGAAGACGGCGGCGGCTTCTCCTCCTCGCTGCGATCCTCCTCGTATCCTTGGTGGCGTCTCCCGTGGCTCTGAACAGCGACGACATGGGCTTCCCGTGGGTCTCTCCAATGGCGATGGCGGCGGCGTATGGATTCGAGGCGCGACTAGGGTTCAGGGTTTTCGAGAGGACGTTTTGAGGTGCGGACGTCGAGCGGCCTCGGCTTTTAAGGAGGTGGAGCCTTGGGGGAGGGGTATGGTAGCGACGCGGAGGTGGTGCCAAGGTTCGTGTCCCTCTCGGACACGACGGCCGCAGCGAAACATGCGGGAGGTGGAGTCCGTTGACGTAAAGGAGATGGAGGGGTGGGCCCCGGCTGTCAGCGAGAGTGGGAAGCGACGGGTCGTGCGTTCGGTCGCGATACTGGGCCGGCCCGTCAGCTGGCGGCTGCGCGCACGAGAAAAGAGAGGGGAGAGGGAAGATGGGCATGGGCTAGGCCGGGAGACACACACACAGAGAGAGAGGCTTGCGTTGGGTCTTCTTTCTCCCTTTTTTTCCCTTTTTTCTTTCTTTTCTGTTTTTTAATAAATTGATTAAAAAACTTTTCAAAACCCAACCAAAAGTTTTGAGAAAAATACATAAAAAATATGTTTTAAAAAACTTAGGAAATAAGGAACCTTTTGGTACTATTCTTTCCCAAAAATAAAATACTTTATTTTAGAAAAAGATTTAAATCCAAAAAGTGGTTTAATAGGTAATATCACCTAAAATTTTGTGTCTAGCAATTTAAAAGAAAATTTTTATGCAATCAAAATGCAAATATGCTATGATACTCATGGATGCATGAAGGTTTCAATATTTTAAAAAATTTCAAAATCCTGGGATGTTACATAACAGTTATATGTCAATTAACAATCTAAGTGTAAGGTAGTTTGTGGATGCCAATGAATACTACAATTTGTGCAAATTCATTTTGATTGGTTGTTAATGATAAAATAAGTTCAAGTTAATTCAAAATTACTACGTGAACTCCCACTAAAAAACAACATCCCTCTAGTCGTTTTAGTGATTACACAAACCAAATTCACTACACCAAAACCGATCATCATGTGAGATGATGTAGCTACAAAGGCGAACATCGACATGTTCATCATATCATCCATATGACTCATGCTTTACCTTTCAGTTACGTTTTCCAAGACCATGTCTGTACATGGTAGGCTCGCCAAGTAGAACCGAAGTATTGCACGTGTTCCGAGGCCATGTCTATACAAGATAGGCTCGTCAGCACCCGTTGTATGTGAACGTTGAGTCTGTCACACCGATCATCACGTGGTGTGTCGAAACAACGAACTTTCTTAACGGTGCATACTAAGGAAGAACACATTATTATCTTGATATTAAGTGAGAGGGATCATCTTATAATGCTACCGTCGTGATCAAAGCAAAATAAGATGCATAAAAGGATTAACATCACATGCATGGATAATGTGATATGATATAGTCCTTCTTGCACTTGATCTCCATCTTGTGCATCACAGTATGATCTCCATAATTCCACCGGCGTGGCACCAAGGTCCATGGCACCTCCATCTTGATTTTCCATAAATAATAAGACAACCATATGGATCCCTACCGGTATATCAAAAATTTACAAAAGAGATCATCTCATAATCAAATTTGTAACATTGACCATATCACATCACATGCCCTGCAAAAACTAGTTAGACGTCTCTAATTTATTTTTTGCATATTTTACGTGGCTTAGGGATTTCGAGGATAGAACCGTTCATACCTACGAACATCAACCACAGCGTTGATAAACATATTTTTAACAACCCATCGTAGATTAGATCTTAACTATAGTAGGAGAAACGGACACCCCCTCAGCCACAAGTGAGACGGGTCTCGCGTACAAAGTACACGTAAAGTTTGTCTAGGACAGCTTCATCCTACTGTGCCACTAAGATCATAAAATACTTACGGAGGCAATAACATGATCATCAACGCCCACATACACCTATGTGTTATACCCATACAAATCATATACGCATAGATCCGACTCTGATATCACTGAAGGGTACGTTGCATAGAAAACAAAAGATTTTCCTACGTGCGATAAACCCGAAGGGCCAAGATCTACTCTAGGAGATGAAAGGTAACGGGAATAGAGAGAGTCTTAAGGAGAACATACCCTCGAAGACACAAAGCATTACGAGATCGAATCTCGTTATTGGCATAGTCGTACTCACACCGACCACAAGACCGAGAAGATGTGCAACGCAATCCGGCGGTGCCTCTGTGCGGTCACACGTACGACTTGATGACGACCTCCATTCCCTCGATCTAGAGGGGCAGAGGAAGTAGAGGATCCTTCGGAACTCCAGCAGCACGACGGCGTGGTGTGGTGGAGATAACTTCGTTCAGGGCTTCGCCAAGCGCATGAACTTGAGGTGGAGAAGCGGGAGGAGGAAGGTGGAGATGGAACCAAGTGTGTGAGGGAGATGGAGGTCCAACCCCTCTTTATATAGGAGGGAAGGCAACCACGAAATTTTGGTGCCTCCACTTCTCCCCTCATCATGTGGGTGGAATCTCCACTCAACCCACTCATTCTCTCATCAATTCCCACTCAAAATTCCAAGGTTTTTCTTTAATAAATAAATAAAACAATTTTATTTCTTTATTTTCATATTTGTTAATTCTATTAACAAACATTTTCATATAGCACCTCGAATCATTTGTTAATTCTATTAACAACAATTCGATGAAAAACCCCTTGAACTATTTCAAATTTACCCGAAACGATTTCGGTGTTGTCCAAACTTTTCTCCGATATTCCGTATCCTCTCAAATGCATCATCGAACCTTAAGTGTTGATGGAGGGATGATAACCCGGTAGGCTAACGTCAAGGTGTAATTCGGCCCAAAGGGGGTTGCGCGAGACCCGGCTTAAGGAGTTTCTAGAAGGCCCAAGAGTGTAGGCCTCGTAACCTGGATTGTGGGTTTCGATAAGGAAACTTAGGGTTTGTAAGCGGTGCCCAGGTAGGACTCCGAGTATGCCTTGGATAGGAGGCCATGGGGGCCGGATATTATATAAGCCGACCCCTAGGGTTAGATTAGACACGAGTTCTGATAGTTATTCGAGTATCCCTTGTAATACCAGAGTTGAGATAATAAACCTAGATCGGAGACTCGGCGACTTGATTGCAGGCTACCAGATCGTTCATCACCATGATTTCCCCTGAGCAAAACCCTCTCCCAAACACCAGAGTCGAATTGCCCCAAGATAAGTTACCCCCGGTAACGTCTGCCGTGATTATCCCACGACAGTTGGCGCCCACCGTGGGGCCTGCGTCCAAAGGTGTTTACATCACGGGAGAAGCTCGGGAGAACATGAAGAACCTCTTCGTCGGCGAGATCTACACCAACCCCGAAGGAAAGAAGATGGTGGACGATTTTGGCTGGGGGCCAGAGTCGGATCTTCTCGAATCCGGATCTGTCGTCACGATCGGCCGGGTCAACGTCTTCATCAGCATGGTACGTACGTCCGGTTCAATCCCTAATGATTTTGGATGTGATTCTGTGTCAGGAGAAGCAACCTGCGTTCAGTCGGATGGAGAAGAATCGGTCGGAACGGTGGATCCGATAGAAGAGCCCACCACGAAGAGGGAACAACCGGAGGAGCCGGCATGGACCCCGCGTGGCCGGGTCATGAGAGAAGATGATACCGAGTCTATCTTGCACTTGATGGAGGACCGGTACGAGGAGGATAGCTGTGATGAGGAGGAATACGAGTCTTCACCAGGCATCGCGCGCCAGGTCACGGTCTACACGACCCCTGCAACCAATCTCAATCAGGGGGACGTGACCACAGCCGCGGTTGGAGCGGCGCGAGCGCTGGCCCAGCAGCAAAATCCGGTTGACGGAAACCCGGTTCTGACCCGGGTCGACGGAGAATCGGCTTCGGTCACTAGCCGAGCGGCGGACAGCGAGTTGCAGGCGAATATGTTTGGGTTCATGGCGAACAGGACGCCAGGGACGGGTCCTTCAAACCCACAACACCCGGCTCTGTTCAGTAACAATCTAATCTTGGATCCCACGGTGCTAGCTACCGTGATAACCCCGGAAAACGCCGCGGCACGCGCCAGGGATCTGGATGTAGCACGCCGTGCATTGGAGCAGCAAAGGAGAGATGTGGAAGCAGAGAAGCAAGGAGTAGCCACGCGCCAACATGAGCTGGAAGCATTGGAGAACCGGCTCCGGGTTGAGACGACTAGGATGCATCAGAGATACCAAACTAGACTACCGGCAACGGGTGGAGTTCTAAACCCGGCCACGCTATTCGTCACACCCCAAGATCAACCAATTCCGGCTGTGAATCAGGAGACTGTACATCAGCCCGCGACTGGTGGGGGACAGCCGGCAAATGTACAAGCCGGGTTACCCACGTTGCAGACAGGGGTTGCTGTTGGCAATACAGCGCCACCACCACCACCATAATGATTTCGTACGCCACCAGGTCACTTCAACAACCCCATGGATAATGTATATGCAGCGACGTTGGCATTGGATCGAATCCCCGTAAGAGAGTCACCCCATGCGGAGGAGACCCGGCGGGCGATAGATTTATTGCGCACGGCAGTGGCTCAGCAAGTCAATTACCCGAATAATAGGAGCGGAATGCATGGAACGCCGTATATAAGCCGGCATAATGGAAACACTGGTAATATCCAGACAAGCTCAGCACGGCGGAGGGCAGAGCAGCAGCAAATGCCACCTCCTCCCCGTAGACCAGCAACACCTGCAGTATCAGCCGCGCAAGCTGTCATGGACAGTTCTAGAGCCAGGCGCGCAGCAGCCGGGTCTGCGGTACGAGGGCCGGTAGCGGTTGCACCCCCCGCCGCACCCATCGCCGGGTCGCATGTTTCCCGGGTAAGGCCAGTACCGGCGGTTTTAGCCGGACCCAAGTGTTTGTCGGACGCCATCAGAGCCGAGCCCTACCCGGATAAGTTCAAGGAACCGGGTAAAGTGGTGAACTATGAGCCGACCATGGATCCAGAAACCTGGTTGAGCAGTTATGAGATGGCCATGTCGATTCGCAACGCATCTGAAAATCTTCAAGCCAAGTTCATGTACTTAATGATATCAGAAGGAGCAGCAAAGTTATGGTTCAATAATTTACCGGAAAAATCTATCAATTCGTGGGGTGAGCTGAAAGTTGCGTTTGTCAAGCACTTCCATGGGACGTGCAGGAAGTTATTCACAATCGATGATCTAGAACGATGCGTCCAGAAGAAGGGAGAGTCGGCGCGCAGCTGGGTGCGCCGGGTCATGGAGATACTTCACTCATCCACGGATATTCAGCCCAAGGACGCGTTACAAGCTATGGCAAAGACATGCAAGTATATACCTTTAGCGCAAAAGCTAACACGCATGAAATCTAGTCGGAATGCTTCAGAGGTTACAATGGGAGAGTTAATGGACGCGTGCAACAAGCACGCTGCTACGGATACAACAGAGGAGGATGTTGATGACAAGAAAACCAAAGCTAACGCAAACAACAGTGGAAGACCCGGCAATGGATCTGCGCCGAGTAACAATGGAGGAAATAATGGAAACAACCAGAATAAGCGCCCGTACGAGGGAAATTCCGAGTTTGTCGCCAACACAGAAGCCGGGTTTGCAAGACCCAGGGCAGAAGGAAATTTCAATGGAGGAAACTTTAATGGAGGAAATTACCAAGGACCGCCAAGGCCGGCTAACCATATAGAGGCCTTCAGGATGCCCTGTCTGCGCCACAGCAGGAACGGCAGGCCGGCAAATCATTCACTGGAACAATGCGTAGATTTACAAAGATGGAAGAACGAGGAAATACAGAAAGCAATGCGAGGCGCCGGCCGGGGAGCAGGACCGGGTCCGGGTGGTAACCCGGGCAATGGCCCACCCCCGGCAGGCAACCCAGGAGGTGGTAATCCGGGTAACAATCAGGGAGGAGCCGGAGGTTTCCAGGCCAACCCCAAGCAACTGGGCCAGTACCATGTTCACACCACGGGAACTTCCAACAAGGATAGAAAGATACTGACAAAGGCAGTAAACTCGGTTTCCTCGGCTGTTCCGAGATACCTGAGGTGGTCGGATCAAGAGGTGACATGGAGTAGAAGGGATCACCCGGAAAGAATAGAACAACCGGGAGTCTTAGCATTGGTGGTCGCGCCACAGGTTAATGGTTATGAGGTGAAAAAGGTCTTAATGGATGGCGGAAGCAGCATAAACATCTTATATTGGGAAACGTTCTTACGCATGGGTCTCAAGGAGTCTCAGCTACAGAAAAGTTCAACAGTTTTTCACGGGATTGTGGCGGGTCACTCGGCGTGCCCTGAGGGAAAGATTACCTTGGAGGTTGCTTTTGGAGAATCAAAGGATAATTTCCGGGTGGAGTGGCTCACATCTGAAGTGGTAAAGTTGCGCAACCCTTATCATGCGCTATTTGGAAGGCCGGCTTACGCCAAGTTCATGGCCAGGCCATGTTACGTATACTTACAGCTAAAAATCCCGGGTCCCAAGCAGACCATCACCATCCATGGGAGCCGGGTTATAGCGGTTGAGTGTGACGAAGGAGACACGGAAATGGCGGAACAAGCTTGTAGAAAGGAAGAGCTCAAGTATTATCGGTCTCAGGTAGACCCGGATGACAGAACAACGTTAAAAAGGCCGAATACGGAGGACGAGAGAGCAAAGTTCAAAGCAGCACAAGATACCAAGATGGTGGCTTTTTGTCAAAGGTGATCCCTCTAAGCAATTTGCCATAGGATCTAACCTGGACAATCAGCAGGAAAAAGCACTCGTGGAGTTTATTCGTTCAAATCAAGATGTTTTTGCTTGGACGCCTAGCGATATGCCGGGTATCCCTACCGAGTTAGCGGAGCACAGCCTGCACGTTGATCCCAAGTCTAGGCCCGTGAAGCAAGGCCTGAGGAAAATGAATGAGGAGAGAAGAAAAGCTATAGGAGAAGAAATTGCCCGTCTATTGGCAGCTGGCTTCATCATGGAGGTATTTCACCCGGATTGGCTGGCAAATCCGGTTCTAGTATTGAAAAAGAGTAACGAGTGGAGGATGTGCATAGATTACACGAGTCTCAACAAGCACTGCCCAAAGGATCCGTTTGCCCTTCCAAGGATTGATAAGATCATAGATGCAGTGGCTGGAAGTGACCTATTATGTTTCTTGGATGCATATTCCCGGTATCATCAGATCAAGCTCAAGAAGGAAGATTGGGAGAAAACATCGTTCATAACCCCCTTTGGGGCTTTCTGTTACAAAACCATGACTTTTGGGCTAAAGAATGCTGGTGCAACTTATCAGAGATGCATACAGAAGTGCTTTGAGGACCAGATTGGGCGCAACGTTCATGCCTATGTGGATGATGTGATGATCAAGACCAGGAAAGCGGAAACATTCATTGATGATCTAAAGGAAACATTCAAGAATTGGTTTCCTCAATCATGTGTTGATTTGGGTCTTGATATAATTTGGACAATTCTCTTTCTTTTCACTCTTGTGAGTGGCTTCTTGGTTTAATTGGTTCTTTGTCCAAATTTGTATCTTGTTTTGGTTCTTGAAAGTTTTGTGCATGCATATCTTCTATGTATATCTTTTGGCATGCTTACTTTCGTTGATCCAATATATAGGATAACCTCCATCAAATCCTAAATGGCTAAGATGTGCATGAAATTCAATATATCAATATGCACATATTTATTTGGAGTTTGTCCTATGTATTGTAGTTGTTGTAACTACTTTGGACCCAATGAGTTTGGGTACCATTTTGTACTTGAATTTTGTTTTTAGGTACAATGGAGATACATTGGTTTCTTGCTCCATTCATAAGGAAGGTGTTCTCACCATGGTATTATAGGAGTCAAGCTATGATGATTATCAAACTTGCATCCTCTTCATCACTAATGTCGTCTCGGTAAAAAGTATCTATCTCATGCATACATTTCTAGCTTTCAACCTTGTGTAGGTTGCTTCTTGGCATGATTTCCCTTTGTTGCATTTCATTTGGTTCTTGCAAATGTCTTATTAAAAACATCTTTATTGAAACCATGAGTAAGCCGGGATGATTACATACTAAGGGGATATTTATAATCATTTTCATGATTCACCAATCCCAAGTATATTAATCTAGCAACTTATACTTGAAGTCTCTCATATGCAATATTGATGAATTCTCAAAAACCATTTGAATCTTTTGTGATATGCCTTACCTTTCTCGAAGCATTCCAACTATCACTTTTCCCTTGTGATATTTGTGATGCTTTGATGAGTTTTTTGTTTGTTCATCTATATCCCCTTAATATTAAATTAAGCTTAGTGCTTTGCTTTCAAGCAAAAATCTTATTGGTTTATTAATGAACCTCTCTTGGATATCATGTTCTTCACCTTTGTACCTATTTTGTGTGTGCATGTTTCTTTGTGGATATATATCTTTGTGATTGGTGTCCACTTAGAAACTTATACACACGATAATAGTTACATCTCTAATTGATATTCTATTTCTTTAGTGACCATGTTTTATTGCTTTATATTCCTTGGTGGTTCCTAAAAGGCACAAGCTTTGCTTTTCTTTTGGGTATTCCTTTTGCGTCTTAATAAGCTTGTGGACCTATGTGTTTTATCATTTGATGGTTTGTGTGTATGGGAATTACATGATACACACTATGTGCCTTATATATTGAAAGACTATGTTGATGATTTATCATCCTATTAGTCTCCTAAAAATGTTTTTCCTTGTCACACCCATCTATTTCGGTTGAGTAAGTCTTTTTGTCACTTCTTGATCTTCATTGCTCAACTTTTTGTTTGTTTGCAGGTTGCTTTGCTTCATTTCCAATCCATTCGCTTGCACTTGTTTGTGTTCAAAATTATCTAGAAGGGAGTGATGATTCCATGTTGTGCACACTATATAGTAATTCCAATCTAACATTGTGCATGTACCTTGGGGAGTTCCCTCTTGATTTTCTAGAACACTTGGTTGATCTTATCAAAATATTGATTTTGGTCAATCGGTTTTTCGGATCCTTTGGTTGGTTGCTTCTTTGTGAAAGTATCCTTCAATTTGACTTTACTTGTAAATCTTTGGATCCTCAATATAGTTTGATCTCCCTCCATCTATTTATAGTTGGATATATGCACTTGAGTTCACTCATATTATGAGAAATGCATACACTATGGGGGAGCTCTTACTATATTGGCCTTCTAATCTTTTTGCCCATTTCGGCAATGGATGCCAATGGGGGAGAAGTTTAGAGGGTTTAAGGGAATTTGGTTTATGCTTTAGTTTCGTTCTTAAGCATTTGCCTTTCCATGCTATTGCATCCTTGCTCTTGTTTAGCATGTTTTGCTTTATTCATCATATAAACCCTCGTAAAAAGGGATTGTCATCAATTACCAAAATGGGGGAGATTGAAAGCGCATGGTTCCCCCATATGTGGTTTTGGTAATTAATGACAATCCTTATGGATTAATGTTTGCATTGAGTTATCCTTGTAGATCTTGTCCATAGGAAATAATGGAGTTCATGTGTTGAACTCTATTAGCTTCCTTGATGGCCATTGCTATATTCATGGATTTATATGAAGAATGGTCTTGGTTTGAGTTGAGCTTATTGCTAGTATGTCTTGAAGAAAAGTATTAGGTGATCTTTCATTATCATCTTCAAGACATCATCTTTAGAAGTGAGAAGCAAAGATACAAGGTTGATCAAGCAAGCGATCAACACTCAAAGCTACAAGCTGTACCAAGTGGGATTGTGTATCTCATGGTATGGTAAGCATTTGTCAATATAGCTTTGTGAACTAACCCATGATATGTGTGTGTCGCATCTCTATGTGTGGTTAGGTATCTTTCCATGGGCATGAACCAAAAGGAAGATTTCATATAGCCCATGGTCTTTGTCGTCGTCAAGCGGTGTTCGTCATCTAGCTTGACGTGGTTAGCTCAAGTGAAGCATCTAGAAGATATCCTATGCTTGATGCTTGCCACCCTTTTGGAGATTGTGGCCTTGTGAAGATTTTCCGACAAGGGTCTCTCCCATAATGGTGTATGGGGGAGCTAGTCTCTCCCATAATGGTGTATGGGGGAGCAACTTGCAAGTCTTCATCAAGCGGAGTTTGTGCTAGCAAGCGCAATCAAGAAAGAAGATCCTACTTGAGAGAGTCAAGATCGTCATCATCTAGCTCAAGTGGAATGCTCAAGGCAAAGGTATAATCTTGATAGGTTTTCTATTTTACCGGTCTCGTATCTTTGGGAGACCGGGTTATAGGATAGATAGTCGTACTATCAAGAGGGGCTCTCAAGTGAGTAACTTGATCGGATCGTTATGGAGAGATCAAACCTTTGCATACTTTGCATATCATCTTTCTTGGTTCTTATTTGGCTTTTGTCTCCTTTGGGTTTTAGTGCTTGTCGTGATCTTCATGACAAGCCTTGGTTTCTCGAAAACGGTTTTCGTAAGAAAAACTTGTTGCGTTTTCGGTGGTGAAAATATTCCGTCCGTCTTTGAGAATGTTCCCACACCTTCCATGTGTGGTAACTTCTCCATACTTTGAGGTATAAATATTGTCACTTGTTAGTTGGATACTCTTTGCTGTTATCTTTCCAATGCAATTGGATTTACCTCATTCGGAGTTCATTTGCAAAAGTTATGATGTTTCTTGTTCAGCCTCTCTGTTTCAGAACTCAACCGGATTATTCTAACCGGATTATTCCGGGCAACCGGATATTCCGGTTAGGATAGTTTTGGTCCATATTCGGGACAAAGATGAGCCGGATTATTTGGAACCGGATTATTCATCTCAGACCGGATATTCCGGTTGTGGAGATTTTGCTCGAAAATGGCTAAGGACCGGAGTCAAAACTTACAGAAGTGAACCGGATTATTTGTACCGGATTATTCACTTCGGACCGGATATTCTGGTCAGACCGGATATTCCGGTCCAGTTTTGAACCGGATATTTCGAAATATCCTGCTCAGACTGCACACAAAACGACTAGTTTTTGTGGGGACCTATTTAAGGGGGCTTTCTTCCCCATTGGTCCCCAAGCCTCCAAGCACGTTTTTCTCCCTCTCCCCCACCATTGTTGACCTTGGAAAGCTTGCCCCTCTCTCAATTCCTCCCATGATTCTTGCATATCTTTGAGGGAAAAGAGAGAGGAGATCTAGATCTACATTTCCACCAATCCATCTTCCTTCTTAGTGAGGGAAACTTAGTAGATCTTGATCTTGGAATTCTTGGTGTTTCTCCTCCATTGTTCTTCCTCTCTTATTCCCCCATAAGCATTTGTTACTTTGTTGGAATTTGAGAGTGAAGGATTTGAGCACTTGTGCTCTTGCCATTTGCATCGGTTGCATCGGTTTGCTCTCTTCACGAGGATTCATGGAAGTTGAAAGTTTGTGAGCTTGTTACTCTTGGGTCTTTGACCCTAGACGACTTGTGGTGTTCTTGGGAGCCTCCAATTGAGTTGTGGATGCGTGCCCCAAGATTGTGGTGACACCGAGAGCCTCCAATTGAGTTGTGGATGCGTGCCTCGGGTTTGAAGGTTGACAATAGTGGAAGGTGAACTAGGCCTTTGTGGTGGGGTTCATCGGAGAATAGGGTGAGGCCTTTGTGGCGTTGAGTAGGCCTTCGTGGCGAGCTCACACCCCTCCAACGAGACGTACTCCCCTTTGTGGGAGGAACTCGGGAATACATCATCGTCTCCGTGTGCCTCGATTATTTCTATACCCGAGCTTTTTTACTTATGCAATTTACATTGTGATAGCCTTCGAGGTTGAAGTTATATATCTTGCTATCACCTTGTTACTTGTCTTGCTTAGCATAAGTTGTTGGTGCATCTAGTTTACCCTAGAATATTTAGGTTGTATGCTTGTTAATTTAAACACCTAGTTTATTTCCGCATTTAGCAAGCTTTAACCGGAAAAGTTTTAATCGCCTATTCACCCCCCCTCTAGGCGACGTCGTTGTCCGTTCACTCCTAATGTGACGTTTAGGAGAGACATCATTGGACCAAGACTCCAGCCTTGGAATCCTGGTTTAGATAGGTTGGCTTTGGTCCAGCCATCACAAGGTTCTGATGAGTTTCATTGGAGTTTTAATTGAAACAGTAAGTTTTGGACTGAATCCATGTATACGACCATAGTACACTGTGATATTCCAGTCAATAATTTTAAAAAAACATGGCAAATGAAGGTACCACTGAAGTTGAAAATATTCGCCTGGTACCTCCGTAATGGGGTCATATTAACTAAGGATAATCTTATAAAGCGTAATTGTTATGAGAGTACGAAGTGTGTCTCTTTCTCTCCGGACGAGACAATTAGACGCTTATTCTCCGAGTGCAAGTTCGCGCGTTCTATTTGGTCTTGGCTTCAAAATTTTATCCACGCACATCAATTGCTAATATTTTTGTCAACCGGTTAAATGAGATCGATGGTATGTTTAAAACTATTTTTAGGGTAGCAACGCTTGCCGTTATATGGTCGCTCTGGCTAAGTAGGAATGACAAGATTTTTAATGATAACAATTTCTCTCGTTTACATGTTATTTACCGGTGCACATGTATTCATCGTTCGTAGTCCATATTACAACGACGGAGTATCAAAACCTTTTTACGGAGGCGTGTGGCAACTGAAAAATGTGGCGAGAGATTTTTTTTATCCCACATGGATGGTCGCTTGATCTTAGGATTGTGCCTCCTTAGTCGACGACTTGTTACATCTTGTTAGGTGTATTTTGTCTGTTGATATTTTTGATGTTTTGTTTTGTGGATTGCGGCAGCGTGCATCTTTATTATGCAGAGTTTGGATGTAATGCTTAAACCTTGTAAGTAATAAAAACCATTTATCTAAAAAAAAGAAAATCTCCAAAAGTAACTATCTAAAAAATGCGATTTCACCTCTCTAATCTTGAATATGAATACTCTTTTCCACTCTCACTAGCTAAGCATAATCTGTTTCTTCGCCAGCGTTGCTAATCTGCCGATTGAGTGGATAGCTAGCGCCTCTTCGGATAAGGTTTGAGGGTCGACCTCCGTTGCCACCGCCCGGCTCGATCCCGGACCAGGTCCAGTGGCGCCGCCGGCCGGAGTTGCGATAGGGGAAGAGTGCGGTGCACCCCTGTAGATAGTAGGTGTAGGATCTGTTGTTCTTTAGGCGTTTCCTTTGTGGAGTTTGGCTTCATGCCGCCGGGGGTTTCGCGATGGATTCATTCGAGCTGCATCTGCTTGCTTCCGTGGTGGTCTCTCCTTGCTCGAGCACTCTGGTGGTCGGAGTTAGAAGAAGAAGAGGCGGCGGCGGTGACCCTCCCTAATAAGCTCGTTTATTGCAGGGATATGGACTGCGGTGGATGGCCAACCTTGCTCGCTTCTCCTCGCCGTGGTGGTGAGAAAGACGGCAATATTGTACTGCTCGCTGTTGGTGCGGTGGCTCTGCAGCAGGGGAGATTTGAAGCTGCTCCCAGGAGGAAAACCATGGCGATTCTGTGTGGGATGCCATCTCTTCAGGTCGAAGGCCGACCCCTCCACCCCCTTTCATCGGTTGGAGCTTGCTCTGACCATCGATGCGAGGCAGACTCAACCTCCAGGCAGTTGGGCCATGAAGGAGGATCTCAAGACTCGGCGCAGTTGGCTCCCGGAGCTTCACCCCAAGTGGTTTCGCCCCCGGTGGTGGAGTTCTTGGCTGCGGCAGGCGACACAGATGCGACGACGACGGAGCTAGACCCGATGACGTTTTTAGGTGTAGGTCTAGGGTCTTCGGTGCAAATTTCTAGGACCTTGTTTCAATTCTTCTTTTATTTTGGTCCTCTTTGTAATTTGCCGAGCATCAATGGAAGCTTCTAGATCCCTCTGGGACCATCCTGTGTTCCAAAAAAAAAGTGGATAGCTAGCGCTGAACTGAACTGTCGACCATGCATGTCCTTTTCACTCTCTATATTATCTTTCGGTTCCTCTCTATATACATTTTAGCCTTCCTTCAACTACTCATTATATATTCAACGTTGCTACACGTTCGATAAAAGCTGTCTGAACTCTCTATACGACACATGATCTGGAGCGTTGGTTGCAACTTCCCTTGGCATCCTCGTGGGACGTTACATCATCGGAAAGTGCTGCGGGCACATAGAGATGTGGATAGAGGAAGTCTCAAAAGCGAAGGCCTGTACGCAAAGTAATTCTGTTATATTTTTCTATGTGTATATATACTACTCCTCAACACAAATAATGGTGCCCATTTCACGATTATACAGTGATTAAAATACAAGGGGTTTTGTTGATACGTAATTAAATAGGATATTTTTACATATATTCTCGTGCTCACCCACCGTAGTTATTGGCTGGACCTGTCTACCATCACATCCATCACCCTACTGGCCTACTCTGAAGTTATTGGCTCAAAGTACACTCTGCTTTGTCTTCGTAATAATCTCGAAGGTCAATGGATCTCGCCAATACTTAGCGCCTCTTCTTCCCCCCTCTTGATTTTGCAACCCCATTCAGCTCGTAGGTGGATCCAGTCTGATCTTCTCGCGCCTCTTGTCTAGTTAGCAGGTTTTCCGCAGCTGCATCGCCGCAGATCGATCTTCCAGGTTAGTGCTCCATTTCTTTGTTGTTTACTTTTGAGTCGATGCGCCAGCTAGCTTCTTCCCCGTACAATCTGCAGACTTTCTTCTGATTGAGTTCTATACAGATCGTAGATTTAGATTAGTGTTTGAATTTTCTTTTGAGCCCTAGTCTCCTTGCTCTGTTCGGTGCTACTCTCTCGGTTCCATATATCTAACATTAAAATATTCCAGACACTAAAATATTCTAGATACATTCAATTCAAAGTCATTTAATATAGAACGGGGAGGGAGTACTTGAAGTTTATCCTTCAAACACTAGGAATATAATCATTCTCTCATTTCCCAAGCTTATCTTTATTTTTGTAAACTTTTTTGGTATATATCTTCAATTATTATTTCTCTCTCTTGAATCCATTCTTTTCCCTCACCGTCGCTGTGACTTTCAACTGCCGCTCCCGGCCAGCACCGACCTCGCATCCCGGCCAGCACCGCCGCCGTCGTCGCGCATGGTCCTCCTCTCCCCGGATGGCACCCACCGGGTTCGGGGCCGGGTCGGCGCCCCCCATACCCGCCCCATTTAACTTGTCGGGTCTCAATTCTTACCATACCCACGACCCGGTCGGGTTCGGGGCCCCAACGGGTACCCATTTAAGGAGCGACACCGACGCATGTGGGAAATAAAACAATGAAATATTGGAATGAGGTTGGTGGGAATAGACACGTGTGTACGTGTGTTGTCTCTGGGATTCCAGATTCCAACGCGTCCATGTGACGTGTGAGGTTTGTGGTCCATAGCTCATGAACGTGTGGTTAGTCATATGATTATTAGGGATATGATTACGACTTAAAGCGGGTCTGCGGGTATGCGGGTACGGGTTTGCCACCCCCATACCCGCCCTATTAGACTTGGTGGGTCGAATATTTTACCAAACCCTCCCCATTTAAGGCGGGTACCCGTCGGGTTTGCGGGTTTCGGGGCCCATTGCCATTCCTACTCCTCTCCGTGACAAGATCAGCCTCGACCGCACCGGCCAGCCCCGGGGCCTCAGCCTCGTGCACGCTTCGGCGTGGCAGCAGAGCCGTCGTCGACCTCCCGCGCAGGCAGCAGCGACGCAGGGTCGTACGGCAGCTGCGGAGCTGGCTGCACCCCACCCGCGTCGAGGATGGCCCTCTCCTCCGGCGTCTCCACAGCGGCGCCAACAAGCCGCACGACGGTGGTGTGGTTGTCCTGGCCGCATTAGCTAGATGCAGATGTGGAGCTCATCCACCGTGCAGCGGCACGGCAGAGTGCGTGCAACAGGAGGCCGCGCGGGCGCGTGGGCGAGGCACGACCGCACGAGAGCGCGTCACGTGCAGTCCCGCCCGTGGAGCTCGTGCCGGCTTCGCTTAGAAAACCCGTCCGTGGAGCTCGTCGTCCACACGGGTTCCGTTCGCGGCTGGACGCGCGCCGGGGGTGTACACTAGTTCGCGGCCAAGGCAGCGTTGGACGGGTGCAAGACCGTGCTGTGCGCCTTCGTGTACGCGCTGGCGGCCATGAACTGCGGCCTAGCGTACATGAGAGCAGCGCGTTTGTCTAGAGCTCTTGCCCGACGCGGCCTGGAGGCTCGGTGGCGGCGGCGTGGCTGCGCCGACGAGAACGCCCACAACCTGTTTGTGTTTATTACCAAACAATGGACAACGAAAAGAAAAGAAACCGTCGTTTTTCTTCCCCGGTGGGGGAACTACTCTAAATTTGTCTGACAGCACTCCTTGCCACCCCCAATAGGATGCGCCGGCAACACCTATTGAGGTCACCGGTGGAGATGCTCTAAGACTCCTGTGGTACGTGGCTCCCTGGTTGAGTTCTCGCTATCATAACTTATCAGTTGCTATGAATTTCTGCAGCCATATCCCAATCAACATAAGAGCTAATTAGTTTCATCGTTTACTATTTTTTCTATTAAATCCACCTGGTTGAATACAAAATTCATATGGATTTAGCTTGTAGTTTGATTAGTAGTTTATGGCTTTGAATTGGCATTACAAGGCTGAACGATCGTAGTGATGGCATTTAAAAAACACTAAACCACTATTTTTTTTCCTTTGAAGGCATAACCTGTGTTTTCTGTTGCACAAATAACCCAATGTCACAACACACCATAGATAATGTGGCTTACGTACCTTAAATACTTGTGTCTTTAATGACAACGTGGTTATGTTATTATAGACCGGATGGAAACCAGCCGCTTAATTGTAGCTGGGCAACCACCCTTTCATGTGATGATGTGCCAATCTTTTTGGGTCTGCATTTGCCTTGATTTTTACTTGATTACTCAATTAGCATGCTAAATCTCTCTTCATTACTGTGGGATATATTTTTTAATTCTTTCTCCATACGGAGCATGAACTTCGGTAAACTAGCAGTTAATTTTTAACTAATAAATAATGTTTTACTTCACCAAGAAAAATATTCATTATGGTACTTGGATTGGCGGCACCATTAGTATTGGTTGGCTCTAAAGACTTAGGGCAGATGCCTCTGTTTTACAATTTTCAGTTTGTTGTGTTCTTGGAAAAAAGAAAAGATTATTCTAGTCTGTATCAGGTATCCTGTAACTCTGCTCTATCAAGGAAAATTAAAATTTTGTCACTACAATGCTTAAACTGTCTGTGATGGTTTTGGTTATAGATATATGGAACCTGATGTGCTCATCCGTATACTTGATGGAAGAGAGAAACCAACAAATCTACCACTTGCACTTTTGAAGAACATCACAGAACATTTCTCCAAAGAGCGAGAAATTGGCCATGGTGGATTCGCGACGGTTTATAAGGTATTTTTTTCTCTTAAAAAGAAATTATTTATATAGCGCCTAAACACCCCAAGAATAGCAACGTATCACCAAAAAATGGAGCGTGTGTTTTGCCGTGACATGTGCATTTACATCTAGGTGTTTTATATAGGAGTAATTAAAAAGGTTCATTTCAGATTTTGAAAACTGATGTCAGAATTTTTTTAAAATATACATTGTGGGATTTGGGATGAGCTGTGAACCTGCAAACTCTGGGCCAAACATATGTGGGTTTGCAGTAATTAATAAGTAAAGGAAGGTCTAAAAGCAGCAATTGTCATTGATGGACTTATTTCCGTCCTGAACTTAGGTTTAAATTCACCAGCAATGCAGACCTAGGAACTTTTATTTAAAAGAAAACAAATCTGAAGTTGTGATTGTTTCTATCTCTTGGTGCAGCCTCATACAGCCCCAAGATACCACTTAGGTTTTGTGGCATATATTGCCAAGTCAAGTTCTTTTTGCAATATATTAACACATTTAATACGTAGCATTGACAAGTGTACCATGTTTCAAGTACAAGCACCTGCACATGCTGAGTGGCTAGATTTGTGGTGCCATAAGTTGCAGCGAAGAGCCTCAAGTTTTTCTTAGCAAGTGCAGGGACCATGCATGTATGTGTGGGTTGGGCTAGTCTACTTTGTACTCCCTGTCAAAAAAGAGTCGTATCATTAGGGTATTAGCCACCCTATTTTATCTATTTTTTTATTGCACCACGTCTGCGAATTTGCCTACTGCAGGGCTACCACTAAATGCTCACAATAAAAATCTCACGTCGTATCCTTGGTCCATAAAACAACCGTATATTCTTAAAACAGGGAATCATCTCAAATGGAAATGTTGCTGTGAAGAGGATAAAGAACAATCATACAATTGATGAGAAGCTATTTTATCGTGAAGTTAATAGCCTTATGGCGACTAGCCATCCAAATATAGTTCGGTTTGTTGGATTCTGTGCTAGTACTGACCAGATAGCAATAGAAAAAGAAGGATCAAAAGAACATATTTATGCCGAGATAAGAGAAAGATTGCTCTGTTTTGAGTATATCGGCAATGGAAGCCTGCAAACGTATATTACCGGTATGCAGCTCTTCTCTTTACCTTTTCTGGAATAAAATAATTCTCTTTAACTTATTTATCTTGTTTTCTCAATTTACGTTTCAACTCACGATCCAGAATCAGTAATTATATATTGCACATATACAAATGTTGCTTTAATTCAGTATGCAAGTTAGCTTGCACAAATGAAATGTCAGAAGATTTCATGCTGCCTTGATACTCTTCTTTCTTTCTCTAGATGAATTAAGGGGACTCGATTGGAGTACACGTTACAGATTAATCAAAGGAATATGCGATGGTCTACATTATCTACATGTGGAAAAACAGATATATCACATGGATCTGAAACCTGCCAACGTACTACTGGACAATGATATGGTGCCAAAGATCACGGATTTTGGTCTAGCAAGAGTAGATGAAAAGTCACAAACAATGAGTTTAGACCGCTTTGGATCACTGTAAGCTATGCATCTAAATAGCCGATTGTTGTTCCTGTTATTTACTCTTGCATTCTCTTATGTCATAATGCATCAAACTTCCTTTTCTGTGCAGAGGATATTGTGCTCCAGAATACCTACAATGTGGCAAGATGTCATTCAAATCAGACATCTATAGTTTGGGCATTATAATCATTGAACTTGTGACAGGAAAGAAGAGTATACCCGATAATAACAAAAATAATGTAAGATTACTTTTTCACCACATGAAGATGGTCCCTTCCCAGAAATATCTTTTTTTATTTGCCTGTAGCTAAAAAAAATCCAGGGTGCTCCTAATTAATTTTCGTACTTGGAGTAAAATAAATAAATTGTTTGATTTCTATACTCAAGTCTCGCATTAAACTGGACATAACAGCTTTGGCTGACTTTTGAATCTATTGTACTCCTAAATCAGTACAAATGGATAGGTTTGTAACTGTGTTTTTTTGTGGCGAAGTGCTGATTTTCTGTGGGGACCTGCAACTGCAAACACATGCATGGCAGTTACCTCTATATAGAAGTGTTGCTCGCATCCCGTTCTTTTTGGATCTCACTCCTATTGTAGTTGACAGAAGAAACTGTTATGAACGGAAGTAGCTACACACAGTTTCAAGTATAGAATAATACAGTACTAGATAAACCTCTTTCATGGAGGCACTGTTGTACATATCACTAACAAGGATAATGTGTATATAAAATCTAAAATTTGGATTGAAATTGGTTGTGTATTTGGTGAGGTTGTGAACAATTAACAAAAAGAAACACAAATATATATAATTCTACTAGTCCTTTTACCTTTCTTCCTCCAATGCATATGTGTAAGAAACTAAGAATAGAAAAACCATGATTAGAAGCTGCCTTTACGCTAAACCTATGTACATGCAGCGGGAAAGCTCATATATGCTGCATGTATGAAGCCTTATCATCTCTCTCTTTAAGAAAACAGAGTAGATACCATGCTTAGGAGAAGATCCCAGAGTAAGTTAGGCCTCACATCCATTGCATAGTATCATGATCTAGTATCATAATGCATGATACTAAGTTAGTTACTACTCCCTCCGTTCCATATTAGATGACTCTCACATAGATGTATCATGGAACGGAGGGAGTACCTTCATGTTGCATAGTGTCATACACTAGTATCATCACTTCATTTATTCGTTGCGTTGCCAAAGTTGTGGATATGATCTATTTCTTGTTACTTTTCTTGTCCTATGCGCTATGATATTGTATCATAATATGATATTAGAACCTCTCTCTTATCCTTTATTGCAACACCACGCATTATTTGTTAAGTGGCACTGCATGATACTCTTATGATGATACTTGCACTGGGTGAGGTTAGTGAGATCACCCAATCACTATGTGTATGATGGAGAGTCTGAGAGGGGGGGAGTACTTTTAGGTATGTCATACACAATAGAGCTCGCTATTTAATGCTTACTCCTATAGACATGCAATTTGGTGGCCGTGGTCTATTCATCTTCGAGCATGAACAGTTGCATCCAACCACACGAACCATGTGTTGATTCAAAGCCGCTGTCATATCATAGGCTGAGCTCAGCGTCGGTGGCTCGATTTTGTGGTAATCAAGTTTCTTTATCCATCCTATGCAGGGATATTTAGCTATTATAGCATCAAATGTGTAGGTTCAGTCTTTCTGTCAGTACACGGTTCGTATTGGCATCATGTCCCTTGCCGCATGATTAGAGGCACCCACTTGTGTTGCCTGATATGATAAAGGGAAGAGTGCATTGTTTAAATTTTGGGTTAAATATTTGGGCATCATCTGTATCAACTTTGTGGGATTACAGGTACTCAGAAGATGGAGCCACAGATGGAAAAAAACAGGGAAGGAAAGTCCATTGTTGTACGAACAGTTAACTAAATGCTTCGACCTAGGGCTACTCTGCCAGGAAATTGACCCTTGGCAACGGCCTTTTATATCGGAGGTAGTAGATGATATCAGTAAAATGGAATGTCCTACCGGGCAGATCAGCGTTGATGACAATGAATCTACATTTGGACCGGTAAGCTCTCCCTGGATACTCAAGAACCTTATTAGCTTTACACTACCTGTTGTTTTGTTCATCTTGTTTTTTCTAGAACAGCTTTATTAAGATGGCCCATGCTGTCATCTAAATGCCACATTTTTGTTCTCATAGTCTTCTATGAGTGGCTCTATTCATTTATTTTATATTACTATACTGAATATATTTATAATAAATTCAATAAATTAACATTAGGAGGTTGATTGTTTTTGACAAACATTTAGCAGGTTGATGTTCAAAGTTTACAAGGTTCGACAGTAAAATTTCAGAAACATCACTTGAAAATAACGAAGATAGTAGCTAGTAGCTGGCAGTGTTCTTGAAAGGCTTGCAGACTCCTTTCACCCGACATCTCCCATACAGCCATGAATCTTGCCCTCACATTCCTAGTTTGGTAGCATCCATTTTTGTATTCATGTTTGCCAAGTGAAGATACTCCACCCCCATCATTTATCTCGAAATAAAAGGCTAGAAACGACGCCAGTCAAGAAAGGAAAATATTATTAAAAAAGGCTAGAAACAACAGGATTGACTGGAGAAATAGGAAAAAGAAAATTTAAATCAAAGTGCGGCATGTTGCATGACTCAGTTGGGAACTCCTCATCTTGAAAAAACAGTACATTCTGTGCCCTTGAATCTAATAAGTAGCGAATTACTGGATTCATCATCACCATAACTAACAAGTAATGGTAAGGATTTCCAAGATTAGGAAGTTCAGGTTCCAGTTTAATCTTGGACCTAACATGCACCAAAGTTTAGGATTTAAATGCACTTTATTAAGCTCTCTCTTGAAACACACATGCAAAAGCTTAAAAAACACTTGATGAAAGAAGCTGCATTCATTATCTTTTGCGTAATCCTTAAACATATGTTGTGACCTTTCACTTTCTTGAAAATACATCTTCCGAAATGGAAGGTAGAGAGTATGTATGTTCATGCATGGTCATTAATATATATATGTCCTGCTCTTTTCTTGCAGATAAACCCTTACTTGGAGGATGATATGCTTGGGATTGAGCCGCTCGAGTTACATTTTCCTTTTGAGCTTAATACACAGATGTCATGTTCACTTCAGCTAACCAACGAGACAAACTCTTACATTGCCTTCAACATCCAAAAGACGAGACCGTTGCCATACTGCATACAGCCACACACTGACATTGTGCCACCACGATGTAAGAGTAGTGTCGATATAACATTGCAACCACAGGAAAAGGCACCACGAGATATGCAGCGCGCGGACGAGTTCATTGTACGAAGCAGCAGAGTGAATGATGGCATTGCGGTTGAGGATATATCTACAGAAATGTTCAATAAAGAGACGGATAGTGCTGTTGATGAGGTGAATTTGGATGTTGTTTTTGATGCAGAGCTACAAAGCGAGCTTATTGATGTGCTTAATTCAGTACAACAGGTATCGTGAGCAGTCCATATGATGTCTTAACTTAGTTCATGAAAAATTTACACTACACTAGTCTTAGTATGTCGCATATTAAGCAAAACCAAATTGTGATCTATGAGTCTTGCATTGCAATATGGTAACTTTCACTGGCCAAAATTGAAATTAGTAGTATTCTGTTAGGCGAATATTGTTTTTCTCTATGGTTAATAAAACTCTAGCGTTTTCTTGCTCAAAATATTTGCCGCTTTCGTTGTAGCTCTAAACTGTTAACCCCTAACCTTATGTTCATTCTGTTTTAGTGATGTATTGCTATCTGTATATACATACAGCAGAAAGGTCCTCATGAGAAAGAGTTGGGTAGATGCGGTCAATCAGCTCAGAAGTACTGAGCGGTTTCTTTAGCGCTAAGACTATTGGAATTTTCTTGCAGTTGGAATTGTAGCCCAATACATAGCTGACGGGTATAGGGCATGTTTGGTGTTTGGTGTGATCAGTCCATTCTGTTCTACGTTCGTAGGTGTTGAGTGCAAGCTTTAAGTTTGCTGAGTGTCGACTGTCAAGGGACTAGGCGTTTTTCTCAAAAAAAAAAAGACTAGGGTTTCATAATATACCTTTTGATGGAAAACTCGAGCTCCTCAATTAAAGAAAGTCTCGAGAAAAAAATTAGCTACCTTTTTAGGTGATGTATTGCTTCTTTGGGAGCAAGCTAGACACGACTTGAATTGTTGGCATCTGTATGTATGGGCAGGCAGAGTGTGCAACACAGAAAGGTCCTCATGAGAATCTCCAAAGTTCCCTAGACATGGACGATTGGTTCTTTAGCTCGAATAAGAATGATGGTAGCAGTGACGATGTGCTAAGCCATGTGGGTGTCCCTTTTAAGTCCCTCCTGAATATGGAGGGTGAATTCCAGAAACAGTTGTCTCAGCGCAGGTTTGTGTCTCATTCATATCGATATAAGCTGATTTTATTATTGACACCATCTTACTCTTGCATTGTGTGCCCATGAAACTGATCCAGCAAATCTATGGAGCCTGATCGTCTTTTCGATTTTCTTCTGAGTATGCTTCGGCGATTATCTGAGTCACGGTCTGAAGATAGGAAACACCCATTAGCTGGTGCACAGTCCGATAACCAGGAGGCTGTCATATACAGCCTTCCTGCTCTTATTGAGCCCAGTTTCGTCCCTTTGCTTGCTAAATTAGCACAACAATTGGTTCAAGCTGGGTGCCAACAGCAATGTGCAGAAATATACAGGTAAGCAGAGCTAGACTGGTTGTTATGGATATAAGTGTATATTTTCCTATGGAATTAACATAGAAGTTATACTGGTCAGCTAGGCAGCTAGTGTCAGCATTATCTTCATTGTCGATCAATTTGAATACACTTGATAACAATTTGATCATATTCAAAACACATGGAAAAAGGTTTAAAGATTCCATTTAGGAATATCACTATACTAATACGAGTGTCCAGCAAAAAAAGACTATGCATTACTGAAACTGAGAGGCTCTTGCGGCAAGATTGAATATTTCTTATTTGCATGTGCCTTTGCTAATTGATTCCTATGCAGTTGCAGCTCCACCTTTGAGACTTGAGTGACCTGCTGAAACATATTCCTTTTTTTTTTTGCAGTGAAGCTCGTGCTTCAGCTTTAGAATCGAGTTTGAAGAACTTGGGTGTCGAGGAACTGAGTAAAGATGAAGTGCAGAAAATACCTTGGGAGATTTTGGAGTCTAAAATAGGGAACTGGATTCATTTCCTGCAAATTGCTGTAAGGATCTTTCCCAAACCTGCTAAATAGCCACTATAACTTGCCTTTGGTGACGCGTTCTGCTTGAAACAGGTGAAACTTCTTTTCGCTGGGGAACGCCAGCTCTGTGACAAAGTTTTTGAATTCAGCCAATATTTGAGGGATAAGTGTTTTTCCGCAATAACCAAGAGCAATTTAGCTACTCTGATCAGCTTTGGTGAGGCAATTGCTATGATTAAAAGATCACCGGAGAAACTATTCTTTCTGCTAGACATATATAAGATAATGTCTGAACTTCGAACAGAGGTACATTTCAATCGAACCATACGTGTTTCACTGGCCAACAACTGCACTTGTGTGTATAATGATAAGTCGATAACAATGAATGCCAAATATATAGTTAGCATTTGAATGTGGTTGAGACAAATGCTTTCTTTTTCAAGCCACCTGAAAACTTTTCCTGCAGTAATTGTTTTAACAGCTTGGTTTGCTTTGGCCGGTGACATTTGAGCGGTTATCAACTGTTTCATACAGCTAAACAAGGACCCCTCCGTTCAACAATACTTGACTTCCATTTGTCGAAATATGGGTGTATCTAGACATGTTTTGGTATATAGATACAGTCATATTTGGACAAATGAAAGTCAAGTATTGTTGAGCGGAGGGAGTATAATAGTAGTCACGTGCCACACTTTGACACCATACTTCCATCATTGGAGTGTTGGGCCATCTGTATTTGGGTTCACCTTTTATGATAAAATATGTTCTCACCATGGCATTTTAGTTCAGTCTCTCTTACCTCTGGTTTGTAGAATCTTGTTGCAAGTTCGGAGACTTGTTGTGTCAGTTGAATATAAATTTATTAATAGAGGGTGGTAAGATTTTGTACAGAAATAACTAAAAGCTTCATCTTTTGAATTAAATGTGCAGATTGACACAATCTTTGTTGGAGAATCATGCTCTCAAATGCGTGACTCTGCACTCAGTTTGACAATATGTTTAGCAAAAGACGCACATAAGACTTT
The DNA here is from genome assembly GCA_028641055.1 of Alopecurus myosuroides. Taxonomy (NCBI): domain Eukaryota; kingdom Viridiplantae; phylum Streptophyta; class Magnoliopsida; order Poales; family Poaceae; genus Alopecurus; species Alopecurus myosuroides. Next base: position 8,849,259 of record CM054059.1, read on the forward strand.
TGGTGAATTCGAAGAAGCTATCGAAAAGGATGCATCCGAGAAGTTCTGTACTGATGGAACAGTACATCCTCTGACGAGCTATGTGATTAACTATATTAAGTTTGTATTGGAGTAAGTACTTAGTCACTTGCACTTTTTTCTGCTAGTGCGTAGGTGTATCAGTGTATGGTCGTATTTTCATGCCTTCTTTCTTGAAGCTTATTCATTTTTTTTGTATAACTAGCCTTCTAATTCACAAAGAACCAGATTGTTATTTTCCCAATCTGTTTGGGTGATCAGAACAGATAGATCATAATGCTTGTAGTTGTAGATGAACTTCATTTATTCCATCCTTGTATGATACAATTTAAATGTTTTACCTATTAAATGCCCCTTAGGCTGCATTTTTTAATTAGTAATGGACTAATTCCCTATCCATGTTATCTTTCAACATGCCACTACTTGTCGCAGCTTCATAAAATAAAGGAACAATAAGTAAATAATATAACAATTTTCTGTTATTTGTGCAGGTATGAATCAACTCTGAAACAACTCTTCCAGGAGTTCAAAAGGGAAGATGGAACAGGTCCTGAGATGGCATCTGTAACCATGAGTATTTTGCAAGCTTTACAAAATAATTTGGATGCAAAAGTAAATCAATACGATGATCCTGCATTGATGCACATATTTCTAATGAATAACATTCATTATATAGTTAAATCTATCCACAGGTATGCTCTTTATGAAGTACAAGAAAACTCACAATAATTTTGTGTGTGGGTTCAGCATAATTGGAGTTGACTCTAATGCTCTCTTTCTTTTCTTTCAGATCTGAAGCCAAGGATCTGTTGGGCGATGATTGGATTCAAAGGCATCGAAGCATTGTACAGCAAAATGCAAATCAATATAGAAGGGTTGCTTGGACAAAGGTTTGTTGGCCGGAAATCTTTGATTAAAAACTCATTTGTGCCAAAAAATTCTGTTACATTTTAATGTCATCTTATTTGAAGTCTTTTAACCTCATAAATATGTATTTCTCACTAAGAACGCTAGTTGAAACACTGTCGAATATAAATATAAATATATATATTTTTAAAATATTTATAGTTAAAATACTTCCTACTCCAGGTGTAGTTATACCCACGCCTCATATACTGCCATATAGAAGTATATATAATACTTTATCGGTTTGAGTATTATACCCACCTAGGAATAGGAAAAAGGTTCCATTCCTTTGGGTGTACGTACTCACGTTCAATATACCACATAAATAACGTTCAATATACCACATAAATAAACTGAATATACCAGTTTATCATTTTTAATGTACTTCATTACTGAATACTAGATACCATAAAGTGAGTTCTATAATTGTTTGAATCTACATACTTTATATTATTTGCACATACACTGTTTTTCTGTATGTAAAAGTGGTATATTGAAAAAACTGAGCACTTCGGTAATATTTTATTTTTCATACAACTTGTGTTGAGGTGTCTTAGAATAATTAATAAGGTGGGAGGAATCCAGAAATAATCGATGGTCTTGAACTTACTAACATTGATGCAGCTCGTAGCATGGGAAATAGGATTTACCTAATCTGTTTCGCGGTGCCCTAATTTTATGTTTCTGGGCTATGATTGTCGATAGGATTGTGTGATGTAGGATTGTTCAGAAGGAAAACTTTGTGCTACTGTTTCTGAGTAGATAGGATAAAGCCAAAGATAACTTATAGCCTTAAAATTTCTAACATTGATGCAGTTTGTAGCATGGCAATGTGATTGACCTATTTGTTTCACCATGCCCTAATTTTTGTTGCTGAACTATGATTGTTGGTACTTGGTAGGATCCTTTAGGGATGTATGATTGTTCAGATGAAAAACTTTGTGGATTCTGCATATCGCTAAATGCCAAATACATCTTTTGTCACCGCTTTATCTGTTAGCATGTAAAATATGATATAATTTTGCTTACAAACTGGAGGTACACTTGCAAAAATATAGACAAGTGACCGTACTAAATATTTATGTGCATTCGATTATTTTAATTTGTTCCAATGTTTTAGGTGTTGCATTTCCTATCCGGTGAAGGTTTGACTTCGTCCGGAGGTAGCGGAGGAGGCAATAGCAGTCGAGCTTCAAGTACAGATGTGAAAGAGAGGTTCATTCGTATGCAACGACTATTTCAGCATATTTTATTATTGTGAGGGCCTATTATTCCATTCTGAATCATTGTTTTCCCTTATGATCCTATTAGATTCAGGTCTTTCAATGTGTTATTTGAAGAAATTTATCAAAAGCAGTGTGGCTGGTCTGTTCCAGATTCAGAGTTGCGCGAGTCACTAAGACTCGCCATTGCAGAAGTTCTGTTGCCCTTATACATATCTTTCCACATGCAATTCGGGTATTTTCTTGACGTCTGACACCTCATACTCGTAAAATATGAATCTTAATCTGCAAACACGGATCTGAGGATTATAATAACACTTGCTCAAACTTTTTGGTTTGAACCTTGGCCGTAGCATCTTAAACCTCCTTGTGCCATATTTTGTATATTATATTTACTGACGGTAAAAGTGCTTATCATCTATGAATTCTACTATTATATCTGCATTAGAATAAAAATAGACAGTTTCTTTATTCCTGTACCCTGATGCACTTGGCAGCCATTTAGGAGGCACATTTATTGTCTTTTTGTGCTGATTGGACATTTAGACTTGAGTCGTTATTCTAGAACCCGTGTGTTTTTTCCAGAAAACCCAAAAGACTTGCGTTTTGTTTCATTGAAAAGGTAGATTTGGTGTTACAATCCTCCTAGGATGCCATTGCAGGGCAGAAAAACACAGAATCAGTGGGCATCCCAGGTCTGCAGGATGAGAGCTCTAAGTTCTAGGGCGCCAGCTCGGGCCCAGAGGCCTGCGTCTTCGCGGATCCTTGCTGTCAGGGCGATCATGGAGGTGTGAGCTCTGTCGTGTCGAACACACAGTCATTGCGGTGTTTCCAGAGCATCCAGGGGACGAGCAAGGTGATGGAGGCGAGCCCAGCGGCTTGGGGGCGAGTTGCCGTGCGGAACGCCACCAGGTGCATAGGGATTCTTCTTTGTCCGACGGACGACAGGTCAATCGGAGCCAAGGAAGGGGCTCATACGAAACCTGCCCGGAGAAGGGGCAGGTGAGGAGGAGATGGCGCATGGTCTGGGTTCCTGGTCGCATAGGGGGCATCGCGGCGGGTGCCGCACCGAGCAAGACGATCCGCGGTCCAGCAGCAGTCGAGGTGCGCAAGCCAATGTAAGAACTTGATCTTCCACGCTTCACATGATGTGGATCCTTGGAAGGTGGCCAGGTAAGCAGATTGCGCAGTGTAGGTTCTGCCCGCACATCACTTCCATCGCAGGCGATAGGGGCGATAAGGTTCGGCCGAGAGAGTTATGTGCTCGATTTTGTGCCAAAGGATGAGGTATTGGCCGATCTTTGGGATGCCGATGACGCCGTGGATGTCAGGTGCCCCTCTGCCACGGTTCGTTGCTTGCGGCGCCGTTTGGGAAGCAAGCATAGAGTTGTGGCGCGATCTTGCGGGTGGATTTGCCATCGTTCCATCGGTCCTCCCAGAATAGGGCCTGCTCGCTGTTGCCAATCTCCATGACTATGGAGGGAATTGCAGGTCAAGCCCGCTCCGGGCCCTATGAGCTCCTATGTCAGCTTGAATTTATGTTTTTTTTTACAATCAATACCACGATATTTAAGGTCGCAAGTACAGATATATGATATATGAGCTGACTACAACAATTACAATATAAAGTCTAAATGGAAATAGAAAACCTTTGAAATCTTCAAACTCTTTCTTACTTCTCTGAAGGTAGGCATTGAACATAGAGACCAAACCACAAACTTGTAAACACCAACGAAGGTTATCCCATAATTTGTTTGAGTGCGAAGGCCACGAGCACGCAAGCAGCCATTAAAGTAATCAACCAACATCGGAAGGAGTAACAACACCGGTATTGCAGAGAAAAACAACCAAACAGCCTGAGTCCCAACAATATGGATGACCATTGTCGAGAAGTAGCACACGAGACAAATTTTGCTAGGACAATTCTCCTCGCGGAAACAATAAGAAAAGATCTAAAACCATTCCGGCGAAGTAAGACCTGAAGGACCATACATAGACAAACTTACGTCGAGAAGGAGATCTCTCCGTCGAACAGCGGGCAAAAGATCACTTATTTTCGCGAAAACGCAAAAGCTTTGTGTTTCATTGCATTGATAGAAAGAGAGTTTATGTACAAGCCTACGGGACGAGGCCAACCCCACAAAGTACAACTCAACCTAGACCTAAACTAGGGGAGAAGCTGTGTGAGGCCTTTCGCACCCGCGCACATCCAATCTCTAGCCTCGGTCTTGATGATAGCCACCAAAGCGCCGACCGAAGGGCTCACGTTGTCGAAGACGACTGCATTACGCTGCTTCCAGATCCACCACGCTATGAGCGCAATCAATGTTGAAGTGCCTCTCCGTAGTAGGCGGGGAGTGGAGTGAATAGCCTGCGACCACCATCCCACAAAGTCGTCCTCCACAACCGGAGGGGTGGAAGTGGATCGGATCCAGGAGAGCACCTCGTGCCAGATGGTCCGAGAGAACAAACAACCAGTGAGGAGATGGGACATCATCTCGGGCTCCTGATCTTAGAGGAGGCAATGCGCATGGTGTGGTAGCGCGCGTCGTGCCAATCTTTCCCCCGTCCAGTAGCGATCCTGGCAAGCGAGCCAGATGAAGAACCTCACCCTCGGGGTCGCCCATGTCTTCCAGTTGAGCTTCCACGAAACTGACTCGATGGCCCCGTGGAACATGGCGTTGTAGTAGGATTTCGAGGTGTATTCCTCGTTGCTGGTCCAACGCCATACCACCCTGTCTGGCACATCCACCAGCTGGATGTGCTGCATCCGGCTCCAGGTTTGTACGTATTGCCAAAGAGCGAGGGGGTTTAGGGCACCAGCAATGTCAGCAATCCACTGGTGCTCATGCAGCGCCTCCCTGACTGTCCGACGCCTCCTGCGCCTCTTGGGGATAAGCGCGACAAGAGCTGGAGCTAGCTCTCTTAGCGATCTCCCTTCGACTCACCTGTCCTCCCACCAAAACAGTTCAAAAGCACCGTTGCTCAAGACTGTGTGGGACGAGGCCGCGAAGATGGCCCTCGCCATCCTAGAAAACTGCATATCGATGCCGCGCCAGGATCTGTCCGGGTCCGTGTGCATCCGCCACAACCAACGGGCCCGCAAGCTGATGGAGGTGTGTAGGATTTCCGATATGCCCAGTCCCCCTAGCTGCATAGGTCTGCAAACCCTTGCCCAGTTCACGTGACAGTGGCCACCCTTGGCCTCCGCCCTCCCTACCCAAAGGAAGCCCCTGAGGATCTTCTCCATGTTTTTCATGCATTTCTTATTAATGCACAACACCATCAATTGGTGGAGGGGAATCGTAGCTAAAACGGCCTTTATCAGCGCGAGCCTTCCAGCCTTGGGCATCATTGCTGCCTTCCAGTTCGGGAGCTGGTCCGCCAGCTTGTCCACGAGGGGCTACAAGGATTCAGCTCTGCGGAGTCTGGGCAACCTGGCAACCAAGGGAATCCGTCGCCGCAGCCGCGACCTCCTCACTACAACCAATTGGGGAGACCGAACGCTTGGCGAAGCTGGTCTGCAACCCTGAGGCGTCCTCAAAAAGCCCGAGGATGCCCCGAATCCCTTGCATTTCCACGACATCCGGGTGGCAGAAGATGACTACGTTGTCGGCGTAAAGAGATACCGCTGTTACCAAGTCTTGGCGCGCTAGCTTCCGGAGGATCCCGAGCTCTGCAGCCTCTGCCAACAATAAGTTTAGGCACTTCATGACCAGCACAAACAACTATGGAGAAAGGGGGTCACCCTGCCTCAGGCCCCTCCGGTGTTAGATAGGGCAGCCTGGCTCTCCATTGAGCAACATCCTTGTACTAGCTGTGGATAGGAGTATGCATTGCCACCCAGTTAGAACCTCTGTCCAAAACCCAACTTGCGAAGGATTTCGAAAAGCAGGCTCCAAGAGACCGAATCACCAGCCTTGGCTATGTCTAGTTTGAGCATCACCCTGAGTTCTTTAAGTGTGTGGAGCAGCCTTGCACTGGACCAACATGAAGTTGTCGTGAATGCAACGCTTGCGGATAAATGCACTCTGGTTCCTCTCGACCAACCTGTCGAGGAGGGGAGCTAGCCTTACGGGAAGGGTCTTCGCGACCAGTTTGGCAAAGATGTGTATCAAGCTGATCGGTCGTAAGTCCCCCAGAGCGGCCGCATCTGGGCGCTTGGGCGCTTGGGAAGCAGGATCAGAAGTGCCTGGTTTAGACGTTGGAATCCCCTCCCGTAAAGGTTGAATAACTTGTTGAAGGCCACCAAGAATTCCTCCTTTATAATCCCCCAGCAACTTTGTAGGAATTCCGCTAAGAAACCGTCTGGGCCGGGCGCCTTCCCGTGGGGAAGTCGCCGCACCACCTCCCCGATTTTTCCTCTTCAGTGAAGAGGTCCTCCAATCCCAAAAGATGGAAGGCCAAGTCCAGCGAGAACTCCCTGGGCAGCGAGGTGTCTTTAGTAAAAACTCAACTCATAGAACAGGTTTCCCACCCTTGTTGACGCCAGTAAGGAGAGGGGAACCAACTATGGAGGAGGAATAAGGTGGCGGTGACGACTTTTTCCCCTGGCGGCGGGGAGCGCTCTAGGTGTAGGCCGCGCTGTGAACTTAACTTACGTTTATCTGTGGTGCGAAGGAACAATACACTTTTTTCAAGGGTTGGCTCGTTGCTTTTCCCCAACATGTTTAATCTCGTTTAGTGACATTTTATTTTTTTTGGCCGACGACTATGGATGCTCGTGTATCATGCTACAGCTCCTAGTTCATCTCTTGTTTATGCCGCTTATGAAACCTGCCAAATTGCAGGCCTATTATCAATAACAAGAGAGACCATGGAAAATACGTCAAGTACACGCCTGAGCAGCTCGAGCTACTCATCGGTCATTTGTTCCATGGGAAACGGGAATTAGGGATTCCTGATGGCTACATCGCTCCGCCTCGGTGATGACCCGACGGTATTTCTGCAAATTGGAGCCACGTTCGTCCATGTGGCTTGGCGTGCCAGAAATTTTTGATTTCCTTTTTGAGGAACGGAAAGCTGAGATTCTCGATAGCCTATTTAAGTACCAGTAGTGTTTGGCAAATCCATCCAGTGTCTAAGCAGTGTCCCCCTGTTGTTTGACCTTCCACTTCTGTATCGGAGTAGGGGTTGACCGTGGTGACCAGTGGTTCAGTTCTGAATCTTACAACAGTGATCATTTGCACTATTGTGCTCTGTACCAGGAGTAGTACGGTATATTTTATTAGTGCTCCTTTGATTCATAGGAATTTTAAAGGATTGTGCAGTATTGAAATCCTATAGAAATTTTCCTACGCAAGTCGTTTGATTCATAGGATCATATCCTATAGGAAATATTCTTATAGGAGTCGCCGGTAAGGTGCGTTACGGTGAAAACAGCAGTATTCTGGGCGAAAACGTGGGTCGAAACATGAAAACGGGGAACCTTCCCGACGTCGGGGAAAGTTCACGACGGACGCCGGTAAGGTGCGTTACGGTGAAAACACCAGTATTCTGGGCGAAAATAGCGTGAGGTCCAACCTCGTGAAAAATAGCGTGAGGTCCAACCTAGTGAAAATTTTCCTTTACCACAATCAAAGAAAATCTTTACTTCATAGAATTCAGTTGGACATGCCATTTTAATCCTATAAGTTTCCTAATCCTACACTTTTCCTATCCTATAAATCAAAGGAGCCCTTAGAGTTGTCCACCGAGTTCCTATCCTATGAATCAAAGGAGCACTTAGAGTTGTCCACGGTGATGAGTGGCTCAGTTCTGAATTCGGGCAAGAGTTGAATACAGTGATTGCTTGCTAGTTTTTCTCTGGTCGCTTTATTATCTATCGTGACAGGATGGTCGGTCTCAATCTTATAATAAGAGTTGGCCACAGTGATCAGCGGCCTTGCTTGCTGGGTTTTCTTCCGGTGTCCCCGTATGCTAGTAGTACCTTTGGCCAGAAGTACAAGCTCTTGTTCGTCATTTTGATTTGCGATCTCACTGATGAGTTACGAACGTTCTGTCATTACTGGTTCAGACTTGAGAACGATCTGCACTCTTTCACTTTGTCGCCAGAAGCAACCCATATAATTACAAGCTCTTGTATTGATCTTGGTGAGCCTACTGACGCCCACGACACTGGTTCAGGCTTGAGAAGGATCTGTGCACTGTTTTCTTTGTCGCCAGAAACAAAGCCGTATAAGGAAAACTGGGACCCTTGCAGTGGAAGCAACGCGTCAATAGCGCGTCAAAAAATGTTTTTACCATGAAAGCCAATTAATTCAAAAACCTTTTTTACCAATGAAAGCTAATACAGCTCCGCGTTTACATGCGAGTAAATTATCGTACCGTCAACATCGTCTTGCTGCTGACCACGGCGAGCGACCAGTCGAATTCTCAGTCCTGAATCGTTTTGGAGGATCTGCACTATTTTCTTCAGAACGTCAACAAGAAGTTTCTCTTTTTTACCATGGAAGCTAAATCATCTCGTCAACGAGAAGTTTTTACCATGAAAGCTAATTCTGCTCCGTGATTATGTGGATAATCATTGTTCTGTTAACATCATCAGCTGACACACAGTGATCCGAGGAAATCTCAGTTCTGAATCGTGCTAAGAGTTTTTTTTTTGGGAAATGGAATCGTGTTAAGAGTTGGTTGGTTGACCACATACCACAGTGATATGAGTGGCCCTGCTTGAGGGTTCCTACTAGTATACTTTTTGGGCACATGTATACTACTGTGATCTGTTCTCCTCTGCTTCACCTTTTGAATTCTTGAGGATTTGTTCTGGTCTCCTTACTTTTAGGCATGTATGCTAATCCAGTATTTTTCTTTTTGGACAAGTATGCTAAACAATTATTAATTGTATTTGGTGTTGGTGAGAGCCTACAAATCGAGTCTGAAATGTTCTTCCACGACCGGGTTCCCAAGGATCTCTACTCCTTTCTTTGTCACCAGACGTATTAGTAGGACCCTTCCTGCGGAAGCAACGCGGATGATTACGTCGAGGAGGCTATTATTATTATGGAAGCTAATTCAGCTTCGTGATCATATGCATGTCATTTATTACTCTGTTAATAACATCATCTGGTCAAGGGAAAAAGAAGATGCGCATCCCCTGCAGCGCCGACGTGCAATCTCAGGCCGTCCGTTTCGTCTGGCCGACGGACCAGATTTGCCGTTGACGAAACCAGATTTGCCGTTGCCTCAACGGCAAATCTGGTCCGTCGGCCAGACGAAACGGACGGCCTGAGATTGCACGTCGGCGCGCTAGCGGATACGTGAAATCCGTGTTCTTCGGCGCGATAGTGGATACGTGAAATCTGTGTTCGTCAGTCAATGCCACTTTTAATTGAGCTGGGCTGCAGGAAAGTACTGAATGCTGCCCAAATACGCCTAAAATTCTGTATGTGAGATGCGTTTTTCTGCACTGTCAAACAAAAAAGAAGAAGGGTCAATTAGTGTTCAAAGCGCGTGCCAGAATTTCCATTCAATTTCCACCTTGTAGTTAGCTTGCAAACAGTGGTAAGCACTGAACTGTTTCTTAAAACAAATCTGTAAATTTTTTCATTCATTTTTAATTGCAACTATATGTATGAAGATTTCATCTATTTTTTTAATTGCAGGGATTTTGTGATAGAGTTAATTAATAATGGATCGATATACTGTTAATTAGTTACTGTATTACTATATTATATACAGCGGAAATCGTCTACGCGTGGTTTGGTTTGTTTTAGTTTTCAGACGAAAATGACCCACCTCTATATATTCTTGTTACGAGTTGGGTTTGTTTTGAACCTAGCAACTCGGATAAGAAGAAATAAGGAAAGACGTCGAAGGTCTAGATCACAAACAGAAAATATCTGTTTTTTTCCCGTGTTATTTTTCCCCTTTTGCTTCTTCGATCGATCGTACGAACCGGTGCAACTTCGAGCGAGAAGAGAGACAGAGAGGACGAGGAGATGGAACGGGCGGCGGCGGCGGAAGCGGCGCTGCTGCGCGCGAAGGCGAACCAGCTGCGGGAGGCCATGCGGATTAGCGAGGCCGTGCGCGAGGAGTCGGCCGCTGCCGTCGCCTCGGTCGGGGGACGCATGGCCGCCGTCGACGACGCCGTGCTCCCGGCCCAGGTAACGTACCCGGCCGGCCGATCCATATTGTCACCTGTGCCGAACAAATTTTGCGTCTTGCTCACGTCTTAGCTTGGCCGCGTGGATCGCAGGCGAGGACGGCGGGCGCGAGCAGGGTCCACGACAACATCAACAAGAGCCTCAAGGCGGTTCAGGACATCGTGCGCCAGTTCGACCTCGTGCGCGAGGTACGTGTTCCCAGTTCCTTTTGCTGGTCCCCGCCTTCGTCGTACATGCGCGGCGGCAATGGCGGCGGTTCCCATCCGCTGCGGCTGCGTGCCGCGTGCGTGTCCGCTTCTCGACCAGAGCAATGACGCGTAGTCCTAGTCGGCTAGTCCTCCCCCCGTTGATCGGTTCGCCGCCGAGTTTTTCTCTGGCCCGGCAGGCGAGGCCCAGGTGCATGAAAGCCCAGTGGCCAATACTGCCGTCGCAAAGTCCATGTTCGACGTGGGCCGACATCCCATCGGGGAGTCACCTCGCCACCAGACTTATCCGGCGCGGTGGCCGGCGGCATCTCTGCTCCCTCCCCACCACAATGGCGCGAGCTGGGGCGACCCCGGTGGCGCCGTATCCCCTCGCAGGGTGGTAGAGTCAGTCGGCGTTCGACCCTACCGATGCCGCCTCCCCTCCTCCGCCTTGAATTGCTCGGCCGGAGCGGAGCGCGCCCCGGCGTCCGCCGCGTCTCTAGGTCTGTGGTTTCTGCCCCCGACGGCCTAGTGCCCAGCGATTATTATTCTCGCGGTTTCGAATCCCGCGTGCCCCGTCTCCTGATTTGTATCGAGTCGTCCTCGTTGGGATTGATACATCTGCAGTGTAGCGTTGGGCCGAGGGTTTGTTCAGAGTTATAACTGCTACAATGTGGGCACACACTATGCCGAATTGCGGATGCCATTATCTGGTCCTAGAATCAGTGTGGACTGCCACCATAAAATTGCTCATACTGTACCTGCCTCCTTCCCCGTTATCTGATGCTCTAACAGAGCCTCTTACCAACATGAGCGTACGTATATTTTCCATTATAATGTTGTTAGATCATGCTAAAGTTTCACGGGACTTCATTCGTACAGGCGGAGTCCGTGATATTGGGCGGTCCGAGCAAGGGTATCACCGCCTATCTCGATGCAGTCGATAAGCTGAGAGGTGCCGAGGACTTCTTCACTTCGAAGATTAGCTGCAAAGCCGGTGACGACGTGCTCAGGCGTGTTGATGAACTGCTCCCTAAAGCAGCTGCTGAGCTGGAGAACGAGTTCAGTAGGCTGCTATCCAAATGCAGGTAGGTCCGGTTCTTCATTTGCCTAGGCCAATGCCTGTCTCACGTTTATAGATGATCTGATGATGGGAAACTATTCCTGCTGTTTTTCGACGTTTGGTTACAGCAAACCTGTGGAGCTCGAGCTTCTTTTCAACGGTCTTCCAAGTCATTCGTCGCCCGAAGAACCTTCTGAAGGCCGGCTGAACCCGGTCGCTCTTCCTACACTAGTTGATCCCCGTTACATGCCCCTGCTCTCGAAGTTGGTTCGGAAATCTGTTGAACTTGGTCGCCATAAACAGTTTCTGAAAATATACAGGTGCAAAGCTTTTTACAACTTCCACATTGTCTGACATATACTTGCAGCATATTGTTACCTGTATTTAAAGATCTGTGCACTCATAACATCGTGCTTCATTCTTCCAGGGATATTCGTAGTTCTACTTTGGAACTGACCCTTAAGCAGCTGGGAGTTGAACATGTTACAGCTGAGGAAGTACAGACTGCACAGGTTGAGAGCCTGAATGCTAAAATTGCGCAGTGGATCCAGTGCTTGCAAATTGCGGTGATGCTCTTGAATTTTGACCACCACATAAGGATTGAACTGTAAATGATGTTTGTCAATAATAGTTGACTGTTTTTTTAACAGGTAAAGTTGCTCTTTGCTAGCGAACGCGTACTGTGTGATCAAATTTTTGAAGGAACGCGTGGATTGAAAGACCATTGCTTCGCTGCAGTAACATCTAAAAGCCTCTCGACTCTACTCAGCTTCGGACAAGCTATTGCTCAATCCAAATCATCACCAGAGAAAGTGTTTTTGCTGCTAGATATGTTTGAGGCAACATTGGAAATTCAATCCGAGGTGAACTTTCTAATGCATATGTGCAGCCAAGAAATTCTGTGAATGACACTACTTATACCACATACCTTATCCTATGTCGTTCCCTAACCGAATGCTTGTATGGTGCATCTTTTTTTCCAAAAAACAATCCACGACACATGTTACAGGCATTGCATATGATATATGTTGATTTTTTTGCACTAACTGAGAAGACACGCACCCTTTATTTGTCCCACAGTTTTGGAGTTAGACCTTTGCAAAGAAAATGTAGTCTCTAATACACAACAATCACCTGTGTTAAATTTCAAACAATTGCCGTTTTAAACCAATCCATATGACAGAATATTCAGACACCGTCATATAAGCTTAGATTGACAGATAACGTAATAATTGGATCATGAGACTGTAGGTACCGTCTAAAGAAGCAAATACTGCGACTTTGGTACGTCTTCAGTTAAATCTGCATATACTATCTGAGATGAATTTAACTTGTAATTAATGTTTTTCCCCTGGTACTAACAATTATTTTTGATAATTAGCCCTTGAAAAATGATAGCATCTCCTGCCAAGTCTTGATATCCTGTAATGTTTTACAGTTTCACCACGTAATGACTAAGATTCTTCAAATGTGATCAATTTTTACTCATGTTTCAATAAACTGGAAAGATATCTGGAACAATTCCTCCTTGCTACTTTCTAGCAGTAGCTGTCTACTATGGTACATTCACTGCAGTTCAGCCTCAGACACTACACAGTTTTTGTCACTGTACTTGATGAAAGAACAGTGACACTTCAATTTTTGGGTTTTCTATATATTATGTGCATTTTGTGTGGCAGGTATTTGAATTTTGAATTTGTACTTCTATTTGTTGGCTATTTTTAGGTTGAGGTAGTCTTTGTGGGAGAAGAATGCTCTGAAAACCGGAAATCTGCAATTAGTTTGGTCAAATGCTTAGCAGAAGCAACAAAAAAGACTCTGGGTGACTTCAAAGACAACATTGCGAATGAGAAGCCTAAGAGTACGACTTCTGACGGGGATGTGCATCCTATTACCAGCTATGTTGGAAACTATATCAAGTTTCTTTTTGAGTGAGTGAAGGATGCTGCACATAGTATATTTTTTCACATGACCTTTATTACAATGCAGTGCATTACCATTAGCAAAATCTTTTTCTTTAAAAACATATATAAAATTGATGCAGCTATCAGTCATCTCTGGAGCTGATCTTTCACGAACCCAACAATGGAGCTGGAACAAATTCTGGGCTGGTCTCTGAAATCACTGGCGTTGTACATGCTCTAGAGACAAATTTAGATGTAAAATCAAAGCAATACAAGGATCTTGCCCTAGGAAATGTGTTCTTAATGAATAACATCAGCTATATTGTCAGGTCTATCTGCAGGTATATAAAAAGCTTAATAAATTGAGATCTTATTTGATTGGATGGAATAATCATTTTCTTGCTATCAGTTCAAAAGTCAAGGAATTATTTGGTGATGATTGGGTTCAAAGACGCCGAAGGATTGTGCAGCAAAATGCTACTCAGTACAAAAGAGTTGCCTGGGCAAAGGTCTTATAAGCAAAATCTCAAACTTGGAACACTATGCATGTCCGCATATTATGTAGATCCATGAACATGTTTGTTTACCTTTTCACTTTGTTTTTCATTTACTGTAGGTATTGGAGTGTCTCTCAGCTCAAGGTCTAACTTCATCAGTAGGTTCTGCTACAGATGTTACTCTAGCAAGTATTGGAAATATCGGATCGCATAGCGGCACAACTTCTACATCTGTGATCAAGGGAAGGTGAGATTGAAGTTTTCAGTACGCCGTATACTATACTTTGTTTTGGTTTTTGTCCTTGCTATATCTTATGGTCTTTCTTCCAAATATTATCAGATTCAAGTCTTTTAACAAGCAATTTGAAGAGGTTTGTCAAACACAGATTAACTGGGCTATTCCTGATAAGGAGTTACGAGATAATGTTATCCTTGCGGTTGCTGAAATTGTGTCACCTGCTTATAGATCTTTCGTGAAGCGCTTTGGGTATTTTTCCCATCTTCCTTGTTTATCTTTTACTTTACTTTTACCGCAATAGTTTCTCTGTGGTAATCATGAATGAGGTTACTAGATTCTTAGGTGCAAACTTTCAAATAGCAGCTGACCGTTCCCCCTTCTTTTCTGAGAGGTTCAGGACATTTGTATTAAGTGGTAGTGACATGCGTACTTTCACAATTGTTTATCAAGTGAAAATCATAAGCATTCTGGACTAACTTTTGTGGTCTGGGTCAACACCATGGGCATCATTATTTGCTCTATAGAAAAAACACCACACCAGTTGCCATGCTAGCTAGGCTTATGAATAAGGCTCAGCAGTATTACCAGATCATGCTGGATCTAGTTTGCAGAATTTTTTCGAAAGGAATTGCTTGACCATAAAACCCGTGTACTATTTCCTTGAACAGAAGTATCATGCGAATCATGTACATCCTTTTCACATCTTCATAATTCTGGTTTTTACTTGTAAACGTTGCCCAGTTCTAAACGCAAATCACACAATGCTAAGAAGTTTCATTATTACTAGACACAAAGCGTAGTCAAAGTTTCTGTAGCTTAAGTATTACCAGATCATGCTGGATCTAGTTTGCAGAATTTTTTCGAAAGGAATTGCTTGACCATAAAACCCGTGTACTATTTCCTTGAACAGAAGTATCATGCGAATCATGTACATCCTTTTCACATCTTCATAATTCTGGTTTTTACTTGTAAACGTTGCCCAGTTCTAAACGCAAATCACACAATGCTAAGAAGTTTCATTATTACTAGACACAAAGCGTAGTCAAAGTTTCTGTAGCTTAAGTATTACCAGATCATGCTGGATCTAGTTTGCAGAATTTTTTCGAAAGGAATTGCTTGACCATAAAACCCGTGTACTATTTCCTTGAACAGAAGTATCATGCGAATCATGTACATCCTTTTCACATCTTCATAATTCTGGTTTTTACTTGTAAACGTTGCCCAGTTCTAAACGCAAATCACACAATGCTAAGAAGTTTCATTATTACTAGACACAAAGCGTAGTCAAAGTTTCTGTAGCTTAAGTATTACCAGATCATGCTGGATCTAGTTTGCAGAATTTTTTCGAAAGGAATTGCTTGACCATAAAACCCGTGTACTATTTCCTTGAACAGAAGTATCATGCGAATCATGTACATCCTTTTCACATCTTCATAATTCTGGTTTTTACTTGTAAACGTTGCCCAGTTCTAAACGCAAATCACACAATGCTAAGAAGTTTCATTATTACTAGACACAAAGCGTAGTCAAAGTTTCTGTAGCTTATAAATGTGTACCTACCATATTATCGGTTTGACTTACTCTCTTATTTGTTATCCTTCCAGGCCTCTTGTCGAGAATAGCCATAACGCTTCGAAATATATCAAGTACACTCCAGAATCACTTGAGCTAGCACTTGGTAATCTTTTTGCGAAGAAGTCGTTACAAGCCAACAAAGTTGTACACCATGCATTTTAGTTAGCAGTAGGCAGATTGTATATCGGTTGTAGTTAGTTAGATGATGATCGCAAATTATGAGTCTTCTGACCTGAATATTTGTTCTGCTCCGATACAAGTTCTGTACACTTGCTAAATTTTCAGTTCAGTGTTTTTTTTTTTTTTTTTTTTTTTTTGCAAATTTACCTTTAGGCTTTAATAAATCTGACATTCTCCTTGGCTCTTGTTGCTGGTTGCTCTCTGCAGTCACTACATGTTGACATTGGAAAGAATAAATCTTTCATTTTATTCAAAATCTAGAGGTTCAAACCAAATTCAGGTTTTCATTTTGAAAAAATATATAAAACGTTGTTGACTACATAATTTACCCATGATTTGGTATGACATAACATACCTGGTCCTGTGAGGTGCTATTCTGCAGTATATGTTGCAATAGAATATTCCACGGACAAAAGGAACTAGCAGAATAATAAGAATTCTAATTCCAAGGGGTGCAAGGAAATTGTTAAAAATGGACTGCAGTGCCAAAAAAAACTGTCCTTACAGTACCACTTGTGGATGTACTACATCACATATTTGCAAATGGGTCACCATTATCGTATTTTTAAAGAACTACAACTCATTCAAGGTAAGTATAGAATAAACTATTTTGTTTTTATATTATATTATCATCTGCTCCTAATTCATAGGGACAATTTATGGTGTATAGAAGAGGTGCTTTATGCTTTTCGTACATTTGGCTGGGTCAGCGCGGTGTAGTGTAGGGATTTTTTTTTTTGAACATGTAGTGTAGGGATACTTGCTTTTGGGCCCATCTGCGTCTGATGTCCTCATGGTCCACCAAACCGTAGCATTCATAGATTCTGGTCCACGCTTCCCTAAAAAAAAGTGGTTGACACCGGTGTCATTTGAATGTTCTCGAGGTGAAGTTCTCACGATCTAGCAAAGAGAAATGTGGTGATCTCTACACGATCTAGCATACAAATGTTCGACTCAAAGCTTTGGGTTCTGTGATGCGCAGTACTTTGTGAGCAGAAGTGGGTGTACGTCGGGCTGGTGGTGTTCTCGACGGCGGTGACGCTGTCTCTGATCTCCTGGGCGATGGAGCGACGCCACATGGTGTACAACAAGCAGCACAAGCACAAGCCGGGCCCGACTGGCAGTAGCCACCTTACGATCCACGACGACCGTTTCATTCATTAGGTAGACATGATGAGTAGCAGATCGCTGTTGATTGATTCTTTTTTCGGCTTTGTGAATCTGATGCACGCTATTTGATTTGTGTTACTTCTTCGTTGATGCATAGGTGTGGTTTAGTAGGAAGGATTACCTGTTACTTGCCTTTGCTTCTGCTTTCATGTTATCTCAATTTTTCCATGGCATTGTGTTGCCTATTCTCCAAGCCCGCACCTAAAACAAGTGTGTCTATTTTTCGCTTTAAGCATGAGCCCGGTGCGTGTCCCCTAAAAAAGTGAGTAAAATTGAGGCGAACAATTACATGGATATGTTAATTTTATTTTTATAATTATGTTTTCAATGTTTTGTAGCTCAAGGTAAAGGAATGTTTCGTAGTACAAGGGTAAAGTAGGTACTACTATTAGAACGAGAAATACAACTGAAAACATGTTTCTCTATCTTCTTATTTAAGCATATTAATAGTAATCGATAATTTACAAATACATAAGAGCAAACTAATAATTTTGATAAACATGAGAACAAAAACAAATAATAAATTAGACGAAGAAAATAAATAGATGAAAAATAACTAAAAGTAAATATATAAACTTGTCTGGCAAATGCCCGAGCCCAGCCATGCAACTAATGACAGAGGGAAATAAAAACCTAACCATTATATATCGCTTTTAGTGATGTGGAGCACCACATCGCTCCCTGCATCGACCAACATACTAGGGTTATATTTTTTTGCTTTTCGTTTTTCTTTTCTTTCTTCTTTTATTAGGTTCCTTAGCACATTTTCCATGTGGTATCTTTTGTTTGTTTTCCTTTACCTCTTTTAGCCCCCCCCCCCCTTTTTTCTTTTTCTCTTTACTATTCTTTGGGATAACTAATAGCGAGAATTAGAATTCTTGAGCCCTCTCAGTCTCTCTTTCAATTCGAGGATCCAAAGATGTGTTTTCATAGTCGTCTCCGAATATTTTCGATTTCATTTTTCTATGATATGTCTTTCTATATGAAAATTGGTTATTTACGATGTAGTGATATTTTCCTTTTCATATCCGTGATTTCATTGAATCTGTAAATATTTTCTAGAACCCAAGAATCCGTAAAAAACAATACAACCTGTGTTTTTTTATTCCACGAGCATGTTTTTGAACATAAACATCTTTTTGAGATGTATGAAAGAATTTCAGTGTAAGATTTTTTTTTGAATTTATGAAAATTTGCTTAGAAATACTTGAACCTTTTTTTTTATATAGGCGACCATTTTTTGCCCGCATGAACAATTATTTTCCCAAAACACGAACAATTTTTAGATAACATGAATATTTCTTAACTACGTGCATTGTTTTTTATGAGCGTATATTTTATTAATGCAGAATATTTTTCTAAAGATTTAGTTATAATTTGTCTTAA
Organism: Alopecurus myosuroides; assembly: GCA_028641055.1. Classification (NCBI taxonomy): domain Eukaryota; kingdom Viridiplantae; phylum Streptophyta; class Magnoliopsida; order Poales; family Poaceae; genus Alopecurus; species Alopecurus myosuroides. The sequence goes on from CM054059.1 coordinate 8,867,709, forward strand.
TTAATCTTGTAAAATTAATTATTTACATAAACATATTTTCGAGATTGAAATAAAAAAGAATAAAACCATACCTGCAAGTGGGTTGGATCAAAACCGGCCCAATATTAAACCACTGCGGGCTAGGCTGCCCAAAAATTTGCTAGGAGCAGTGCACGCCTTTTGTAGGTTTGCCTATGTCAGCCGTTTGATGTGAGTCTAGGCAACATTTTTGTATGAGAAGTGCTACACCTACGACACATTGTGTCCGATTTTTGTACGACGCCCTCAGCAGTCCGTCGGATTTTTTTAACATGTACAACAATCAGGTACAACACTCTTAGCTGCCCGTCCGATTTGGACGAAAAAGATCGTACGTAGGGCAGTTCCGTTTTTGTCTACCCTTTTAACCATGAGCATGGCCACAATCGCCCAACCCATAGCATTCACAATTCATGAGCCATGTCAAAATACCGGTGTCATTAGCATGTTCTCGAGATAAAGTTTGCATGATCTAGCAAGAGAAATGTGGTGATCTCTGGACGATCTAGTATATAAATGTTCGAGTTCAAGCTTAGGTGCTCCGTGATACTATGTAAGTTGATGTTAGGTTAGACCGATAGGTTCCATCAAATTTTCTACACGCACTACAGGAATCGTGTTATAGGCCGACGGCAAAAGGCCGTCGGCACAGGCCAGGACCCCGTCGGCACACGCTGTGCCGACGGTGGCCGTCGGCACACTGCCGTCGGCACACGAGTCGTCGGCGCAGGCACGGGGGCCGTCGGCACATGAAATGCCGTCGGCACAGCTCAGTGGTGGGACCCACCTTGTTCTGACAGCGGGCCCCACGCTGTCAGGACGTTGGCCTGGTGGTGGCCACTGTGCCGACGGCCACCGTCGGCACAAGATGGGACACGCGGCAGCACCTGGGCTGCTCCTGGGTGGGCGCTGTGCCGACGGCATTGCCGTCGGCACAAGCATGGACACGTGGCTGCTTCTGGTGGCTCCTGGGGCATGGGCTGTGCCGACGGCAATGCCGTCGGCACAGGACTGACCATTTGGTCAGCGTAGGCCCTGTGCCGACGGCATTGCCGTCGGCACAGCCTATGCCCAGGTTTTTTTTTTGCCCTTTTTGGTTCTGTTTTCATTCCAAAATTCACAGAAATATCACAAATATTGATCCAATCCAACAAAAACATCTAGAAGCTCAGTACCAACATTATTAACCATCAAAACATCCATACAAACATCGTTAATTGTCATACATCGATCCTGATACGTCCATCGATCCAGATACATCCATACATCGATCTAGATACATCCCTAGCTAGGAGAAGGGGTGAAGCCCAGGTCTCCACTCGTGAAATGAGGACGATCATGTGTCGCGTCCGTCGAACCAGCTCCGGAGCCACCAGGCGAGGTACCAGGAGTGGCCGAAGCACGGCCGTGAATCGGCGTCGACTGGCGCGAACCCGGGGAGCCACTAGGAGAAGCCCGGCCAAAAGCCGTGTTCCCCGAAGCTCCAGTATCCTACATGTTCGAGCACGAGTTAGACACTTTAGAGGCAAAGTAAATCAGTAATCGACGTGTGGAAAAGAACACATACCGGGGTCTCTGCGTAGTATGTGAGGGCAAACTCATCCCTCGATATGAATATCGGGACCGGCCCTGCCGCTTCAGGAGGCTCTCCTGGATGCGATCCTCTCTCTCCGGTGGTCATCCACCTCATCATCGCCTACAAGATGGTTTAGATGTCATGTGTTGCCAAGATGATTTAGACTTGTCATATTTTGCAGAAATATGGATTGAAAACTTACACTCGATACCGCGCTATGGTACGAAGTGAGGGCGTCGGTCCTCTGCTGCCACGCCTGTAGGTTCTCCTTGTACTTCTCATAAGCGGCGGCATAGGCCGCATCGAACTCCGGCTACAATTTAGGAAACAAGTTAATATCGACAACTTAGCAATGCAGAGGGGAATGTAAGAAAACATGATGAGAATGAGAGGAGAGCTTACATCGGCAGAGGCAGAGGCAGCTCTAGCACGCCGTCCACGAGGCTGGACAGGGACGGCGTCGACGGGGAGGGTAGCCTTGATACGAGTGAGGCTCGCGGTAGGCGTGGCCACCTTATCAAGGATTCTCAGACGGCCGTGCTCCCTCCCGTTCCCCGCTAGCATCAACGCCGTCTCGTCGTACTCGTGCTCGAAGGGGTCCTCGACCTCCGGGTGTAGCATCTGGAACGCCGAGGAGTAATCCTTCATGTCATCCTCGGTTCTGCCGTAGTACTCAGGAGCCGAGGACGTGGCGGCGTCCGAAACGGACTTCTTCCGCCTCATCGTCTTCCACGCCGCCAAGTAAGTAGCTGGCACCCCACTCTGCTTCTCCTGCATCGCAAAAGTAAACGTTATGTGTATCAAGTAGAAACATGCATGATAGAAAATAAACCATCTTTTCCATGTATGTACATACCATCCTCTTCTTGAAGCGGTCGGTGTTGAGGCTTCCTCCACTGTGGGTGCCCCCGTGGCCTCGGTTCTTCTTGTTCCGCTCGCTCACGGCATTGTGTTCGGGGTCTTCCCCGGCCCACCTCCTAGCCAGCACCGCCCATGCGTCCTCGTGTCTTTCGGCCCAGTGTGGAATGACCTGAGAATGCAATAGTGAAGTAAAAAGGAGGCAATGCAATGGCAAATTAACTGAAATGTAGAATGACATAGATAGTTTACTTACCCTCATGAAATCCTCGACTGTCATCTTGGGCGGGTCCGCGACATTGTCCTTCTTCTTGGCCCTTTTGCCCTTCTCGGCCATGAACGCGCTGATGGCGGTGTGCTTCTGGTTGTACCACACCTGGCGGGTCAACCTCATGCACGCCTTGCGGAGAACCCGCCGCGCCGCGCCTCTATCCTCCTCAAGCACCCGGAAAAAGCACTTCAATCATGCATGAAGAAAATAGCGAGTTAGAACGGTGGTGTCATCAACTACGAACGAAACTCATGAAAATATAACTTACCCAAAACCTGGTGGTCACGGCGTCAGAAGCCTTCCCGAATGGCGCGCAATCGGCAGCCTCGTAGTCCAGCCAAGAAGACGCCAACTTCGGCGGGCCATCCACAACCGTGGTGTAAAAGCCCGGCCAATAAAGCCGGATCAGAGCTCCAAGCAAGCTCGAAGGCTGGCGGCTCCCTTCAGCATATGTCCAATTGCTGCATAATAATCAAACATTAGTACATATGCCAAAAATGAAACTACATATTTAAAATTACAAAATTAGTAAACTTACTCCTTCTTATTTGGATAAATAAGAGTCTTCTCCTCCTCCGTGGCAGGCTGCTTATCCAAACAGGGGACTCCCGCTTCCCCGCGAACTCGCAGCTTCTTCGGTGCCCCTCCTCCTCCCTCCACCTCCCCCTCCATCTCCACCTCCTCGTCCTCGTCCTCCTCCTCCTCCTCCGGTCTGTACTCCTCCTCCTCCTCCCGTCTGGACTCCGTCTCCCCCTCCTCCCTATACTCTATCTGCAGCTGGGAAGCCACGTCACCAGACGCGGAGGGTGGAGGCTCCAAGTCTACACCTCCCCCGCCACCTCCACCTCGTCCTCGTCCTCGTCCTCTATAACTTATAGGAGGCGCATACTGGAATGCGCCTTGTATACTTGAATATATAGGAGGCGCATTTCAAAATGCGCCTCCAATAAGCCAAAATATGCGAGGCTTGGCGTTCGAGGCTCATTCCATATGCGCCTCGAATAACAAAAAAACGAGCCTCCAATAATCTTTTCTCTAGTAGTGCCGACGCTGACGCAACCGGCGTGCGGGGGCATCGCTATCGACGCCGACATAACCGGCGTGCGGGGGCATCACCATCGACGCCGACGCAACCGGCGTGCCCGGGCATCGCCACCGATGCAACCGGCGCGCGAGGGGCATCGCCACCGACGCCGACGCAACCGGCGTGCGGAGGCATCACCACCGAAGCAATCGGCGCGCGAGGGGCATCGCCACCGACGCCGATGCAACCGGCGTGCGGGGGCATCGCCATCGACGCCGACGCAACCGGCGTGCCCGGGCATCGCCACCGACGCCCACCATCACCACCAACCACCGGCGCCCGCCCTCGCCACCGAACACCGGGGCGCGCCCTCGACATTGAACATCGGGACGCGTCATCGACACCGACCTTCGCCATCGGGCTATACTAATTTAACTACCTAAATTTACCGCCACCGTCACCGTCACAGCGCCACCGTCACCGTCGACCACCGCCACCGTCACAGCGCGTTCACCGGCTATACTAATTTAACTACCTAAATTTACTATACTAATTTAACTACCTAAATTAAAACAAAAAAACAAAAAATGCTCACCTTCGGGCTGTGGAGGGGAGGGCGGTGGTGGGCGGCAGGGAGGGAGGCGTGCGGTCACCGGCAGTCGTTGGGAGGTGGAGGCGTCGCCGGGAGGTGGAGGAGGGGCCGGGGGAGGTGGAGGCGCCGCCGGGGAGGTGAAGGAGGGGCCGGGGGAGGAGGGGCTGGGGGAGGTGGAGGAGTGGCCGGGGGAGGTGGAGGAGGGGCCGTGGGAGGTGGAGGAGGGGCCGGGGAGGTGGAGGAGGGGCCGGGCGCGCGGCGGCCGGCGACGTGCAGCGCGCGGCGGCGGTCGCAGGGAGGGTGGGGTCGAAGGGAGGGGCGGGGCCGGAGGGAGGGGCGGTGCCGGAGGGTTCTAGGAGGCGGCGATGGTGTGGGCGGGGGCGGCGGCGTGCGGGAGCGGCGGAGAACGGCGGGGAAGGGAGAGAGGGCGGCGGCGGCGTGCGGGAGCGGCGGAGATCGGCGGAGGAGCGGCGGCTGCGGGATTGGGGGGGATGCGCGGGTGGTAGGGTCAACGGGTGGCCTTGCCCGCGTGTACACCCGAAATCCTGTGCCGACGGCTATGCCGTCGGCACAGATAATTTGTTTTTTTTTCGCAGCCTACGCCGACGGCATTGCCGTCGGCACAACAATTTGTTTTTTTTTTTAATTTTCCAACTACTGTATTGTACCGTGTAATATTAATACTAATATATTTTATTTATTCATAAAATAAAACATAATTTCTGTAATATTTCTCGGTGCTTTCAAGAAAAGATAAAAATTGTTCCGTGTAATAATTTTATTTGAACTATTCCATTCATTATTCTCGATAATTTTGTTTCTCCGTCAACACACTTATTTTATGAAACCAAACTGGTACACCCTGATAACGATATTTAAATTGAAAGATACACATATATTTTATGTCTATTAAATTTATTTTATATCTATTAAATTTATCCTCTTTACTACTACGATCAGCTAAATCTTGCATACCATCGTAGTTTAATAGCTGCGCATTCAGGTGTTATTAGGCTCACGTGGTAAAGCAGAAGCACTCAGAGGCAGAGCACGCCGCGGTTGACCCGAAGCCTCCGGTGAAACCCTAGACCCGCAGGAGAAATACCGGACTTATACGGAAACACGCGGTAACGGCGTCGAAAGGGGGTAGCATTGTGGAACTAGGTGCTTGGTTGTGTTAGGGTAGTCCATAGGAACATAAAACAACAAGGTAGAACCCACCTCTTCGGAAGATTCACGACGTTTCGTCCGATACGGGGGTTTCACCCTATAAGCGCGTGTAAACTCACGAGAGAGAAGTGGATGCCGGTGAAGCGGCCCACACCCCGGAGTGAAATCTTTGCCATCAAAAGCACACAACACACCTATAATAACATGCTATGGCATAAACTTGCTTGTGTTGGGGTCCAGACGCTCCGGATCCACCCCTCCGGTGAAACCCTAGACCCGCAGGAGAAATACCGGACTTATACGGAAACACGCGGTAACAGCGTCGAAAGGGGTAGCATTGTGGAACTAGGTGCTTGGTTGTGTTAGGGTAGGCCATAGGAACATAAAACAACAAGGTAGAACCCACCTCTTCGGAAGATTCACGACGTTTCGTCCGATACGGGGGTTTCACCCTATAAGCGCGTGTAAACTCACGAGAGAGAAGTGGATGCCGGTGAAGCGGCCCACACCCCGGAGTGAAATCTTTGCCATCAAAAGCACACAACACACCTATAATGACATGCTATGGCATAAACTTGCTTGTGTTGGGGTCCAGACGCTCCGGATCCACCCCTCCGGTGAAACCCTAGACCCGCAGGAGAAATACCGGACTTATACGGAAACACGCGGTAACGGCGTCGAAAGGGGGTAGCATTGTGGAACTAGGTGATTGGTTGTGTTAGGGTAGGCCATAGGAACATAAAACAACAAGGTAGAACCCACCTCTTCGGAAGATTCACGACGTTTCGTCCGATACGGGGGTTTCACCCTATAAGCGCGTGTAAACTCACGAGAGAGAAGTGGATGCCGGTGAAGCGGCCCACACCCCGGAGTGAAATCTTTGCCATCAAAAGCACACAACACACCTATAATGACATGCTATGGCATAAACTTGCTTGTGTTGGGGTCCAGACGCTCCGGATCCACCCCTCCGGTGAAACCCTAGACCCGCAGGAGAAATACCGGACTTATACGGAAACACGCGGTAACGGCGTCGAAAGGGGGTAGCATTGTGGAACTAGGTGATTGGTTGTGTTAGGGTAGGCCATAGGAACATAAAACAACAAGGTAGAACCCACCTCTTCGGAAGATTCACGACGTTTCGTCCGATACGGGGGTTTCACCCTATAAGCGCGTGTAAACTCACGAGAGAGAAGTGGATGCCGGTGAAGCGGCCCACACCCCGGAGTGAAATCTTTGCCATCAAAAGCACACAACACACCTATAATGACATTCTATGGCATAAACTTGCTTGTGTTGGGGTCCAGACGCTCCGGATCCACCCCTCCGGTGAAACCCTAGACCCGCAGGAGAAATACCGGACTTATACGGAAACACGCGGTAACGGCGTCGAAAGGGGGTAGCATTGTGGAACTAGGTGATTGGTTGTGTTAGGGTAGGCCATAGGAACATAAAACAACAAGGTAGAACCCACCTCTTCGGAAGATTCACGACGTTTCGTCCGATACGGGGGTTTCACCCTATAAGCGCGTGTAAACTCACGAGAGAGAAGTGGATGCCGGTGAAGCGGCCCACACCCCGGAGTGAAATCTTTGCCATCAAAAGCACACAACACACCTATAATGACATGCTATGGCATAAACTTGCTTGTGTTGGGGTCCAGACGCTCCGGATCCACCCCTCCGGTGAAACCCTAGACCCGCAGGAGAAATACCGGACTTATACGGAAACACGCGGTAACGGCGTCGAAAGGGGGTAGCATTGTGGAACTAGGTGATTGGTTGTGTTAGGGTAGGCCATAGGAACATAAAACAACAAGGTAGAACCCACCTCTTCGGAAGATTCACGACGTTTCGTCCGATACGGGGGTTTCACCCTATAAGCGCGTGTAAACTCACGAGAGAGAAGTGGATGCCGGTGAAGCGGCCCACACCCCGGAGTGAAATCTTTGCCATCAAAAGCACACAACACACCTATAATGACATGCTATGGCATAAACTTGCTTGTGTTGGGGTCCAGACGCTCCGGATCCACCCCTCCGGTGAAACCCTAGACCCGCAGGAGAAATACCGGACTTATACGGAAACACGCGGTAACGGCGTCGAAAGGGGGTAGCATTGTGGAACTAGGTGATTGGTTGTGTTAGGGTAGTCCATAGGAACATAAAACAACAAGGTAGAACCCACCTCTTCGGAAGATTCACGACGTTTCGTCCGATACGGGGGTTTCACCCTATAAGCGCGTGTAAACTCACGAGAGAGAAGTGGATGCCGGTGAAGCGGCCCACACCCCGGAGTGAAATCTTTGCCATCAAAAGCACACAACACACCTATAATGACATTCTATGGCATAAACTTGCTTGTGTTGGGGTCCAGACGCTCCGGATCCACCCCTCCGGTGAAACCCTAGACCCGCAGGAGAAATACCGGACTTATACGGAAACACGCGGTAACGGCGTCGAAAGGGGGTAGCATTGTGGAACTAGGTGATTGGTTGTGTTAGGGTAGGCCATAGGAACATAAAACAACAAGGTAGAACCCACCTCTTCGGAAGATTCACGACGTTTCGTCCGATACGGGGGTTTCACCCTATAAGCGCGTGTAAACTCACGAGAGAGAAGTGGATGCCGGTGAAGCGGCCCACACCCCGGAGTGAAATCTTTGCCATCAAAAGCACACAACACACCTATAATGACATGCTATGGCATAAACTTGCTTGTGTTGGGGTCCAGACGCTCCGGATCCACCCCTCCGGTGAAACCCTAGACCCGCAGGAGAAATACCGGACTTATACGGAAACACGCGGTAACGGCGTCGAAAGGGGGTAGCATTGTGGAACTAGGTGATTGGTTGTGTTAGGGTAGGCCATAGGAACATAAAACAACAAGGTAGAACCCACCTCTTCGGAAGATTCACGACGTTTCGTCCGATACGGGGGTTTCACCCTATAAGCGCGTGTAAACTCACGAGAGAGAAGTGGATGCCGGTGAAGCGGCCCACACCCCGGAGTGAAATCTTTGCCATCAAAAGCACACAACACACCTATAATAACATGCTATGGCATAAACTTGCTTGTGTTGGGGTCCAGACGCTCCGGATCCACCCCTCCGGTGAAACCCTAGACCCGCAGGAGAAATACCGGACTTATACGGAAACACGCGGTAACGGCGTCGAAAGGGGGTAGCATTGTGGAACTAGGTGCTTGGTTGTGTTAGGGTAGTCCATAGGAACATAAAACAACAAGGTAGAACCCACCTCTTCGGAAGATTCACGACGTTTCGTCCGATACGGGGGTTTCACCCTATAAGCGCGTGTAAACTCACGAGAGAGAAGTGGATGCCGGTGAAGCGGCCCACACCCCGGAGTGAAATCTTTGCCATCAAAAGCACACAACACACCTATAATAACATGCTATGGCATAAACTTGCTTGTGTTGGGGTCCAGACGCTCCGGATCCACCCCTCCGGTGAAACCCTAGACCCGCAGGAGAAATACCGGACTTATACGGAAACACGCGGTAACGGCGTCGAAAGGGGGTAGCATTGTGGAACTAGGTGCTTGGTTGTGTTAGGGTAGTCCATAGGAACATAAAACAACAAGGTAGAACCCACCTCTTCGGAAGATTCACGACGTTTCGTCCGATACGGGGGTTTCACCCTATAAGCGCGTGTAAACTCACGAGAGAGAAGTGGATGCCGGTGAAGCGGCCCACACCCCGGAGTGAAATCTTTGCCATCAAAAGCACACAACACACCTATAATAACATGCTATGGCATAAACTTGCTTGTGTTGGGGTCCAGACGCTCCGGATCCACCCCTCCGGTGAAACCCTAGACCCGCAGGAGAAATACCGGACTTATACGGAAACACGCGGTAACGGCGTCGAAAGGGGGTAGCATTGTGGAACTAGGTGCTTGGTTGTGTTAGGGTAGGCCATAGGAACATAAAACAACAAGGTAGAACCCACCTCTTCGGAAGATTCACGACGTTTCGTCCGATACGGGGGTTTCACCCTATAAGCGCGTGTAAACTCACGAGAGAGAAGTGGATGCCGGTGAAGCGGCCCACACCCCGGAGTGAAATCTTTGCCATCAAAAGCACACAACACACCTATAATAACATGCTATGGCATAAACTTGCTTGTGTTGGGGTCCAGACGCTCCGGATCCACCCCTCCGGTGAAACCCTAGACCCGCAGGAGAAATACCGGACTTATACGGAAACACGCGGTAACGGCGTCGAAAGGGGGTAGCATTGTGGAACTAGGTGCTTGGTTGTGTTAGGGTAGGCCATAGGAACATAAAACAACAAGGTAGAACCCACCTCTTCGGAAGATTCACGACGTTTCGTCCGATACGGGGGTTTCACCCTATAAGCGCGTGTAAACTCACGAGAGAGAAGTGGATGCCGGTGAAGCGGCCCACACCCCGGAGTGAAATCTTTGCCATCAAAAGCACACAACACACCTATAATAACATGCTATGGCATAAACTTGCTTGTGTTGGGGTCCAGACGCTCCGGATCCACCCCTCCGGTGAAACCCTAGACCCGCAGGAGAAATACCGGACTTATACGGAAACACGCGGTAACGGCGTCGAAAGGGGGTAGCATTGTGGAACTAGGTGCTTGGTTGTGTTAGGGTAGTCCATAGGAACATAAAACAACAAGGTAGAACCCACCTCTTCGGAAGATTCACGACGTTTCGTCCGATACGGGGGTTTCACCCTATAAGCGCGTGTAAACTCACGAGAGAGAAGTGGATGCCGGTGAAGCGGCCCACACCCCGGAGTGAAATCTTTGCCATCAAAAGCACACAACACACCTATAATAACATGCTATGGCATAAACTTGCTTGTGTTGGGGTCCAGACGCTCCGGATCCACCCCTCCGGTGAAACCCTAGACCCGCAGGAGAAATACCGGACTTATACGGAAACACGCGGTAACGGCGTCGAAAGGGGGTAGCATTGTGGAACTAGGTGCTTGGTTGTGTTAGGGTAGGCCATAGGAACATAAAACAACAAGGTAGAACCCACCTCTTCGGAAGATTCACGACGTTTCGTCCGATACGGGGGTTTCACCCTATAAGCGCGTGTAAACTCACGAGAGAGAAGTGGATGCCGGTGAAGCGGCCCACACCCCGGAGTGAAATCTTTGCCATCAAAAGCACACAACACACCTATAATAACATGCTATGGCATAAACTTGCTTGTGTTGGGGTCCAGACGCTCCGGATCCACCCCTCCGGTGAAACCCTAGACCCGCAGGAGAAATACCGGACTTATACGGAAACACGCGGTAACGGCGTCGAAAGGGGGTAGCATTGTGGAACTAGGTGCTTGGTTGTGTTAGGGTAGGCCATAGGAACATAAAACAACAAGGTAGAACCCACCTCTTCGGAAGATTCACGACGTTTCGTCCGATACGGGGGTTTCACCCTATAAGCGCGTGTAAACTCACGAGAGAGAAGTGGATGCCGGTGAAGCGGCCCACACCCCGGAGTGAAATCTTTGCCATCAAAAGCACACAACACACCTATAATAACATGCTATGGCATAAACTTGCTTGTGTTGGGGTCCAGACGCTCCGGATCCACCCCTCCGGTGAAACCCTAGACCCGCAGGAGAAATACCGGACTTATACGGAAACACGCGGTAACGGCGTCGAAAGGGGGTAGCATTGTGGAACTAGGTGCTTGGTTGTGTTAGGGTAGTCCATAGGAACATAAAACAACAAGGTAGAACCCACCTCTTCGGAAGATTCACGACGTTTCGTCCGATACGGGGGTTTCACCCTATAAGCGCGTGTAAACTCACGAGAGAGAAGTGGATGCCGGTGAAGCGGCCCACACCCCGGAGTGAAATCTTTGCCATCAAAAGCACACAACACACCTATAATAACATGCTATGGCATAAACTTGCTTGTGTTGGGGTCCAGACGCTCCGGATCCACCCCTCCGGTGAAACCCTAGACCCGCAGGAGAAATACCGGACTTATACGGAAACACGCGGTAACGGCGTCGAAAGGGGGTAGCATTGTGGAACTAGGTGCTTGGTTGTGTTAGGGTAGGCCATAGGAACATAAAACAACAAGGTAGAACCCACCTCTTCGGAAGATTCACGACGTTTCGTCCGATACGGGGGTTTCACCCTATAAGCGCGTGTAAACTCACGAGAGAGAAGTGGATGCCGGTGAAGCGGCCCACACCCCGGAGTGAAATCTTTGCCATCAAAAGCACACAACACACCTATAATAACATGCTATGGCATAAACTTGCTTGTGTTGGGGTCCAGACGCTCCGGATCCACCCCTCCGGTGAAACCCTAGACCCGCAGGAGAAATACCGGACTTATACGGAAACACGCGGTAACGGCGTCGAAAGGGGGTAGCATTGTGGAACTAGGTGCTTGGTTGTGTTAGGGTAGGCCATAGGAACATAAAACAACAAGGTAGAACCCACCTCTTCGGAAGATTCACGACGTTTCGTCCGATACGGGGGTTTCACCCTATAAGCGCGTGTAAACTCACGAGAGAGAAGTGGATGCCGGTGAAGCGGCCCACACCCCGGAGTGAAATCTTTGCCATCAAAAGCACACAACACACCTATAATAACATGCTATGGCATAAACTTGCTTGTGTTGGGGTCCAGACGCTCCGGATCCACCCCTCCGGTGAAACCCTAGACCCGCAGGAGAAATACCCCAGACGCTCCGGATCCACCCCTCCGGTGAATTTCTATATTTTAAACATAAAATATTAACATATTAATTTTATCAATTGATAGTAACTAATAAATAGACATGCACGCGCAAAATAAGAAAAAGGGCAAAGTTCACCTGTGCCGACGGCCACCGTCGGCACAGTACTGGGTAGGCCCCAGCCAGCCCGCCCAGTACGGCAAAGTTCACCTGTGCCGACGGTCTAGTATTTGCCGAGGGCCACCGTCGGCCTCTTTGAGGCTGTGCCGACGGCTAAACATGTGCCGAGGGCCACCGTCGGCATCCTTGGTCTTGTGCCGACGGCCAAATACGTGCCGACGGCCTCGTGCGCAGGCCGGGGCTCCGACACCCTGTGCCGACGGTGCCCGACATTTGGCCGTCGGCACAATATTTGGCCGTCGGCACATTAGGCCATTCCTGTAGTGACGTACATGTCATGGACTATCTTTTAGTGGTGCCATGCATCTTGGGATATTAGAGAAAACTGCTAATTTTACATCTCTTGCACACTCGTTTCTATCATAAGGCCATGTACAACGCATACACTAATAGTGGGCACTAGGATTTGTTTCCTTGCTGTTATGTATGTTTCTCAGCTGATCTTTGATTTCTGGCCTAAATTGACGCTGATCAAGGCGTTGGGCGCCAATTATGTTGTTTCCCTGGCCGAGCGCCCGAGCCACTAGTGACCGTTGCAGCCTTTATCCAAAGCTAGCCCTATATTCTTGAAGCAGACGTTCTTGGTTCTTGCATGGTGTTTGCATCTTTCCGCCAGAGAGAAGTGGATGCTAATGCAATTTTGAACCATCTATGCGTCTACTATTTGCTATTAGCGTTGTAGGCACATAATCCATCTTTTAATAATGTAATATAGCAGGAGTATATGAGTATATTTGTCGATGGTGGTCCACTCAATAATTATTAGACCGATGTTGGCAGGATGATCTGAGCTTCTAGATATTTCAATTGTTTTTTGCATACTCTAAATGTACTGGGTTATCGAGGAGGATATGAGAGTGTTCAACTTTAGGTTGATGACTAAGTAAACTGAATCCCAGAGGGTGATTACAGCACTAACATGAACTATTAGAATCTTAAGTTCTTTTATTGCATTTCTATCTCTAACTTCCTCTTTGTGTGTTTATATTTTGCTTTTAAATATTTTATAGTGTAACCGTTTTTTCTTTAGCACAAAATTTATATAGTATAGATGAAATATAATTGACATCATTATTGTAATCTATATACCAGCACCCCACCTTCCCTCATTACCATAGTCTGCTCATCTTTTTGTCCTTTTTAGGTATGATCACTCTGAAAACCAAAAGCCCCGAGAGGCCAACACCTAGCCAGCCGCTCTTTTTCTCCCTCCCTTAGTGTCTCCCTCCTTTTTCTACTCGACGTTTTTTTTCATATATTTTCATTGTCTTATCTTCCCACCCCCCGTAACTTCTCTATCTGTTGTAAGAACATAGCCCGCCAGGCTACTTTGAGTGAATGAAACAAGCAATGGGAATCCGCCCTCCCCCCCCTCCCCCCACGTCAATCTCGAAAAAAAAGGTATGATCACTCTATTTGGTTCATAACACATTGGACCGTATGGTCCCCACTAATTAAGCAATTTGTTTTTTTAGACCTGAATAAACAGTGTTGCAACTTTCCACTAACTAAATTCCCTGAATTCTACTTTATGCCTTCTTGTTCTTTATACTGGGTTCAGTACTCTATAGCCAAAAACGAAAGATATACTAGCATTTCTCAACCCACCCTACGGATGGTCTTTATTATTGGTTGGCACACAATCTATTCATGTCAGACTGCACAATATGTCATTAGGCCTAATACGCAAAGTAGGAAGTTTCATACTACGTGGACCGTCTGACGAGGCCTCAGACGCCTTAAGTTCTCATGTAGGATTCTTTTGCAATATTGTTGACCTGGTCAGGCCATTGACCTATCTGTCTAAGCCAAGAAGCTTGCTGGTCCAGTGTTTGATAAGGCCTCCTATCCGCCTGCCACGGTGCAGGAAGCGTCACCTAGATATTGCATTGAATTCTGCAACTATATATTGTTGAAGAATTATGCATAATTTTCACAATCAATTACAGAATATAGACAATGACAATATCATCTATTAACATGTGAAACTCGAACATACTAGATACAGTAGACATCATGAATAGCATCAACACGATCTCTATAAACATGTTAAACCAGCCAACAAAGACGCGACGCACATACCGAAAGTTTGCAGATGAAGCAAATGTGTTCGGTGCAGCGACATTGGCGATGAAGGGATGAAGTAGACGACTCCTGGGAGACGATCCGAAGCAACAACCTGTAGAGGCAGCAGCTTGTAGACGACCCATTGTTGAAGCGGCGAGCAGTCGCGCAGAGCGCTTCCCAAAATAACAAAACAAAGACAAATATTGTCTCGGCTCAACTCTGACGCGTCCGTCATGACTACAAACTCAGTTTTCCAAATCATCAAAATAAAAACAAATGTTGTCTCGGCTCGATTCACAAAACACGATCGCGATCGTGTCGCGTCGTGTCGAGACGAGTGAGCGGCGGAAGAGGAGGAGGAGTACGCAAGAGGCTCTCCTCTTCTCACTCACTTAATCGGATACAAGTAATTGCAGAGGGGTTGGGAGCCCATTGGTGTTATCCACTTGGCGACTTTCTTTTTTCTCCCGCGCGTTTTCGTCTCGCTCGTGGTTTCGATTGGGCGGCTTTCACTTCCTATGAAGGCTCGTTCCGCTCGACTGAAGAAAGAAAAAAAAACACAGTTAAGGTAAGGATTGGACAAAAGAGAAAACCCTAATTGCTATAACACTCCACCTTATAATAAGGTGGTGTGTAATTTCTATAACTTCTAATGTGGGACTGAACTTTTCACTCTTACCACTTCTCACACACATGGGCTGGTTTAAAATTTCAGAATTTTGCCTATTGGGCTTTCCAATTATGGGCCTAATATTCTAACGGATATTGGCAGCGTAGCTATCAGTAGTGGGTGAGATCGCATCTCTCTCCCGGGCCGCCCCCGCGCGGCGGCTCTGGAGGGCTCCTATCCCTAAGACAAAAAGCCACAGATCCTGTGCGCTAGTGGCCGCTGCCGCCACCACCAGGACGAGGAGAGAGGAACCGGGCGTCACTTCCACGCACGGCGGTTGGAAATTTCGTCTGGTTGCGCGAGGCTGCCGCGCTGGGTAAGGCGGCGGCCAACGGTCGTGGCCAGAGACGACGAGTTCTCGTTGTTGGCCTAGGCCTCGGGCTGCCCCCTCCATTCCTCCCTCTGGTGTGGGAGCGGCTGATCTTGCTGGGCGGTGGGCCGTGGTGGAGAAAGCGGCAAGCGCAGTCTGGGCCGGAGGACGAGCCGCTCGATTCGATCGCCAGGAGTCGACCGGCGGTGTGGGGACTGCTGGATCGAAAAGAATAATTGGTGGTGGTTTTGGCCCCGCTGTTCTTCAAGCCTCAACTCGTTCCAACCAAATAAGCCTCCTCGATTGGGCCGCCGCCGAGTTTCGTTCTTCTTCTCGGAGATTTTCACAGTATTGGCACAAGATGCTATTGGCTATCTAGAGTGGAATCGAGACGGGCGCGCACACCGTTTTGGGAGAATCACGAAGCTTAGTCTTGATCGGTACCATGGGACATTCTTCACAGATTTCCAGGAATCTGACAGAGATTGAGAAAGACATGGTGGTTTCGATTGGAGGTTTGTCTTGGTCGAGAGGATGTTGCGATGAAGGATGACGGCACAGGTTCTTCCAGTGTGTCGAGTGTTGAGCACTCGCAACAACAGACTTGGTAAGAGGGGGCGACAACACAGGTGGACTGCTTTTCTGGTGGTGCTCCTCGAGTACCGAGTCGCAAATTTTAGGGTGAAAGACTAAGGTCTAGCCTTAATTGGTTGTGCGTGGCAATGGTCTTGTTGAAGACATTGTTTGGTGGATTTGGACTTTCTTCAGGGTGAAATCTCAAGATCTTTGATCAGGCGATGACAATGCTGGTGCTTTGTTTTCTTCTTGGAGGCGTAGTCTTTTAAGAATCCTGTCTGTAGTCCGGGTGTTGTATTTGGTGGTGGTTAGAGTGGTATTATAGGGTATGTTTCATCACCGCGACAGGGTCTTTGTTTTTTTTTTCGCTGTGTGCATCCGTGTTGTCTTTCGACAACTCGTTGGTGCAAAGGCTAGGTGTAATTGGTACATTTGATATTAATGTATTCTAGCTATCGGTAGTGGGTCAAGTGACGCACGATGTTTTGTTGTACTCATAAATTAGATACAGCCAATGATTCGTAGAAAAAAGGCAATGTCTTGTTAATTAGTCCTTGTTGTACTCATAAATTAGATACAGCCAATGATTCGTAGAAAAAAGGCAATGTCTTGTTAATTAGTCCTTTCATGGTAATCTCTCCATTATCTAACTGAGCAGCGAATGGTGCCCTCTCGTGCGTCCGGGGGTTTGGGCTCCACCTGTCGGCTGCCCACCTATTCGTTCCCCGTTTCAGTCGTCCGCCTGTGGAGTTGAGGGCCCGCTTGTCTGTGAAGGTTTTGCTTCCGCCGGTTTGGTGCCTGCTGCATGTTTGGCGCGTGGCGTGGGCGAGTCGGCGCCGCCTCCTGCGTTTTTCCCCTTTGCCTCTCGTCTGTTCGGTCTCCCCTTCCTCTCGCCTGCGTTGCTGTTGTTCTTCGCTTCCTCTCTCTCCTGGTGTTCCTCTGGTTAGTATGCTGTTGATTTGATTTGGAGAATCGGTTAGTGCGTTTGGTTTGTGTGCCTTTGGTTTAGATTCGTTCTATCCATGGTGATTTACAGGTTTGTTCGTGGATCCGTGCGCGCTCTCTTCGTTTTCGCCCCTCTCCGTCGCTTGCGCTCTTACATCACGAATACGCTGGTTCGCCGCTTAAAAGATGCCCTCACCGCCGTACGGGCAGGGTCTCGCCAGCGAACATGACCCGGCGGCGACGTGCAAGGTCAGCCAACCCAGCGCCCTCATCTTCCTAGCCCTCCTCCTCCTGAGCCCTTCTGCTCCTCGTTCTCCCTTTCTCGCGGCCATCCTCCGCTCCATCATGCCGCCCTAACCCTAGATCAACCGGAAACGGGCAGACCGGAGGCGGTAGGGGGAACGGCGGCGACGGCAGACTGGGAGTCCAGGATGGCGACCTCTGCATCCCAGCTGACCTCTCCCTGGCTCTCCTTCTCAGCCGAACCCCACCACCCAAATCGAGTCCTCCGACGACGGCTATAGGTTCCTGCAACTCCACGCTACCCCTACCACAACAGCAACAACAAGGTGTGACGCCATCTCCTCCCCCTTCTTTCTTGTTTTTTTGTTTGATCGTTTCCTCTTATCTTTTTAATATTAGGCTCAATCCTTGGTTGGCTAAACGATTTTTGATCTATATTCTGATGGGTAATTGATTAGTACAACGTAATCAGTGATAACTCAATAGGCTTAGCAGACAAGCTCAAGCTTTCTTTGACAATGTTTGATAGAAGCTTAATGGGGAATAGTTTTGTGTTGATATGAAATTTACCGTGTAATTTAGGTTGGCTTTGATAAGCATCAGTATAATGAGGGTCAAATTATGCATCTCTATTCCTTTCAATTATGCAGATTATGAGGGTAAAAATAATCCAAATCTACCTGCCTTCGGGTATGTGAGCAAACTATTTTTTGTTTGATAACAGATTGGGTACTGAAGGATATTCCTGTAGGTTATTGGTATTGTATTCTCCTTTCTCTAATACAATCACATTTTATTTCCAATAAGTTTTTTTTTTCAGAGGATGCTTATGTATGAGTGGGGGAGTGTAAGGGCTACAGATTTTTTTATGAACTTCTAAGGTGTCAATGCTCTTTCGCTCATTCACACGTATTCACAGAAACTTTGTATCTTTTCCAAGTTCCAGAGCTTACCTAGCCTCATATGAACAGTTGTGGGAGTTGTGGCACTCCTTGAGAAATCTAGCAAAAGCGATAGGAACAATTTATAAATACAGTGTAGTGTATAGAAGCTTAAAGAATTTGTTCCATATCTGTATTTATTTGTCATCTTGGGACACTCTTTCTACCATCTGTCATTTGACGTCTTATGTACAACTGCGGCTTTGATTTTTTATGCTATGCACGATTTCATTAATGGATGTTCATTGTTAACCAATCCACAATTCACTTGCCTCGGCTCTTAATAAAATTTGCACAATAGTTGCTCTGTCATGCAGTGAAAGAAGTGCTCCATTAGTTAAAGGGATATATAGCTGTTCATTGTTAACCAATCCACAATTCATTTTTTGGTTTGCTCTGCATGGGTCCGCTTGTCTTTGTCTTTGTGTTTCGACGTGTTGTACACTGCATGTTCGTCGCGTGCCCGCGTGGATCGCTTCGCTCAGTTGGATAGGTTTCCGCTCGGTCTTCTCTGGTCTCCTATGTTCTTCGAAGCTTGCTTTGTGGCATCGGTGGTTGGTTTGGATCTGTTTCTTCGCGGGCGACGGCTCTGTTATTGGTGTTTCATTTTGGTGTACCTATTTTTATATCCCCTTCCTTATTATGGTGCGCGTCCGCTGCTTCGTCCAATGGAGTTTGAGGCTCATCGGCTTTCCTGGCGCGCGGCAGTGTTGGGCAGGGTGCCATTTGCGGCTGCGATTTGCAGGTTGTCGATCGCCCTTCTGCTCTCTTCTATTTTCAGGATCTGAGATACCAACGCCGAGAGCTTTTTTCAGTCGATTGAGTCTTGTGGGGTTCTTGTTTGTATCTGTTGGTGTGGGGGGGATTTATGGGTGGCTCCATTTTTTGTGTGGAATCTAAAGTAAGCCAGGTTTTCGTCGCCTCCACTCACCGGCCATTGCTCTTGGGCGGCCCTATCAGTATGAATCTACGAACGACCTAGCCGAGTCGGTGGGACTTGGGCCTTCGTCTGATGAGCAAAGCAGCTTCAGGTGAGGTGTTTTTTCTTGCCCACTTTAAGCTTGTTAAAATGCTACAATAGGATGGACCACTTATTGCTTGGTTGCTTCATTCAACTTAGTTCTAATAGCCTGTACAGAACCTGTACTTGAGAGAATAGATATCCACACCTGAATAAGCATGGGCACCTGGGCTTATGCGAAGGTTGTAAAGATTTTACAATAAATACACTTTGTAGTCTCAAAGAACGCAAGTGCCGAATTCAATTATGTGATCGAAGTATTGCAGACTATGGCTTTCTAGATGCATTTCTAAATATATACACCCTCTGCACCAAAATGTAAGACGTTTTAGTGTGCATTTTACATTTTGGTACTGAGGGAGTACTTCTTTGTATAGTCTCGACAGTAATTCTGACAGTGATTGATTCCTTCCAACAAATTATAAACTAGCTCTACACCATCATGATTTCACTATACCTTTGCTTTTCATTGTGAAATGAAACATAAATTTGGGTGCTCTTTCTTATCTCTGTTTTTTAGCATATACATATAGTTTGGTTTTTTATTCATGAAAATGACCGCTCAAGCATGAACATAACTTTACTATATCTTGGCTTCTTTTGGCCGCTATCAAATTCATGAAAATAATATATGGAAGCATTTACTGTTATTCCAAAAGTAATTCTGAATATTTTGTCAAAGTATTCTTGTGCATAGAGATTAAGATTATGTACCCCATCAGATAGATCGTGATAAAAAAGTCAGCTCTTGGAAAACTTCAGATTTTAATTTGGCTCTTTCAACTGAATCGCAGCTTCACTAGAATAATCCATGCTATCCAACTCTATACACGCTATAAATTACCAAAATGTAGAAGTGATGTTCTTTTGTCTTGATGCCAAATATGTGTTGATTACATTCAGCTTGATTTCAGAGTTCCCCCAAAAAGCCATGCTATTCTTGTCCTATACACTTGCTGTAAATATTTCCGTAAATGTTGAACTCATGCTCATTTATCGCAGCGCCAATTTTTTGTTGTTGTTATTGTTGTTTACCTAGATTTCAGAATAAAAGGTTCAAAATTGTTCCGAAGTCCTTTTATATCTTATGACTCATTTGGCACATCTGGAAATCAAGATACTTTTAACATATTCATAAGAAGAATGCTTATTATGTTATCTCTCATTTGATATTTTGTTTGTCAGATATCTATTTTCTCCTCTATTGCAGACGCTGGTTCAGGAGAGTGCCTCGGAGGATGCAACCTTCCAGCCAATGTTTATGTACATGGTTAGTGCTTAATGGTGTATTAGTGGAAGACTTGCGGCATGTCCAGTCGTGGTCTCTGAATCCAGCCACTGCTCAGTACACTTTGTCAATTATAGTGAGGATCAAAGAATGGGGGTTTAAGCTCCAGTCTTTTATATTTGGCAGAATAAAATTAAGATCCAGAGATGTTATATTCAAGGCCTTCCCAATGACTGAACACATGCATGTAATAGCTTATTTGTCCAAAGGGCTTGGAGTGAAATCCAGAGGCGTCAAGACAGTCCAAAGAGTCAACAAACATGTAATGTCAATTGTTTGAGTATCCAATCAACAGTATTTTGTTTGAAAAAGTTCAGTACTGAAATTGAGTTTAAATTTTGCACAGAGTTCGCGCATAATTCTACATAGATTAATGTCTTTATATCTGATGGAAAATCCAGCGTGTACTTCATTTCATGTTGCCAAATTTAGGGGGCGCAGCAGCGCGCGCCCTTTCCTTCTAGTATCACATCTAATGGAGCTGTCATTGGTCGCCGCCCATCCATGTCTAGGATAGTGACACTTAGTTTAGTATAGTAACACTTAACAGTGGTAATCAGTTGAGTCGTGTCATGCTTTGTTTCTTCTTGAGTGATGATAGGCATGAGGGTATCTGCACACAACATCAGACAAGATAGGCCAAGAGATGTGATTCTGTGAAGGCATGATTACCAGATACGCCCAGCTATTTGGCATGCATGCCCTTCTAGCTACCCCATCCGTCAATTTTTACCGTTAGGATTCATTTCCCCATTGAAAACTTTTGAGTACTTTTGCCACACGGCCTGCCGTTTAAAAGCATAGTTTTCGCTATCGTGAAAGTGGGTTCAGCATTGTGTCTATATTTTGTTGTTGTTGTTGTTAACAAACTAGTAGTACCATCTAAGTGACCGTGAATGACCGTTGTTTGCGGGTGACGGAAGTTTTTCTGCCTGCCCCAGTAGGCTCCAAGTCAAATTTTCAATTGCTAGAGGGCATGTAAACCACCAGAAATGGTACTACCTAAAATGTTCAGTGCATTCGGTATATCTGAGTCTGATTGATGACGCTATTTGCATCACGCGGCATGTGCTTTTGCAATGGAGCCCATACATAGATGGCGTACGTTAGGAATTAAGAGACGTACGTCCATGATTAAAATGCATCTCTGAGGTGTCCTAAACTTGGACTCCATCTGCCAACAACCATCATTCACGCATGACTAGCTATTGCCCGAATAAAACGGACCAAGGAGCTGGCATATATTGCCCTTGTTTTGGTCACTAGTATGAGAAGCTTCCAGTGATCCGATCCCTTGTACTTGTTTCCAAAAGTGAAAGAATACTGCGTGCGATGTCTATGCTCTGGTACAGGAGCCATGGTAATGTTATTCGAGGCCTTGAGGGTGTTAGCCGTAACCTGACAGAGAGGATCGAGAGGATTTTTGTGCTGCGTAACCAGCTGCAGCTTTTCTCACGTTATATTTATCTGAACTGAAAAAAAGGGACAGTAGACAGGGTCGTGCTTGAGCGCTTCTTCCGTGCCATCCCACGGCCGCTCACCACGCCCACTATGCCGCCATGCTCGCCTTGATTCGTGCCATCCCACGAGACGCGCATGACAGCCTAAGCTAACTTATCAACTACGAAAGAAAAGGAACAGGCCAAGGCTCGAACAGACTCGTGCACTTGCCGCTTATTTTCTGCTAACTGAAACTGAACCTGAACCTAAGGAGCGACAGGCTTATAATGTCAACAAATCTCCCCTTAAGCCTGTTGCCCTGAAACGACCTCCATGACGCCGAGCTTGAGTCTCATCTCCAAGAACTTGACCCTGCCCAGCGATTTGGTCAGAATGTCAGCAAGTTGTCCATCTGTACTGACGTGCTAGATGTCCACCTTGCCCCCTTCAACGCACTCACGAATAAAGTGAAAACGTGTGTCAATATGCTTGCTTCGTTCGTGGTGCACTGGATTTCTGCTCAATTCGATCGCAGACCTGTTGTCCACGAACAACTTCAGTGGTGCTGGCGCTCGTCCAAGCAATTCGCCAAGCAATCTGCTGAGCCAAACAGCCTGACATGCTGCCTTGGACGCGGCAATGTACTCAGCTTCACACGACGACAGAGCCACCACCGATTGCTTGTGCGACGTCCATGTGATTATGTTGTTGTCGAGGAAGAAAGCTACTCCAGTTGTGCTCTTCCTGTCATCGATATCGCCAGCTAGATCACTGTCACTGAAACCCAAAGAGTTTGGGTTCAGTTCCTGATCCCTCCTTGTATCTGCACCCGTAGCCGATCGTGCCGCTGACATAACGCAAGATCTGCTTCACCGCCGCCCAGTGCGCCGTCGTGGGTGCCTGCAGAAATCTGCTCACCATCCCAACTGCATGAGTAATGTCAGGACGGGTGTTGCAGAGGTAACGTAGACTTCCCACGATGCTGCGATAGCGTGAGATATCCACAGCATCCGCATCTTCTCCCTTGCACAATTTGAGTCGATTCTCCATTGGTGTGTGGCAAGGGTTGCAGACTGCCAGTCCTGCAGCTTCCAGAATCTTGCGGGCGTATGTGCCTTGACACGCCGTGATCGTGCCCGCCTCCTGCTTGACCTCCACGCCAAGATAATAGGTCAGTAGCCCGAGGTCGCTCATCGTGAAGAGGCTGTGCATCTGATTCTTGAACGTGGCAATGTCGTTGTCGTCAGTGCCCGTGATGATCAGGTCGTCGACATAGACGCCGACGAGCAGCGTGGTTCTTCCCGTGTTTCTCCTGTACACAGCGTGCTCGAGTGGGCTTCGCTCGAACCCAAGTGACGCCAGAGAGGCATCCAATTTGGCATACCATGCCCGCGGTGCCTGACGAAGCCCGTACAGAGCTTTGTGTAGCCGGAATACCTTGTGTTGATCGCTGTTGTCGATGTAGCCGGGTGGTTGATGGACGTAGACCTCCTCCTCGAGGTCGCCGTTGAGGAACGCTGATTTGACGTCCATATGATGTACCTTCCAACCACAGTGAGCTGCGAGAGCGAGCAACAATCTCACGGTTTCCATGCGTGCCACCGGCGCGAACACCTCCTCAAAGTCCACGCCTTGCCGCTGCGCGTACCCCTTAGCCACGAGGCGAGCTTTGTGCTTCAGAACATGACCTGCAGGATCTTTCTTAACCTTGAAGACCCATTTCAGTCCAATGGCCTTGTGCCCGGTGGGGAGTGTGGTGAGCTCCCATGTTCCATTGCTTCGGATGGATGCGAGCTCAGCGTCCATTGCCTCTCTCCAGCTTGCCTCGCTTAGTGCTGCATCTAGTGATGCAGGTTCTTCAGCAGCTATCAGACATAAGCCGTCGTCGTATTCTTCAGCATCCGCCCGCATGACGTAGTCATTATCGTAGATTGGATTTGGCTTGACGATGCCCTCACGTCCACGTGTGATCATGGGATGCCTAGGCCTGATTGGTGATGCAGGGGCCTCAGCTTCCGGGAAACTGCAGGTGCCAGTGCTTGGCGTTGTTTCCCTTTCGCATGGCGTTTGCGATCGTGTGCTGCAACTTCCTGCCGTGGCGGCAGCGTTTCCAGGAAATTTTCTGCCGCGGCAGCGCTTTTAGCTCCAAAACGCTGCCCTGAGGATCCTTCCGCGACAGGCACTGAGGTGTGCACGAACACCTCGACGTGGAAGGGCACTGCATCCGTGGCTTCTCCTTCCTTGCTCCAATCCCAACGAGCCCCTTCATCGAAGATCACATCTCGAGATACGTGCACTCTGTTCTTCACGGGGTCGTAGACGCGATACGCAGCCGAGCCTGGCTCGTAGCCAAACAGCACCATGGGTGTGCTTCGATCTTCAAGCTTGGCCAAGTTTGGTTTTGTCACCCTTACGTGGGCCACGCAACCAAACACCCGCAGGTAACTGACGTCAGGTTTGTATCCGTGCCAAACCTCGAACGGGGTCATGCCCTCCACACTCTTCGTTGGGGATCTGTTCAGTAGGTAGACGGCGGTGGTCACCGCCTCTCCCCAGAACCTTGCTGGCACGTCCATCGCCTTCATCAGACTGCGCGCGGTGGAGACAATCGTCTGATTGCGGCGCTCAACTACGCCGTTTTGCTGAGGGGAATAGGGCGCCGTCAGTTGCCTCCCAATTCCTTCGTCTGCGCAGTACGCGGCGAAAGTTGCCACCGTGAACTCCCCCCCGCGATCAGTGCGCAGCAGACGAAGTTTTCGTCCAGTCTCCACCTCAACTCCAGCACGGAATCGCTTGATCGCCTCTGCTGCTTGATCTTTGGTCGCCAGCAGCGTGAGCCACATGTAGCGACTCTTATCGTCCACAAGCAGCAAGAAATACCGCCTTCCCGCTGGTGTCGCCGGCGTGATGGGACCACAGAGGTCCCCGTGCACCAGATCAAGCAGGCCGTCTGCCCGCTGCTTCGCCTTTTTGGGAAACGAAGCACGCCGCTGCTTCCCTGCCAGACATCCTTCGCAGAGCTGCTCCATGTGCTGGATTTGGGGCAGTCCACGCACCATGCCGTGGGGAGCGAGACGCTGGAGCGCGTCGAAATTGAGGTGGCCAAAACGGGCATGCCACCTCCAGGAGTCGTCGTTCCGCACCGTGGCGAGGCAGACTGGCCTCGCAATGTCCAGCTTGGCGATGTACAGACGGTTGCGTGCCCTTGGCACCTTCGCAAGCAGCCGCCGTCGCCGGTCGTACAGCTTCAGGGAACCGTCGCCAAGATCCACGCGGCAGCCGCGCGGGTTGCACCTGGGCTTTGCCTCTCCCCAAGACTGTTCTCGATGTTTTTTCTAGGCCTCGACCAACACCTCCCCCGCTTCCACCCCTTGGTGCTCAACACTACTACCATCGCAGTCGGGTGGTCTACGTGGAAGGCTTGCAACTGTGTTGTGTTCGACAATGATCACCTCTCCTATCGTAGGATTGCTTCCCTCACCCGGGACCATCTCCAGCTTTGGGTTGGGCGCGCGCTTCGTAAAGTTGACACTAGAGACCTCTCTGTAGAAAACCCTAGGCGGAAACGATGCCTCACCCGGGCTCGTGTTACGTGTTAATAAGGAGGCAGAAAGACCTCTCCGATGGGTACAATGTTACGTACAGGAAAGGGACTCGGAAAGGTATAGAAGGAAGGAGAGGAGGGATCAGTACCTAGTACCGTATCCGTTCTATACACGTAAATAACATACTACTTCTAACATCCCCCTTAATCAAAACCTTTGGAGAGGTTTAGATTACGCTTGAACTCTTGTAATTGCTAGACAGGGAGAATCTTGGTCAAGCCATCTGCAACTTGGTCTTTGCTTGAAATGAAGTTGATATCTAACCTTTTGTTGGCAACCCGTTCTCTCACAAAATGAAAATCAATCTCAGTGTGCTTTGTGCGTGCATGAAACACTGGATTTGCATGAAACACGGGTTGCTTTATATTCAGCTTCTGTAATGGAACGAGACACAATAGCTTGTTTCCTTGCACTCCATGACACCAAATTAGGTTAAATAAATACAGCAAAACCAACAATGGACCTCCTATCATCAATGTAACATGCCCAATCTGCATCTGAGAAAGCACTTAAAAGAGTAGAGGGTGATTTTTGAAAGGTAAGACCGACACTACGAGTATCTTTAACATATCTCAGTATCCTTTGTGCAGCTGTCCAATGTACTGTGGTTGCAGCATGATGGTATTGACAAACCTTATGAATAGAAAATGCTAGATCGTGTTGTGTCAAAGTTAAGTATTGGAGAGCTCCAACAATGCTTCTATACTGACTGGTATTATCTGTGCCAAGAGGAGTACCTTATGTGAGAGACAATGATTCTGAGGAGGACAATGGTGTAGGAGCAGGTTTGCAATCTTTCATGCCAACTCTAGAAAGTAAGTCAGTTGCATATTTTTGCCGAGTCAATAACAGACCATGTTGTGTCTTTCGAACCTCAATACCAAGAAAAAAAAATGCAAATCACCAAGATCTTTAATAGCAAAGTGTTCATTGAGATCTTTAAGTAAGGAAGAAATAGCATGGTCTGAAGAGCTCGTCACTATGATGTCATCAACATAGATCAAAACAAATATTGTAATACTTGCCTTTGTGTAGAGAAAAAACCAAGATCATGCAACTTAGAGCTTAACCGAGAATACCATGCTCAAGGTGCTTGTTTTAACCCATAAAGTGATTTATCCAGCTTGCATATATGACGAGGAGCATTTGGATCTGCAAAACCTGGAGGTTGTTTCATATACACTTCATCTTCCAGAACACCATGAAGAAACGCGTTCTTGACATCTAGCTGCCGCAAACTCCAACCTCGAGAGACTGAGATTGCTAAGAAAATTATGATAGTAGCTCCATTAACCACTGGACTTAAGGTATCCTCATAGGAAATACCATATCTTTGCTTGAAACCTTTTGCAACCAGCCATGCTTTGTACCTGTCAATTGTACCATCAACCCGTTCTTTATACGATATACCCACTTGTAATCAATGACATTCATGTTTAAATTTGGAGGTACAAGGTGCCATGTTTTCTTTTGTCATCAAGTGCTTCCTTAAGTGAAGAGGGTTCACCTGAGGATGTAAGCATACCATATCGAACACAACCATCTTTAGAAATTTTTGGATGAAGTATACCTTTTTGCAGCCGTGTTTGAATAATAGACACGGGTTGAGCTGCAGGAGCATTTGGCACAGAAGATCTGGTCACATTAGAATCTGCAGCAGAGGAACCATCCGCAGACGATCCTGACTTCTCCTCCGCACATGTGGCAGAGGTGGGTTCTCTTTTTCCCCGTCAGAACCGTCGCTGTAACACGGACTGGCGCGGTCAGACGCACGCACAGGAGACAGAGGCAGGCTCGCACGCGCGGGACCCGAGGTTGTGACGCGAGTGGTTGATGCAGGCGGGATCGCGCGCCCAGGAGACAAGGTCGGGGACCGTGCAGGACTCGAGGTAGCTTCGGCGGACATTCTCCGAGGCGACACGACGGGCGAATCTGGCTCGGGATCAGCTCCCATGGTATCAGAAAAAGTAGGAGAATCGGTATCAGATTCCGAGCAGTAGCTAGATGGTTAGTATTTGACACAGTTTTGTCCTCTTCTCCAGAATCGGTATCTTGAGTATTTGACACAGTTTGAGCATCATTTTGAACAGAATTTTCTGCACTGTCGATATTTCCATCTAATAGGCTGAGTAGAATCGTTAGTAACAATTGGCACAATGGGTAAAGGCATATGGTCATCATTTTGTGTATCCCCAAGAGTGGAAGTGGAAGTCAAAAGAAATATGTCACTTTGAAGACGTTTACCAGCATTGGGATTTAATGACGCAACATGGAAAACTTTTTCATTAAACACCACATCTCTAGAAACATAAAATCGACCCATAGAAGGGTCTAAGCAACGAACTCCTTTGTGGCAAGGACTATATCCAATGAATACACATCGAATAGATCAAAAGGCAAGCTTTATCTTGTTATGTGGACGAAGATTTGGCCAGCAAGCGCAACCAAAGATTCGGAGTGAGTCATAGTTGGGTTTAGTATGCAAGAGATGCTCAACAGGAGTGTCAAAATTTATGACTTTGCTGGGAAGTAGATTTGACTTTGTTGGGAAGTAGATTTATAAGAAAGGTTGTTGTGAGGAATGCATCATCCCAAAACTTGAGAGGCATAGATGCATTCGCAAGTAAAGAAAGACCAACTTCCACAATGTGATCATCTTTACGCGCAGCAGAGCCATTTTTTTATGAGCATGAGGACGTGAAACATGATGGGTAATGTCGATTTTCTGAAAGAAACCATATAGTTTCTCATACTCTCCACCCCAATCAGTTTGCATAGTGATTGTTTTTCTATCAAACTTGCGTTCAACTAGTCCTTGAAAATGCAAGAAAACTTGATAAACATCTGAACGATTTTTTAGCAAATATATCCATGTAAATTTACTAAAATCATCGATAAAGCTTACATAATACGAGTGCTTGCCAACAGAAAGAGGTGCTGGACCCCATACATCAAAAAACACTTGTTCCAAAGGAAAATGGGAAACACTAGTAGAGACAGGATATGGCAATTGATGACTCTTAGCTAGTTGATAAGAATCACAAATGTAAGGACTTATTTCAAGAGAATAAGAGATATTGTTTTTCCTAAGAATTTTATTGACCACAAATGAACAAGGATGTCCTAAACGGCGATTCCACGTGGAAGAAGAAGGCTTTATTGTGATGAAGGCTTGCTTGGATGATTCGGAAGAAATAGGCATTAGCGGGACCATCACAACATGGACCTTTAAAGAGAGTTCTCCTTGTTGCCTGGTCCTTAATCAAAAAGAAGTGTGGGTGACACTCAAGAAGCACATCATTGTCAAGTGTAAGATTATGAACAGATAACAGATTTTTCGAAGCACTAGGAACATGAATAATATTGTTGAGATGTAAAGAACCATGTGTGTGCTCAAAATTGAATGACCAATATGACTTATGTGCATACCGTTACCATTAGTCGTGCGGACGCAGTCATGCCCTCTATACTTTTCATGCGTGGAGAGCTTTCTCAACTCCCCTGTGATGTGATTTGTACCGCCAGTGTCAGAATACCAGTTGGTGTCAACTCCATATGATGCAATGTGAGCGCCCTTTGTTACACAATCACCATCATCATCAGAATCATCATGCTCGTGACGCCACCAACAATCACCCGCCAGATGGCCATGGATTTTGCAAATTTGACAAGTAACGTCAACATAATGAGTAGGGGCACGGCGGCGCCAACCATGCCGACGACCTTGCCTACCACCATCATGTCGGTTAGCATCATATTGATGTACGTCACGACGTCCACAATCATCTATGCGCCTGTCATGATTATTGTCACGGAGATTATCATAATACCGGACATTGCATCGACGATCATCATAGCGTCCATTGTCACGAAGATTATCCTCATAGCGGCCACCATCACGGCGACCATCCTCATAGCGGCAACCATCACGACGACCATCCTGGTAGCGATCTCCACGGTCACGGCGATCATCCTGATAACGATCACGTGCACCATAGTCAAAGCGCCCGCGGTTGTCATATCCTCCGTTGTCACGGCGTGCAATATTTGCAGAAGATGTAAAATCATCTGGAGGAGCCTGATGGCGTATAGTTGACGGGAGACTTGTTGCTGATGATGACTTTGAAATCCCCGGAACGGCGCCAGAAAACTTGGTGGAGCCTTCACGCCCTTGTTGGTAAACCCCAAGAGAAATGTTGTGAAGAGTGGAGCGGCAAGTTTTCCATCATAAAAGAAACCAAAGTTGAATTGACCAGTAGGAGGACAAGCACTCTCTGAAGGTTGATACAGCTGAGGTGGCAGGACGCACTAACTGTTCAGCGGCAACATGGAACCTACACAACACAATCAAATCACTTTGCCCCCAAAGAAGCAGTGAGGTTGTCAATCTCACCGGTTTTGTTGAACACAAAGAGATTAAACGTATGGTGCAAAAAACAGTAGGAACAGTATGAAAGCAGTATTTGTTTATCGGTATAAGGAAAATGGACCAGGGTCCACAGTTCACTAATGGTGTCTCTCCATGAAAGATAAATAACATGTGTGGTGAACAAATTACAGTTGGTCAATTGACATAAATGAAGGCTGCACCGTAGTGCATATGCAAGACATAAAGATTACTATGTGATTCATGCAGGCATTACAACATAATACATAGACCGTCATCCAACTACATCTATGACTAATAATCCACCCTTCGAATATCATCCGAACAAACGTTGGATATTAAGTTGCAAGCAACAGATAATTGCATTAAACAAAGTGTGTAATGTAAACAATAAAATCATCCTTAGACAAAACATTGGTTTTTCTGCCTAATGACAACAACACATCCTCCATCCGTCACGTTTCTGTCACTCGAGCACAGATGCAAAGGAGGCATGAACCCACTATCGAGCATAAATCGTTCCCTCTTGGAGTTACTAGCATCTACTTGGCCAGATCATCTACTAATAACGGAGTGCATGCAAGATCATAAATAACATATGCATGAAGATAACGTGATAGATTGATAATTAGAAGAAATAGCATTCAACATTCATCAGATCCCAGCAAACATAACATGTAGCATTACCTAAAGATGATCTTGATCATGTTAGGCAGCTCACAAGATCTAAATATGAGGTACAAAGTGGAGAGAACAACCATCTAGCTACTGCTATGGACCCATAGTACAGGGATGAACTACTCACGCATCACTTCGGAGGAGGGCATGGTGGTGCAGACCCCTCCGGTAATAAATTTCCTTCCCGGTAGGGTGCCGGGGAGAGCTCCAGAACCCTCCCGATCTCGGGATGACGATGACGGCGGCCTCGGAAGTTTTTCAGGACGAAGTGGAATATATTTAGGGTTTACGTCTCGGGAGGAATAAATAGGCGAAAGGGCAAAGGCGGTGGAGTCCGAGGGTCCCCACACCACCCCATGGCGCCGCCAGGGGCGCGCCACCCTATGGTAGCAATTCCAATGTGGTACTGACCTTCGTGTTGCCATATTCGCAAGTTGGGTACAACTTTTTTCCTAGTCCTCTAACATGCGCTCCAACTTTATTTTCTCATTTGCACCTTGTGCTTCTCTATGTGCATCAACGATGGCCGGACGAAGATCATCAAACGGCTATGGTGGCTCTTCTATAGGTTCTTCCTCTATTGCAGTAGTATCACCGTATTCAGAAAAAAAACTGGATTGTTGTCATCATCCTCTTCTTCTTCATCGTATTCCATTATAATCCCGTTTTCTTTCTTTGACCAACAATTATACCTAGACATGAAACTGGACCGAAGCAGGTGGTCGTAAATCATTCTTGAGAAATAGTAATTCCTCATATTCTTACAGACACCACATCGGCAATACATAAAACCATTTTGCTTAGTTGCCTCAGCCACCTCCAGAAAATAATGCAAGCCATTAATGAAATCGAGAGAGTGTCGGTCACCGTACATCCATTGCCGGTTCATCTTCATCATATATATCATGAATAGAGAAGTGACCAAATTAATACAAATTCATCACACTAAAACCAAAGCAGAGTAGTTCATTTGAGCTCAAATTGCATATAAATCAAATGAACTCCCACATAATTACTCAAAAACTATCTCATAAAGTACATACATATTTCTCATAAATATCATACATACTTCTCATAAAACGAGAGAAAACTATCCCGAGCATTTGAATGCAACAAAAAATGCGACCAAAATCGCAACTAAAATAAAAATAGGTCCAAGTGCGTCATCATACCAAACCTCTTTATTAATGGCATAACTTTTAATCTTTCTAATCTTCAAGCGCATTGCATCTATCTGGATCTTGTATAGATCGATGACGTCGGCAACATCCAACTAGAGTTTCATCTTCTGTTCTTAAGTTCTTTTCAATTTTTCTTTCGATTTTTTTTTCAACTAAATTTAGCCTATCGACAATAGGGTCGATTGGAATTTCCGTTTCACATACCTCGTAGATTAAAATATCTATGTCAAATTGGTCGACATAATTTTAATAAACAATAAATGAAACAAATAGTTATTAAAAATAATATACCACATACGAATCATAGACCGGACGAGGGTCGTCGGGTGTGGATATCAAGACCATGGCACTATATATAACAAAACAATCAAGTAAGAATATTATACAAACAACTATCTAAATCATACAAGTAATAATTTTAAGAAGTTAACACACTAACCTAAATACTAAACCTAGCCCACTAAACTAACACTAAAACGCAGCTAGCACACTAACACATACACTAATACTATACCACTAAGACACACCCTAACACACACACTAGCTAACATACACTAACTCACTATCACTACCACTAACAACAAAATTAAGATAAACAATCTAATAAACTATACCTCTTCCCTTCCTGTTTCTTTTCCTCCTTTATTAGATTGTTTTTCTCCTCTTCCCTTCCCGTTTCTTCCATTCCAAATAAATCAAGTAAACTACCACATTTACACCTAAACTAAAATTCACTAATCACACTCTTCTAGAGCATGAAATGAGACAAAATAGGAAAGAAAGATGAGAGGATGAAATTGATAATCTTTTAGACCCCTTGAATAGTTGCTCCACCACCAAATCTTGGAGAAAATGTGGATGAAACCTGAGTTTGAGTGAAGCAGTAGTGAGACAAATGGCAGATACGGCCTGGGCACGAAGAGAAATATCCAGAAATTCTTTAGTCCCGGTTTGTGTGTGAAACTGGGACTAGGGGTCCATACTGAGTCTCGGTTTGAGCCACACCCCTTTACTCCTGGTTGGTGGCTCAAACCGGGACTAAATGTTTGATACCAACTAGGAAGAAAGCTCGACGGGCCTCATTCGCCATCTACGCAGTTCGAACCGGGATTAATGTCCAATTAGTCCCGACCCAAAATACGACATGGACTAAAGACGGCATACGAAAGCCCATTTTTCTACTAGTGAGTGAACACAAAAGTAATGGAAGGCTTCCCCAACACACTTGTGCGAAGGCACACTTTTTATTTTTAGAAGTGAAGCCACACACTCAACACTTCTTTTCTTCCTTCCCTTTTCTCAACATTTTGTATCGTATCGGAGGAACTAAAGGAGCTCCTTTTCTGTCCCTAATTTGCACGTTCTCCACCTTGACCACAATTCATTGCCTCCTTTGGAACCTACCACTCACCTCCATGCACCATCACCATTAAGCACATGTCCATTTTCTCTCGGACTTATAGATGGGGGTATATGGACGTTTGTAGCATTCACGATTTTTTCTTGTTTCCTTTGGAACAGTCAGACCATATAAAAGCAAGAAGACTAGCTATACTATACTTTACGTACGAATATCTAATTATAGTAAGCACCAGACATTCCATAACACTAATTGATTAGTCAACGTGGAACACTGATTAACAAAAAAAATGTATTTAAAAACCTCCATTTTATAAGAGTAAAAACATCAAATAACATATTTGCTGAGATTACCATTATTATGTGTATTTCTTCAGAATTTATTTATCAAAATAGTTGATCGATCAGCCCACCCTCCAAATTCATACTGGATTCGCCACTGGCTACCATGGACAGCCCCATCCGCTTAACTTATGCTAATACCCGCGGGTATCTGCTTACCATTTTTTCTCGGACGGGCCCTTGCGGCTCCGCGGGCATTACACGTCCACTTGCACCCTATGATATAGTCTGTATGCAGCCGTGGTTCACAAGCTAGTCAGGTGTGTGTATGTGCTAGCACACATATATTTTAGGGGTGTGCATATCCTTCTCATAGCCATCACACATGCGCACCTCATGTGCTCCCTCTGGATGATATCGTACTTGTTTTGACGGGTCTCTGTATGCTCATTAGCCCTGGAGACCTGACAATCATACTGGGACAACATAGTTCACTACCAGCTACGAAGGCCCTAAAATTTTGAAAATTCCAAGAGTTGCACGAGATTTTTAGTCCCTTATTGCTAAGGCAATACATATTATTACTTAGTGAAACTTATACGATTTAGCACATGTAGTGTTTTAGAATAATAAAAACACACAAAAAAATGCAATGCAAACATTGCAAGTATGTATGGATTTTCGCGTTACTTATGACATATGACAACAAAAAACATCCACTTACTTTTCTCCATCTAATATGATGTAGAATCCTCTAGTAAGATGAATGATCTTAAGATAGGCGCACATATATACATGTTATAACACAACTACAATCCAGGGTGCATTTATTAGAAGGTGTATTTGGTCTTATACTTTGCTTCAGTTTAGGAAGGAATTTGGTGGATCTAAATTAAATATTAAGACAAATTAACAAAAGTAAACAATAAATACGTGTCACATTTACTCATATGTATATGTAAAATAATTCAATCAAGCATTGTAGATTCATCTTTAGGTGCACAATGACATAATTAATTTATTAAGTACAATATAGAATGTGCTAGTTAAAACTAATGTGGAAGCATATATCCATGAAAAACAGCACAAAATATTTATAACTAAATAAAAATGTTTATTATAAATATCGCCCATGTCCAAAGGTGAAGACTCTCACATGAGAACTGTTGATCACACCTGTGATAGCTTTGTGTGGACGGGGAGGTCGAAGAGACCATTCATATATGTTGATGGATTCCTCTCATTGTCCTACCTTGAAAGTACTTGTAGCTTTTTGGCAGGATCATG
Organism: Alopecurus myosuroides; assembly: GCA_028641055.1. Classification (NCBI taxonomy): domain Eukaryota; kingdom Viridiplantae; phylum Streptophyta; class Magnoliopsida; order Poales; family Poaceae; genus Alopecurus; species Alopecurus myosuroides. The sequence goes on from CM054059.1 coordinate 8,902,374, forward strand.
CTTTCGTTTTCTTCGGAACACGTGACTGTACAATTGCTGCTAATGAAGCGTTAACTATTTTTACGCTAGTGCGAAATTAATTTTGCAAATTTTTATTAACTTAATCCTCTGAATTTTATTTTATTGCATTTATATTGATGTTATGAGTGAGAATCTACTTGTAGCTACAGAAGAAAACCATAAAATTTGTGGCTGGAACACTTTCTGACTATCTTCCTTTTCTTTCTTTATACCTGGTTTAAAATTCTGCAACATAAAACGAAAACATATATTTTCACTTTTCCACTTAGCCTACATATCAAGGTGCATAATAAGTTATGAGGCCTATGATGCAACGTAGAAAGTTTCATACTCTCTAGACTGTTTGGCAAGGCCCAGATGGTTAGGTTCATCAAAGATTCCTCTGCTATAGGTTTGAGTTAGCCAGGTCATCAATTTATCTATCTGAGCCAACCAAATCATGAGATCCAGTGTTCAGTTAGACCTCCTATCCTCAGGAAGCGCCACCAAGATTTTCAAATGAATCTGTAACTAGATATTGGCAGCAGAACTGTGCGTCCAACGATGTAGGCATTTTGGCATGAATTCGTAACACCAACCGGGGTAAAAGGTTCTTTGCCGTGGATGATTTTTGGCATGTTTTTTTGGACTGTTTTTGGGGTGTTTTTTGTGTGCTGTTTTCTTTTGGGTGTTTTCGTTTAGTCTGTAAATGACATATTAATTACACATTGACAGTGCCATTTGGATCATTGCATGCATTGATATCATCAGAAGGTCATTACATTGATCTCATTTAGATCATTACATCTGAACACACTTATACACATTGAGACCATCTACGTACATGCATGCAGATCATTGTTTATAATGGAATGGTCCATTTGGATCTATGACTTCCTTCAGCAAAAAAAACCTGCCAATTCCTCTTGAATTGCTTGTAAGAGGTCTGCCGGTAGAAGCTCCTCCCGTAGATCGTGCAGCGTTAAATTTTTCCTTCTTTTCAACCGCTCATTCACGATTGTCCTTATGTTCTCCATGACATAGAATCCACATAATTTGTTCATTATGGCTGGTTAGGGCACTTTACGAGAAATAGAATTGAATCAAATAATGCTCAAGCTATTAAGGAGAGATGCGTGAATGTAGAAAGTACTACTTACGATGAGTGTATCAACTTGCATATCCAGCTCCGTTAAACCGGCTAGTTACTTCCTGAACCGCTTCCAAGCAGCCCTGTCGGGAAAAAAAGAATAAAGGGGTAATAGTACGATAATGATTGAACAAAATGGGACGGTATAGTGCGATAACGATTGAACTTACATTGTAAGCATTGAAATAATTGGTGTGTACTCTTTTTTTTTCTTTATACATAGAGTCCATTGAAATGATTGAACTTACAACGATCAACTGTGACGGTGTCAACGTGAATTTTGAAAATAATCAAGTGGAAACTGCACATGTTTATATACATAGTCATGCATAACTCATCAATTACACTTAACACCGACTTAGCAAAATAGAAATGTGACGGAATATGCATAAGACAGTAACACTCACCCTTGTATGTAAGGAAATAGTATTTCACTACAATGAAATTGGTTCGTCAAAAACATAACGATGTTATCCTCCGTGATTTTAGGGTATCGCCCTAAAATGAAATCATTGACGACATATGGGTCCATGAACCCAATGATACCATTTCCATTACATTCCCGAAGCTTCAATATGCATAATATATATCGTACAGTGAGGATAATATAAGAAGCAATGATTGAACAAGCTGAGGTAGAGACTTACAGACAATAGGTGCTGATGAGCGATTAATCGAGGGCGTCTAGATTATGGAAGAAAAAAAAGATCTTCAAAATCAATACATACCGATTCCTCGCGGAAGTAATCCTCATGTCTAATTTTCACCATGAGTTGGTCCTCTCCGGCCTTTGCGCTTTGTACATACCACTTATGCAGTTGGCGCTTCAATATTGTCATAGAGTCGAGCGGATCAGGTCTGACATGAGACTTTCCTAACTCATATTTCCATGCCATATCGGCCTTTGAGATGGACTCATCGCAATCTCTTAGAAATTGCTCAATTGTTATACCACAATCTCTGGCAAACCTCGTAGTTGCTTCCATATCAACTGGCTTGGAGAGAATCTGTGCACTAGCCAACACCTTGAGCCGGGAGGGGGGATTGATTTGGCTGCTTCCCAAGCTGGGGAATTGTTTTCCCCGTCTTCCTGACTTTGTTATAAGTCATCAATAATTTGCGATCATAGTCACATTGCAGATTCAGCTGAACTTGGGATGGAATTTCCAGCATATTCTTGAAGTGCTTTTTTACTGCCGGATCTATAGGTTCCTTTGGCGGATCCGAGATTTTCTTTCCCCACGCAGACATATGACATTTAGTGTCCGCTGTCACCCAAGCCTTGGTCTCCTCGTCATTTATTTCTCAAGGCAATTTTTCTTGCGGCAGCTTGGGTTTCTTCTTCGGAGCACGTTTCTTCTTTGTGGAAGACTTAGAGGCAGCAGCCTTCCACTTAAAGGACTTAGTGGGCGACAGAGTCGGCTCAGGCATCGGAGATCGAGCCTGACTCGAGCTCCCGATGTCCATGGCATCGACATGTGCTGGCGATGATCGAGCCAGACTCATTGTAGGTGGTTGTGTTGGCGGTGGACTACGTCTCGGAGAAGTTGGTGGCGGTGGACTGCTCATCGGAAACACTATGCCTTTCTTTTTCCATTGTACGATGGAATTGATGGATTCTCCCAGTGTCTCTACCCCATCACCTCCGGGGATGTCAAGCCGAATTATCCTCCAAGACGCCTGAACATCATCCACACCGACACGAGCATAGCCAGGTGTAAACAGACGGCCATGGCAGTTTGCTCCCTCTACACAAGGTAAAGCATAGCCGTCCGCCACCTTGATGGATACGTTCGAGATCGACACGTATAGCTCATAGCCTGTCTTCTCCTTGATTGCATCCACGGCCTCCGTCTGTGCATCGGCATCAACAATCATATGTGTAGTGTCAATCACCTTTGCAGCGCCAGCCGGGACCTCCGCTGAACCCACGTTAGTCCGGCATTGAGACGGGTCTGCTTCGTCGAATGTAGGGTCTTGCTCCTGGGAGATCCGTGAAGTAAGCTCGTTAATCTGCTATTGCTGCACCATAACCGCGGCTTCCAAGAAACCAACCCGTTCTTCGATCTACGCCTCCTTCCGTCCCTTTCCTCTCTCTCGACTTCTGTATGGATATAGAGAATCTTCCTTCTTAAATCCAAAGCACCACGGATGTCGTCCCTTTCCTCGTGCCCAGTTGCCATGTACCGATCCCCGAGGGCCTTCGAGAGCTCGTCATTCTCTCTATCCGGCTTGAACTCTCCCGCTTTAACCTCTTTGAACACTTTCTCAAGTGCCGCAAAGGGGGCCTTTATTTTTCAGTCATAATAAGGTCCCCTTATGCATAAAACATTGCCCCATGCCCAAGAAATTTTTTGACCTCCACGGAAAATCATGTGTACCTGGAATGATCCCCTTCTCTCGCAGATCTCTCTCAGTTTTGTCAAACTTAGGCACTACAACTCTGTAGCCACCTGAGATTGTGATATACCTTATTCGACGCATTTGCCGTATTCTTTGCTGACCTTTTCTTACCCTTTTCTGATTGCTTGTACGCGAGAAATGCTGGCCAGTGTCGCTTCTGCTTCTCTAGCGGCCCCTTGAATTTTGGGACTATATTTTTATTTTCATATTCTTTCCATAATCTTTTCTTGTAAGCATTGAAAGCCTCAATCATCTGCTTAAGAGCCCAGTGCATGACTGCAGCACACATTTCCCTTTTTGTCACCTCGGTATCACATTCTGGTAGACTTAGATGGTTCATGAGCTTGTCGAAAAGAACTTGTTTGGACCAGTCTGAGACAAAAGAAACCGCAGGACGACCGAGATCGTCTTCGTCCTTTGCTGGCTCATTCCGTTCTTCAGTACTTATCAGGATGAGGTCGCTAACAATAATTCCACATTGACTTGTAAACTTACTTGCATTACTAATGGGCCAAGCAGGTTCGCCGGATCGATTGACTTTCTCGATTACCAGAAGCTCTTTAGAGCTCATCTCTTGAGCCGGGCCTCGTTTCGACTTCTTAGTAGATGACGTCGATGCAGTAGGTTCCACGGCTTTCACTAAGGCTTGTTCATCACTGCTTTTATCCGCTTCCACATCTGGTCCATGCAATTTCTCTTCTTTCTCCATTCCCTGGCCTGAATTGTTCAAGTACTCTGAGCCATCGTTTTGACCTCCACCGTCATTGGTTCCAAAAGGGAGTGTACTTTCTTCTATTATCGCGAAGACATGTGCTTCACATATCTGCCGTCCATAGCTCAACTAATACAAATGGAAGTTAAAATAGTTTAGTAAGTCAAATATTTGAACAAGTCAATCACTTCAATGTTTTAATAAATTCAAATGCAATCAAGTTTCACATATGTCAAATTACCACTAAGTCAATCATCGGTAAATAAGAAGAATTACGACTAAGTCAATCTACTAAGTAATAATTAGTACTAAATAATTACACTAAGATATTCTAAGTAAAAAACCCTAAGTACTAAAAAAAATACCGTCAAAAAATATTTCTACTAATATTTGCTAAGTTTCATTACTACTAATAATTCAAATTACTAATATTAACTACTAATTCTAATAATACTAATATTAACAACTAATTATAATTACTAACCCCGAAATAAACATTCCTAACCCTAAATATATGTTCCTAAGTCAAAAAATTGACTACTAAGTATTACTACTAATAGTAACAAATAATTCTAAGTACTAATATTAACTACTAATATTAGTAGAAAAAATTACTAATAGTAAAAAATTAATAATAGTAAATATTACTAATAGAAAAATAATTCTAAATATTAATTCATTAATATTGACTAAGTACTAATACTAACTACTTATATTACTTGTAATTAACCCCAGGAAAAAATTACTAGTACTACATATTACTAAGTATACTAATTCAAATTACTACTAAGTACTAATATTAATTCCTAATACTACTACATAAAGGGGCACGACGGCGAGACACTAGTAGCAAACTGCCTTTCTATGTAAGGCTTTCTGTGGCGCACCAGAGAGTGGTGCGCCATAGAAATTTAATTCTGTGGCGCACGCCAAAATATGCGCCACATAAATGTTGGATTCTGTAGCGCACGGGGGAACATGGATGGGGCCCGCCTCAACCATTGCAGGCGAGCATTTCTGTGGCGCGCGTAATCTGGTGCGCCACAGAAATGTGGTATTCTATGGCGCACGGGTATTGGTGCGCCACAGAATCCAACATTTCTGTGGCGCACCAACCACACATGGAGCCACTGATTTTTTTCTCTTCTCTCCACACCACCCCCTCCCCCCCCCCCCGGAACGACTTTTCTATATTTTGACGGAAGAGTTGCCGGTCTAAAAAGCATCAAAAAATAAATCCCTTATAGATGCACATAGAGTTTAAGGTCTAATTTTTTATCAAATTTTGAAATATGAATTTCGACTTTATGAGCAAAAGTTCGTTAAAAAAAGTAAAATGGGCATAACTTTTGCATACGATGTCGAAAAAAAATGATCAAGATATCAAAAAAACTAGAGAGAAAAAGGAACCCAACCTCACTTGCTTCGGCCTGTGAGCTTTTTTTAGAATTGCCAAATTCCAAAAGGAAAAAAAATTATGACCGTTTGAGGTTTTTTACTACAAAATAAAAAAATGGAAAAAAAAAATTATGTGGCGCACCCCTACTTGGTGCGCCATAGAATTGTTGATTTCTGTGGCGCACCGCTACTTGGTGCGCCATAGAATTGTTCGACAGGATTCGCCCACCAACCCTTCTTTTCTCCCTCTTCTTTCTCCTCCACTTCTCCACTTCTCCTCCACTTCTCATCTCCTCTTCTCTCCCAACTTCTCTCCACCACCACCTCTCCTTCTCCTCCACCACCACCTCTCCTCCTCCACCACCACCTCTCCGTCTCCTCTACCACCACCTCTCCTCCTCCTCCAACACCACCTCCGGCGAGCTCCTCCTCCTCCACCACCACCTCCATCGAGCTTCTCCTCCTCCACAACCACCTCCATCGAGCTTCTCCTCCTCCACCAACTCCGGTGACCTCCCCCACCACCATCTCCGGTGAGCTCCTCCTCCTCCTCCACCACCATCTCCGGCGAGCTTCTCCATCCTCCACCTACCACCGACCTAGCCACCTAAGGCCACGGTCACAACGACATCCGACGAGCTCCGGCGAAATTTCGAAAATTCGCCAAAATTCCGGCGGCCAGATCTAGATCTAGATTTGGCCGCCTTTTTAAAAAAATTCAAAAAACAATTCTGTGGCGCACCACCCCTTGGTGCGCCACGGAATTGCAAATTTTTGTGGCGCACGGCTGAGGTGCGCCACAGAATTGACATTTCCCTGGCGCATGCCTGAGGTGCGCCACAGAAAAAAAATTAGTGGCGTAAATTCTGTGGCGCACCCCTCCGGCCCTAGGTGCGCCACATAATTAAAAAAAGGTGCGCCACAGATAAGCCTACTACTAATATTAATGACTAATCCTAATTCCTACTACTAATATTAATTCCTAATTCCTAATATTAATTCCTAATACTAAATACTAAAAAATTACTAGTACTAACAACAACTAATTAACAGTAACTAACAGTAAAGAAAAATATCATCTCTCTCTCTGCTCACCTCGAGGAGGAGGAGGGGCACGGCGGCGGGTGCTGAGGAGGAGGGGAACGATGGCGGCTGCCGAGGCACGAAGGAGGGGGCAAGGCGGTGCTCACCTCGAGGAGGAGAACTTCGCGGCGGCGCTGTGCCGAGGGAGGCGCACCTACGAGACGGCCGGCGGCGAGGGGAGGGCTGCGCGCGCGGGGCATCGGGTGGGGGATGCACGCGTGGGGAGGGGTGGGGCGTGAGAGGAGGAGGGGCTCACTGCGGCGGCGAGTCAAAAATCCGGTAGCGTGACGGTCTGTCTGCGTTCTCAGCCCGCCGGGCTTCAGATTGGCCTATAACTGAGGGTTTGCTCTGGGAGGTGGCTCGGCCTGGGGCGATACCTCCCCCTTTTGCCTCTGTTGGTGGCAAAAACCGGGGTAAAAGACCCCCTTTTCCCCCGTTTGGTGCCACCAACCGGGGCAAAAGGGGAGAGGCGGACCCTTCATTTTTTTCGTTTTCTTTCCTGCGAAATTAAAAATACAGTTCAAATGGTTTTGAATTTAGAGAAACTTTTAATAAGAAAAGTGTTTAAAATTGCATGAACATTTCAAATACATTTTCTGTTTTAAAAAATAATTATTCTAACTATTTAAACTAGCAATAATTTTTGAATTTTCGACGAGAAGCCAAACGGGACCTTGATACTACTTAGTGCTTAAATAAAGATTTCCTTCGCTTCCCTTGTACGAGCGTAGCTGGTTAGGACCACTCTGAAACCGCTCAGGATTCTTACCGTCTCGTCCTCTGGTGTGTTGATGGTGCTGCCGTGCTTCAGATTTCTCTTTTGACTTCCCATACAAGCCAAAGAAGCCTAGCAGATACACGCAGAGATTCTTCGTCAGGTGCACCACGTCGATTGCATAGCAGACATATAGGATTTTCCAATAGCATAGATCCCAAAATATAGATTTCTTCTTCCACATGGGTGCGTGTCCGTCAGCGTCATTCGGAATAGGTTGTCTGCCAGAACAGTTTCGAAAGATTAGTTTCAAATCCTTCACCATATCAAATACATCATCACCAGGTCGGAGGTTAGGCGTCTCTCGGTTATCTTCCTCACCATTGAAATACTTACCTGATTTTCTTAAGGTATGCTTGCGCGGAAGAAAACGACGATACCCGAGGTACACAACATTCTTACATTTATCCAGATATATACTTTTGGTGTCATCTAAACAGTGTGTGCATGCATTGTATTTCTTGTTTGTATGTACAGAAATATTACTAAGAGCGGGACACTCGTTGACTGGTTACGAACAACAACGCTCGTAGGTTAATTTCTTTTTGTTTGTATTCGTACCACACATGTACATCTTCTTCACGTCACAACTGTAAAATTTCATCGATTAATGGCCTTAGATACACATAAATGCCGTGCCTGGTTGCCTCGCGCCTTGGATCAGCACTAGAATCATAATTAACTTCCTCTTCATGCACAACCAAGGAAGAAGGTTATAGATACATAGAGTCACACGCCAGGGGCTATGGCTGCAGCTGCTAACTAAATGGATTCATGCCATCTGTACTTACACCAAACCATAAGTTCCTTGAATCACCTACAAAGCGCGGCAACTTTCTCTCGATTTTTCTCCAGTGCGACCCATCAACGGGGTGTCTCAACATGTTGTCTTCCTTACGGTCTTCCATGTGCTATCGCAACAACTTTACATGCTCTTTGTTTTCGAACAAACGTTTCAACCGTGGTACTATAGGAGCATACCACATCACCTTTGCAGGAACCCTCTTCCTGCGGCGCTCACCCTTAACATCGCCAGGGTCGTCTGGTTTGAACATACACCGCAATGCAGTGCATACTGGGCATTGTTTCAAATTCTCGTACTTCTCACCGCGGTAGAGGATGCGGTCATTAATTCTGGCATGTATCTTCTCCATGTCTAATCCTAGTGGGAAGACAAGATTCTTTGTTTGTTATGTACTGTCGGGCAATTCATTGTTTCTAGGAAGCTGCTTCTTCACTATTTACAGCAATTTTGTAAATCCGCTGTCAGTCACACCATTCTCGGCCTTCCATTGCAGCAATTCCAGTGTGCTGCCCAGCTTTTTCTGCACATCTTCGCAATTTGGATACAACAATGTTTTGTGATCCTTTAACATCTGGTCGAAGTTCAGCCTCACCTTTTCAATCTCGCATCCTGTCTTTGCATCCGTAATAGGTTGTCCAAGATCATCGATGGGCTCATATGGTGCCCAGTCTTCTGCTTCTACTTCATCGTTATCTTCCATTTCAGTATCGGCATCGTATTCAGGGAACATATCATGATAGTTTTCATCATTCTCTTCTTCTTTGTTTTCTTCCATCATAACCCCTCTTTCTCCGTACTTGGGCCAACAATTATAGCCGAGCATGAAACCGGACTGAAACAAGTGGAAGTGGATGACTCTGTGAGTAGAGTGTTCATTCTGATTCCGACATACAACACATGGACAACACATAAAATTATTCTGCTTCTTTGCCTAGGCTACCTCGAGAAAATAACCCACGCCTTTCATGAACGCGGTAGAGCGTCGGTTAGCGTACATCCATTGTCGGTTCAACTGCATTATATGATTATTAATTAAGAACCATTACAGATCACCGTGAATACAGAAATGACCAATGTTACATCGACAGATGAAACATTAAAGTTGGTACCTCAACCGAGAAGGAAAGAAGGAGGACAAAGCTTATTTAATTAAGTGTGGCTCCGAAAAATTAAACAATGTTTGTTTTCTGCGAGCTGAGATGGCTCTATGCTCCCGGGCATTTCATCGAACACCTCTTGTGCATAAGAGGGAAAAACAAATGAGCACACACCCCCCACAACTAAAATATGTCCTCCAAAGTGAGTGGCATGAGGAAAGGAGAGGGCTGCCACGATTTATATTGGTGGACCCTTGAGTTCTAATAAGTTGGATTGAATATTTTTTAAATTTTCTTTTATTAATATAAACAGTTGTGTGCATCATCATGATGCAGAGGCTGGGGTTTTGCTCCTATTTCGAGAGAAAAATATAGTGGGTATTTTTTTTGCCCCGGTTGAAGCCACCAACCGGGGCAAAAGTGTTGCGGACCTTTTACCCAAGTTGGAGCAACCAACCGGGGCAAAAGGCCCCCCCACGAGTCGCTCTGCACGCCCCAGCCCCAGCTCTGCACCCTCTTACATCGGATCGTAGCCGAGCCGGGGCAGGAAGTGGTGGATAGTCAGTCGAGAGAGGGTGAGTGCAAAATTTTATTCTCTAGAGGGCGCATGTCAAGTATATTTCATAGAATTGGACTTCTCATTAGGGGCAACTCCTAAAGTTTTTACTCATCTAATTTTTTTAGAGTTGGGCTAGAGAAGCCCCTTAGAATAGCAACCTGCCTCGTCCCTTTATCGTCTCTATTTAGTGAAACCCCAAGGAAGCAGCTGAGCTGTGAAGTCAGAGTTGAGATCGGGTTATGAATGAACAAGATGTGCACCTCACTCTATACCTAGCATGCATGGTAACGGGAGTATCACTTTTCCTGTGGTTCTGTCAAACATAGCAACACTCCTTTCCTACTCCACTGTATTACTACCCGGAAATGCTAGACTTACGGACCATTTGCTACACAATAGGTTTACGCGATGACATGGAATCAGTTGATTGGTGCACTGTTTTTTTACCTCCCATCCAACTGGGCTAGCCCCTTCCATTACTTAACATAACAGAAGTAACAAGTTCTTACAATCCGAGAGAAAAGAAAGACAGAAGGGGACAGGAAACGCCCAGCTAGAAAACAGGGGTACCGTCCAGGAAACCCGCTGAAAGTGCTCGACCTCGAGGACCCCTACGGGGCAAAAACCTGCCGGTATTACTCCCCTCTACCCTAACCAAAGCGAACCAGGAGACTTCTAACAACGAAAACAACCAAACTGACAGTGTCTCGAGCACAAGGTATCAACAACAACAGACTACCAAACCTTGATCAACTGGATGTTCAATTCGATCCAGCAAGAACGTGCCCACAACCGCACAGTCTTGCCACAGCGCCAAACAACATCATCCTTCCAGCATCATCACCCCAGGCACCGAGGACGTCGATGTTCCTTCCGTAGCACCTGTTCCTTCAATAAACGACAAAGCTGCCTTCTTCAGCTGTCTCGCGCCCTCTGTAATTGCCTCCTTCTCACCCTCCGGGTACAGCCCTGCCCAATAGATCAAATAGGAACAAGCAGTAAAGATAATTGTAAGGGGAGTCCGCAGCACGTATTTATCAAACATTACTTTGTTCCTGATTGTCCAAATGGACCAGCAAAAGGCAGCTAACACCAGGGTATAAAACTTTCTCCCCCCCGGCCAAAAAGAATAAAACCAAACAAGTCATTGCCAAAGGTTTTTAGGACAGGTATTTGTCCGAAAAACATCCCCCAAAATACTCCACACAGCTTTCGCTGTAGCACACGAGAAAAAAAGGTGATTATCAGTTTCAATCTGTTGACAGAAAGAACAACAAGGATTCCCGGGCCACTTTCTTTTTCTCATCTGCTGTCGAGTAAGAACAGCATCCTGAGCAACCTGCCACATAATTTTTTTAATTTTAAGAGGCAACCTAGCCTTCCACACCCACTTGAGATTAGGTCCTGCCACCGCTCTCTCCAGGAATTTGTAAACTGACTTAGTAGAAAACTTCCCATTATTATTATGTTTCCAAACCACTTGGTCATCGAACCTCTCCAGGGATGCCCTTCTCGCCTCAACCTGAATTTTCTCCCAAACCTCCTTAATTTCAGGGAAAAGGCGTCGTCTTAATGTGAGCTCAAAATTGATACCAGCACACTCACCCACTGTAACGTCCTGCTGTTGACAAATATTAAACAGCATAAGAAACATGTCAGCAAGGGGCATATCCTTCAGCCAAGGGTCAAGCCAAAACCTCACAAGGTTGCCTTTTTTCAAAATAATTTTCCTTCCCATCATATAAACCTCTTTCACCTTTAGCAAATTTTTCCAAGCAGGAGAATCATTAAACCTTGCTTTGACATTAGCCACAGTCTTATTCCTCAAGTATTTAGCACTAATAATATCTTGCCACAACCCTTTTTTCTTTTCAAGTTTCCACCACCATTTCACAAGGAGACTTATGTTTTGTTTTCTAAGATCTTTCACATCCAAACCCCCTTTAAAAGTCGATCTACAAATCCTTTTCCACTTAACCATATGATATTTTCTTTTTTTATGTATACCCTGCCAAAAAACCCTCCTCATATGTTTATTTAACTTCTCAATCATTGTTTTTTTCAACATAAACATCGACATATAATAAGAAGGAATCCCAGCCAAACAAGCTTTGAGAAGAGTTAGTCTGGCCCCAGAAGAAGCAGAGCCACAAATCCATGCATCTAATTTTTTCACAAATTTCTTATCAAGAAAATCCCAATCTACCAGCTTCAAGTTAGAAAAGGTGACAAGCATTCCCAAATATTTCATAGGGAGCTTTCCCACATGACAATTAAACATCTCAACATAAGTATTGGCTATTTCATCATCCCCCCCAACCACAAACACCTCACTTTTTAGGAAATTAATCTTTAAACCAGACATGAGCTCAAACAAATATAACAGCAATTTCATGTTCACAGCTTTACTAAAATCATGTTCACGACAAATAATTGTGTCATCGGCATATTGTAAAATAGCCACCCCCTTTTCAATCAGGTCAGGAGCCAGACCCACAAATAAGCCATTATTTTGCGCTTTAAGAACCATTTTAGTTAAACTTTCTGCAACCATATTAAACAGAGTAGGGGAGAGCGGATCCCCCTGTCTCACTCCCTTAGAACTCTTAAAATAAGTCCCCAATTCATCATTTATTTTCACAGCTACAGATCCATCATTCAAAATTTGTCTCACCCAAGAACACCACTTATCATTAAACCCTTTCTTCTTATGACACTCCAATAAGAAATCCCAATTGACCTTATCGTAGGATTTTTCAAAATCCAACTTTAACACCACCCCAGTTCTTTTTTTCACATGAGTATGATGAAGTAATTCATGTAAGGACATGACACCATCCATTATATTCCTATTTTTAATAAATGCATTCTGCTGAATACTAAACAGCTTATCACTTAAAGGCTCCAACCTCAAACAAAGAGTTTTAGTAATCAACTTATAAACACATCTCAACAAACAAATGGGCCTAAAATTCTGTATTTTTGAAGCATCAGCCATCTTGGGCAACAAAAGTAATGATACCCAGATTGAGCCTACTCACATCCAGGTTACCAGCATGGAAACAATCAAAGAGAAACATAATATCATGCAACACAAAGTCCCAGCAATGTTGAAAAAATTCAATGGGAATATTATCAGGGCCAGGAGCTTTATTGCATTTCATCAAGAATAAAGCTTTCTTGACTTCCTGAACCGAAAAAGGCCTGCAAAGATGCTCATTATCCACACTACTAAGCTTTTCATGAGCATCCCAAAGATCATCCGAAAGAGAAAACAAATTTCTAGGTGCAGGACCAAAAAGTTCTTTATAATAACTGGATGCATGTTTGATAAGGTTAGCAGTCCCCTCAATAAGGACACCATCATTATCCAAATTGTGCATAATATGCTTTCTTCTTCTCCCATTAGCTACTTTATGAAAAAAGGCAGTGTTATTATCTCCTTTTAGTAACCATTGTTCATTAGCCCTCTGATGCCAATATTGCTCCTCCTCATCATACATATGTAATAAGGAGGCAAAAATTTCACACTTCCTATGTAACTGTTGAGGGGAAAGGAAATGATTTTCTTCCAAACTTTCCAGGTTATTGAGCTCATTCTGCAACTCAATTTTCCTTTTTTTATTTTTCCCAAATCTGTTAGCCCTCCAACCCTTAAAGTATTTTTTGAACCTTTTCAACTTTAAGTTTATAATGTCCACAGGATCCATATCATAAACAAATTGATCCCAAATTTTTTCAGCAGCACCCAAAAAATTCTCATCATTAAACCAGGCAACATCAAACCTAAATGTTTTTTTCCTCATAACAGCATTACTACCAGTATCCAGCAAGAAAAGATTATGATCAGAGAGCTCCCTAACAATCTTTTTCATAGATACCAAGGGAAATAAATCCTCCCAAGAAGAAGACATCAGCACCCTGTCCAGCTTTTCAAGTGTAGGAGAAGCATGGTTGTTAGACCAGGTAAAGGCCCCCCCCAACCATATCAACCTCTTGCAAACAAAGAGTATGAATAATCGAATTAAAAATATCTGAGGATCTAGGAAGGATAGTGGGTTTGTTTTTCTCACCACAATGCCTCAAAATATTAAAATCCCCTCCCACAATATAAGGTTCAGTGATAGCATGACAATAAGTAGAAAGCTCAGTGAGAAAATTATCTTTCAACTCCTCATGAGCTGGGCCATATACAGTTAAAAGGGACCATCTACATTTTTTCACTTTATCCCAAAGATTAAATTGAATCATATCCTCTCCAATTTTAACAGCAGAAACTTCCAAAGTGGATTGCCTCACCCCACATAAAATACCCCCAGATTTACCCTTGGAAGGAATCCATTTCCAAAAGAAATAACCATTTGGATCAAATCTTCTAAAAAATTTATCATCATACTCCTGTTTCATAGTTTCTTGAAGCCCAATAAAATCAAGTTGATTGTCTTTAATGATATCAGTGAGACAAGCAGCCATACCTCTCTTGCTTATCCCCCTTAAATTCCAAAAGGCCCCTAACATTTTAATTTATCAGGTAAATTCCTCCTCATGCCATTCCTCCCAGGATCCAGGGGGGAGATAGCAGCTTTCTTTTGACTTCTCGTAAGGGGTCTCGAGACAGTCACATTCTTATTATTTACTTCCCATGAATATAGGGTAGTAGTTGATCTGCCTGATCTCCACGTAGTAACATTCCCTATAAAAACATCCGCAAATGTAGCATTACTGATTACTACCAGTCGCTTTGTTCTTCGAGTTTTTATTTTTAGCATACAATATTCATACCTAATTTTCAGTGTATATATGCTTGCAAAAGAAGGACCAATATATGTGGTGTGAAGCAGAGTGCAGAGCAGAGCATGCATGCACTGATGCACATCGGTCCGATGTCGATCAAGGCCTAGTAGGTTATTGTGGGCGCAATGTAATCGTGCGTGGATGGACATATGGAGCCAACTACACGCATCAATATCTCGCAGTATGCGTGTCAACTGCACGCACGGAATGGCATTACGGCGAGAGGGGCGCAGGCAGTTGTGCGATTGTAGCTGATGCCGGCGAGCGAAAGGGACTCGCAATGGAAATTTCTTAAGCTGCTTCCGCCGTCTATCCATTCTCTTACTTCTTTACCAGCTACCACTACCAGTCTATGTATCCACCGACCATGCCTATAGCATCTGGTACCAAAGCATCCACCAACCATACATGCACTTACATATTCATGTAAGGAAGAAAAACAGACTATTTGAGATGATGTGCACTGACGCGGCACCATCCCTGTCGATCAGCTCCGGCCGTTTTGATCTCTAGCGAGCTGCACTGGTGGACTTGGTGAGCTCATGATCCATCTACACAGAAACTAACCAAAGGTGCTCCTTTTTCCTCCTCGATCGATCTCTTTTCCAACTTTTTGTAACATATCTGAGGAGACTAAAGCAGTTCCTTTTCTCTCGCCGTGTAATCTGAATTCTGAACCTTGGGCACAAATCATTGCTGCTTTTGGAACCTAGCACCCACTCATTCGCTCCCACAGGCCGGGCCACCAGCTCCATTCCCCCATCATCATTGATTAACCACCTTCCACTAATAATCAGCACTAGTGACATCGCGCCTGCATCATCAGCATGTACTAACACACGGTGTACACGAGTGACAGTGTTACTGTTACCTGTCATAAACTTCATCAGGTGGTTATGTTCCCGGCCGACAGCACTCAGCTTGTCAGTCTTCACACTCACCAATGCTGATCCTCTCCTCTCCTAACCCCAATCACCCACCATATTCCTTCTCACAATTATTCCTGCCATATATATACCTCCTCTGCGCCCACTGCCCAGACCTCTCCCTCAATTCTCCATCTTCCTCTCACACTTCCTTGCAAGTCACAGCAACCTTCATCAGTCAGGACGCGTGTGCGCCTCAGCTAAGCACCATCATGGCGATCAAGGACTGCGGCGGGCACAAGGGCGGCGGCTCCGCCTGCGAGTGCCACCGGGAGAAGCTCTACCGCAAGCTCTGCGGCGTCCTCCTCGCCTTCATCCTCCTGGCGCTCTTCGTCATCCTCGTCGTCTACCTCGTCCTCCGCCCGCACAAGCCCCAGTTCTACCTGCAGGACCTGGCCGTGCTCTGCCTCAACGTCACCCCGCCGGCCTCCGCGTACCTCTTCACCACCATGCAGGCCACCGTGGCGGCCCGCAACAACAACGACCGCGTCGGCGTCTACTACGACTCGGCCGACATCTACGCGCAGTACAAGGACGTGCCCATCACCGTGCCCACCCGTCTCCCCGTCGCCTACCAGGGCCACCGCGACCAGTCCGTGTGGTCGCCCTACCTCCGCTCCATGGACAACGTCGTGCTCCCGCCGGAGCTCGCCGTCGCGCTCGCCCAGGACGAGACGGCCGGGTACGTACTCATCGACATCCGCGTCCAAGGCTCGGTGAGGTGGAAGGTCGGCACGTGGATCTCCGGCCACTACCACCTCCGCGTCAACTGCCCCGCGCTCATCCGCGTCAACGAGGGCAAGGGAAGCTACGGCGCCACAACCGGCGGCGGCACCGACTACTTCCGGTTCCAGGCCGCCGCCGCCTGCAACGTCGACGTCTAGACGCTCTTCAGTTAATTAGTTCAAGCGGCTGGCCCATCGACGACCGGCCAAGAAAATTGATTCCTTTTTTGCTTCTTTTTCGGTTCTTTCTCCTCTTGTTGATTTATTGCTGTTCGATCGTTTGATCAGACGATTACGGAATTGAATAGTGGAGCTTCCTTCTTACCGTCAAAAAAAAATAGTGGAGCTTCGATTCTTGTCCTCTCCTTTAGAATTGATTTATTCACCTTTTTTCATGGAGGAATTTGTTCTTCAGAATTGGGTGGATGATGTACCGATGGAGTAGCCTTAAAGTGGAAGGGAAACTACGGAAAGGAACGGAGCCGGGAGTAATCGTGAAGATACTGTACGATCGTGCAAAACACCCCCGGCCAGCTAGCTAGCACAAGATCGTAACGAGTACTGCTCCTTGTTAAGTCATCGTGTAATTACTCCAAGCTTTCGTTTTCTTTTCATGCTTACAAAGTACACGAGCCGATGATCTTCTTTGCTTGAGCTTCAGAGATACGGACTGCCTTTCTGTAGGATCTCGGCTTTTAGCTCAACGTGTTGCTTAATTCGAAAGCGCTCTAGGACTGATCGCTAAATTCTACTGCTTGATCAATGGCCGAGTTGGACGATTAGCTGGAATGGGCGCTTGGCTGAAAACCAGGGCACGTCACTGCGCAGACATGTGCAACCTGATCGTGACCGGCCCTGGATTTTATTTGCTATCTTGCGACGAATTTCGGCGCGCCACGCACGTATTTTATCATTGACTCAACTGTCACGCACGCACGAAAGAAGATTTGCTTTCATTGTCTGAAAAAAAGTATTCTTCACCGCGCAAGTAGCTGTCAGGGCCAACTTGAGATGGAGCTGAATGGGGAACTAGAGGCTAGCACGCGCTCCAGTAGTAAATTACTGAACTAATCAACCGTGAACCAACGGTGTGGCTTCAGTCTGAACCAAATTCCATCAGTACGGTAACTTGTAATTAACACATGTAGTCAAGAAAGAAGGGGCATACGAAGAGGGCAGCTTTCCAGTTTGGGAAAAGGTGGTGGCCGGTGAGGCGTCTGCATCACAGTTGAAGCTAATCCAAAGGAAGCAGCATGTTAAAGTTGACGAAGAAGAGATGAGCATAACTGATATATGGGTCCCCGTGCTGCTGCACATGCACCGGCCGGCCTCATTCCGTGTGCAGGCAACTACCTACGGCCATCGATCTTTGCGTTCCTTCCTACGGCTCTACCAATACATCCATGTGCTGGTAATCAACAATGTGATAGTGCTAACAAGGCCGAAATGAAGGACTATACAAACAAACATGTACGGCCGGATGGATGGATGGACGCACGGGAATGCATGGGAACGTCCATTATTCTCATCCTCTGGACGGCCGCCCAGTCCACCACTTGAGCCAAAACAAGGGCATAATGCCAGCCAGCTACTTGCTCCCTTCAATTTGGTAATGGAAAGTAGAGGCGGCGGCAGAATTAATGGTTGTTGGCAGATAGGGTCCAAATTCTAAGGGCATCTCTAGTCGTTGCAACCCCCCAGCACAAGAAAATCAACTGAAATAGTACAAACGGCGCAAAATCAAAACCTGGGGCAAGGTCATTTACCAGCCGTAGCCCACCCAACCAGCCAAAATGGGGGGCTTTTGCATGCAAAGTGGTGCAAAAGTAGGAGAGAGAGGCATCTTTGCATGCAAAGTGGGGCAAAAGTTGAAGAAAGATTCCTTTTTGCATGCAAAGCGGCGCATTTTGCCCCCCCCAGGTCAAACCCAAGGGGCTGGGTTTGCCTTGGGTGCGCCGGCGCAAAAACGGCGCTTTTTTAGCTCCTGCGGGGCTGACTGGTGAAATTCGGCGCTAAAACGGCGCTTTTTGACCCAAAAGCGCCGCTTGCGGGGGCTCTGGGGGGACGACTGGAGATGCCCTAAGGATAACGAGGAAGCCGTGTTAAGGGCGTCTCCCATTTTATGTATTTCTGTAAGCAGGGCCAAATTAACAAGAAAGGAAATTGCAACGTAGTCTCTTGCATCTTATGCATAGAGGCCCTCAAAAAGAAAACGTGAAAAGGATAAGTGTTAATACGACAACTATTTGTATCCCCAAACCGGTAGATTTTCATTTATCTCAAAGGATAAGTGTTTATACGACAAGAAAACAGAAACGGAAAATAAGCTAGCTTTTTTTCAAAAAAGAAAAAGAGGAAATACCCCGGCCTATGCAAACTGACAATTTATTGCACTATAAAATTTTATTCATACAAGTAAAGAGTTCAAGGATCACATAAAGTCAATTTTGGAGATGTCGCTGACCGGTTCAAGATAAGGGGTAAATCGGCCAGTTTATTGGCATATCGACCGGTTTATCGGCTTATTTACTTATCAGTCACACACCGGTAAGTGATAAACATACTATTTATCGGAATATCGGCCAAATATCTTGAGCAATACGTAAAGTACATAAATATAAATTGTCTAAAGAACAGCTAATAACATGTATCGACATTGCATCAACATGATATTATATTGTTAATTTGTATTGGTTCCATAAATCATGTGCAACCGTTTTCAGAATCCATGTCTACATGCAGTCTACCGGCTATAGTAAGGGCCACATAACATACAATACATGGCCAAATGTATAATCTGCAAACTAGATGGAGCTTTTGATCTGTTCAACACAACATCAGTGCAAACATTTCATATCACCCAAAGTAAAGCACATAAACTATATTTTTTTAGCTATGCAATTTAACCTATTCCCAACAAATTTGTAATCTTAATTGGAGGTGATAAGCTAAAGGCCATGTGGACTAGGCACCAAATTAAAGTTGCAAAAGGGCGTGAAATGATTACATGTTGTATAGTTTCTTCTTTATCAAGAAAAACAACAATCTCTTAGTACCCTTCTTTTTGTCAAGTTATCTTTTGTTAAAAACAATTTTGAAGAAGAAACCACATGAAAATTTAATTTTAGCTGCCCCTTAGTTTTTCATGCAAATATTTGAAAGAACCTAGTCTGCTCATTCAGTAAGTCCACGTACATAGATTTGACCATAAAGGAACCAGCCGTGGTTAATACCCCAAAAAAATGTATGCGCTATCAAAAAGTTCAATACCCATTAACCGTTGAACTACATGTAGCCAGCGTTTCACAAGTGATGTTCCACTTAATTAATCTATATTTTTTTGTGATCATCTCTTAAAAAAATTGTGATCTAAGAAACCTAGTCTCTTCCATACCTCTTTAAGTATATCCAAGAAGGATAACATAAACATTGGCAACCAAGAGAGAACACTGGTAGAAAAAAGGCCTTCCATACGCCCCCATTAGTCCCCAAACTTCGCGCCCCGTGACTAAAGGGGTTTTAGTCCCGGGTCGCGAGGAGACCCGCGACCGAGGGTCATGCCTCGTGGGTTGGGAAACGCGTGGAGGGCTTTAATTCCGGTTGGCGTCGCCACCCGCGACTAATGGTTCCCGGCCGCTGGCCTCCCTGCCTTTAGTCCCGGTTGTCCTGGCCACCCGGGACTAAAGATACAAACTGCTCGCCTTCCACGCGGCGGTTTATTTCGCGAGCGAGAGGCAGAAGGGCGCCATTGCTACAGTGCGCACCCGAGTCTCTGTTTCTTCTTCTCTCTTCTCTTCTCTTCCCTCTCTTCGATCTTCCTCCACCAAGCACCATGGCTGAAGTTTGGAATAGATATGAAGTGCCCACACCATGCGGCAAAAGTCTGGACGTGTGCTACACCAACAATTGCGAGAGGCTCCCCGGTTGTCTTGCGCATTTGACCGAACTCTATTTCTCCTCTCCCGATGAACACCGGTTCTTCGGGCTTGATCTCGAGTATACGGCGGATCAACGGGATGTTGCCGTCATCCAGATTGCATTCAAGGAGGCCGTATTGGTCTTCCAATGGTCAAGGTAACGCACACGTACAATCTTGCATCTTCGATTTGTTTGTTGCATCTGAAGAATACATGTGTTGCAACATATCTAACACGTATCAAATTTTTGTTGTTGCAGTAGTTCAAAGTATTCTCCGGCACTTGTTGATTTTCTTGTCAACAAGGGGTATGACTTCTGCAGCGTCGACATCACGCAAGACCGTCAGAAGTTGATGCACTTGGGTATTGCGATACCTGAAGATCACTACATTGATCTTCAGGACCTTATCCATTTTGATGATTTGAACGGGCCCAGGACCGGGATGGCTCCCATGGAAACTGCCTTCATCCACGAGGGCTACGATACCATGAAGTCTCGTTTCCCCTCCAGGAATTATAGGTATTGGGGGAAGACCCCACTGAACTGGACCAACGTCAAGTATGCAGCCATAGATGCATACGTTTCGTACGAGTTGTTCCGCATCTACTCGACGGAGCTATAGATGTATGCGTTCGATATATGCATGTAATGGATATCTTAGTATGTAATGGATATCTTAATTAGTATGTAGCTCTTGAAGCATAGCTTGTATTGTGAGACTTATGTTTGTGTTATTTGTGATCGTAAGACTCTATGTTATGAATGTGATATGATTGTGTTCTATTCACTTGTCTTTTGTTGTTCATAAAACTATTTTTGCAAAGTTAAATGACTTGGAAAAATTTGCAAAGTGTTGCAAAGTGTAATGGATATTATTTCTATATTAATTCCTAGCTATACTATTTCTAGTTTAAATGACTTGGAAAAATTAATCCAAGCCAGGAAAACATATATCTAGTCAATACTAGAACTAAGACCCATGATCTAAAAATGAAAATCTACAGTAGCATCATGAATAGATTCTACAGTAAAATCCTCATTAGTGATAGTGGAAGTTAAACATTCATAATATCATCAAAGTATCATCAAAGTGAATTCGTGTGGTTGTCACAATTAGTGAAGCACATGTTTTAGTCTTAGTTGTTTCTTCTAGGAAGGAGCCATGAATAGGTATAGTCAATTAAATGACTGCACAAGATTGATTAAGACATAAAGTAATTAATTAGTTTTATTTTCTGAATTTTTTGATATATTTTTTGTATTTTTAAGATTTTAAAATGAATTAGTATTATTTTTCTTAATTTTTTGATATATTATTTGTATTTTTAAGATTTTAAAATGAATTAGTATTATTTTTCTTAATTTTTTGATATATTATTTGTATTTTTAAGATTTTAAAATGAATTAGTATTATTTTTCTTAATTTTTTGATATATTATTTGTATTTTTAAGATTTTAAAATGAACTAGTATTATTTTTCTTAATTTTTTGATATATTATTTGTATTTTTAAGATTTTAAAATGAACTAGTATTATTTTTCTTAATTTTTAGATATATTATATATATTTTTTAAGATTTAAAAATGAATTAGTTTTATTTTCTGAATATTTTGATATATTAATAGTATTTTTAGAAATAATACAAATTAAAAAGTTAATGTTTATTTATTTATTCAAAATTATTAATTACATCATTATTTTTGTTTATTAAAAGATTTATTTGAAATTCAAACAATAAAGAAATGTGGCATCGACCAACATGTTAATAAGATTGATATGATACTACTATCACATACATGCGTGCGAAACACTTGGATGCGGGACGGAATGGAACTCGGAAGTTAAGCGTGCTAGTGCTAGAGTAGTGGGAGGATGGGTGACCGAGCGGGAAATTTGACCACGAGTAAGTAATTTGACTAGAGATAATTGTAGTTAGACACTAAGCAAATAATACAAATTCTGAAAAAAAAAGTGAAAAAAAGGGAGTGAAAAAAAAGGGAGAGAAAAAAAGGGAGAGAAAAATTGGTGTGAAAAATAATTAGAAACCCAAATGAATTAAGGAAATAAAAGAAATAAAGTTTAGTCCCGGTTCATGTGGCCAACCGGGACTAAAGGTCCTCCGACCCCGGCTCCTCCACCCGTCCACGTGGCCGGGCCTTAAGCCGCGGTTCGTAAGCGGCGCGACTATAGGGGTGGGGGGGGTCTTTAGTCGCGCCGAGCTAGTCCCGGTTGCGCGGGCGGGACTACTGGCCCTGGCGAACCGGGACTATAGGCCTATTTTCTACCAGTGGAAGTAATTTAACATATAATAATAATTTACACGCCAAACATGCTAATCTTTCTCAAACCGGTCCTCCACTGGTCTCCATTCACCGTTCTTTAATTTTTTAAATCAGGAATATCAAAATATTTGAAAGGAAGGAATCTAAATTCATAGCCAAAAAAAGCTTTCTATTGATCTTCTACATATTTAGCATGGCCAAAGCAAATTCTCTCTTGTGAAAACTAACTTCAAACCAGAGAGTTGCTCAAAAATATAAAGGATGAGCTTCATGTTGATACTTTTCTAATACTTATGTTCCATATAAATAATGTGGCATCAGCATACAGTAGAATTGATACTCCCATTCTACAAAATGAGGAATGAGTTTTTGTACTCGACCATCTTCCTTCGCCATAGAAATTGAAATTGCAATGTATCCGCCACAATATTAAACAGCACAGGAGAGAGAAGATCTTCCTCGCTCAATCCTTTTTGTGCCTGAAAATAATGGTCAATATCACTGTTTGATCTAATCCCGATACTCCCATTTCAAATAACTTTTCCGGAAGTAGCAACATTCGTGCATGGTGGGGTTGACCATGGATCTAGAAAAAAAAAAGAGAAATTCACTTTGGCTCACATGCTACCGCGCGATTAAATTTTAAAAAATAAATAGTAAAATATTTCAAAAATATATGGAAAAATCCCAATAAACATATACAAGTTACGTGAAAAGTTTCACGATGAAATGACAATTTTGATGTCTCTTGTAATAAAAGACAAATCACTAACCAAACTGATATTTAAAATATATAGTTTTCAAACAACTGATTTTGTTTTTCACATGGCACTAAATATATCATTTATTTATTGAAACTTGTCTATCTTTGTTTGGATTTTATTCAGAATTATTTTTAATGTTTGCTATTTATTTTGAATTTATTTAATTGGGAGGGATCATGTGAGCTCGGGAGCCAAAATGCCCTCGTATGCATTGTTATGATTCTTTTGTTTCATTAACCAACTCTGTAATATAAACGACCGTTGTTTCATTGTTTGTTGAACTAACATAGCGGCCCTCGCAAATGCAAGGGAAACATCTTTAATTTGTAAAAAATGATTGAGAAATATTTCTATACTTTGTGAAGGTTAACATTTTGTTGTGATAAATTATCACATGTGTGGGAATTATATCAAACAACTCTAAGCGTGTTTATTACATAATAATTTTTCCTACATTAGAAAATGAGTTACATCCAGTATTAGCATTTTCCTGAGTCTCAAACTTTATATATCCTCTTAATACCACTTCATATTGATGATCCAAAGTGTCGACTTGATGGGTTCATTTCAAATTAATATACTCCCTATTTTTCCATTTCTAAGGCACACGCGTTTTTTAGATAAACTTTGACATAAAAAGCATTAAGCATTAATATATCAATTGTTTTGTACAAAATTTTACATTGTTAGATTAGCATTGAAAAGTATATTCTAACGATGCAAATTATTTATGAAAAATACTCATATGCTTGTAGTAGTTCTTGGTCAACCATAAATCTCATATAAACCCGTACGCCTTATAAATATGGACATAATGGATATCAAATCAATGTGGTACTTAAGTTTGGATCAGGGCCTATTAATATTTTTGTTAGTAGATTGCATCAGGTTGGTATCTTTATAATTGTATCTACATATTTTCTATGGTTATTTAGAAGTCATAGCATTATAAATAGACCGATCAAACTTTTTAGATTGCACTTCAAATAACTGATCAATTGTGTTTTCAAACCATGCAATTAAATTAAATTTATTAAGGGTAATAATTATATGAATTGTTAAAGGATGTTGTTAAGATCTAATCATATGGACAAGAATTTTTTCTCTTTTTATTAAAATAATACTTTTTTATTAGTACGGAAAAAATATGCGTTTTGGCTGGCACCCGCGTTCGAAGGGATGAATTTTCCATGGCCGACCACCTCCGTGCCATCTCGCCTTGCGATACATGCCGCTGCTTCGTTCCGCTTGCTCGGCCGCTCGCTCCGCTCGACCATCGCTACGCTTCTAGGGACGAGCTTCGCTCCACTCCACTCCTCCACAAGCCCGTCTCTCTCAAGAACAAACATCACCTCATCCTCTTCCCTCTAGATCATCCGCACCATGTTACAACCTGCGACCTCGCTCTGATACCACTTGTTATGAATCTAGGCAATTAGATCATTACAGAATGTAGATGGGAGAGACAACGTTTGGTAACACAGTTCGGATCTCAAGCTGTACATCTACAGGGCATGCTTAACGGATGTTTCTCCCCATGTACTAATCAAAATACCGTCGACGATAAGCCCGCCTCGATGTACAAACACATCAGATCACGCGCGCCACGCCGGTCCAGCACCCATGTCACGGGCGCCGGACCATCCTCTAGTAGATCTTATGTTTAACCTAGCGTTTTGTCTGGTATATTTGTCTACCACCAGTGCCTTTATATTTTAGGACCAGATTATAAGTGTTCCACTCAAACATATAACCTAGCCGCGTATTCCAAGTCCAACGCTATCCTATACATATATTCGACACAAACTCTAACCTAACTTATGCTCATACACGCGAGTGTCTGGTTACCTTTTTTGTGGGGCGGGCCTTGCGGCTCGGCGGGCATCCCACATCCGCTTACAAGCTGAGATATAGTATGTATGCAGCCGGGGCACACAAGCTAGTCAGGTGCGTGTATGTGCTTCGACACATATATTTTAGACATGTGCATATCCTTCTCATAGCCATGACACATGCACACCTCATGTGCTCCCTCTGGATGATACCATACTTGTTTTTGTTTTGACGGGTCTATGTGTACTTATTAACCTTGGAGACTTCACAATTATTCTGGGACAACATAGTCCACTACCAGCTACGAGGCCCTAAAAATCTGAAAATTCCAAAGAGTTGCACAAGGTTTAGTCCCTTATTACTAATTAGAGAAACTTATGCGATTTTAGCACATATGGTGTTCTAAACTACACACAAAAATGCAACACAAACATTGCAAGTGTGTCTATGGATTTTCCCGTTACTTGTGACTACATATGACTTGGTGTTCCAACAAAAAACATCCACTTACTCTTTGCCAACTAATATGCTGTAGAATCCTCTAGTAAGATGAAGGATGTTAAGATAGGCGCACATACATACATGTTATAACACAACTACCAACCAAGGTGTATTCCTTAAAAGATGTATTTGGTCTTTTACTTTGTTTCAGTTTAGGAAGGAATTTGGTGGATCTAAATTAAATATTAAGACGAACTACCATAAATGAACAATGAATATGTTTCAGATTTACTCATATGTATATGTAAAATTTTGCAATCAAGCATTGTTGCACAATGACATGATTAATTAAGTACAATATAGAACGTTCTAGGTAAAAGTTTTGTAGAAGCATATATCAATGAAAAAAGGCACAAAGTAATTATAAAAAATGTACAAAATAAAAATGTTTATTATAAATATCGCTCATGTCTAAAGGTGAAGGCGCTCATATTAGAACCGTAGAGTGGATCAATGTCAACTTGGTGTTTCTCGAACACTGCAACCACCTTCTGAGCATTCTGCACTGCATTAAGGGTTTCGTACAGGGACTGTAATCGATAGTAGAGTCGAACTTATGAACACGCACCTTCTCCCATACCCACACCTAAAACATAAAGAGAAATAGAATAAGCAAACATACAGATAGTTATAACATAATAGAATGTGAATGCTACTCAACCCGTAGATACGAAAGGTTGCCCTCCAAATCGGCAGCTCCAACTTTAAACTTTCTTGTGCTGGACATAAGAAAGTTCCGTGTCAAAAGAGCCAAGTTTATTGCATTAATTCTTGAAATGTCGACTACCAGCCCTAGGTAGCTCGTACCGACGTATCTCTGCGTCGTTGGAGACAGTACCATGCCTATAGAATACATAGTGAAAGAACGTATGAATAATGCCCGTTTGCTATTCTTAATTTTCTGAACTAGGCCTTTCAGTGTTATGTTGTTCTCCTCCGGGTCTTTGAGTTCTTCAAACAGTTCAGTCAGATCATCCCGCTGGATGGGAATGAACTCTTTGCCTATAGCAGGCAGACCCATGAGGTGTTGAACCTCTTCTAACTGCATCTGGACAGGCTTTCCCACAAAATCAAATGTGTCTGTTTCCGGCTTAAATTGCTGCGCAGTCTGCTCACATAGCGTACACCGGATATCATCTTAGGGATGAGCAGCATGTCACCCCTGCGAGCGAGATGCACAAGGAGTTGTTGGTGTTCATCTAGGCCGGCAATTACATCGTAATATGACTTCTGTGAGCATACATGTGTATCCTGCAGATTGAGCAGTACAAAAGAAATATTATTTGGGAACTAAATATCAAAAATATTAGTACAATCTTCCAGTGTTTATAATAAGCTAACTGTTCAGCCATTTGACCGACTTCTGGATGCAGGGTCACTGGGTAGTGGGTACATGATTTTGGGACAAGTGTTGAGAGAGTTATGCTCATATGCAGCACCTAGTTAAGCGTACTTTCATTGAATTGCATAGGTAACATCTCGTAACTATGTGTATGATCACAAAGTATTGATTATGCAGGGTCACTGGGTACACTCACCAATGCTGATCCCCTACTCCTACATACATATTCTTGCTGCCTTGCTCATCCTGTAATTACTCCAAGCTTTCGTATTCTTTCCATTTTTAAGAGATTTTTTTTTGAAAAGGGGGTATATCCCAGCCTCTGCATCGAGTGATGCACACAGCTTTTATTACTTATTAAGTTCCAGTGTGTCTTAAAAGATTACAACGACAAGCTTCTTACAGGACGGGAAAGCTCCCTCAAACCAATAGCAGGAATAAAACTACGAAAGCCTATTAATATTCTGCCACGTATCTCGGGAAAAAAAAATCTTGTGCCACCGTAAGGAGACGTCTGCATCCATCCACCATAAGCTTCCTCTGGTCCAAAAGAAGTAAGAAAGCCCATAGCTGGATCCATTGTGCTTCTTTGAAGATAACCTGTAAGACATGAAAATGATATTTCTTGTTAAAAATAACATCATTCCTACAAGTCCAAATGACCCAACAAATGGCCGACACTCCAATTCTAATCCTATGTTTAGTCTTCTTATCAATCCGATTTAACCAATTCCCAGACATGTTTTTTACGTTGAGGGGGGAGGAATATTTTAAGAACAAAAAACCACACGCCACACAAGTTTAGAAAAAGGGCAAGAAATAAAAAGGTGCTCAACAGTCTCCTCATTCCCACAAAATGAACAATGTGTGTCACCTTTCCACCCTTTTCTAGCTAAATTATCTCTAGTTAGCAACACCTTCTTATCTAAAAACCACATGAACATTTTAATATTAAGAGGAATCTTCAATTTCCACAAATAAGTTTTGAGAAAAATTGCATGACCATTCATCATAACCTCATACATGGATTTAACAGAGAACAACCCATTCTGTGTCAAATTCCAATGAAGCTTATCCTCAGAGGGATCAATAGAAAGATTCATCAATCGCAAACAAAGGTGAGACCACATATCCCAAGTATTACCTATTAAATTCCTACAAAAAGAAATATTAAGAAGTGGAGCATTGTGAAATACGTCATGTACAGAAACATTTTTATATTACACAATATTATATAGGAGAGGGTACTGGAGAGGAGTTGGACCTAACCAAATGTCTTCCCAAAATCTAGTTCCCTCCCTATTCCCAATTTTAAAAGAACCTCTACGAAAGAAATCCTTATTAACTCTCATTAAACCTTTCCAAAAGGGAGAATCATTAGGTTGTGAACATGAGCTAAAGATTTGCTATGAGGGTATTTGTTCTGCAATAATTCCTGCCAAACACCATCTTCTGTAAGAATCTTAAACAACCATTTACTAAGTAAACACTCATTTTTTCAGCTCAAGCACTTCCACCCCTAATCCACCCCGATCCTTCGGTCTACAGATAATATTCCATCTTGTTAACCTATATTTTTGTTTGTTCTCATCACTCTGCCAGAAAAAATCGAGATCTATAAAAATCAAGTTTCTTACGAACTCCAATACGAATTTCCAAGAAAGAGAGCATAAACATGGGTAAACTAGTTAACACATAATTAACCAGCACTAAGCGGTCCCCATAAGATAATAATTTACCTTTCCAACAACCAAATTTGTCCTCAAAACTTGGGCCACACTGAATTTTTAAGTTTTTTGTGATGGATAAGGATTCCCAAATAATTAAAAGGTAGAGAACCAGACTCACAAAAAAAAATATACTAACTTTCTACCTCCTTAGCCTTTCCAAAACAAAATATTGGGAATATGCCCTAGACGCAATCATGTATGATGTAATTCCCATTGTATTTATAAAGTTATTAAGTTGTCCTTGTTTTGAACATCTGATATATGTCACGGAATATGTGATTCGATTGTGGAACTATGTACTCATGTTGTTCATACTAAATTGTCCTTGGTCATTAAGGTTGTGCTGGACACACACCCTAGACTAATGTGAGTGTTGGCTGATGACACGGTTCCACTTGTCATGGGCATGGCGATGCCATTCCAACGTTCACAGACTTGGCTAAAGAGTTTAGCAAGTCAGACTGACCCATATTGAGATGCAACGAGCAAGTCGTCATTTGCATGTCTCAATCAATGTAATCCTTAGACCTGAGGTTGTCGCACAATCCGAGTTGTGAATCACCGACTTAGGTTCTGTCAAACGTTGTTCCGTGACAAGGCAGTTATAAAGGCAGAGTTCGGGTTGAATGAGAAGCAAGCTGCATGATGTGGATAATCAAGATGGTATTTTGCCCCTCCGTCTGGAGATATATTCTCTGGGCCCTCTCGAGTGATGTGATTCTGGAAGCATGGCCATGCGTGACTCAGTTAAGTGTTAACTGGGTCTATTGACTAAGAGTTAGTCAGATGAATCATATATCACGGACCGAGAAGAGAGTTAAGCTATTTAAGGGATGACGATAATTCGCCTATAGTTTGACAAGGTATACCGTGAGGTAAAAGGGACTCATATGAAAGTCACATTGGAAGGTATGTCGTCATGACTCTATGACACTTGGGAGTCGGCACATTCTGCTAGGAGCCGCCACCGATTGATGATTGGGAGTCGCACTCCAATCGTGTCCAAGTCGCCATGAGGCTGCAGGGTCGCACAATTAAGAGCGGGAGCAAGTATATTGGTCGAGTTGGACCCGAACCGGAAATGGACTAAACTAGTGAGTTGGACTCACAGAGGGAATGGCCACAAGCATGTGCAGCCCGCGCCCACTCGCTATATAAAGAGGGGCGCAGGTTGCCCAACGTACACAAGTTTCCACTCCCATGCTTTGGGAACCCTAACCCCACTTAGTCCAGCCGCCGCACCGGACCTAGCAGTCTGCCGTCGGAGCTCCTCCTCGTATGTGTGGATACCGGCAGAGGTATTGTACGTTCAGCACTTCGAGGATCGCGGGATTGGATCGGCTGGATCAGATCGTGGGACTACACTACATCGACGTGCTTCATCGATAATCCGCACCTGTGCTTCTAGTGGTAATCCTCGTGGCCTTCTACCTCAGCTAGATCTTGGAAGTACCGCGTAGAAAAGTTTTGTTTATCTCTACGCGTTCCAACACAAAAAACTTCACTCTTATGAAAGTTGATCTTGAGACCCGACAATTGCTCGAAGATACACAA
The DNA here is from genome assembly GCA_028641055.1 of Alopecurus myosuroides. Lineage (NCBI taxonomy): Eukaryota > Viridiplantae > Streptophyta > Magnoliopsida > Poales > Poaceae > Alopecurus > Alopecurus myosuroides. The sequence goes on from CM054059.1 coordinate 8,932,725, forward strand.
AATTAACTTAAGATTTAGAGCCTTATCCAGATCATGCTCTAAGACTAAAATAGTATCATCTGCATACTGGAGAATAGACAAACCTCCATCAACTAGGTTAGGAATTATACCCCTCTATTTGTCCATTTTCCTTAGCCCTAGCAATAATAATAGACAACATATCTACAACAATATTGAAAAGGATAGGAGATAAAGGACCCTCCTTCCTAAGTCCTTTTTTCGTTTGGAAATAATGACCAATATCATCATTTATCCGAATACCTACACTTCCTCCCTGAACAAATTGCATATTCATTTTGCACCAATCTTTTGCAAAACCTTTCATATGCAAAGCTTGTTGGAGAAAGGGGCATTTGACCTTATCATACGCCCTTCTCAAAATCAATCTTAAAAATAACCCCATCCAATTTATTTTTCTTAAGTTCATGAATAGTTTCGTGAAGGATAACAACTCCTTCTAAGATGTTTCTCCTGGGCATGAAAGCTGACTGAGAAGGTCGAACCACCTTATTCATAATTTGGGTAATACGATTAGTACCCACCTTTGTGAAAATCTTAAAAATAACATTGAGAAGGCATATAGGCATGTACTGTTGAATCTGAATCGCATTATCTTTCTTAGGAAGCGAAGTTATCGCTCCAAAGTTCAGCTTAAACAGCTGAAGATTACCTTGCTTAAACTGGGTAAACGTGGACATCAAATCGAATTTAATAATCTCCCAGAAAATCTTATAGAACTCTGCCGGAAACCCATCTGGGCCCAGAGCTTTATTCAGTTCCATTTGCGATATTGCCTCAAATACTTCTTCCACTAAGAAATCCGAAGTGAGAATATCGTTTTCCTCTAGGGATAGCTGCGGTATATCATGATTATGGCTCTCCACTAAGGATAAATTATTGGGACCCGAAGGTACAAATAATTTTTTATAATATTCAGTAATATAATTTCTTAAATTTTCTTCTCCAACAATAGTTCCCTCATCTTGTTCCAACTGAAAAATTAATTTCTTACGATGTTTCCCATTCGCAATGAGATGATAATATTTAGTATTGTCTCCCCCTCCTGGATATGCTTAACCTTAGCCCTCTGCGCCCATTTACTCTCTTCATCTCTACGAAGACAGCACACACGATCATTAGCCTCACGAAGAGTGTCCCTCTCGGCCAAGGACAAAAGAACACTCTCATCTCTGAGATCCAACTCGCCAATGAAGAACAAGATGAATAAATTACTTGTGTTATCGTGTGTGCTTGTTCGTAAACTATGGAGGCTATGAACTATGTTGAGTAGCTATTTGAACCATGTCGTTGTTTTGTAGACTATTGAGAGACAAACTAAGTTTAAAAATTTATTCTATTTGCTATGTTTGATGAGCGCCGGCTGGACGCGCGCAACTCGTTTTCGCGCAGCTGCAGTTGCGCTCTACGCGTGCGCGTGCTGCAAAATAGGCTGTTATGGCGCGTTTGCAATCCCATTTGCTGCCGCTACGCTGGAGCAGCGATGGCGCGTCGTTGCATACGCTGTTTCGCACGCGCAGCGATCATGAGACTGCTGGAGACGCTCTAAGTGGTTAAACAAGTGAAATAAAAAAATGCAGAAAAATATTCAAAAAAATAGAATTTTTTTCCTACCGATACGCCGACGGCTTCCCCGTCGGCGTATCCCAGCTTACGGCGACGGGATGCATACGCCGATGGCCGTTACGCTACGCCGACATAGCAAAAGGCCGACGGGGCATACGCTGATGGGGCCGTCGTCCTATGCATATGCCGACCGGGATATTGCTTTCCCCGACGGTAGTAGGGCCGTCGGCGTCTTAACCGATTCCTGTAGTGCAACGTGCACTTAATTTGAGCCAAAGTCGTGATCCTACAGAGAAAGGTCCGCATCTCTCAAGCACAAGCTAGCTCGTCGATCTCACTCTCCCTCGTATTTTTTTTAACAAGGAGAGCCCCCGAAGGGGCCAAAAGCTTCACACTATAACCAAAAGTGGGTGTACAAAGAAAATATAGGGGGCCCCATAATGTAGAAAATCACACATAGGTCCTTGAAATTGCAGAAAAAACCCTACTACAAGATTGGACATTACAACTAGGCCCATCTTTTTCCCCACCATCGAGCAAGGAGGAGAAGTCAAACTTGCCGTCGCACAACGCCGCAACAGGGACTTGGGCAAGGACATCTCGGACAGGGAGTTAACAAGGAAGCTCAGAACGTGTTGATCTCAAGTGATCCATGCCTCATAGGCTGAATTTTGTGTCATATTTTTCTTGCCATCTTTTTCAACCTCCAATTGCTCAGGCGGCGGCAGATCGGAACATTCAAGAAGTATCATGACCCGTGCACCACGTAGGGTGGGCAGAACTTGCACAAGGTTTGTCCCTTGTCACTAAGGCAATAAGTATTATTAATTAGAGAAACTTAGCACATGTAGTGTTCTAAACTATACAAAAAATGCAACGCAAACATTGCAAGTGTGTCTATGGATTTTTGCGTTACTTATGACTACATATGACTTGGTGTTCCAACAAAAAAAACATCCACTTACCTTTTGCCAACTAATATGATGTAGAATCCTCTAGTAAGATGAAGGATGTTAAGATAGGAGCACATACATACATGTTATAACACAACGCCAGCCAAGGTGTATTCTTTAAAAGATGTATTTGTTTTACTTTGTTTCAGTTTAGGAAGCAATTTGGTGGATCTTAATAAAATATTTAAGATGTAACATAAATAAAAATTAAATATGTTTCAGATTTACTCATATGTATATCTAAAATTTTGCAATCAAGCATTGTAGATTCATATTTAGTTGCACAATGAGATGATTAATTGAGTACAATATAGAACGTGCTAGGTAAAAGTTTTGTAGAAGCATATATCCATGAAGAAAGGCACAAAGTAATTATAAAAAATACACAAAGTAAAAAATGTTTATTATAAATATAGCTCATGTCCAAAGGTGAAGACTCAGCTTGGTGTTTCTCAAACACTGCAACCACCTTCTGAGCCTTTTGCGCTCATAATAAAACATGGGATGAGTCTTCAGCTTAATTCCCCAACAAGTACTGATATTGTAGAAATGGGGACAGTGTAGTGTCACAGAGGTCCGTACTTTGAAGTCACAGTGGACCCTGTTGTGAATAGTACAACAAAGCTTCCCCGTCCACAAGGAAGAGTTAAATTGACGGAACATGGTGAAGCACACACTATCCCATGGCCAAAACTATATGTTAGTACAGTTTTGAATGCCACGTTGTTATCCTGAAATATGGTCAACACAATGTACTAAATGAAAACTGTTGTGTGCAGGTGAGAGCTGAACAACATCCAATGTCTGTCACAGTGATGCCAGCTAAACACTTGAGAATATGTAAGAAAATGTCTGATGGGCTAGTCTTGACACTTTAGCAACGGTCAGCAATAGATATGAACGTCTGGCGAAAAAGGTTACGAAGTCAGTAAACAAGGGAAACAACAAATAGATATGATAGGACTTTTGCTTCACAGTAGTTGCAAGACACAGCAGCAGGAAGGCAGATCATTAATGTAACATCCCTGATTTTTGGAGGAATTCAAAAATCACAAAAAATTAAAACATTTGTTTATCATTAAAGCAAGCCACCAAAAACAAATAAAATTTCAACACAAAGGAGAATTTTATATTTTATTCCAATGTCTATGGAAATGATAATATATAATATACTTCTGTTTTCTAAACCCTAAATCTTTCTCAGAATAAATATTTATGCAAAATGTTTTTTTCTCAATGAAGTGTTTTCCCAAATATTGTTTTCAACCTCAATCCATCAATGATAATTCATCTTTCATTTAGTTGAGTTATAAAAATATTTCCAAAAGCCAAAATTAGTTATATCACCTTTCAATTCTATATCAAGATATTGGCACTAGATGTTTTCCATAAAATTCCTTCTTGTTTAAAATTGGATGTTTAACTTAGAGAAAACAATGTTTTCATTTGTGAAAATCTCTGATCTTATTTAACAAATCATTTAATTAATATTTCCAGTTTGAAAATGGCATTAAGTTTCTATTAGTAATTTAATCATATTTTGAAAATATAATTATTTTAGGTGTGATGAAACATCCCACAAATGCTTTCTTATGAAAGATTTTATTTTTACAAAACCATAGAAACAAAATTGAACTCATTTGGATTTATAAAACAAAAGATATCAATTATTAATGAAAAAAATAGAAAAGGAAAAAAAAAGGTCAGAACAAAAAGAAATGCGCCAGCCCAACTGGGCCGATCCCACTCTTTTCTCTCCCCTCGCCCCTATCTTTTCCTCGAACACGTGCGACGCGAAGGAGCCAGCAACCCATCCCGCTAACAGCCCAGGAGGAAGTCGTTGCAGCCCGCTCTCTCTCCTCTTCCACTGTCCGGTGGGCCCCGCACAGCTTACGTCACCTATGACATAAGAAATCTCAGCGTCCGTGCCATGCGGGAAACAAACACCGCCACCGCCTCTGTTTGCCCCTCGCCCACGCATCCTCGTCCATATAAACGCGGGCCTCGACGACCGCGCGCCTCCTCGAACCCTAGCTCCAAACTCGACCCCGCCGCCACGATTTGTTTTCCTCACCGAGATCCGCCGCCACCTCGGGAAGCTACGTCGTCATCGTTCCACGCCTTGGGAGGAGGAGGAAAGGAAGCAGAAGACCACCGCGTCGCGCGCATCACCCTGGTGCCCTCGGCGCTTCCGGGGAGGCCCTGCATCGCCACCGCCGTCCACGACCGTCCCTGCTCCGACCACCTCCGGCGAGCATCGCCGCCGATGCCTGCCACTCCATAAAGGACCGTCCGATCGACATCGGATGGCGCAGGTTAGATCGCATCCCCGAACGGGTATTAGCCAATGGGCTTTCGCCACGTAGTTTGCCACGTCGTCCGCCACGTCGCCTGCCCCGTCAATCGTCGCATCAGTGCCTCCGCCAGCCCGCACCAATCACGCTGCGCCGCGTGTCCTACCCAGTCAGCACCAGTCAACGCCCCGGGCAAATTCGATTTAAATTGTTTTAAAAATCCAGAAAATCATTAAAACTTGTAAAATCCATAAATTTAGTTCTGCTAGTCCGATTTCGATGATTTTGTACTTTTTGAAATCAGCACATTGTGTAGAACACTTTAGAATCAAGAAAATTCAAATTTGATACGTGCACACACTTTCTATTGTTGAATCTTTGTAATACTTGTTTTGTTGATAACTTTTAATCTATGACTCCAAATTTGACAAACTTGGACTTTTTGAGAAGCCCTGAACATGTAGAATATTTTAGTACTGTCTAAATTTGAATTTTACTATGTTAAATATATTAAAATTCAAATATGCTTGTTTGGTCATTTTTGGCATAGTTTAAATTCTATAAATTTAAATTTTGTAAACCCTAGGTCCTGTACTAACAGTCCCCAATGCCCAAAATCATATTTTTCTAAGTGTAAAGATGTTGCCTTAGAGTTTTGTGCTCATTTACTATTTTTGACTTAGTTTATTTTATGTAATTATTTTCAATATGTTTTCTCTAGCAAATTTGGTCTAAGGTCTAAGGACTAACCTTAGACCAGAGATAACAAAACCAACGCACTTAGAATATTTCTAAGTCATTTTTCCTAGTTGTCCCTCTTAGTTCAAAAACCACTAAGTCTGGATTAGTGAAAAGCCATGGAGAGGATGCTACAATGGACAACATGAAGCTAGAAGACTCATGAAGGACTTAGCAACTTCAGAAGCATCTCCAAAAAGAAGGATCACTTAGAAGAATATGTCAAGAGGAACTTCAGGAGGACCAAACCACATATTTTTCTGTAAGTCTTTTTCCCTTTTCTTTTCTGTTCCCTTAGAACTTATGCTATGGATAAGCTAGATAAAGACCATCCCTAGTTTGTATCAAAACACAACAAGTTTTAGAAGATTCAATGAAGACACCACACAAGAAGGAAACTACAAAGGAGCATGAAGATTTTTCAAGAGCAATAATGTGAAGACTTAGTGTTTGTTTTCCAAGACTTAGAATTTAGAATGATTAGTGTCAAGTTTGTTTTTACCAAGACTTAGAATTTGTTTTCCAAGTGTGATGAGAGCTTTTGACCAAGACATCAACAAGAAGAATTTCATCAAGAAGAACAACTTCAAGCCAATTTCAACTCAAGAATACTCTCCCAGAAGATGAAGAAGAAGAGGAAGATTTTACAAGTCCTTTCTTTAGGAAAATATAGCAATCTCTACTACCTATCTTACTCTATGTAACTAAGTCCCTATAATTCTAGATAGATACTTCAAATGTTTTTGTTCAACTCAATGAGGAGTACTACAAGCAAGGACATTGAAGAAACATGAAAGACTTAGACATCAAAAGCCACTCAAGAAGATGGAAGAAGGACTTGAAGAAAACAAGGAAAGGATATATGAGACCAATCTTAACAAGATAGAAAAACTTAGTCCAACCACTTGTTTTATTTTGGTGAAATAACTAAGTGTTAAAAACATTGTTATGTTTCCTTTGTTTAATAAGTGGTGTAATCCCCCCTAGTGAACCTTTGGAAATTCCCCTAACAAGTATGGAATCTAACATAGTTTGTTTTTATTCAAACTTAAAATTTAACCAACCAATGCCCTAGTAACTAACCCTATGCCATCTTCACTAAGTCTTTTCACAAGTTTAATCTTTGTGACTAACTTATTTAAAACCCTTTTGTTGTGATTGTTGTTTTATATGTTTTCTTCTTGTTTGATTGTTAGCATGCTTGTTTACTTGTTATTGTGTTTTCAGTGTATAGATTGTACGGAGAGCAACATTGCATTCTGTGAATAGAGAGTTTAACTTCTTCACCAACTTCAAAGGCAAGTAACACACCATCAACTACCTATTATTTTTATTATACACTCCTAGAGTTTTGAGTAGTATGCATGATAGGGAATTTTTACTAAGTTATGCTATGCAAAATCCCAAGTAGTGTGTAGCAATCCTTAGACTTTATTATGGAGACTTAGTACTTAGTAGATGCTTAGCCTTGCTACAAATTTGTTTTACTCAATGTTGTGGAAAAAATTCTAAGTATAACAATCAATGAAACACCTGGGTGGAATTGGTGATTGCAAGGTTTATGTTGAGTGTCTCCTTGGGGCCATGTCTATGGTGTTTTCCACCTAAGGAGTTCACTTGTGGTTTGCCACCCAGGAACAAAGAGATTCCTAAGTCCCTCTAAGTTTTGTAGCTTCGTGTGCAGCCGTTTGACATATGGGCTCTGTCTTGATCAACTAAGTTGTGAGAGTTCAGCCCATGCTTGACATGAAGATGTAGCGTAATTATAGGTGGAGCAGGTCCTGCTGGTTGGGTTGAATTCTTGCTTCTGAAAGATCTCGTCTTAATTCTCTCCTTTCCATGATGCACTCAGCGTGTATAGGATGTTTGGGCTAATTAAAGACAAAGGGTGAAAGTGCACAACCTCTGCAGAGTTAGAAACTATGATCATAGCGGTGTTCCCGGTAATGGATGACTTCGAGCAGCTGGACAAGGATGAATAGAAGGATCTCCTCATCTTTTCTGAATGAATTAAAACATGGTAGAAACCTTTTCCTAGAGCACATGGTGTGTCTACCCCTCTGTGCTACCTTTTCAAACTCATGGTGTGTCTACCCATGATGATTTTCAAACTTCATGGTGTGCCTACCCATGATGCCTTTACCAAACTACATGGTGTGTCTACCCATGTTGGTTTTCAAAGATTTTTCAATGATTTATCAAATATAGGACAAAACTGGCTTTATGCAAAGTTAGCCAAAACTCCACTCAGCCAAATATGCATATAGTATTACTCTTGCCATTTATATCCACCATAGTGTTACTTGCCAATACATTAAATTGTATTGACTCCCTTGTGGCTGCATATTCCATATTGCAGATGAATCTGAAGACGAGTGAGGTTTCATTCAGGATCTCGAGTCTATCATCAACATATTTTTGCCTGTGGCACATGAAGAAGATGAGGCTCATTGTGTACTATGTTTTCCGCTGTAATTCTGTTTCCTGATAATCTTCTGAGACTATCAAGTTGTAATCATATATTTTAAAGACTTGATCATGCGATGTAATAGATTTTGACGCATTTGCATGATATTTCATTTTGAACTGTGGTGCTAGCAATTGATCCAGGGACTAGCACATTAACACAGGGTTCTTGCATTATTTAAATGTGGGAACTCTACAATTAAGCATCGACACACATCTACAAGCTATTTCTGAAGAGCAAGAAGCAACAAAACACAGTAACAAAGCAGCATGCAGTTCAGAAAACAACAACAGAAAGCTACACAGCTATAAGATACAACAACTTGCATAACAACATGTAGCAGCAGACAACAGAGTCTCCAGCAATACAACAATACAGAAAACAAAGCCTCCAGCAATACGGATAAAGAAGAGAGGATTCACATCACCAAGAAAATGCCAAGTAGAGGAGCAGAAAGACCATGATGTAGATCACCAAGTAGAGGATTCACAACAAGTAGTTCTAGAGTAAGTAGAGCTGCCAGAGCCTAAATCAGTAAAGAGTAGAAAGCTCAAGAAGAAACTAACAAGAAAGGAAGAACAGCAAGCAAATGAGCAAAATGAACAACATCTTGTAATATATGGCTCAAATCTGCTAGAGCAACAAGTAGAGGATTCAGAAATCCCAGAGGAAGTAGATGACTCACAGCGCCAGAGCCTCAATCAGACAAAATTAGAAAGCTCAAGAAGGAACTAAGAAAAAAGGAAGTCCAGGAATTAGAGCAACAAGTAGAGGATTCACAACAAATAGAGGATTCAGAGCAAGTGCCAGAGGAGTCCGAGCAAGTAGAGGATTCACATATGCGAGACCTGGAGCATTTAAGATTGAAAAGCTCAAGAAAGTAATATATGACTCACAGATGTTAGAGCAGCAAGTTGATGAAGTAGATAACTCACAGCCTACAGCAGTCAACATTAGAAAGTTCAAGAAGCCTCGGGTAGACGAGCTAAAGGACTCACACATGGCAGAACAAATGTATGACGCATAGCTGCCACAGGAACTACATCAAGATGCACAGCTGCCAGATGAAGTATGTGACTCACAACTTCTAGAGGAACTACATCTAGAAAGAAAGTACAAGCGTTTGATGACACAAAACAGCAAACAAGTAGTAAGAGAACTAGGAAACCAAGTCGGAAATTAAGAGACAGTAAATATGATTCATTTGAATTCATTTCAAACTTGCAAGGTGAAACTTATTTATGCATTTGAAAATTGATTATGCACTTCAAACATGTGTAGGCCTTTTCTTGTGTAGTTGTTATGCATCTTGCTCTGTAGTTGTTCTCCATCTTGCTCTGTGTTTGCTATAGGATGATCTGTAGTGAAACTTGTTTATGCATGTGAAATCTGTTATCAGTAGTGAATGTACGATGCACTGGTGGCAGTTTGGAAACTGACACTAAAAAGAATTATGGGCAGTTCTAAATCTGCCTCCAATTACTTTTTTTGGAGGCAGATCCAAAAGTGCCACCAAAAGAATATTGGAGGCACTTTAGAAACTGCCACTAAAAAGATTTGAGCGCAATTCTAAAACTGCCTCCAGTTACTTTTTTTAGAGGCGGTTCCAAAAGTGCCACCAAATGCATATTGGAGGCAGTTTTGAGCCACTTTTGAAACTGCCTTTGAAAGCCTATTTCAGGCACTTTTGAAACTGCATTTGAAATTCTATTTGAGTCACTTTGAAAACAGCCTGAAATGTGTATTGTAGGAAGTTTTTAAATTACCCCAAGTGATTTTTAAATGTAGTTTGAAATGTGCCACCAATGCATATTGGTTGCAGTTTCTGAACTGCCTCAGAAAACTTCCAAAGGCAGTTTACAAAAAGTGGCTTCAAATATATTTATCAACACAAGTATATCCAGCCGTTTTTTTTTTGTGCCTTAGAAAATATTTGGAGACAGTTTACATTCAATTGGAGGTACTTTTCAGTGCCTCCTATGAGAAGATTTGACATAGTGACGCGGAGGCCGGCTGGGTGACGTTGAGGCAGAGCACGGCGAGGTCTTGGAGATAGAACCGGGGCTTGTGCGGGCGGAGGATGAGGCAGACGACGAGGATGATAAAGAGAGCGAGGAGGACGACGAATAGGATGACACCGTGGCACTTGCTTATAGCTTCTCCCGGTGGCAGTCGCAGCCGGAGCCGCCGCCCTTGTGGCCGCCACAGTCCTGGATCGGCATGGTGGACCGACTAAACGATCGCTTCAGTGCCGAGTTCAGTACCTGACCGATGAAGCTTGCGTGATGGAGGTGGTTTTGGTTAATGTGAGCTAGCTGGGTTGCTTGCAAGCGTGAGGATGATGTGAAATTGAGGGAGGAGCTGTGGGCATGCAGCTGGCGCAGAGATATTATACTAGCAGGAATGTTGAGATGGAAATTGGTGGGTGATTGTGGGGTTAGGAGCAGGAGGGGATCAGCATTGGTCAATGTGAGGACTGACTAACGCGTTAGTTGTTGTCGGCTGGGAGAACATAGCTAGGTAGCAGGAGTACCTGTAAATGGGCCTTCGGATAGTTAATTACACTGGGTGCCCCTCATGTAGCTCGTGTGTTAATTAGTAGACATGTACTGATCGATGATGCAGGCACTCGTGCTGGTGGTGATTATTTGTGTCGAACCGTAAGCCTGATAGATATGGAAGCTAGGTGGTTAGTCAGTGGTGGTGGAGGAATGTAGCTAGTGGCCATGTGGGGATGAGTGTGTGAGTGATTGAGTGCTAGGTTCGAAAAGCGCGTGGCAATGATTTGCGGCGAAGGTTCGGAGTTGAGAGAATGGAACGCCTTTAGCTCCTCAGATATGTCATACAAAAAGTGTGGATGGGAAAGTCCAGTGGAAGCGAAATGGTGCCGCGTCTCGGTGCAAAAATAAACGAATCCGTTTCGCGCGCTTTGCACGTATGTATCTTCAGTAGACGATGCTGGTACTAGTTGTACATGGGCACAAATGATGACTAGGTGTGGGCACAAATGAGTGAACCTATACACTGATACATTCTACATACATGTAGATGGAGTATATATGAATGTCACTAGTGGAAACAACCCCTTTCGTCCAGGGGGGCAGGGGGCATCTGTCCCGGTTGCACCAAAAACCGGGACAAGTGCCATGCATTGGTCCCGGTTCGTGTGCCCGAGGCAGCAGAAACCACCTGGGGGCATCTGTCCCGGTTCGTGGGGAGCCAATGGTCCCGGTTCGTGGCACGACCCGGGACGAATCCCTAGCCACAGGCCACGTGGCGCGCGCATGGGCATTGGTCCCGGTTCGTGGCACGACCCGGGACGAATCCCTTTTTTTTTAAGCAAGGGTTGTATTGTCTGTCCGCGTGGCGCATGGGTGGTACTGTCTGTCCGCGTGGCGCGGGAGTTGTAACGCGTGGCCATGAATGCGCGTTATAAACTGCCGCACCTCCACTCCACGCACCGTCGTGCCACCACCATGCCTCCGAGGAGGAACAACACTACCGGTTTCCGCGGAGTTCGATCGCGGCAGAACGGAATGTTCACCGCGACTATCCGCTTCGGGGACGACCGCATCCCCCTCGGCTCCTTTGCGACGGCCTCGGAGGCCGCCCGCGCTTGGGACGCGGCGGCCTGGCGCCTCGGCCGCCCGCGGTCGTTGATGAATTTTAGCGACTGCCACACCCTCTGGGAAGCGGAGGCCAGGGCGCCGACGCCGCAGATCGTCACTGCCGCCGACCACCGCCACCTCAGGCACCGCGCGTTTCAGGGCCTAGTCGACGCCAGGGACGACCGCGTGGTCCGCGAGTACTACCGGAACAATCCGGGTGAGGAGAGCGCCGACGAGGAGCTATGGCAGACCCGCGCGGCTGAGCGGGCGGAGCGGCGCCTCGAACGCCACCTCGAGTTAGATGCCGCTCGGGAGGCGAGGACGAAGGCGCTGCAAGCGCTCCGTCGGGCCGACCATGCCGGCGAAGTCTGGGCCTCCGACGATCCGAGGTGGGGGCCTATCTCGGAAATACCATCATGCACCTCCTCCGACGACGAGGAGGTCACCGACGACGACGAGGACGAAGAGTAGCGCGCTAGCGCGTCTGTTTTCTGTTGGCTGTTTAATAAAATAATTTGTTGTATTCCGGCAAACAGTGGCCCTCTAGCTCGTCTGTTTTCTGTTTTCCGTGTGGTTTTTCCTGATTTGTTGGATTCAGATCTAATGGCATTTCGATAGACGTTAAAAAGAGGGGGACATGTATTTCAATAGATAAACAAGGCACGGTACACATAATGGCAAGATTGGATCTAAATCTAAACGGAGAGCATAGATCTAAATAAACAAAGCAGTACATAATGGCAAAAGTGCATCGATCTACTAGTCATACTCCTGCCTAGGCCTATAGTACATGTACTCGTAGTCGTCGTAGTCGCCGCCGCCGTCGTCGTCACTATCGTCTGACGGTGCTCTGCACTCCCTCGGAAGATCACGACTCCAGGACCGGGCCTTAGGGTAGCGCAGGCGGGGGATATCGCCGGCCCTGATGTAGTCCATGACGCTCTGTAGAGTCCGGCCGGACCACCATAGCCGACGACCGGCCTCGTGAAAGTTCCCAGGAGGCAGACCGTCCTCCTCATACCTGGCGAGCGCCCTCTCACGCCGATTGATGAAGAAGGCATCCCAAGTATGCTGGTTATCGGGATGCCAACTGGGATTCCTCCGCTGCTCCGGCGTGAGCTCGTGGTAGTAGTGGTTCGTGATGGCCGCCCGACGCGCCACACCTTGAGGAAGAGGAGGGACCGGCACTCCTCCGGCGCTCAGCATCCAACCGGCGGGAACGTTGTAGCCGCACGGGCAGGGGTAGTTCGAGGCGGAAAGTGCCTCCGCCTGGATGAATGTTAGAGTGGGTACGGTAGAAGCCATGAGAGAGTGGTGAGTTTGTATGTGTTTATGCCAATGGTGTGGCAATGCATACATATATATAGCGAGAAGAAAACATCGATCCCTTTAGTCCCGGTTGGGGACACCAACCGGGACTGAATGGGTTAGGGTTTCATTGGGAAACGGATCATCCCTTTAGTCCCGGTTGAGGAAACCAACCGGGACTAAATGGGAATTAGGGTTTCGTTTGGACCAATCAGATAGAATCACACGGATCGTGTGTTTCTTTCAAGCGCTCGTGAGTCGTTGGATCCGGGTGTGTTTTTTTCGAGCTGTTGTGAGCCGTTCGATCAGGGCTACGGTGTGTTTCTTTCGAGCTGCTGTGAGCCGTTGGATGAGGTGTTTCTTAACCGTTGGATCAAAACCCTAGCTCAACACTTTTTGAGCCAGAGGACCCTATATATAGCCCAGCTTCATACACCCCGGTCAGTTCATCTCTCAAATACAAAACATCCGGATTCGCCATCATACGTCCAACCGTGCATTGGTATGCATATATATATGCACCCAGTAGCCACGGTTGGGCTGTGTGATGGCGATACCGTTTGTTTTGTTCTACACCCACTTTATTATTCATCTGCTAGATAAAACAACTTCCATATTTGCCAATAACCACTTTTTTTTTTGGAGTAGACTTCTATATATACATTCAGATTTTCGTTTGATCGGACTGGTTCTCCGTCAGGTAGTGAGAAGTAATGAAGCTCGATCTTTTTCCATTGCCCAGCGCCATATTTCTCAACACCCTTGGCTAGCTTAATCACTTCGTCCTATGTCCAGTGCTTGTCATCTTTCCTATATTGATCTCCCTGCCGAAGGCACATTCTGTAAGTATCGGTTGATATTATGTTTCTGATGACGATTGTGCAGATGGTTGGATGGTTTATAGGAGTTTCGTGCATTACAGATCCTAATACACTGGTTTGTAAATGCATGGTGGCTACCAGCATAAGGGAGATAGTTGATCAAGAAAGAAAAATGGTAATAGTTTTATATTTCTTATTATTACCTGGCTAGGAAGAGGAATAGTAGATGGAGGCCAATCAAGAGGATCAGCCAGTATGTTTGCCCAAAACGGATTTGAATTATTTACGCAATTTCAAACAATTTTAATGTTGTAATTTTTTCGTAATTTGAAAGTATGTAGAAGTTATTCACTTACATATTTAAGATATTCAAAATTTGGCGCTAAAACAATTGGCGCGCCGGCCAGCTGGTTCTAGCGCGGGCGACCAGCCGGGCCCTTCCGTCCCGGTTGGTGGCACCAACCGGGACGAAGGGTCTTTCGTCCCGGTTGGTGGCACCAACCGGGACGGAAGGGTCTTTCGTCCCGGTTGGTGCCACCAACCGGGACGAAAGGGTCATAGGATATAAACACGTCCCCGCTCCTTTCAGTTCCAGACCGCGCGCAGGGACCAAATCGACGCCGCCAGGCTGCCCAATTTTTCCGTCCCCCCGCGCCGCCCCCTCGCCCCGTCGGCATCCGCGCCGCCCCCTCGCCCCGCCGGCATCCTCCTCTGTGGTGCCGCTCCCGACTCCGTCGAGCGCACCCACCCCCCTAGCGCCCTCTCCCGTTCGCCTCGGCCGCGCGCCGCCCCTCTAGGTCCCGTCGCTGCCCCGCGCCGCTGCCCCGCGCCGCCCCTCGATCCCCGTCGCTGCCCCGCGCCGTCCCTCGATCCCCGTCGCTGCCCCGCGCCGCCCCTCGATCCCCGTCGCTGCCCCGCGCCGCCCCTCGATCCCGTCGCTGCCCCGCGCCGCCGCTGCCCCGTGCCGTCGCTGCCCCGCGCCGCCGGCCCGCCGCTGCCCCAAGAGGAGGTAAAAGGCCTGCCTCCATCTCGCCCTAATCTGGGGCCTTTTTTGTTTTTCTTTCTTTTTTTTACTTAATTACTGTTTTTTATTATTGTTAGAATTATTAGTTTACAAATGTTAGAAATTTTAGTTTATGAATGTTAGAAATTTTATATTAGACTTATTTATTTTAAATTTGTTTAGAATTGATATAAAAAATTTAAGAATGTTAGAGCATGTCTAACAGACCCCTATATATATGGCCCAAAACCCGTATAATAACCGCTGATATACGGGTTTGGGCTATACCCGGCCATCTAGCAGACCCCGTAAATGGACCACCCCGAACGATTTTTTACAAGTTTGGGTAGGGGGCGGCCCGTCGACCCCTACATGTGCGGGTCGGGAGGGGATATAGAGGGCCAACCCTCTAGCTCGTGCGAGCTAGGGCGCGCTGAGAGTATGGACAGAGTTTAGTTTGTCTAGAAATAACAACATCAATTAAAATTCAGATATGAAGAGGCATC
Organism: Alopecurus myosuroides; assembly: GCA_028641055.1. Classification (NCBI taxonomy): domain Eukaryota; kingdom Viridiplantae; phylum Streptophyta; class Magnoliopsida; order Poales; family Poaceae; genus Alopecurus; species Alopecurus myosuroides. The sequence goes on from CM054059.1 coordinate 8,948,007, forward strand.
CCTGATGCCCCTGTTAGAAGAGAGCGAATCAACACTAAAATGAAGAAAACAGATATTGCTGTTGTATGAAGGTGTTGAAGAAGCAAAGACAGGACCAAAGGTTACCAAATTTGCTGGTAACCTTTGGTCCCGTCTTTGCTTCTTCAACACAATCATACAGCAGCAATATCTGTTTTCTTCGTTTTAGTGTTGCTTTGCTCTCCTCTAACACGGGCATTAGTCTGGTGAGTTACTAAAAAATCTTCTTTTTTGGGGTTTCCTCAAGTTTGTCCGAGTATTTTCACTGCCTCATTCTCTTTTGTTTTTCGCATGTTCCTGCCTGCTATACAGGTCGTACCAGAGTGGTTTCTGAACTATTTTGGAGGAAAGATACCAGGAACTGTCAAATTACAAGCCCCTAATGGTATTGCATTTGATGTTGGAGAGTTATGGAGAACATGAACAGAATAATCCTCAAGTATGGGTTCCGCCCACCCATACTTGAGGATTGTTCTGTTCATGTTCTCCATAACTCCAACATCAAATGCAATACCATTAGGGGCTTGTAATTTGACAGTTCCTGATATCTTTCCTCCAAAATAGTTCAGAAACCACTCTGGTATGACCTGTAGCACGCAGGAACAGGTGAAAAACAAAAGAGAATGAGGCAGTGAAAATACTCGGACAAACTTGTAAAAAAGAAGATTTTATAGTAACTCACCAGGCTATGCATGAAAATGTCCAAAACCCTGTACACGCGTTTTAGGGGGCGAAAACATAAGGGGTCTGTTAGACATGCTCTTAGGGGGCGAAAACATATAAGGGGTCCGTTAGACATGCTCTTAGAAATTTAAGAATGCTAGAAATGTTATCGTATGTTTAAATATTATTATGCATGTGCAATTTTAATGAATTGGATCTGAAATATATACTTACTCTTTTTGTATAGTATGGAGCCAAGAGACGAAGATGCCGAAAATATGATCGAGGGTTTAATCCGCGGGCCCGACGTAGAGCCCGATGTGAGCCAGTGGATGAACGACTCCGGTGAGGGAGATCCGGTGCTCACCCAGGGAGACGACTCCGATGAGGGAGAAGCCGACGGCTCCGATATGGGAGCAGCCGACGGCTCCGGTGGAACCATACAAATTACAAACACCGGCTCCGAGGTGCATATATATATATGTTAATTAATGAAGCATCCGTTGTCTATATACATGTATTAACAGTCTTTATATTTTTAGCCATCCGGTTCAAATATATCAACCGGAAAAAAGACTAAACGAGGCGCAACAAAGAAGTTGAAAGATACAGAAAGATACAGGATCGACACGATCACAGCAGACGGCGCACCCGAGCTTCCCGCTGATGTTGCCCAAAAATTTGTGAAGCAATGCGGAGTGCTAGTTAGAGATCACATCCCGATCACTGTTAATGAGTGGAATGAGCCAAAAGATCCGCGGAAACAAGGAATTTCATATGTCGGCAAAATAGCCAAAGATCATCTTTTCTCAAAGATTTTGGCTAATTTCAACTTACCCGTGCCGGAGGTGGACGAGAATGCGGATGTGACTGAGGCCGATGTTACTAGAATGAAACATGAGATACGGGAAAAGGTCAAAGCGTGGACCCTAAAAAAGATGGCCGAGCAATTCAAAAACTGGAAGAAAAGATTGAACCTTGATTATGTTAAGAAGGAGAAGACTCCTGATTTCACTCAAGGGTATGAGAAAATAAAACCCGTATGGGCAGACTTCGTGAAGTACAAGCTGGCAGAGAATGAACTGGAAAGGACGAAAACAAATGAGAAAAACGCCGGCAAAAAGGTATATCACCATGTTATGGGGCAAGGTGGCTACAAGGGTTCTAGTCCCAAGTGGGAGACATGGGAGAACAACCTGATTCAGCAGGGGATCACTCCCGAGCCGTTCTTGTGGGTCGAGCGGACAAGGTCATGGTTCTACGGGCATGGGGGCAGGTTGGACGCCGAAGGAAAAGCAATATATAACCTAAGGCATAAAAAGAGTCATCCTCTACCCATAGAGAAGCTGAGAGACGCAATAAAGGACGTTAAAGATGGGAAGTTCGTGCCAGATAGAGAGAACGACGAGCTCACACGAGCCCTAGGGAATAAGGAACACGGAGGGCGTACACGAGGCACAAAAGGCACTCCTCCGTGGAGTGTTGCGTTCGACTCCACCAAAAAGTTATACCCAGATAGAAGCCGTCAACGTAAAAAGGACAAGGAGGCAGCTGAAGCAGAGAATCAGGCAAACTAGAGGCGTCAACTTGAAGAAATGGTAAAGCTGACACAGGATGTAGCAAAGAAGCAGCAAGACCAAATTAACACACTTAGCCAGCAGATAGTGTCTACCGGCGCATCAGTACACATGCTAGAAGTTGAAGCTGAGGCTCCCGACGCCGCACATTCTCATCGCAAAAGCAGCGTTGCGTCCACGCAGCTACCGGATGATGATGCACCACCGATGATTTACCCGGTGGACGAGATCACGGAAATGACATCCTGTGAGCTCCACGTGAAGGTCGTCAATATAACCATCAAGGCGGCGGCCGGATATGTCTTACCGATTGGCAACGAACCAACTCACCATTGTCTCCCGGTTCCACGGGGCTACGCTGTTGTTGGGGTCGATGAAGTTGCCAACGGATTCGAGCGGGTAAAGCTTGATTTTCCTGAAGGTGAAGACGAAGAGTTGACTGAACTCGGAGAAGCCAAGAACTCGACCGTTCTATGGCTAAAGGAATGCATTGTGCTCACAAATCAGACGGCAAAGCCATCGAATTCTCGCATTTCTCCAGCGCAAAAGTCTCCAGCGCGGTCGTCTTCGCAACGCATGCCGTCTCCGGCGCGGTCGCCTACGCCGTGCACGTCTCCAGCGCGGTCGCCTACGCCGCCGCGTCAGCCCTCTCCGCCCACTAAGTTTCTGCCGAAACGTAAAAAATCACCGAAACGTCAACGGTCACCCCTCCCGAAGGTACCAAAAGAGGTACCCAAGTTACCTTACGACTATACTCCCGAGGAAACCCAGAAAATCGCAAAGGACGAATACGATGCGTGGAAATCAAAGCGGAAGGAGAAGCAAAAGCCAGATTTCCCTGAGACCGAAGAAGAGATAGAACGAGTTTGGAAAATGGTGAAGACTCTTCATCAACCCGAGCCGAGTCTGTCATCTGACTATGAACGCTCTATTCTGAAGTCACACCAGGAAATGGTGCGGTCAACGAAGAGTAGTAGCGCAAGCGGGAAAAAGGGGAAATCAGTTGCTCAACTCGGAGAGCAGAAAAAACAATCCACGTCCCCGCTCAAAGTGATTTCCAATACCCAGGTGGGGCCGAGCACTAATATTGCTGATGAGGATATTGATCCGGAGTTTATAACACTGTACGCAGACAAGGCAGCTGATGCGGGTTTGTCCATTGCTGAGTATATGCAAACAGTGAACTACTTCCCCGCAGCTGAATGTGCGTACAAATACGAGTCCGGGCAGCCTCTTGTCAAACCCGAGGAGATAAAGAATCTACCAACGAAAATGCGAAGAGTGCATAATTGGTATATGCAAGCCGCTAATGAATCTGAGGACTGACTATGTCTCAGTGTTAAGGACGAGCACTATGGAACTGGAAATGGAATGGTTATGATTCAATTTGAGGAATTGTTTCAGTTATACCAGCAGCAGGCCCTCGACAAATCTATCCTTAGTGCCTATTGTCTGTAAGCACTTATTTCTCTAGCTCACCTCATTCAATTGCATATATATTCATATATATATATATAGTACACTCATATATTATAATTGCAGAATGAAGATTCTCGAATGCAAAAGAGATGGAATCTATGATATTGGGTTCATTGATCCAAATATTATTTATGAAAAGATTCTTCGGCAATCTCCCAAGGATACAGAAAATAATATTCTGAGGGCAATAATATTTAACCAACACCGACGGGAAATACTATTTCCTTACAACTTCAAGTAAGTATGTTACTCTGTTGTAAACATTCTGTTTTCCTTACTCGATGTTCATTGTATAATTGATGAGTTCTGCGTGCGCAGCTTCCACTATATTCTGCTAATCTTCCAAATTGACAAAGGAAAAGTAATTGTAATGGACTCAAAACGTAAACCCCTCTCAATGTGGGCTGACATGCAGGAAATGATCCAGCGGTAATTTCAATCTTTATTAATTTCAGTATTTATATATTGCAATATATCGACTACTTTGTTTCATTTTCGGATATCAAGTAATTACTAACTCTTTTTATTTTTTTTCTTTCTCGGGTAGGGTTTGGAAGAGGTTCATAAGGAAGTCTCCCGGTGAATGGGAAAAACAACTTACATTTGATGTTGTGCAAGTAAGTACTATCTAGATTCGTGCCCATCTCCATTATCATGCCTGGTTGATTATTATTTTGATTGAAACAATCTTCTCGTATAGTGCCTGCAACAAGGAGACGGGAATAACTTGTGTGGATACTACGTTTGCGAGTTCATTCGTCAGACCACATCTCCCAAGGGCAGAAATTTAAAACAACTTCATGTACGTTAATCGTCAATTCTTCTTATTACTATCTATTTTAGTTACTTAGCTTCATATATTTTAGTGACCACTCTTCTTTATATTAGATCGAACGGCTTCGGGACGGTCTTCTACCTAGGGACCGCATACGAGCAATTCAGGAGGAAATTGCGGGCTTCTTAGATGCAGAGGTCATAAACGTAGATGGAGAGTATCATGCCTCCGGTTGGAACTAAGTTTGATTTTGTAATACACTCCATCGGTCATGTAATATGACCGATATACTTTGCTTCTGTAATATAAGTGTTTCTTATTCTGCTTTATATACTTATTCACTCGTGCGATCCGGGGGCTCGGTGGAGGGTACTCTTCTCGAGGTCCGGGGAGGGGCCGCCAGGAGGTCTCGGGGACCAAAAAAACGGAAATTGTAAAGCCCTGCCGCGGCAGAGAAAAGGGCAAAAGCCCTGCCGCGGCAGAAGGGGCATGCATCCCGGGTCGTATTCAGAACCGGGACTAATAGCCCTGGCCAGGTTCCAGCGCTCGGGCCACGTGGTCAGCCCCATTTGTCCCGGGTCCTGCCACAACCGGGACCAATGGGGAGGGGTATTTGTCCCGGATGCCCCGTCCCGGTTGCACAACCGGGACAAAAGGGGGCCTACGAACCGGGACTAAAGCCCCTGTTTCCACTAGTGTGTGGGCAAATGTTAGAACATCATAAGTTATGGAACGGAGGGAGTATGTTTGACGGAGGCGCACCTGCATATGTGTAGCCTGCTCAAGAAGTTTGGACTCTCGGATTTAATTTGCAGCTGAGCTGCTTCCTTGAGGTTTCGGTCAAGAGAGCCGATAAAGGAAGGAAGGAGACAGATTGCTATTCCAAGAGGAGGGCATGAACCGGACCTAACTTGTGGACTAGGGGACCCTCTACTTTTAGGGTCTCCATGATTCAGAGAAGAGGCGGTTCTGCAATGATGATATATATGCGCATGCATGTGCATTACGGCATACGTGCATCCAAATTAGGTGAACATTCCAACAGGCCGGCTACAAAGGAACAAGCGTGGAATTGTATATGTCTGCACGTCGCCATGTATAGAGACCAATCATGCATGCATGCGTGCGTGTAGATGAGTTGCGAAATATTATTTCAGGTTAGCGGAACAGAGGTACGTACGTTTTATACAACGGCGGAGCCTACTGTAGTTCAGAGGGGAGGGGGGAGGGGGGCCAGTTATACATTTGTGAAGGACTTTTTTTATAGAGATTAGATATAGGTCATTTGTGTGTTTCCTACGATCAGAGGCGAAGTTGATGAATCAACCATCCGGTTTGTTCATGAGAATGGAAAATGCTTCCTAGCAAACCATCCGGTTTGTTCATCAACTACTGAAACAGAATGGAAACGACTAGATTTTTGTAGGCCACAGAATAATTCTCTATCAGATGCGTCAACCATTATTATTTCACTGCATGAATACTTTCTAAGCTATATGTGTGATCGAAAAACAATTTTGTCTTGGGAGAATATTTTCTTCTCGGTTGCAACTCGCGTGCATTACACGCCCGCACAAATAATCAAGACTCGGATCCAACGGTCAAGGAACTGAATGAGCATTAACTTAACTTTAGTCGACGGTGAATTAGAGAAACTGAAAAAGAGAACTACAAAATACAGTTAAAGCTATAGTTTTGTTAAGAGTTATAATTTACACCAATTTTAGCTTCCGCCTCTTTTAGCAAAAAAAAATCTTGACTTGTGGATCGTTATTCTTATTTGGGCTGACATTATCTGGTTCTATTGGGAGTGTTACTGGGCCTGGTTCTATTAGTCTATGGAGCGTGTTCTATAGTTTCGGACCCTGGCTGCTCTCCTCCCAGCTCTGCAGAAAGGCTTCTCTCAAAAAAAAGAAAAAAGAAACTCTGCAGCAAGGTCATTTTCACATCATCAAAAAGAGCAAAAATGTGGGCAGTTGTATGGACTAGTAAAACTGTTTAGTCGTCACGCGGCTTCCCGCGACAAATAAACTGACGTCGATTGATTGTCTAGACGCAGAGCTGGGCTGGTACGGCTGATCAGGTGAGCCCGTGTGCGGCATCTGATGCAAGGATGAAATTAGCATCACAAGTGGGAAAAAGAGGCTTCCATACCCCCCATAAGTCCCCAAAATAATCGAACGGCGACCAAAGGGGTCTTTAGTCGCGGTTCGGGAGGAGACCCGCGACCAACTATCTGGCCCAGCGCGCTCGGTCGACAGCTGGCGGACGGGAGGGGTTCTAGTCCCGGTTGGCCAGGCCAACCGGGACTAAAGGTACTCAGGCTGGCCCGAAGGTTTTTAGTCGCGGTTGGCCAGGCCAACCGGGACTAAAGGCTCATCCCTATATAGGACTCAGCTCACTTCACTTAGCCACATTTGGTGCCACTTCTATTCACAATATTCACAAGGGGGCTGGTGGGTTTGCTTTTGGTTCCTCCTATGCACACAAGGTGTTCGATGAAATGTCCGAGAGCATGAAACAAACATAATATGAAGTGTCCGAGCCACACTTGAGATTTCTCATTTATTTTTCCTCCGCGCTCGCGGTTAGCAACTTGAACCTTTCATGTGTCATTGATAAAATATGCATGTGTGTAGTTCATTGTTTAATTTGTATTATTTCTAGCTAGTTAGTTTAACAAATACATGATGCTTAATTATATACTTTATATAATAATAATGCAGATGAATTGGCAATGGATGTACGGTACCCGACTCTCCGGCGAGTTCACTATAGGTTTGAAAGATTTCCTCGTAGTGGCAAATGCGAACAAGCAGCGAGGTTTTATTATCTGTCCATGTGTTGTCTGTAAGAATCAGAAGGTTTACTCCTCCTCAAGAGACGTTCACATGCACCTGCTTTGGCACGGTTTCATGCCAAGCTATAATTGTTGGACCAAGCATGGAGAAAGAGGGGTTAGAATGGAAGAAGATGAAGAAGAGGATGATATCGATGACAACTATCATGATCATTTCGGTGATACTTTCATGGAGGATGCTGAAGGTGGGGAAGGGGAAGGTGAAAGTGAAGAAGAGGCACATGATGAGCCCGCTGATGATCTTGGTCGGACCATTGCTGATGCACGGAGACACTGCAAAACTGACAAGGAGAGGGAGAATTTGGATCGCATGTTAGAGGATCACAAAAAGTCGTTGTACCCAGGATGCGATAATAGTCTGAAAAAACTGGGTTGCACACTAGATTTGCTGAAATGGAAGGCACGGGAAGGTGTAGCTGACTCATCATTTGAAAATTTGCTGAAAATGTTGAAGAATATGTTTGCAAAGAATAACGAGTTGCCCGCCAGTACGTACGAAGCAAAGAAGGTTGTATGCCCTCTAGGTTTAGAGGTTCTGAAGATACATGCATGTATTAACGACTGCATCCTCTACCGCAGTGAATACGAGAATTTGAATGAATGCTCTGTATGCACTGCATTGCGTTATAAGATCAGAGGCGATGACCCTGGTGACGATGTTGAGGGGGAGAAACCCAGAAAAAGGGTTCCCGCCAAGGTGATGTGGTATGATCCTATAATACCACGGTTGAAACGTCTGTTCATGAACAAAGAGCATGCCAAGTTGTTGCGATGGCACAAAGAGGACTGTAAGTCCGACGGGAGTTGAGACACCCCGCTGATGGAACGCAATGGAGAAAGATCGACAGAGAGTTCAAAGATTTTGCAGCTTACGCAAAGAACATAAGATTTGGTCTAAGTACTGATGGCATGAATCCTTTTGGCGAACAGAGCTCCAGCCATAGCACCTGGCCCGTGACTCTATGCATCTACAACATTCCTCCTTGGTTGTGCATGAAGCGGAAGTTCATAATGATGTCAGTGCTCATCCAAGGTCCGAAGCAACCTGGCAACGACATCGATGTGTACCTAAGGCCATTAGTTGATGAAATTTACAGTTGTGGGGCAGACCTGGTGTACGTGTGTGGGATGAGCACAAAGAAGAGGAATTTGACCTACGAGCGTTGCTTTTTGTAACCATCAACGATTGGCCTGCTCTCAGTAACCTTTCGGGACAGACAAATAAGGGATACAATGCATGCACACACTGCTTACATGAGACTGAAAGTGTATATTTGGATAATTGTAAGAAGAACGTGTACCTGGGTCATCGTCGAATTTCTTCCCCGAAATCATAACGTAAGAAAGAAAAGCTAGCATTTCAACGGCAAGGCAGATCACCGGCCGAACCCTGCGGAACGTACTGGTGCTGAGATATTTGATATGGTCAAGGATTTGAAAGTCATCTTTGGAAAGGGTCCTGGCGGACAATCAGTTCCGCAGGGAGTTGACGGGCACACACCCATGTGGAAGAAGAAATCTATATTTTGGGAGCTACAATATTGGAAAGTCCTAGATGCCCGCTCTGCAATCGACGTGATGCATGTTACGAAGAATATTTGCGTGAACCTGCTAAGCTTCTTGGGCGTGTATGGGAAGACAAATGATACAAAGGAAGCACGGCAGGACCAGCAACTTTTGAAAGACCCAGATGTCCGGCATCCGGAATGGTTTCAAGGTCGTGCCAGCTACGCTCTTACCAAAGAAGAGAAGGTCATTTTTTTTGAATGCCTGAGCAGTATGAAGGTCCCTTCTGGCTTCTCGTCGAATATAAAGGGAATAATAAACATGGCGGACAAAAAGTTCCAAAACCTGAAGTCTCACGACTGCCACGTGATTATGACGCAATTGCTTCCGATTGCTTTGAGGGGGCTCCTACCGGAAAATGTTCGAGTAGCCATTGTGAAGCTATGTGCATTCCTCAATGCAATCTCTCAGAAGGTAATCAATCCAGAAGATCTACAACGGTTATAGAACGATGTGGTCCAATGTCTTGTCAGTTTTGAGTTGGTGTTCCCACCATCCTTCTTCAATATTATGACGCACCTCCTGCTCCACCTAGTCGAAGAGATTTCCATTCTCGGTCTTGTATTTCTACACAATATGTTCCCCTTTGAGAGGTTCATGGGAGTATTAAAGAAATATGTTCGTAACCGTGCTAGGCCAGAAGGAAGCATCGTCAAGGGCTATGGAAATGAGGAGGTAATTGAGTTCTCTATTGACAATGTTTCTGACCTTAATCCGATTGGTATTCCTCAATCACGGCACGAGGCGAGACTAAGTGGAAAAGGCACGATCGGAAGGAAATCAACGATATGTATGGACGGTCATTCTATGACTGAAGCACACGACACAGTTCTGCAAAATTCCAGCTTGGTGGCTCCGTACTTCGAGGAACACAAGAATATTTTACGCTCGGACAACCCGGGGAAGCCTGGATCCTGGATTAGAAAGGCCCACATGGAGACTTTCGGCAGTTGGTTGCGAAAACATTTAATGAATGACAATGATTTTGGAGATCAGTTGTACATGTTGGCCAAGACACCATCTTCGACTATAACGACTTTCCAAAGGTACGAGATAAATGGGAATACATTTTACACGATCGCCCAAGATAAAAAAGAGCCCCAACCAAAACAGTGGTGTCCGCTTTGATGCAGCAATCGAGAATGGGCAAAAGGTCACATATTATGGTTACATAGAGGAGATACGGGAACTTGACTATGGACCCTCCTTTAAGGTCCCTTTGTTCCAGTGCAAATGGTTCAAGCTAACAAGAGGTGGGGTAAAGGTGGACGAGCAATACGGAATGACAATGACAATGGTGGATTTCCACAATCTTGGTTACCTTGACGAACCATTCTTCCTAGCCAAAGATGTCGCTCAGGTTTTCTATGTGAATGACATGAGTAGCAAACCGAGGAAACGGAAAGATAAGAAAACGATCAGTACATCATGCGATGATCCAAAGCGCCACATTGTTCTTTCAGGGAAAAGAAACATCGTGGGAGTGGAGGACAAGACAGACATGTCAGAAGATTATAATATGTTTGGTGAAATTCCACCCTTCAAAGTGAACACTGACCCAAGCATTAAGTTAAATTATGAGGATGCTCCATGGATACGGCACAATCGTAAGCAAGCAGGGACACAAGGGAAGAATTGATGTGTAATAATTTATTGTACCAAACTTTGTTGAATGGATCATGTGAATTATATTATCTCTGATGTGTTTTGGGGCTTCCTTGGGCCCACCCTAGCACAACCAAGCAAAGACTTGCACATTGCTACCCACTCGAGATACCACTGATGATACGTGAAATTTGAACTACAACCACTGATGTGAAGGGCATGACTATAGGCCTAGGAGTACATTTTGGAATGTTGGAGTGATTTAGTCATACTCCTGCCTAGGCGTATAATATGCATACTCGTAGTCTTCATAGTCGCCGCCGTAGTACTCGTAGTCGTCGCCTTCTAAGTTGCCGCTGTCGTCGTCGCTGCTGTCGTCGGGTGGCGCTCGTGGCTCGAACTGAGGGTAGCGCAGGCGGGGGATATCGCCGGCCCTGATGTAGTCCATGACGCTCTGTAGAGTCCGTCCGTACCACCATAGCCGACGGCCGGCCTCGTGAAAGTTCCCAGGAGGCAGACCGTCCTCCTCATACCTGGCGAGCGCCCTCTCACGCTGATTGATGAAGAAGGCGTCCCAAGTATGCTGGTTATCGGGATGCCAGCGGGGATTCATCCGCTGCTCCGGCGTGAGGTCGAGGTAGTAGTGGTTCGTGATGGCCGCCCGGCGCGCAGTACCCTGAGGGACGGGAGGGACCGACACGCTTCCGGCGCTTAGGCTCCAGCCGGCGGGGACGCGGTAGCCCGGTGGGCAAGGGTAGTTCGAGGCGCAAAGCTCCTCCACCTGCTGGTAGGTTAGAGTGGGTACGGTGGAAGCCATGAGAGAGTGATGAGAGATTATAGAGATGTGATAATGCTGACCAAGCCGGGCTACATATATAGTGGGAAATGGCGGGAAAAATGAGAGCGAGAAGACAGGAGGCGGGAAGAAAGAGACGGGAAGCGGAAGGCGGGAAGACAGGGAAGAAATGGCGGGAAAAAATGGGAGCGGGAAGACAGGAGGCGGGAAGAAAGAGGAGGGAAGCGGGAGACGGGAAGACAGGGAAGAAATGGCGGGAAAAATGGGAGCGGGAAGACATGAGGAGGGAAGTAAGTGGTAGGAAGAAAGAGGCGGGAAGAAAAAGGCGGGAAGCGGGAGGCGGGAAGACAGGGAAGAAATGGCGGGAAAATGGGTTTTTAAAATCAATTAGTTTTATTTTTCTGAATTTTTTTATATATTAATTGTATTTTTAAGATTTTAAAATGAATTAGTTTTATTTTTCTGAATTTTTTGATATATTATTTCTATTTTAAGATTTTAAAATGAATTATTTTTTCTGAATTTTTTGATATATTATTTGTATTTTTAAGATTTTAAAATGTATTAGTTTTATTTTTCTGAATTGTTTGATATATTATTTGTATTTTTAAGATTTTAAAGCGAAAAGTATTTGAAAAAACACCTTTAGTCGCGGTTCGTGACACGAACCGCGACTAAAAGATTTTTCCGCGCGGGAACGAAAATCCCGCGAAAAAACCTTTAGTCGCGGTTCGTGACACCAACCGCGACTAAATGGATAAAGGCTTGCCCTACATAAAGTTTCGTGCGTGGAGCCGCGACCATTCTTCTTTGCGCTGCCCCGAGATCTTCTCCGCGCCGCCCTCGTCTCCGGTAGGTGCCCGCCGCCTCGTGCGCCCGTCCTCCCGCGCCCCTGCTCCGTCCTCCCACGGCCATGGCGCCGCCTCCTCTCTCAAAAACCATCATGACGAACTCACAGGTGGCCACCGCATGGCTCGGCTTGCCTCCAGTCAGCGGCGTGATGGAGATCTGAAGCATCCGTGGCGGTTTCTTCTCCGGCGAGCTCGGCCTCGTCGAGATACTGCAAAAAAAAATCAAACAATCGTGCGCAGATGTGCCATTTTATGGCTTTATAATCGTGCGCAATTACGACTAGAATCAATCGACCGAAACAGTCGTTTCCTTCCGTTTCTGGGATTGAAGAAGGAGGATGTCAGCGATGACATCAGCAGGGGTCCCACATGGAAGGGAGAGAGGGGGAGAGGAGCAGGCTGGGCTGCTGTCGGGCTGGGCCGTTGGGGTATTGCTGCTGCGCGTGCAGAGAACAAGGGGCATAGGGTGGGCTGGGCCGGCTGCTTTTTTTTTGTTCTTTTTTCTTTTCTGTTTTTAACAAATATATTATAACTTTTACAATATGAGGCCAAATAACCTCAAACAAAATTCTATAGCCTTGTAAAATCTTTATCTTTCAAAATAAAACATTTTTTCAAATATTTCTTCTAATTAAGTTGCACTAAGTAAAACATTTCTTTTAATATTTACTAATATTAACTACTAACCCTAAATATATATTCTTAAGTCAAAAAAAAAGTACGGTCATTTCACTTAGTAAAATATTTGTACTAATATTGGCTAAGTCTCATTTCTACTAAAAAATCACAGTCAATACTAGTACTATTAAGTAGCAAAATTATTAAGTACCAATATTTGCTCCTCCTCTATACCGTACCCCCTAAACCCCCTCCGCCCCCGAGCAGCTCCCTAACACCGTACAACCGTCGCTGCTCCTCCTCTATGTCCCCTTAATCTTATTTTTTTATTCCTTTATACTTAATTAACTTTTACTACATGCATGTCTTCAGTAGTGACATATGGCGGACGATAGAGCCGAGCCGCTTAGGGACCCTGAGGCTAAAGGTTATTTAATGGGCATCATAAACAACGAGATTTCTTATGTGCTGGGCTCAGAAGATGAGCAAGAAGAGGATGTAGTCTCTTCTTTTCTGAACCTTGACGGTGGAACAGACATTTTACGCTCGGACAACCCGGGGAAGCCTGGATCCTGGATTAGAAAGGCCCACATGGAGACTTTCGGCAGTTGGTTGCGAAAACATTTAATGAATGACAATGATTTTGGAGATCAGTTGTACATGTTGGCCAAGACACCATCTTCGACTATAACGACTTTCCAAAGGTACGAGATAAATGGGAATACATTTTACACGATCGCCCAAGATAAAAAAGAGCCCCAACCAAAACAGTGGTGTCCGCTTTGATGCAGCAATCGAGAATGGGCAAAAGGTCACATATTATGGTTACATAGAGGAGATACGGGAACTTGACTATGGACCCTCCTTTAAGGTCCCTTTGTTCCAGTGCAAATGGTTCAAGCTAACAAGAGGTGGGGTAAAGGTGGACGAGCAATACGGAATGACAATGGTGGATTTCCACAATCTTGGTTACCTTGACGAACCATTCTTCCTAGCCAAAGATGTCGCTCAGGTTTTCTATGTGAAGGACATGAGTAGCAAACCGAGGAAACGGAAAGATAAGAAAACGATCAGTACATCATGCGATGATCCAAAGCGCCACATTGTTCTTTCAGGGAAAAGAAACATCGTGGGAGTGGAGGACAAGACAGACATGTCAGAAGATTATAATATGTTTGGTGAAATTCCACCCTTCAAAGTGAACACTGACCCAAGCATTAAGTTAAATTATGAGGATGCTCCATGGATACGGCACAATCGTAAGCAAGCAGGGACACAAGGGAAGAATTGATGTGTAATAATTTATTGTACCAAACTTTGTTGAATGGATCATGTGAATTATATTATCTCTGATGTGTTTTGGGGCTTCCTTGGGCCCACCCTAGCACAACCAAGCAAAGACTTGCACATTGCTACCCACTCGAGATACCACTGATGATACGTGAAATTTGAACTACAACCACTGATGTGAAGGGCATGACTATAGGCCTAGGAGTACATTTTGGAATGTTGGAGTGATTTAGTCATACTCCTGCCTAGGCGTATAATATGCATACTCGTAGTCTTCATAGTCGCCGCCGTTGTACTCGTAGTCGTCGCCTTCTAAGTTGCCGCCATCGTCGTCGCTGCTGTCGTCGGGTGGCGCTCGTGGCTCGAACTGAGGGTAGCGCAGGCGGGGGATATCGCCGGCCCTGATGTAGTCCATGACGCTCTGTAGAGTCCGTCCGTACCACCATAGCCGACGGCCGGCCTCGTGAAAGTTCCCAGGAGGCAGACCGTCCTCCTCATACCTGGCGAGCGCCCTCTCACGCTGATTGATGAAGAAGACGTCCCAAGTATGCTGGTTATCGGGATGCCAGCGGGGATTCATCCGCTGCTCCGGCGTGAGGTCGAGGTAGTAGTGGTTCGTGATGGCCGCCCGGCGCGCAGTACCCTGAGGGACGGGAGGGACCGACACGCTTCCGGCGCTTAGGCTCCAGCCGGCGGGGACGCGGTAGCCCGGTGGGCAAGGGTAGTTCGAGGCGCAAAGCTCCTCCACCTGCTGGTAGGTTAGAGTGGGTACGGTGGAAGCCATGAGAGAGTGATGAGAGATTGTAGAGATGTGATAATGCTGACCAAGCCGGGCTACATATATAGTGGGAAATGGCGGGAAAAATGAGAGCGAGAAGACAGGAGGCGGGAAGAAAGAGACGGGAAGCGGAAGGCGGGAAGACAGGGAAGAAATGGCGGGAAAAAATGGGAGCGGGAAGACAGGAGGCGGGAAGAAAGAGGAGGGAAGCGGGAGACGGGAAGACAGGGAAGAAATGGCGGGAAAAATGGGAGCGGGAAGACATGAGGAGGGAAGAAAGTGGTAGGAAGAAAGAGGCGGGAAGAAAAAGGCGGGAAGCGGGAGGCGGGAAGACAGGGAAGAAATGGCGGGAAAATGGGTTTTTAAAATCAATTAGTTTTATTTTTCTGAATTTTTTTATATATTAATTGTATTTTTAAGATTTTAAAATGAATTAGTTTTATTTTTCTGAATTTTTTGATATATTATTTGTATTTTTAAGATTTTAAAATGAATTATTTTTTCTGAATTTTTTGATATATTATTTGTATTTTTAAGATTTTAAAATGTATTAGTTTTATTTTTCTGAATTGTTTGATATATTATTTGTATTTTTAAGATTTTAAAGCGAAAAGTATTTGAAAAAACACCTTTAGTCGCGGTTCGTGACACGAACCGCGACTAAAAGATTTTTCCGCGCGGGAACGAAAATCCCGCGAAAAAACCTTTAGTCGCGGTTCGTGACACCAACCGCGACTAAAATGGATAATATTTCGTGCGTGGAGCCGCGACCATTCTTCTTTGCGCTGCCCCGAGATCTTCTCCGCGCCGCCCTCGTCTCCGGTAGGTGCCCGCCGCCTCGTGCGCCCGTCCTCCCGCGCCCCTGCTCCGTCCTCCCACGGCCATGGCGCCGCCTCCTCTCTCAAAAACCATCATGACGAACTCACAGGTGGCCACCGCATGGCTCGGCTTGCCTCCAGTCAGCGGCGTGATGGAGATCTGAAGCATCCGTGGCGGTTTCTTCTCCGGCGAGCTCGGCCTCGTCGAGATACTGCAAAAAAAAAAATCAAACAATCGTGCGCAGATGTGCCATTTTATGGCTTTATAATCGTGCGCAATTACGACTAGAATCAATCGACCGAAACAGTCGTTTCCTTCCGTTTCTGGGATTGAAGAAGGAGGATGTCAGCGATGACATCAGCAGGGGTCCCACATGGAAGGGAGAGAGGGGGAGAGGAGCAGGCTGGGCTGCTGTCGGGCTGGGCCGTTGGGGTATTGCTGCTGCGCGTGCAGAGAACAAGGGGCATAGGGTGGGCTGGGCCGGCTGCTTTTTTTTGTTCTTTTTTCTTTTCTGTTTTTAACAAATATATTATAACTTTTACAATATGAGGCCAAATAACCTCAAACAAAATTCTATAGCCTTGTAAAATCTTTATCTTTCAAAATAAAACATTTTTTCAAATATTTCTTCTAATTAAGTTGCACTAAGTAAAACATTTCTTTTAATATTTACTAATATTAACTACTAACCCTAAATATATATTCTTAAGTCAAAAAAAAAGTACGGTCATTTCACTTAGTAAAATATTTGTACTAATATTTGCTAAGTCTCATTTCTACTAAAAAATCACAGTCAATACTAGTACTATTAAGTAGCAAAATTATTAAGTACCAATATTTGCTCCTCCTCTATACCGTACCCCCTAAACCCCCTCCGCCCCCGAGCAGCTCCCTAACACCGTACAACCGTCGCTGCTCCTCCTCTATGTCCCCTTAATCTTATTTTTTTTATTCCTTTATACTTAATTAACTTTTACTACATGCATGTCTTCAGTAGTGACATATGGCGGACGATAGAGCCGAGCCGCTTAGGGACCCTGAGGCTAAAGGTTATTTAATGGGCATCATAAACAACGAGATTTCTTATGTGCTGGGCTCAGAAGATGAGCAAGAAGAGGATGTAGTCTCTTCTTTTCTGAACCTTGACGGTGGAACAGACATTGTCGATGGTCAAGAAGGTGAAGTAACGGACATTATCGACGGAGGTCAACTGTCGACAAACGACGATCTCGAATTGCAAGTAGCAACCACCTCCGGAGAGGTATATATATACATTGAGCCTCTCGTGATACAAACTTACTGAAATGTGAATACATATGTATTAACGCGCGCGACTCTCTTTATTTTTTTAGCCCTCGGCCGGATCGAGTACGACAAAGCGTGGCAAATCCAAGGCGATGAAATCAGGAGAAACATATACCATCGAATTAGTCGGTGCAACCGGCAAGCCCCTACAGCACACCACAAAGTTTATCAACCAATGCGGAGTCGTTGTTAGAGACAACGTCCCGATCACCGTCCAGGAATGGAAGGAGCCAAAGAAGGCACGTCTTGGTTTCAGTTTTGTCGACAAGAGAACGAAAAAGGATTGCTGGAGAAAGCTTATGGAACATTTTATTCTACCTCCGGAATACAACAAAGTCGACGAATTCGGTAACGAGATTCCGGATGGACGTAAGTGGAGGAGGCTAGTCAAAGAGCTCGCTCTTCAGAAGATGGCCGAAGCATTCCGGAACTTCAAGAAAAATTAAACCCGTGACTATGTCAACAAGGGCAAGACTCCGGATTTCAATGGACAACATGAGAGACTGAAAGATGATTGGCCAGAATATGTGAGGCAAAAGAAATCGGAGCATTTCAAGGAAATATCGAAAAAAATAAGGTTACTGCGGGTAAGAAACAGTACCATCATATTATGGGGCCAGGAGGATACCGCCTTTCGGAGCCTAAGTGGGAGAAGATGGAGGAGGACCTGAGGGTGCGAGGAATCCCTCTAGGTACAGAGGGATGGGACCCAAGGGCCAAAAGCTTGTGGTACGGGCATGGGGATCGCTAGACCCGGAGACAGGGGTGTGTGTTCACCGGAAGAAAAAGTTTGCTCCCACCCAAGCTCAAGAGGGCTTGATCAAGTTCAACAGAGAGAAACACGCACTGACAACAGCCCTCGGGAATGATGAACACGCAGGACATGTACGAGGCAAAGGCAGAATTCCGTGGAAAGTAGGGTTTTCCCAGGACAATGACCCGTACTGTTACAGAAGCCGTAAGAGAAAGACGGATCGGGATGCAGATCTTGTGGCGAAGTTGGCATCGGAACTCCATGAGGTGAAGCAGATGGTGTATGAACTAGCAAAAGAAAGATCGGCTGCAGGGCCGCAAGATCATGAAGCGGATCTCGGAAGCCAGCAGCGGAGAAGCAGCGTGGCTTCCACGGATGCCCCGCCTGGTGCTAATGCACCCTTGCTGGCCCCGGCCGGTGCTACACCCTCCACCTTGGCTGGTGCTAATGCACCGACAATCGAGATTCGTGCACCGGAGCCTCACTACCCCGTGGATGATGTAAAGGAGATGAAAGAATGGGATCTGCATTATCCCGTGGGGAACGTTTCCATGAAGTTAGCTACCGGCAGTGCTTTACCCTGTACACCTGGAGCACTCCACCACAACAACCCCATTGCATATGGTTATGCTCGTGTCACGGTGGAAGATATAGTCAAAGAGTTTGAGGACCTAGAGATTGACAAAGCTACACCCGAAGGGGAGAGAAGACTTGGAGATGTCAAGCGCCAGATCATTCTATGGAGAAAGAAGTATATAGTGTTTCCAGGCGAGGCGCCAAGGCTACCAAGTCCACCCCCCTCCGACGGTGGTGGTGGTGGTGGTTCACCTACACCTCCTTCACGCCATTCGACGCCGTCCCCCGATCCACAACCTCCGGCGGGTAAGCAGCCGCTGCCCCCAATCCTCCTCCGGCGGGTACGACGCCCCCCAATCCTCCTCCGGCGGGTACGACGCCCCCCAATCCACCTCCGGCGAAGAAGCAGAAGCAGGCGGACAGCAAGAAAACCCGCTCCTGGACTATTAACCCGGACCTTTGTGTACCTAAGACCACAACGGTACCGGAGCCATCACTGAAGCCTCTCCTCCCAAGGCCTTGGGAACTTAGTGAAGCTAAAACCAAATTGGCCGCGTCTGCTCATTATGAGAAATGGAAGGCGGATATGAAGGCGATAGAAGAGCCTGAGCCCAAGCAAGTATTCACTGAGAAGCAAAAGAAGTGGGCTACGGATTTTTTGACGACACCGTCCCAAGCCGAGCTGAATATGCCTGATGACTATGGACGTGAACTTCGTAGGCAAGCAGAAATATTGAAGGAGAAGAAAGAAGAAAATAAAAAAAGCGGGAAACAAGTTGCCCAGCTCGGGATGCAGAATAAACAATCGATCCCCCCACTCATAGTGAAAGCCGGTCCGAAAGAGGACCCCGAGATCATAGCAGCTGCGGCAGCACATGGATTGACTGTAGCGAGTGCCATAAAACAAGCGTCCGAGATGGGTTTGACTCTTCGTGCCTCGTTAGCCCTTGAGGATGTGCTAGTAAGTGAGATAGCATTACAATATGTGCGGAATGGGCCTCTCGTCGAGCCTGTGCAGGAAGAGAGTCTAGCACCACAAATGTGAAATCTGCTACGTTGGTACAAGCATTTCATAACATGGGCCGGCAAATAATATGTTTATGCGGATGTTACAGAGGAGCATAACACCAAACGATACTCTGTACAAGTTAATATGAGTGAATTGTTCCAGCTGTTAAATCTGCGCGAGCTCGGCAAATCTATCCTGAGTTGCTACGTTCTGTAAGTGATTTATTTCTACCTCATCTTGTTCTTCATTGCGTGCACTATATATATATATATATATTGTCCTAACTATATTGTTGCGTACGCTATTATGCAGATTGAAGATTTGGGAATGCAAAAAAAGAAACATCCATGATGTTGGGTTCATTGACCCACATATCGTTAATGGATATGTGTTACAAAATCACCCCGAAGACGTGGAGAAAGACTTGTACAATTTTCTTAGAAAGCATCAACTCAAAAGTCATATTCTATTTCCTTACCATTTTGGGTGAGTATTTCTCTCTTGTGCCCATTCTCTTTTGTTTACTCCATGCATGGAATGTCTAATCGATGAGTTATGCATGACTGTGCATGTAACGTGTCCGCAGGTTCCACTGGATTCTGCTAATGATTGAACTTCACACCTCCAGAGTTCTAATCATGGACTCTATGAATTCGGATTCAAAGCTTTGGGCCGACATGAGAAAAATGCTGCAAAAGTAATTATTTTCAATCATTTGCGCTCTATATCGATCGGCCTCTTTCGTTCATTTCTTAATATCAAGTAACTAATAACTTCCTTGTTCATTTAATTTTCTTTGCCCTGTAGGGTTTGGAGACGGTTCTCAGAACAAATTGTCGGTGAATTCAAACATGAGCTAGAATTTAGAAGGTTACTTAATGTGGATAAGCAGCCACCGGGGACCAATCTATGTGGATACTATGTTTGTGAGAACATCCGGAGACACACCTCTGAGCGGAAGGCGTCAGATAGCTTGCGGAAGGCGGCGGATAACTTGCGGAAGAAGCTTAGTCCAGAAGCTCGCTTCCGACCAATTCAAGAGGAATTAGCAGGATTTTTCATGAGGGAAGTCATCCATCCTAAAGGAGAACACTATACCGAGGACAAAGAACTTTTTATGCGGTAAATTGTGTATGGAAACTTGTTCGAAGTTGTATATGGTCACCCGAGATTGAATATATATTATATATTCCTTTTGAATTCTTCTTGTTTGAAATTTCATATGCATGTATATAGTAGCGTAGAATATGTGTACTGAAACTTCATCAAAATTAAAATAAAACACAGAATAAAATATAAAAGAAATAAAACACTACAAATTAAAAAGAAACCAGGTTTAGGGGGGCTAAAACCCTAAACCTGCGGAGGAGGCCTTTAGTCGCGGTTAGCCACGAGAACCGGGACTAAAGGTCCTCCGCCCCGACGGACTCCTGGCGCCCACGTGGACGGGCCTTTAGTCGCGGTTCGTAATCGGCGCGACTAAAGGGGGGGCCTTTAGTCGCGCATATTTAGTCCCGGTTGCACAGCCGGGATTAATGGCCTTTCCGAACCAGGACTAAAGGCATATTTTCTACCACTGCATCAAAATACGACTTTACAATTCAAATTAGCTGTTTGTACCTCTTTACGCATATAGCATATAAATCTACCATATTTCGTGTCCAAATTCGCAGAAAAGAGCGGTCCGTCATTGATCGCGAATTGACACCAAAACTGACAACAGGGTCCCACCAGTCAGACTCACGTGGCCAAGAGAGACAAATATTTTCTGTTGAGGTGGACATGGGTCCCACCAAGATGAGGTGGCCCCACCTGTCAACCAGTTAAAAGATTTAAAAAAATATGGGAACCGGTCACGCGAGTCGTCTTCCTCCTCGCGAGCAGTTCAGCACATGCACCACCCACGGCATCGCCGGCCGCTTCTCGCAGTTCGGGTTGTCGCACCCGAGCGCAACGAGTAGCAGCCGCAGCATCCCCTCGCGGTCAAACTCGTCCTTCAGCCGCTGGTCGGCGGCCTCGATGAGCCG